>JAMKYM010001005.1:0-697014 GCA_026541065.1 Canavalia ensiformis
TAACCTCCTTACTTTTCAACTCCCTTGGATCTTGCGAGAAAATTCGTACATATGCAAAGTGAATTCAACGCCTCGTATTTTGACTTCATTAACCTTTTAACATCCAAACTAGGACTTTCAAACCAGATCAAGAATCTGCATCGCGGGTATGTTCAAGCATCATTCACGATCCTATATCTTATTCATGCAATATTATAACATATAGAACAGATGCCTTTGTTCCATGGCCAAGAACGATTCAGTTACACAAACACAAACATCAGATCAGATTCCCTGACGCCTTAGATTTCTCAATCATTAATCGACATATACAAATATCTTAGATGTTCTTGGATCGAAGGTTAGCAAAAAATTTCATACAAGAGCAGGTTTTTGTTTCCCTTTATTGAAATAAAGATTTCAAGAATTGAATCCTTTCAAAAAGACAATCAAATTTTGAGGTTAAATCTGCTAAAGGAACCAACAGCCCAGGACGCCAAAGTTCAGAATGCCAATGCCTTTCGTCTCTCATTGAAAGATTATGTGCTTCACAGTAATGGAACTTTGAAATCTTTTCTTATGCCTTTTGGGGAGAAAAAATTGCCTATGATCCAGAATGTCCAAAGGATAGAAATCCCAAAAAAATCCACTCGCCCCAACGCTTTTCTTCGCTATTTTAGGTTTGTGCCACCTCTTTTGCTTTAATGTTTTTTTGTCCTTTTCAAATACACAAAACTCCGCTTTTCTTTCATTTTGTATTTTTTTCCTTTTTGGCTTCTTTTGCAAATTTTCTAAAAAGTAAAGTAAAAATAAAATAATTTTCATTTCATTTCTGTTTTCATTATTTTTATTATTACTATTTTTTCTAAATTATTTTTTCTAATCAATTTTATTTATCTATTCTAATTTATTTATTCATTTGTCTATTTTTTATTTTATTTATTTTTCTTTTGGTTCAAAATTTTCAGATTTTAATTTTGTTTATTATTATAAATTTTTATACTTTTTATTTGGTTGTTAAAAAAACTTAAATGACTTTCGTCTGATTTTGTCCCGATTCTCTGTTGTTTTCTTCTGCTTTTCATGCTTTTTGCCTCTTTCTACTTTTCTCTGCTTTCATTGTTTTTCTTTGTTGTTTTGAAAATTTTTTTATTATAAATCTAATTCAATTTTGAATTTCTTTTTATATATTGACCACCTTTTAAAAAGAGTCTGATATAATTCTGTGTTTATGCTTGCTCCCTCTTTTTACTTATTTTCTCACTTCAGACAACTGTGTCGATTCTCTCGAATATCGCAGGTGAGAGAATCTAGTAAAGACGTGAACACTCCTTATGTCCGAGATGCACTTTGAAAACTCCAAGAGAATGACACTGCTTCCGAGCTTAGAGTGTACCGCACAAGCAGACTTTACTACCAGGCGATACGAGATTCTATACGAAGGCCCGACAACATGCCCGAAAGCAAGAATCTAAACCAGGCGCCCGACAACATAGGGTCCGAAAGCGTGAATCTAAGCTAGGCGGCCCGACAAACATAGGCCTCAAAAGCAAAATCTAAGCTGTGGCGCTCGACAACATAGGCCTCGAAAGGAAATCTAATCTACGACAAATAATAAACATAGGCCTAAAAGCGGTGAAATCTAAACTAGGCGTCGACAACGTAGGCCTAAAAAAGCGTAGAAATCTAATCTACGGCGTCTCTGACAACATAGGCCTAAAAGCAAGAATTTAAACTACATGGCGGCCGACAACATAGGCCTGGAAAGCTGAAGAATGCGAGGATGTAATGCTACGTGCCTCGACAACATAGGCTAAATGGAAACAGTGAATGCAGGCAGGTGATGCTATGGCCCGACAACATAGGCCGCGTTGAGCAAGATGCAGTAGATGTGATGCTATGGCCCGACAACATAGGCCGCTGAGCAAGATGCAGATAATGCGCGGCCCCGACAACATAGGCCAACAGCGTAAAAATGCGAGGACGTAATGCTACGGCCTCGACAACATAAAGCAACAAATGAGCAGAATGTTAGGTGATACGGCTATGGCTCCACAACATAGGCCGTGCTGAGCCAGAAACAAAGTTAGGATGCAATGCTAAGTGGCCCTCGACAACATAGGCCAGTAAAAGTAGAAATAAATCCTTATGAGGCCCGACAACATAGGCCAAGGTGCAGCGTAAAAATAAACTTTTTGATGAAAGCTCGATAAATACAGGCCACAGCAGTAAAGTAAACTTGATGCAGGCTCACAACATAGGCCAAGGTGCAGTAAAATAAATCACGAGGCCTCACAACATAGGCCATGATGCGTAAAAGTAAACTTGATGAGGCTCGACAACATAGGCCAAGGTGCAGGAAAAAGTAACTCACGAGGTCCACAACATAGGACAAGGTGCAGAAAGTAAACTTGACGAAACACAACATAGGCTAAGGTGCAGAAAAGAATCGACGAGGGCCTGATGCATCAGGCCAAGACGTTGTAAAAGTAAACTGATATTTCTCCACAACATAGGCCAAGGCGCAGAGGCAATCCTGATCGCATCTACAAATACAGGCCAAGACGGTAATAACTTCTGGATGCAGGCTCCCGACAACATAGGCCAAGGTGCAGAAAAATAAACTTGGATGAGGCCCTGACACATAGGCCAAGGTGCAGTAAAAGTAAATTGATGCAGGCCTCGACAAACATAAAAGCATGATGCGTAAAAGTAAACTTGAGGAGGCTCCTGACAACAGAAATATGTAGTGAAAAACAACTTACGAGGTCTCGACAACACAGCTGAAAAAAGAAACTTACGAGGCCTTCGACAACATAGGCTAAGGTGTGTGAAAAATTGACGAGGCTCGACAACATGGCCAAGAATGACCACGATCCCCCACTCGCGCTTGAAGGTTATTTCCTGGCAGAGACTCGTGGGCAACCATTTTGCCCTAGTTTGGAATTTCGATAGACCGAGACATTCTCGATTTGAAAGAATTTTGGGCAAAGTTATTTGCCCTGCGCCTGGAAGATCTTTGAAGGGCTGAGAATGCCTTAAATCCTGAGAGGATTTCAGCAAAGGCTCGTCCAGCTGCCAGAATTCTAGAACTGAGGGATCGTCAACCCGAGTTTCTCAGCACTGGCTTTATTTGAATTTGGAATTGAGGATCGCTTCAACTCAAGATTTTCAGGTGTTGTTTGCCCCAATTTGAACTCTGATAAGCCAGAATGCTCAAGTGGATGGTGAGCAGATGCTCTGCTACGCGCTTGATTCTTCCTCGACGCTGGAGGAATCGAGATTGCCCCCTCAACCTGAATTCCTCCTCAGAAAACGTTTGCCCCGCTATTTCGTTCAGACTGAGATTTCCACTCCCAAATTAAATTCTCGCGGGCAAAGTCATTAGCGCTAGCTTGATCTTCGATCGAGAGTTTCGAGGATAACTCTCAAATTAAATTTTGTGGGCAAACGCTTTGCCCCATTGGGAATAACCGTAGGAATTTGAGGCAACTCAAATTAACTCATGGCAAACGCTGTCTCTACTAGATTTCGATTCTACTCCGAGGGTAACTCACCACCATAAGTAAACGCTTGTTCCCAGCTTGCTTGATCTGGCTTTTTAAATATAACTAATTCGGCAATTTTACCTGGATCTTAATTAATTTTTTGGAAAGATGCGACATGCTTGAAATAAAAGATAAAAGAGGTGTCATTCAACGGTGTAGCTGAGAAGAATATGATAAAGTTAATGATGCTTGAATAACGCTTTAAAATGACGCGGGTTCTTATTTTAATGCTTTGAAAAATTTTTTTGAAACAAATGTCATGGGATGAATGCAAACCATGAAATAGTGTAAAATCCTTTTGTTACTTCCTTGATTTTTACTTTTATGACACATCCTTTCTCTAATAACCTTATAACTGTGTGATGTGAGTCAAAAATCACATTTAGCTGATCGACTTTCAATTTCGAGAAAGTTTTAGTCAATTTTTTGGCTTTCCGATCAGCTTCAAACTTTTTCCAAGATCTTCGTAGATCCAACAATGGTCAAAATGATGGAATGATACACAATCTTTTGTTTTGTGCCTCGTAATGGGTAGCGTCAATTGGGAACAATCCTATCGTATTACATGGTCATGATTCATCACTCTGTCATAACTTTTCAAAAATTCAATCCTTTTTTATTTTTACATTTTTTTTCACATCTCCTGGTATGCACGCCATGGAGGTGTGCTAAATGGTTTATGGATGGTTAATGAAAAGTATAGAGAAAGCTCTGGGTAAAAGCGGATGCCTCGAAAAAGGTTTGAAAAGAAAAAAATGACAAAAGGCGAGGTTTAATTGCTCCAAATGGCACCTTCTCCTCGGATTTAAGAATGTCGGCTTGCCGCTTTTTCTCATAATCTTGATTGTCAAATTAGCCAAACTTGAGAAATGGAAAAATTTTGGCCCCCGCTTTAGGAAGATAGCTGAGTAAGTAAATGTCATGTTGTCCCGGGGTTCTCGGATTGACCTTGATTTTTGCCTGGTTGTTCATTTGAGTTTTTAACTCCAAATATGTCTTTCTTATTTCACTTCCTAACTCGCTCGTCGCTTTTACGTTTCGACCTAGCTTGCCTTTGTTTGATTGCTATGCCCCATCTTTGCCTAGGTCTCTTTTGAAGATTTGCTGACTCCAATGCCTTCCTTCTCGCTTTGATCGCTACTCTCTAACTTTGCACAATGTCTCTGATGTTTTTGACCAATGCCTTCTTCTCTCCGCTTGATTGCTCTAACTTTTACAGCTTAGAAGTCGCCTATGTTTTCTTGATCTAATGGCCTTTCTTTGCTTGTCAGGTTCTTTAATCTCTTTGCCTAGGTCATTCTCATTGTCGATCAATAAGCTTGTTTGATCGTGTCTTCTAACTTTATTTGTAGGTCGCCGTCATTGATCTAGTTTGGCTCTTGCTGATTGTGCCCTAACTTGCCTAAAGTCGCTCTTGATTGTTGACTCAATGCTTTTGCTTGATCAAGTGTCCTAACTTTCTTTGCCTAGGTCGTTTTTGATTTGCTTTGATTTGGCCGTTTTTGCTTGATCGCGTTCCCATCTCTTGCTCTAAGTCGCTCTTTGAGGATTTGCCGATTTAATAAGTTTTTTTGTTTGATCGCGTCTTCACTTTTTGCTCAGGGTCGCCTATTGAGCTTTCAATCTTAGCGCCTTTTGCTTGGTCGTACCCTAACTTTTGCCGAATACAGCATGGTTTCGAACACCTAGCGCCTTCTCGGTTGATCATACCTCTAACTTTTGCCTAAAGTCGCTTCAATTGTTGACACTCAGCGCCTTTTGCTTGATTGTGCCCAACTTTTGCCTGGTCGTTGTTTTTGATTTTCGATCAGCACGGCTTTTGTTGGATCCTAATTTTTCCAATTGTTGTTGAAAAAACCTATAAAGACTTTTCCTCAAGACCTTTTTCTAATCGACTTATTTTGAACTTATTAACTCCTGACTTTTGCCTGGATTTTTTTGGCTTTTAATCACCGGTCTTTTTTCAATTTGGAGTTTTGACCTTGATTTTGGTTTGCAGATTATCTTTCGCTTTAATCTAATGGTCTTCTTCCGCTTGAATTTTGCTGCGTAGTCGACGTATTAATGATCTTTGCTGTCATCTTGGTTTCGAATTCAGCGGATCCTTTCTTGCATCCCAACGGCCTGGATTTAGACTTGATTCCAGGATATTTTTGTTTGATAAGACACCTTGAATAAGTGATCTAGAATCCCTGTTGTTTATTCGCTCCTCATTGGCTTTCTTTTTTTGTTTGAGCTGATTAATCCGACCTATCAAGATTACTCATTACAAAGATTGTGCATCCTCACCAATTGGTATTTTATGCTTAGACGGATAAGAAGTCAAGTCAAGAGATAAAAAGAATGGTAAATTTTTAGAAGTAAAGCTTAAAATGTAAAGCAATGCGCTCAAGTGATATGAAAACGATTTGTATTTTTATTCATTGACATTTATTTTAGATCTGACGGAAAAGATCATTTAAAACCTATTTACTTTTTGATGAGTATCCTCGACACTTTTAGATTTGCACAGCAACCAGGTTGCTTTCTTTCTTACTTAAATGGATGAGTTTATGATTCGAAGACTTGACTAGGAGTGATTTTTCCTAAAGTCTAGCCGCTTTAAGATCAATTGAGCCGCCTGCATCTATGCTCGTGAATCTGCAGAGAATTGACCGACTCATGTACCGCATGGCAGCACATATGGCATGGGCATCAGATACTTAGGGTAGGTGGTTCTGAGGTTGGAGAGTAAGGAACCACCAAGGAGCTCGATTAACCGAGGTGAGCTACAGCTGTGTGCCATCGGAATTGGGATCAAATCGACAGATCTTTCTCTTCTTTTCCTCGCAGTTTGGCTAGAATTTGAGCTCATGCGGCTTGTATTTGACCGGCACGCGTATGTTTCCAATGGCGCTAAAAATCAGGTTGCGGATAAAAGCGTCGCCAGAAGCGCACAAATGCAGTAAACGATAATACAGAAGCGCTGGTGGTATTGTGTATACTGTCTCTTGACCGTAAGCTTTCACATTATAAGTCATTATCTCGCTCTCTTCTTTTTCTCAGAGAGTGTATCAACTATTCTTCAAGGGCGCTAGCATGATTCTTCTTCATTTACGCCACCCTCGATCCTTTTCCAACGATGATTTAGACGCCGAGAGCAGGTACCAAGTATCACACTATCATTCTATAGAAAGATTCGAGCGTACAACAACGCGGTTTAATGCCTCTTTCGACACGAGGTTGCATTTAAACAAGCACTCTCCATCTCGGCATATCGCGTAGTTCTATCTCCTTTTTGGCCATATTCGAGCTGGTTCGATCGCCATTCTTCTATCGCCACAGATCGGTATCGTTGAGGAAGGTTCAACAGATTCTTCCACTTAATTCACGGGTCCGGGCTTAGCTGCAGATGCATTAGTTTGGCAAAGCAGCCCCAAGTAGCTGCCTTTGAAAGAAAATGGATGCTACTTTATCGTCAGACACAAAGGAGATATCTTCCCAGCAGCATACGGCTGTGGTTTCCTGCGCCTAGTTTCGATATTTCTCGACCAGAACCTTGAATTTCACAGGGCAGGGATTACTCTGTCCGGAACTAAACATAGGTCACTCTGCGTTCAGCTCTGCGTACTCCCCTTACCGCTCATTCTTTCCTCTTCTAGATTTCTCCATTTTTGCACGCCTCATCTGGCTGTGATGATGCTGGTATTCCTCTGTGCAATGTGGTAAAGTTGAAAAACGGTGGCAGTATTAGATTTAGGCCTCTCGGGTAAACATAGGCTGCTCCCCAACGGCGCTTGGTAGGTCAGGAGGTGTGCTGACAGAGGGTTATGTGTTCGGCTGCCTGTCTCGTAAGCCTTGGCTATACGGTGTATGCATGCCCACAGGAAACCCATGATGAACTCCTTCCTGGCCAAGTGAGGTATAACATGCAGGACAGCTTAGGAGAAAGTGAGCAGGGTCGGCTTGCTTTCTCGCAAGGATTTCATCGCCTCCCTTTTGTTTGATAATTGGATGGCCTTCCATTAGCTTGGCCACCTGCTCTTTCGGTGATTTGACCTCATTTCTCAACTCCTCATTTGTCTCAGCGTCCATGACTTTTGATTGTGCACGAGTCCTATAAGGATGTCGAGGAAGTTGTCTTTCTCTAATTTTTCTGTTTACATTAAAAGTTAATTTTGAGAAACAATTTGAATGCAACAATACGTGAATGATAAATATTTTGATGCACAATGAGTGTGAATGTGTAGAATGATTTTTGAATTCTTCTATGAATGAATGAATGAATCAATGCTTTATGCAAATAATTTTATGATTTTTGAAGTTTGACCATTTGAAAATAAATTAGAGTTGTTTTATCTATTCATCTTTTTGATGATAAATTCATGATTGAATGAATGCATGAATAAGTTTTAGATACTTGAAGGTTGACTATTCGAAAATAAGTCAGAGTTGCTCTATTTATTGATTTTAAACAAATTTATTTTTGGAGTTTTTGGTATTTTTTATTTTGTTAGAACAACCTTTAGTTTTATTTAGAAAAAAAACTTTTTAGTTTTGCTAGAATCTTTTTAGAAAGCATTCTTTAGGTTTTCGAAATTTCATTTTCTCTTTTTGAATCTTTTCATTTTTTCAATACCTTCAAAAGATTGTTTTCTTAAATTTTCTATTTCTAGACATCCATTTGTTTCTTTAGAGTCTTTTCAATATTTTCAAAATATTTCCTA
The DNA here is from genome assembly GCA_026541065.1 of Canavalia ensiformis. Classification (NCBI taxonomy): domain Eukaryota; kingdom Viridiplantae; phylum Streptophyta; class Magnoliopsida; order Fabales; family Fabaceae; genus Canavalia; species Canavalia ensiformis. Next base: position 8,234 of record JAMKYM010001005.1, read on the forward strand.
ATTTTCTTAGGAATTTTTCTCCTTCTATTTCGGTTTTCTTGATTTTATCTTGATTTCATTTTTGTATTTCCAATTGTAGCCTTCAAATCGCCTTGCATCTTGAAAAGAAGATTTATTGTGCTACCTGGCATTTCTTATGGAGGTTACCTGGTCCTAAGGATCACATGGCCTTTTATATGGAACCTCTCAAAGGTGGTTAATAATCTGGGGGTATAAGAGGTTACTTGTGAGCCAAGTTCCAATCCACAATGCTAACCACAATAAGAAAGTGAAATACTAAGTTGCAGGCGTTATGAATAGACGCTCTGGCTGGGATTTTCAAGTATAGCCACACCCAGACGGACGTAGGCCCCGGCGTGGACACCTTTAGATCCTCTATCTAGGTAATTCTCGAGACCGGAGTGTAGGGCCCCACTCATGATAAATGCATATGCAATGTATGAGGGCACATAAGTTTAGGATACACAGTGGGAAATCGCATAGATATATATGGCAATTTATTGTTTGTCTATCCTAGGTTATACAGAATAAACAAATAAACAACAAAATAAATAAACAAGTAAATGAATCGGGTAAACAAATAGGGAAGAGATCAAATATAATGTACACTCAATTGATCGGGCTTGACTCTCTAATGGTCCCCGATTAGGTCGCCATTATCTCACTGTAATTCCGACGAGGCAGCATTTAATAAATTTTTGAAAAATGGATTTGTTTTGAATTAATGTGGAGTCGCCACCAAATTTTTATTCAAGGGAAAAATATTTGGAAAAAACCCTGACAGAATCCAACTTCTAAGTTCGGGAGTCGGTTACAAGTAAGGGGAAGGTGTTAGGCACCTTACTTGCCTGTTAGAAGAACGGTACCCTTAAACTGAGTGTGTGATTTGAAAATGTTTGATCCCTTTAAAGTGAAAAATAATTTGATAGGGATTAGCATTCCGACAGACTTGATCCCGTCCTACTCCTATGCAAATGGCGATAACTCGAGGCTTACGTAGTTCTAGTTGGCGAAGGCTCGACCTTCAAAGAGCGTTCGAGAAAAATTGTTTGGTTTGTGAAGGCTTGATATTCAAAATGCTTAAGAAAAGATTATCTTAAAGATCACTTATTTTGAGAAAATGTTTTGAAGATTTTACTATTCGAAGGGAAATTTTAGTTTTAGGAGGGATCTTTGCCCACTCATGTACAAGGCCTGGCACAGGCGCTTGCGGCTAAGGCGGCACAAGGACCTATACGAACTACTAAAACGTTGAACGACGGAGTAAACCGCCGGTTCCCCATTTAGAGCCCATCGCGTGAGGCATAAAATCCCAAAGCATTTAGAAAAGATATATATTTTATTTGAAAAAGACCTTTTAAGTCCACTTATGCACAAGGTTAAAGTAATTAAATGACACAAGGACCTATACGAACTACTAAACGTTGAACAGCAGGTAAACCGCCAGTTTCCCATTTAGAGCCCATTGCGTGAGACCTCGAAAGTCCTAAAATACTTGGAAAAGGTTTTTTAATTTTTGGAAAAAAGAAATATTTTGTAGAAGTCATCAATCTTTGAATAAAAAGAAGCTATAAAAGAAGATTTTTTCGCTTCTTTGTATTTCCGAAATTTTTCGTATTTAAAAATTTTATGGATTTTTGAATTTCCCAATTTTTCGGGAATCTTTATTAATTTCTGTATTTTTATTTAATTTCCTAAATTTACTATGTTTTTATTTATTTTCTGAAATTTTTATTTAATTTCCTAAATTTTCTATGTCTTTACTTATTTTCTGAAGTTTTTATATTTTCTGAAATTTTTATTTAATTCCCTAAATTTCCTATGTTTTTATTTATTTTCTGGAATTTTGTTTATTTTCTGATTTTTTTTTTATGTTGGAGGGTAAAATAGTAATTCATATGACAAGGGCAATTTGGTAATTTCAAACTGTGGGGTTTGCTGGGAATTATGGACTCTCCCAGGGGCAGAATAGAAATTCAGATAACGGGGTTTGTTAAATTATAGGATTCTCGAGGGTAGTATGGTAATTACGAAGACCATTCTTGTAAGCAAAAGAAACTTGGGAGGCAAGGTTCGAACCCGGAAGACAGAGAACCTCCTGACTACCACTGTCTCACCATTTCAGCCATATCATCGACTAATCATCACTCTGGCTCAGAACATTATATTAACTGGTTGGGTGGTAGACAAAGACAAATGCAATAAAATGTGAGAAATGCATTTGTGGGTATCAAAAGCTGCCTCAAGGACACTATGAGAGTACTTCTACCACTAGGCTAGCTTCTTAACTGAATACAAACTTGGCTCTCTGTATCTATAACTAGACCCCACACCTGAGGTTTGTTTTATGAAGAAACTGACGGGATTCGAACCCATGTTATCCGAATAAGAGCATTCATGTAGATTCTGTTTTCTTCACATTTGAAAAGCCATACAATATTGGTGTCCCTTGATGTAGGGGGGGTATGCATGCATGCTGGACTCTCAAGGAGACATGGCATGGCCTCATCAAGGCCTGGAAGTCATGATAGTACACTTGAGTCCCGGTCAACAAGAGCAAACCAAATTCTGCTCTTCAAGGCCTACACTTGCCACTACCTCGGGGGAAGGGTTTACTTGAGACTGAAAGGGAGCACTAAAGATACCAGGCCATATAACAGAATTTGGCCCCGAAATTAATGATTTTCCAATAGGACTTTTAGCACCTCTGCATGATTCTACCTTCCATACATGAGGTATCTCACGAGTCCAATGTCTTGAGTCGGGTTTCGGCGGTGGGCTTGCCTCAGGGGGGGGACCAATTAGTCATGGGGCTAGGGATTTCAGTGACATTTTATTACATTAGGATGGACATATGGTGCGAGATTAACTTAGTTGAGACCAAGACTTTACCATAACAATGGTCTGGTCAAAATGTATCACTAAATGAGATATGAACTCATGATTATATCATCTTCAATAACGGATCCATGATCATGATCTCACACTTTCATACCTCAGGAAAGGTTTAACCTGTCTTACAGAACTTTGGACTATATTGCCAAAAACTTACCAGGGAATTTAAGTAAGGACAAGTTCCAAACCAATTCACCGGACATATCACAGGCCCCGGCGCTAGGGCTACTGAGACCCTCGCCCTTGCACCAAGCCGATTTAGCACGCTACCGTGAGTCATTTTGTGCATGATATAGAACCCCGACTCCTACACTTATCGTTATGTCAGAGTAGTCAAATAAACTTCAAACCTGATTACTCAGTCACGGTGCCAAGGTTTGCAATTCACTGATCAAGTGACTAAGAATGCCACCGGCCCCCAGCTAGAGTCTGTCTAAGGATCAAGAGCTATCCATAGTTTGCAAGAATCGTAACCTTGTTTCTAGATTTCAAGAATCTTAAGTCTGGTACAACCAATCAAAAGCTTAGGAGCAAGTCTTACTTATCTTCACGGTGGATCCTAAATTGTTTATTCAACAACGGCCTAAGTTCTTGAGATGCCAGATTCTGCTTCACAGGATCACCCCTCCTCCCAAAGCCACGATTGTACCTATTTGTTAGTGTCCTCGATTATGATTCTACTTTCAACTTCGTATTCACACTAACAATATTAGTCTTATGTTTTGGCTCACCTACTTCACAACGATCTGAAATTCAGGCCTTGACATTAAACTCTATCCTAAGGTTGGCCTACAACTAAGAGTTTAGTTTATTAGAGTTTTTGCCAACATTGGATCAGGGTTTTGGAATCTTAGATCTGCTCTCAGAATGGCTTCTTGTTTGTCTCGGGGTTCCAAATGTAGACTTGTTTTGGATTATTCCTATGTGGGATTTTCTTGTTAGTCTCTAGGACAATAAAGATTCTCTCATGCTTCCCAAGACATTGCCTCGATATCATTGGAGTGGAAACTTTTTCAATCGAGGCTCTTCAAATTGGACAAATTCTTAAAATTTCAAACATTATGAAAGACAACGTATGTTGATCGAAACTTTGATATTACTAGTGCCCTCAAATTCATCGTTCTTATCAATGAAGGAGGCAAGAAGTGTTCGGTGGATTTGAAATCGATGATTTTATCCAGGTTTTGCATGTATTTGTCGGTGCGGTGTGGTGTGAGTGATTCTCTTCTCTCATTGCCAATGGCTTGAAGTTTAGATTGACTCTTCTACTTGTTGGGGAAAAAATGATGGCATAATCAAGGTGGTGAAGAGCTCTCGGAAGGTAAAGCATTGAGAACCCGATTTGGAATTACGGACAACTCCTTGACCTTGAAGCTGTAGAACTTCACACTAGCACTAAATCTACCAACACAGCACCACGGTTTTAGCTCCTAGTGCTAGCTCTTCCCATCCAATTTTCACTCATCTTAACTTCTTTTGAATTCCGACCACGATTTAATGGTGTATGAGAAGATAAATAGGATGGTCAAGAAGAGTAAAACTTGTGTGCGGTTGAGTCTCGGCCTCCTTAATCCAATGTGATACTATGCCTAACTCATTTTCAACCTGTGGATCTTTATGAGAAAAATTGGCACATATGCGCGGGAATTCAACGTCTGCAGATTTTGACTTCATTAACCTTTTATGAATATCCTAAACTAGACTTAAAACCGGACTCAAGAATTGAATTGGGGGCATGTTCGAAACGCATCATTCACGATCTCACATCTTATTCATGCAATATTAACATATAAGGGGAACAGGATGCTCTTGTTCCACGGCCTGAACGATTCGGTACACAAACACAAACATCGGATCGATTCGACGGACGTCTAGGATTTCTCAATCATTAATCAGATTACATACAAATTATCTTAGATGTTCTTGATCGTAGGAAATTAATAAAACCATCTGAAGAGCAGGTTTCTTGTTTCCACTACGTGAAATCACAGATTTCCAAGAATTGAATCCTTTCAAAGACAATCAAATTCGTAGGCTAACCTGTTTGGTGAGACAAACCGCTCAGTGCAGTTCAAAGTTCAGAATGCCAATGCCTTTCGTCTCCTAGAAGATTCCAGGTACTCCTGATACGCAATGAACTTCTTGAAATCTTTCTTGGCTCTGAAAAAGGGGAGAAAATTGCCTATGATCCAGAATGCCCGAAAAGGATAGAAATCCCAAAAAAAACCCGCCCCTGTTCAACGCTTTTCTGCTTATTTTATAGGCTTCAGCAGGCCACCTCTTTTGCTTCTAATGTTTTTGTCCTTCTTTGCAAATACAAAACTTAGCTTTTTCTTTCATTTTGCATTTTCACCCTTTTTTCCTTTTTGGCCTCTTTTGCAAATTTTTCAAAAAGCAGAAAAATAAATAATTTTCATTTCATTTCTGTTTTCATTATTTTTATTATTACTATTTTTTCAGAATTATTTTTTTTCAGAATCAATTTTTATTTATCTATTCCACTTATTTATTCATTTATTCATTTTTTATTTTATTTATTTTTCTTTTGGTTCAAAATTTTCAGATTTTAATTTTGTTTATTATTATAAATTTTTATACTTTTTATTTGGTTGTTAAAAAAAACTTAAATGACTTTTGTCTCATTATCTACATTTTATGCTTTGTTTGTTCTCTTTCATTTCTAACTTTTCTGTTTTTGCTTTTTCTCTTTCTACGTTTTCAAGTCGCTTGTTTTTAATTTTGTTGTTTTGAAAATTTTTTTTATTATAAATCTAATTCAATTTTGAATTTCTTTATATATTGACCACCTTAAAACGAGTCTCGGACATAATCGGGTGTTTACACTTCAATTTTTTTTTTATAATTTTTTGTTTTAAGTTCACTAAGGTTTATACCCCTTCTAACATGAATGACTTTTTTACTTCTTCAAAATTAAGTCAATTTTCTCCTTGAAAAATTCTACCATTTGAATATATGATAATAATAATTTTACTCATATTAACATAAATTTTTTAAACTACATATACAACACAATTATTTTTTCAAATTTTTTTAAAAGTAAAAAAAAATGTGTTAATATTCAAAATAAAAATAAGACAACAAATTGTAGTAGAAAATAAATTCAAACTTGCACAAAAATGAAATAATACTACACTTTTGTAAATATAATTTAAACTAAATACAAATCACAATATCTAAAGCACCACGAAACCAAGAATGGTTTAATAAATGTTTTTGGAAATACACTAAACCACTAAATGCAGAGTAACATAAACCCAACAATGATGGACCTAGCAACATCTCACAGGGCGTCTTCAAATGCTCCCCCACATCCTGAGACGTATCCTTGCTTTGGAGCCCCACTAGGTAGAGTCTTGAGAATATGTCAGTGCCTCTCCAAATGCTCCCACATCTTGTTACGCATTTCTATGCTGGCCCATGGTCAAAGTCACACAGGGCCTATATATGACGATTCTCCAAATGCTCTCACACCCTATGACGCATTTCTATATTAGCCCATGGTCAAAGTCACGTGGAGCCCATATATGATGCCTCTCCAAATGCTCCCACACAAGATTGCGACGCATCCCCAAATGCTCCCACCCAAGATTGTGGCACCTTTTGGTAGTGCCCCACATGTATGACGCACCTTCATACTGATCCACAATTACTGTATATACCTCAAACACGTTGAATGTATTAAAACAACATCTTTTAATAATTAATTTCAGGATGAGATAGGTATAGTAATCGTTGCGCATTATAGAGAGATGGCATGAGAATCTTCGTTTAACATACATGTATCAACTCCCGCAGTAATCATGATGCACATTCACGATGCGTAACAATGAAATTCAATCAAAGAGACGATGTGGGAATCTCCATTTAGTATGCACATCATGTCAACTCCAACAGAAACCATGACATACATCCATAATGCATAACAATGACAAGTTTCATCCCTCCAACAAGATCCGATGGGATGAGGTTTGACTCACCTCCATGAGGTGTCAAGCTAGTCTTCCTACCCTTCCACACAATTTTGAAATCGTAAAAATTTACTAACCATTGAAACACACACTAGTGGAAAATGAGCTTTTTACATCGGTTGCTATGGATTTTTTTTGCATCGATTATTTGAGCGGTATTTTCTACATCGAGTGATAAAGAAAATAGGACTTTCTACATCGGTTAAGGTTTCAACCGATGTAGAAAATCACATTTTACATCAGTTATAGTCTTAACCGATGTAGAAAGTCCAATTTTTTTTAAATGTTCGTTTTGTTTAGACATACTACTATATTATTTATTTACAATACCTGCATATACAAATAGAATGACCAGGAAAACAATACAGAAATCACAGAATCTATATATTTAAACTAAATACATCATTATTTATTATCAAATCTAAATTTACAAATAAAATAACTTAAAATTATATCAAATGTGTTGTAATTTTAAAAATTTTAAAATAAAGAGGGTTCTCGAACAGGTTAACCATGTACCTGTTGAAATCAGAGAAAAAAATGTTAAAAACTGTACTAAATATGAAAGAGGTAATAAACATTTCGAAATAAGTTAAAAAATAAACATAGAATGATGGTATAATCAAATAAATAACTAACTTGTATCATGTAGTAACATTTTCCTATATTCCTTCATGATGATCATCTTGAATAGCATATATATCATCAATTTCATTTTCTTCATGAATACTAGATATCCTTGATGATAAGAGAGTTTGAGAAATATTAATATTTGATAGATCATTGATGTTATCACTAGCAATTGTCATCTTTCCTTGAAGAACGATTGACCACCTTTTGTTAGAAGGATCTTGAACATAAAACATTTGTTTTTCTTGGGGGACCGTGATAAAATGATCATCCCTCTACGCTACTTTTTGAAGGTCAACCAATGTAAATCTCAATTCATAAACTTTCACACCATTGTTATTATCAACCCACCTGCATTTGAAAACAGACACTCTAAATTTGGTGTAATCAATCTCCCAAATCTCTTCAATCACTCCAAAGTACGATATGGAAGCCATTACAGGATTTTTATCTTTGGAACTTGCAAAATGCATCGACTTTGCTACCACCATAACTCCACTGTTTTGCATGGTACTTTTATCATCCTGAGACTTTTTGTAAAATAAAAAATGATTGATATCGTATCCAATCCAACATATGACATCAAAATTTAGGTCATTTGCTAGTCACTTCAATGTATTAGAGGCACCATCATCCTTCTTAATTGTTTCATTAAATCAGTTTAAGAATGTTTTGTTTTGCTCATTCAACAACCATTTCTCATTCATTCAAACATTTTCTTCCCTTATAATGGTTTTGTGAGTAGATAAGTAAGGTTCAACTTCATCTGTATTATTCAAAATATACAAATGTGCTTGAAGGACTTCCGCATGACTCATGCTTTTCACAATTATACCTCATGTACCTTTACCTTCGTGTCTTCCCTCACAACAATAGTTAGGAACTCTTATGGATTCCACCTCTAGCAAATACTCTGTACAAAACTTAATTGCCTCTTCTGCAATATATCTTTTAATCATAGATGCCTTAGGATGATGTAGATTCTTCACACGCCCTTTTAATATTTTCATGTATCGTTTAATTGGATATATCCACCTTAGATAAACTGGACCACATAATCTGATCTCCTTCATTATATGAACAACCAAGTGAACCATAATGTCAAAAAGTGATGGAGGAAAATACATCTCTAATTGGCATAAGACAATAAAAGCTTCATATTCCAACTCATCCAATTTTAGAGGGTCAATGACTTTGCTACATATTGTATTGAAAAAGAAGCACAACCTACTTATGGTGTGTCTAACTTTTTTAGGCAAAAAGTCATAAATAACTACTGGAAGTAGTTGTTGCATCAACACATGACAATCATGAGACTTTAACCCAACTAACTTTAGATCTTTCATGGAGACAAGTCTTTTGAAATTTGAAGAATAACCTTATGGCACTATCACACACTATGGCTCTAACTGAGGTCGTATAACCCAAATATTTCCACTTTCCTACAAACTATGGCACTAACTGAGGTCGTATACCCATCCGCACCAAATTCAGTCGAGAATTGACACCATCTTTAGTCTTACCCTGTATATTGAAGGGTGTTCCAATGACGCTATCACACACATTTTTTTCCGCATGCATCACATCAATACAATGTCTAACGTCAAGAATGCACCAGTATGGAAGATAAAAAAATATTGATCTTTTCTTCCATATCCTTGTCTAGGTGGCCTTCTTTTGAATCTTTCCAAAAATAGTTTTGATGTTTTTAACCCGTTCATAAACTTGTTGTCCAGTTAAAGATTTTAGAACAACACCATTTTCTGGCAACCCATTAAAAGTTTTCCTTAATCTACGATAAATGTGATTAGTCTTGAGAAATTTCCAATGACCAAGATAAACTATCTTCTTTCTATGATGCAGTTGATGCTAACTTATGCCTTCTTCAGATATACAACATGTTTTGTGCTCCTTAACACTATATCCGCAAAACTTTCCATATGCTGGAAAGTTATTAATAGTGCAAAAAAACATTGCCCACATCTTGAAATTTCCATTACCATACCCATCAAACACATCCACACCTTCTTCCCATAGATTTCGCAAGTCTTCAATCAAGGGAGAAAGATAAACGTCTATGTTATTTCCAGGCTATTGTGGAACTGAAATCATCATAAACAACATGATATATTTACGTTTCATGCACAACTCCGAAGAAATATTGTAAATTGTCAAAAGAACAGCCAGGAACTATGCTTACTACTTAAATTACCATACGGATTCATTCCATCTATTGCAAGCCCAAGCCTTAGGTTTTTTGGCTCATTCCCAAAATTCGGATATAATTGATCAACCATCTTCCATTGCAAACCATTAGCTGGATGACGAAGTTTTCCATCAATTTGTCTTTCATCTACATGCCATCTAAGGTTCTTTGCATCTTGTTTATTATAAAACAATCATTTGAACTTTGGAATTATTGGAAGATACCACAACATTTTGGTTGGAGATCGCTTTATGCTTTTTTCGCAACTAGAATCACCATCCTTCAGTTTTTATAACATGAAACTTGACATACAGGGCATTCATGTAATCCTTGAAACTCATTTTGTATAGTATGTAATCATTGGGGCAAGCATGTATTTTCTTATGTTGCATACCCATTAGACACAACACTTTCTTTGTCTCATAATTACGCTTTGGTAATGTATTACCTTCTGGAAGCATCTCTACCAATAGTTCAAGTAATTTTGTGAAACTTTTATCACTCCACCCATTCCTTGCCTTCAAATTGAATAATCTTAACACTGCTGATAATCTTGTAAACGTAATGCATCTCAAATACAAAGGTTTCTCCGAATCAATAGATAAGTTATCATACATATTTGCCCGCTCAAACGACGCATGCCCTATATCACAAAACATGTCATCTACTCGATCTTCCATATCTATATCAACCTCCACCGTCTGTGACACACTTGGCATGCCTAATAATTCACCATGTCATGTCCATCTTGTATAAATTTTGCCGAACCTATCACAAAGAACATGTTCTCTAATTTGATCAACAACCAACCATCTCTCATATAGATAATTAACATACGAACAGTAAAACCATCCATTACTCTAAGGTAGATTTGTTTGCGCAAAATTCAAAAACTCTTCGACCCCATTCTCATACTCATCACTCGTCCATTTAGCATTTATCCAACTATAATCCATACCATACAATAATCATAGACACATGATTTAGGATTAACCTTGTCACTCATAATTGGTAATTTATTTTCCTTATTATTGGTGAGGCCCTACCCATTCAAGAAAAAAAAATTTATTCATCAATTAACATACTTCTAAAATCTTGAATATCATACTTGATGAAATTTCGGCAGCATTTCGCATCAGTCTCCAAGTACATAACTTGACTATGGTTTCATTTACCATAATTAAGCATGTACCCAGAGATCATGCAAAATGAATTAAATCAAAATTTCATCAAGTACAATTTACAAGATGTAAGAAGAAATTGTTAATCACTGAATAAAAAACTTTAGTCCCAAACTATCCAACCTGAACAATTCAAGATTGAATACAATGAACGGTTTACTTATTTAGTAATATACTCATTGTATTCAACCTCAAACGGGAAACTAAGGGTATGCTCCTATTTGAACTCAAGAAAAGAAACAAACTTAACTTAGAAAGATCAACATATTTAGACATATAATTATGGTAATTATCATTTTAGTAATCAACAATAAGTCGTGATCAACTTCAAATACCCTATCTTATATCTATCATGACCTTAATAAACTTAGTTATGGATTCTTTATAAATTAAAAATATTCCCTTAACAATTTATCTACAGAGGCTGAATTTAGGTCATATTCTAAAGCCATGAAGATTGTTCAATGTTTCAAAATTAGGTTCATACACTCAAGTATTAGTTATATTTAAAACAAAATCAATACTAACATACACATCACCTAACAAAGAAGAGGTGTAGAGGTTTCTTTGTTCAAGGTAACACAAGCAAACTCTCACATATGTAATGACAAAGTAGAGGTGTAGAGAAAATACCTCACAATCAACACAACAATGGTAGAGCGAGGACCGAGCGGAGGACAACGGTGGCCAAACAAAAAGCTTGCAAATTATAGAATACAACCAAAATAAATGTAAATTTAAATTATAATAACAGAAAGAGATGGATAAATAACGATGACGACAAATGTTGCTCATACCTTAAGGTGCGCGACGACGACTTTGAGCGGAGGCAATGGTCACAACGACGACGACGACAACGGATATGACGGAGTGCAACAACGAATAGCAACGACGATGACAATGACTGAGACGTAAATGAGAACAGAGAGAACAGGTCAAGACGAAAAATTGGAAATTTAGAGAATGAGGTTGAAGACAACTAGGGTCGAAAACAAAGGGAAAGGGAACGACATCCTACATCGGTTATTTCTCAGAACCGATGTAGAAACGACTTATTACATCGGTCAAAGAAATAACCGATGAAGAATCTTTATCATTTTATTTAAAAAAGTGTCATCGCCAACTTTTTACATTGGTTCCTTAAGAAACGATGTAAAAAATTGTTATAAAAAACCTACTTTCTACGTTAGTTCTTAAAACAACCGATGTAGAATTCTTAAAACAACCAATGTAGAACTAATGTAAAAAGTTTTATATTTATTCACAAAAATGTTACCGCATTTTTATTATATTGGTTCATAAACAATTGATGTAAATTTTTTTTATAAAATACTATTTTTTTCATTAATGATGATATAAAATATAACAAAATTTACTAACTATTAAAACACGTTACAAAATATAAACAATAATTAATGTCACCAACATATTTTTATAGATAAAATATTTAGTATAAAAAATTAAACATCCACCTTTTAAAAGATTATATTTTAAACATATTTTTTATTATCTAAATAATAATAAAGTAAAATAGTAAACACACTAAAAAACATGTCGTAGTACAACTCTCAAACATTGAAATCTGAAAAATTTAACACTAAAACAACTCTGATGTTCATATAGCTAATGTGTACAGAGGGAAGATTTTGCACCAACTATAACCCCGAGTGTAAGCAACAGTACTAACTTATATCCTTATGCCGGTTTAGTAAAATTGTGACACCAATTTGTCGCAACCGTAATTCCAACGAGACGACAAACTCGCTAAAATTTTGAAAAAAGAATTTTATTGTTTTATGTGGAGTCGCCACCAAATTTTTATTTAAGGGGAAAAGATTTGGAAAAACCCTGACTCGAGGAAGAGATTTAGGTTCGGGAGTCGGTTACGAGTGGGGAAGGTGTTAGGCACCCCACTCGCCTGATCCAAAGAACATTACCTTTAAACTGAGTGTGTGATTATTTTAAAATTGTTTGATCCCTTTAATTAGTGTGAAAATAAATACTTGATGGGGGTTGGCCTGGCAGGACTTGATCCTGCTCCTACGTATTCCCCGGTGCAATGGGAAACTCAAGGCTTACGTAGTCCTGGTTTGTTTGAAGGCTTGACCTTCAGAGGTGCTTAAAAGAGAGATGACATTTTGAAGAGGTTTTTTTATTTTTGGGAAGGACCTTAGTCCACTCATGCACAAGGCCCGAGACGGCTACGGCAGCACGGGGGCCTTTAGAGACTACTAAACATAGGACAGCAGGTGAACCGCTAGCCCCCCGTTTAGAGCCCATTGCGTGAGACCAAGGATCTCAAAATATTTGAATAAAATAATTTTTGTTTTTTTGAAAAGACCTTTAGTCCACTTGTGCACAAGACCCGATAAGCATCACGTTACCTGGGCCTATACGTACTACTAAACGTTGGACAATAAAACCGTCATTCCCCTGATGAGCTTCGCGTGAGACCAAGGATCCCAAAATACTTAAAGAAGAGCTTTTATTTTTTGGAGGGACCTTTAGTCCACTCATGCACAAGACCTGAGGCGGCTACATCAGCACGAGGCCTATACGGACTACTAAACGTTGAACAGCAGGTGAACTGCCAGCCCCCCATTTAGAGCCTGTCGCGTGAGACCAAGAATCACAAAATATTTAAAAAAGGGTTTTTATTTTTACGGAAAAAGGAAAATTTATTTTGACTATCAGAAGCAGAGAGTGCTTTTGGGGAAGGAAGCAATTTTATTTGAAGTTTGGGGCTTATTAACATTTATGTAATTTTTGGGGATTTATTGGCAATTATAAAATTTTCAGGAATTTATTAGTAATTATGGAATTTTTTGAGATTTAGTCATTTGAGAGGCAAGGGGCAAAATCGGAATTTTGGAAAAGTGAAGGGTAATTTCGTCATTTGAGAGACAAGGGACAAAGTTGGAATTTTTGGAAAAGTGAGGGGTAATTTCATCATTTGAGAGGCCAGGGACAAAGCTGGAATTTTGGGATTTGTTGAGGGTTAGAATGGTAATTCTGATGGACAAGGGTAGTTTAGGAATTTTGGGATTTGTTGAGGGTTAGAATGGTAATTCTGATGGCCAAGGGCAGTTTAGGAATTTTGTGACTTGTTGGGGGGTTAGAATGGTAATTCTGATGGGCAAGGGCAGTTTAGGAATTTTAGGATTTGTTGAGGGTTAGAATGGTAATTCTGGTGGGCAAAGGCAGTTTAGGAATTTTGTGATTTGGCAATGGCAATATGGTCATTTGGATTTGGAAAAGCAAAAATGCCAAAGTGTGGGAACCAGGGCTTGAAGGCGGGTTAAGAGGTTTGCAAGGGGAGGTATTAGCCATTGGGTCCAACGCTTTTTAGAGATTACGGTGAACCGGTTTGCCAGTATGCTCTGTGAGACTGCGGGAATGGAGTAACACAGATTCTTACCATTGGGGTGGTTGTTTGGAATGATTTAGGGTGGCTTCTTACTCTGCGGGTCCAGTTTGCTCGATATCCTGAATTGAAACCTAAGATGAGCTTTGACAGGGGAGCGTAAGATGGGATAAAAACTGAACATGAACTCAAAGAATGGAGGCAGCCACAGGAACCTGTATCAGTGCCAAATGGAGCATAGAGTCTGATGCTAGGCAAACAGGGGAACTGCTAGCCCCCTAACATCTCAATAGGTTCCTAACCGATGGTTGTTAGTCGGGTCTCTTCAGTGGTATTACTAGCCACGACACAAATGTGAGGCCATAGACGATTCCTAGGTGAGTTTGCAGCCTAAACTGGGCTCCTAACATGGACACCAATGAACTCTGTTGCAAGCTATCGCGAGGCTCCTTAGCAAACTTAGAGACCCGTTTGAATCCCTCGCTCTTCATGGATTTAGTACAGAGCTATCAAGCAGTACTCCACGCATTCCCTTGGAGACGTAGCTAGATTATTGATCCCAAGTTTTGAGATGAGCTATCAGAATGGTCATAGGCCAAATGTAATCTCATGGCATCATTCACTGTAGTGCACCCAGGAGGAGTGCTGAATTTCTTTTCAGAATTGACCCTCACTGGTTTGCTTGGTCAGCTAGGAACCTCTAACCATTTTGTATATATTGTGAATTCCTATTTGACTCTGTCACTACTGTCCAGGGGATGAAGTTCAGATTTGGAGCGACTTTGTGCAATTATTGGCTTTATAGTCAACTGAGATGTGCTCACTGCCACGCACACCATCAACTACTCAGTCTTTTTCCTATGCTCCAAAGGAGCTAAATGGAATTATGGAGGATGCAACTCAGCTAGGCTCAGTACAGATAGGCAGAATTGTAACGCATTCAGGTGAGCGTGTCCCAGATTTTTAGCTCCACATTGCCCCTTTTTCAATCAACGCTCTAGAACCATAATTCAAGTGCAATCCTCCACCAAATAGTTGCATCACAAGAGTATCAACCATGGAGTTTTTTTCATCTTAAAATTGATATGGAACCTATAGTCATTGACTTGAAGTATCCTACTATTTTTGTCAAAGTATTTACAATGAATCTGTTTTGCATGTATGGAAACAGAAATCCTATGACGTTGCAAATGGTTTCTTCAATCTAGAATTCTAATCACAAGACCTTCTTTGCAGGTACTTCTTTCTTCCCATAGCTTAATAATTCTGGATTCATGCATACCTACATGACGAGTTGTACTACTAAAGATTTCAAGCCAGGATTCAGAAGCTGAGATTATTTAATTAATCACAATTTCATCAAGCAATTATAGAGTTTTGGTAGAAATCTTACGAGCATGTGATCTCAACTTGGAGTGCTTGACATTCATTTTACGAAAGGAATAAATCATGCATTCTAATCAGGAGCATAAATGTGCGAGATGATCTTAATTATGCACTTAGAATCAACTTCGACTAATTCTCCTTTGGATTGTACACCAGACAACATGAGGAGTTTGAGTGTCAAGCTTTTGTGATCGTTCGAAAATTTGCAGAGAAAAGCCAGGAATTATCCAATCTCCATCTTCGTCTTTAATTCTCCCTAACCAGCCGAAGACTTCCTTCTTTGTTCTTGATTCGCCAATTGACCAAAAATTCCCCTAACAAAGGAACTCCTGATAATTTATAGAGGATTTTCCAAAAGACCCTTCCTGCCTTTTTTAATTTTGTTTTTAATCCTCATTTTCAAATTTTTCTTTCTTTTTCTTTTCATTTTTTTTTAATTTCTGTTTTTACATTTTATATCTTTTCTTTTTGATTTTATTACTTTTTCCTTTTGTTTTTTTAATTATTTTCCATATTTATAGATTCTGAATTTTTTATTATTATTTCAGATTCTGAAATTTTATTATTATTTCAGTTTTTAATTTTTATTTTAATTTTTCAGATTTTTTCCTTTTACTTTTCAGATTTTTATTTTTCTTTCCTTTTTCCAGATTTTAATTTAATTCTTTAATTCTTTTTCAGTTTTTTTTTTATTTTTTGTTTTCTTTTATTTTATTATTATTTGTTTTTATTTGGTTGTTTTCCATTTATTTTTCTCTTTTTCCACTTATCTATTTATTATTTAATGATTTACATACTAATTAATTTCAAAACGAGGTCTTGGACATAAATGGATGTTTACACAATTCAATGAGTATAGCATAATGTGCCACATATTGAATATGCGTAATGACAACAGCTTTCTTTTAATAACACATTGAAGCTGGGTAACACCACCCTTATAACATCCAACCAATCTGAGTAACACACTAACACTTACTATATCTACATCATAAATGATATAAAATGTTTTGAAATAATATTATTTCCGTAATTATTTTAATTTTTAGGTGCTTTCTCGGGTACCTTTTTAAATTGGAGGGTATATGATACATTTTACTTAGATCTAATGATAAAATGACACGTGTAATTGTAAGAGTTTACTTTAAGACCTTCTCCCTGCTTTCTATTCATTCTTCCCTGCAATAGTCTCAATGAAGCTTCGCAGAAATCGTACGTCAGCCAAGACCTTGACCGGAGTCCCTACATGTTCTCATCTTGCTATTTGCGATAAATGTCGCTTTTTTCTTTCAATTCTGCTGCTGAAGATTTTTATTTATTTCTTGAATTGTTTATGCCCAACTTACTCGAAAACGTCGCTTGGGAGAAGATGCAAAATAAGGTAAGATTAAGCTTCATGATACTAACAAAATTCATAATTTTATTTTCATCTTGATTTTAGAATTAAAATTTCATTAATTTTATAGGTGATAAATGATAAATATTAAATATATATAGTATATATATTATTTTTTATTAAATAAAAAAAGACTAAATATTCTTTAATTTAAAAAAAATATAAAAAAAAATCTAATTTTTATCCAAAAAATTAGTCGAAAATTCAAAAAGCATTGTTTATAAAAATATGAGACAAGAGAAACATCCAATAATTGTAAGAGAAAGTACGTGTCTTGTTAGGATGCGACAAAGTGATACGCACGAGTGCAATCATGGAATCATGTGTTGCCACGTGGTCATCCATCACATGCTGATGCACCCCATTTCAACTCATGCATGTTCTCCACGTGACCCCTCCCTCACTTTCTCTTCCCACAACTTTATTCCTTACACTTTAGTCTCATGCTATCACTATCACACGTGAACCATAACTAAAAATATTACAATAATTCTTTCAAATAATAATGTCGTTCATTAATTTATATTTTTTATTTAATAATTAATAATTTTTATTTAAAAATTAAAAAATAAAATAAATTCAACAATTTATAATTAAATATATAAATAAATATATTAATATTTATATGTATAATTTTTTTTAAAATATTAGATTAGCTAATCATATATATTTTGTAAATTGTAAAATTAAATAAATTTTATAAAAATTATGAAAGTTTGAAATAATGCTGATATTTTGCTTGGTTTAATTTGAAAATAGTATGGATAAAAAATTATATATATTTATAGTTTTTAGACCTTAAACATTATATATTATTATTTATTAATATATATTAAAAAATTAAGTTTTTAATATATGCAAGAACAATTATTGTAAGGAGAAGGAGAAGCTATAATTTTCCTAATTTTTTTTACCAGTTATATTTATGTAAAAATACTTTAGCAAACCCTAAAAGTATGAGTAATATTTGATGAATATTTTGAGGTGAAACACTGAGACATTTGAAAGTTAGAATAAGTTTATAGAATATGATAATTTATTATACTTTATTTTACATTCTATATTTGTCAAATTTATATGATACGGTAACTTATCTCTGCGAAAGTTTTTTGTTTTTTTTTATCATAGTCTTAAAACTTTTATCTTAAAGAGGATTACGTTAAACATCATCAAGATACAATAATTTTTTTATATCCTTTATATAATCCAATTTTTAATATTTTATAAACAATAGAATTATTTATAAAATATAATTTTATAAAATATTATATTTTAATAAAATATATATTTTAATATTATTTATATAAAAAATTAAATTTTTAATTTTTAATATTTTATATGTTTTTAATATTTAAATATGTTTCTATCAAAAGTTAAAAAAATTAAATAAAAATTCATTTAAAAATTAATTTAATTTTTTTGAAAAAAATTTATTTTATCATTATTTATTCATATTAAATATGATTTACTATTTTACCTGTATTAACAGTAAGATAGGATAAGAGTTTGTCCTATTTATAATATCATATTTTTATACAAATTTATATTCTATTTTTGTCATATCTTATCTATTAAATGGATTTTAAATAAAAATAGAGAAAACAACATAATAAATATAATGTGATAGAAAAAATAAAAAACAAAAGATGCTAAATATATATTAATATTAATCATTGTTAAAAAATATTTATGAATTTGTATTTTAGGTTGGTTATTTGCAGTAGTTTATTTTTCTTTCACGTGTTTATAAATGACAAAAAATACAAATAAAAGTAAAATAGGAACTCTGTATAACCTACGATTTTAAAACTGGAAGAGAGCAAGGAAACGCTCATGGAGAACTTCTTACAATAAAATGATTTGCTTGAACTCTCACAAATGCAAATAAGATGAGAATATGTATGGTGAAATGGTGTCTCCGATCTTAGTGTCATAGAAAAAATTCTGCACTAGTGTGTTCTATTGAAGAATCTCATGATTTAAATTCCATGACTGTAGTTGAACTCCAAAGCAGCTTGTTATAGTATACAAGCAGTGAATGAATGGTCATAGTGCACAAGTAGAGCAAGTGCAAGGTTGTGCAAGATGAGACAATTATGTTGAGACCAATGAGGAAGCAGTGTTTCTCATGCCATAACTTCCATTAAATGGAAAATCTAATGCACAATACATGTTACTTGTAGCAACCACATGACAAGTAGAAAGGATTAGTTTTCTTCTTTTTATATTTCCTTAATTTTTTTATGAAGTGAAATTAGGGAATAATTATTCACTAAGGTGACGGGAAAGGTACTATTAGACTCCTAGTGATCTATTTTATGTGCCTTAATTGAAAAATAACTTATTCAGCATGAAGGCAATTTTTAAGAGAATTGGCCGTTGAAATGAAGCAAAATAAGAGTAGAGTGCTTTAAGAAAAAAGATTTCTTTTTTAAACTTCTATGACTACTAATGAAATGATGGGACGGTGAGATTATAAAAATATTAATTATTTAAAATAAAAATGAAGTTATCAAAGTTTATTTATAAAAAGTATTTATAAAAGATTTTTTAAAAATAAAAATTTAGGTTTGGAATTAATTACCAATAGAAAAGATAATATTTCATTCATTTAAAAGAATAATATCCTAAATTAAATATATAATTTTAAAATAATTTAAAATTAACTTAATTTATTTTAAATAGAATAGAATATTTACATAATATACGCATGAAGAGAATAAAATAAATTAGGTAAGAAAAATATCCTCAAAAAATGTTTAAGGGTTGGTTAACTAAAAAATTACAAAATCATAGAGTTTTGAAGAATTATTTACAAAGGCGCTCAGTATCTAGAAATTTTGTACAAAGCTAGAGGAAATGAAAAATTATTTGCTTATACTAACGGTGATTATGCCAGAGATTTTAAGGATAGGTAGAGAATATTGTATTATGCTTTCCTTTTGGGAGATGATGTTATTTTCTGGGTGTAAAAAATACCCTATAAATCAGTTTATCCAGGACTGGTGCAAAGTTTATAACAACTGCATTATATGCTTGTCAATGTGTTTGGCTGAGAAGAATTTTGGAACATCTAAATCACTCTCAGAAAGGAGCTATTTTGATATTTTGCAATAATTTTTTTACAATTAAATTACACAAAAATCCAGTTATTCATGGAAGACATAAATATATTGATGGCAGGATTCATTACTTGAAAATTTTGTACAATGGTGGTTCTATTGAATTGAATTATTACAGTACAAGAAATCAGTTAGCAGATATCATAACAAAGCCACTTATGGTTAAAAATTTCCAATGTCTACTTTGTGCTCTGGGCATGCTTAAGGAGTCTAAAATAAACTATATCTTGTAGTTTAGGGGATGGATTGTTGACTGAGTCAAAGAATTTTGTTCAGTTGTTCCTTAACCATTTGAAGTTATCTGTTTTTGTTTATTCTTATTTGTTACTCTGGTTTTATTGTTCATATCTAAAAGTATCTTGTTAGACGTCACATACTTAGATACTTTTTAAAAGAGTTTATTATTGTATTGGTTTCTAATTTATTTAGTTTTTATAAATATATTTTTAATTTTTAAATAATATAAATTAGTTTTTTAAAAAAATTTGTAAATTATTATTTTTTATTTATTTAAAATAATATAAATTGATTCTTTCACAAATGGTACATAAGGATACATTTAAAAGATAATAATAAAAATTAAAAATTAATAAAAAAATTAATTCATAAATATTAAATAAGTCAAACAGTAAATTAGTAGGATAATTTTAATGATGAAAAATTAAAAATTAAAATAATTTTATATGAGTATCTCACTTTAAATTTCATCACTTCTTATATGTATAAAAAAATAAATTAAAAAATAAAATATTATTAAATTTTTGTTAAAAAGTCAGTTGTAAGCTTGTAGAATTAAATCCACGTTTACGAGTGAGGGGTTAAAGAATTTATACCGATCATGCGTTCCACCTTCAGTCACTTTTTAGATTGGATCAAAAAAATTTATAAACAATGTAAAAGTTAACATACCTAATTACTTTTCATATTATATTAAAAATATCTACAAACAATGTGGAAGTTAACAATGCCTTCATTGCAAACAACATTTAGATAAATTAACAGGCGCTCGTCATGTATGGTTTAAAGAATGTTTTCAAATATCGATCCTAATCTAAGTATAGATATACATGTTTTTACTCAAGCTCTTTACTTTATATATATAATTATATGCACTGTAATTTATGTTTTTAAATTAATTATTGTTAATTATATACTCCAATATCTCTTATACTCCTAAAAGGGTAGAACCGTGCAAGATATTTGTGTTTAATCGGATTATCATCGTTTAATCAACTTTAATACATGTAATGAATCATCATGAATTTGAATACAATTTTAAATAGAAAATAATTTTATTCAATTCAATCAAGCAGGATTAATATAAGAAGAAAGAATTTTTTAAATTTTTATTACAATTGCATATTTATAATTCGAATTAATTACTGGTTCTTATGGATCAATATTTTTCAATTTATACATATATTTGATGTTTAATTTGAGTTTTTAAATTAAAATACTACGTCACAATTTTTTTAATTTTAATAATAATAGAAGACGCATAGACCACCTTAAGTCCAATTATGCTACAATTTTTTTAATTTTAATAATAATAGAAGCTGCATATATCATATTTAAGTTCAATTTAAATTTAAAAGCGGTATTCTTATATTTTGTTTGAAGGCACATCCTTGAAAGAAATTAAAGCTAACATTTTTGTATGTTTATCATAAGAGTATAATAGTAAGAGAAATGTTAACAATATATTTTTTAAATATATTTTGTACGATTGATTAATTTTAAAATATTTAAAAATTATTTTAAATAAATTAAATAAGAATCCTTATGTAATTTTTCTTCATCTATTTTTTTCTTTTCTTTAATTCCAGCAAACCATTAAGATAAATTCAAAAATTATAAAACTCAATATTGACAAAATCTTAAAAATAAATCCAATCAAATGAAATTGAAAAAAAAAAAAAAAGAGCTCACAATCAAGTGCAGAAAGTTTTGAATTTGCAGAAAAAATAACATTTGTGTGAAAGGATTCTCAATATCTAACCCCACAAAATTTTGTATGATGAAGAAATAAGTCATAACACTCCATGAAGGATAATATAATGAGCAAACAATGTGTACATAGGATCTAAAAATGGTATTTCAAAAGGATTTAGTTCCCCGTTATTTGAAATGGAGATCAATACAATATGATACATATATTATCATTTTTTACAAATTAATTATTTTTATATAAATATAAATTAATTTTTGTTTAAATTTAAATTTAAAATTTAAACTGATTTAATTATAACATTAAAAAAATTTTATTATCATTTATTAATAATTATTTTTATATAAAATATCTCTTCTATACAAAAAAATCTCAATTTATCCTTTTTTATTTAATTTTTTTTATTTATTAATTTTTTTATTAGTTTTGTTTATATTTTTTATTTACAGATAAATCTATTGAATCATAAGAATATGACATAAATATTTTTTAAGACAGTGCAACTACATATCATACTAAACATTTTACAATATATTATACATATAATGAGATTAAGGGATATAAGGAAAAAAATTTATTAAAAAAAATAAAGTTATATACATTTATTTAAATATATTTTTTACAAAATAAAAAATAATTATATTTAAATTTAATTTTTTTTGTGTAAAATTACTATAATTTTTTTTTGTCACCGGATCAATCATGATTTGCATTTATTTGATATACAATTCTTTCTTATGGGTCCAATATCCTTATAAAAAAATCATAGGTTAATACACCAACTTTTGTCTCTGGTTAATTTGGTTCAATATATTTTTTTCAGCTTTCCCTATTTGAGGCTAGTAATGCATTTGATTTATTTCTCTAAATGTTCGATCTACAAAACAAGAATGCTAGAAATACATTTCTTTAATATATTTTGTAATTAGTTAGTTTTTTAAAACATTTAAATAATTATAAGTATTTTGATTTTTTAAAGTTTAACTAATGATAAAAAAATATTTAAAAGAATGTATTGTTAATATTTTTTCTAAAATAAATTTCATGTTAATTAAAATTTATAAGATTTATTACAGTAAGTATTGCCATCGTAACAAGTCTTTCTT
Source organism: Canavalia ensiformis (assembly GCA_026541065.1). NCBI lineage: Eukaryota > Viridiplantae > Streptophyta > Magnoliopsida > Fabales > Fabaceae > Canavalia > Canavalia ensiformis. Next base: position 31,457 of record JAMKYM010001005.1, read on the forward strand.
TCAAGGATGAGATCAAATTAAGCTTTTAAACAGTAGAAATTTATTTTGAGAAATAAATCTAGTTCAGGTTAATTCTTATAAAAATATCTTCATAAAAATAAAAAATAAAAATAATAATATTTAATATATATTTTAAAATAATTAATTTTGATGATTATTTAAAAATTATAAAAAATATTATTAAATCTTTTTTGATAACTGGCTGTAAAAAAATTAACTTATCATCTTTGATTATTTTTATACATAAAATAAATTATTTTAAGAAAAAAATAAATTTTATGATTAAAAATATGAACTTATTTTTAATTTAACTATTAATTTTTTTTATTCTTAATAATAATGATTTTAAATATAAAATCAACTATTACAAATAACTTGATATCTATATTTATTATTTTACTTTTAAAATTTTTTTACATAATCAAATTAAGAAATATTATTTAAAAATTATTTTTACCTAATATATTTAAATATAAAATTTATTTTATATAATTAATTATGACAATAACTAATTATAAATATAAATTATTAAAATAATAATTTTTCAACTAATTTAAATACACGATTAATCTAATAACTTTATATATGAAGTGTACTTTTTTAAACAATGTTTATAATTTTGATTTTGAAGCTTATGCAAAACGGTTGGATTTATTTAAAAATACTAATGCATATCCAGTGAGTTAACAAGTTATTGTTGAATTAATTATTAAGTGTATCTTAAATTTTAAATTCTAAACTTTAAATATTAATATATTCAACAAGTTCTCGTCGAATTAACTATTAAATGTATGTTTCAATAATATTTATAAACTTAATTTTAATGTTTTAAAAATTTTGTTTTCTTTAAAATAAATAGGTTAAGGTTTAAATTATAAAAAATATCTTTTAGAAAGGATAGTAATTGATAAATTTAAAAATAAATATTAATAAATAAAATACGCAATGTTACAATTTATTAAAAAATTATGCTTATGTTTAATTTGAGGGTCAATCATCATGTTATTATTTTTTAATTATGGATCTACTGGACTAAAACTTGTTCAACCTGTGAATTTTAAAAATAAAATTTTGATGATAGTATCGATTGTCACAACTTTTTTTAATTAAACGAATAATAAGTAAAAATTTGGTTGAAATATTATTCATTTAAATTATATATTAAATAATTTAAATAAGTAATAGGTAGAAAAATTTTATAAATAAAAATATTTTGTATAATTTGTATAATCATAATTATAATAATATAATTTTGGGATGTATTTAAAATTTGAATAATTATATGTTAAAAATTATAAGAAAGGTCTTACAATTTATTTTTTTTTAAAATTGCAAGTGGTAATAAGAACATTATTAAGGTGTTCATGAATGTAAGGAGATAGTGTTGAACTACATTACACTTGTGTGGTGTTCTCTTCATTTTTTCTCATTTTATGAGTATTCTTAAGACAAAGAATGTGGAGGATCTTTTATGCTCTTTTGTACCTTTGGTGAGGTTCCTTTCATTACCCAACAATTGATATTTGAGTTGAGATTTTGACTTGAGGATGAGGAGAAATAAAAGAGGTTTATCTGATATTGTAACACCTGCCTTTTATGGAAAGAAATTCTCACTTTAAGATGAGCATACTATGTGGAAAAGTCTCACACTTGATAGAAAAATTATTGCGATAATTATGAGTAAAAAAAGTACCTTGTTGGTTAATGGATTCTACCGTAAAGGAGTACCTTGTTGGTTAATGGATTCTACCGTAAAGATCGTAACAAGAAGAAACAATAGTTTTCAAACAAAAGAGTTTTTAACAAATTGAAAACATATGGGACTTTAGATGAAGGGAGAGTGTGTTGAATAATATTCATTCAAGTCTCACATTGAATAATTTGAAGAAGAAAAAATAGAAAGCTCTTATAAATAAAAATATTATGTAAGAATTTTATCACCACAATCACAACAATGTAATTCATTGAAACTTGGGTACTTTTGTATCACCATAACAATATAGTTCTTTGGGTGTATTTGAAGTTTGGATAGTTGTGTATAAAAATTTATAAAGAGGGTTTTCAATTTTTTCTGTACAAAAACTACAAACAAGAATAAGAATACTTTTAAAATGTTTCATTAATGCAGACAAACGATATTGAACCATATTAAACTTATGTGGTATTCTTTTTTATTCTTCTTTTTTTATGAGTGCTCTTGAATACAAAGAATATGAAAAATCTTTTATAATTTTTTCTATCTTTGGTGGGTACCTTCCACTGTGTAATAGAATTAAACTTTACAATCATTTTACGAACTTTCTATTAAACTTTACAATCATTTTACGAACTTGTATTCAAACAGTCGCAAAAAGTATGAAATATGGCTACAAGTTCAATATGCAAAATACTATATTTTCAAATATTACATAAAAAGAAAAATAAATTTTCCTAATCACTTATAATTTCACGCGAGGATGGTTAGTGAAGATGTTTGAGAAAGAAAACCATCACAAATAAGTTAAAACCAAAAATTTAACTTTAAGATTAATATATTCTTTAGAATTTCATTTATTTTGAAAAATTTACTCATTATTCCTTCTTCAAATAACATCAATGGTAAATTTAAAAAAGATAATTTATATTCTGGACAAATTCAAACAATTCAATTTTAAAATATCAAAAGCATGAGCATAATCTCATAAAGCATGCAAAAAAGGTCTAGCACCGTGATGACAAACCAAGTAAACCATTTGAAATAATAGATTGGAGAAGGTGACAAATTCTTTATGTAGGAATGTTTATGCTACATAAGAATAGATGGAAGTTAGACTAAACTTTCTATCCTCCTCCAAATCCTAAGTTATCATATTAAGTTCCATGGATATGGGTTGGTGTATATTCTAATGGTTTCATAAGCTTCTCAAGAGACTAAGGATCAAAAGTGGTCTAGGACCTAAGTGCATTATGTTGCCACTAAATTGCTAACTTAAAGGTTCATGTCCTTGATATGCATGTTTTAATGAAGTTTTTCTTATGCATCTCTAAATTAAGGACCTAATTATAATTCTAGAAGTTCACTGAACAACCATATCCCAATCTCTTTATTCTTTGTAACCTTTTTTCAAACTTTAGCACTGTCTTTCTATAAGTTTGACCCCAAAAATTTTACTATTATCCCTAAATAAACAAAGACACTCATCTAGGCAAAATGTTATTTACGAAGAATATATTGTTTCAGAGATAGTAATACCAAGTAACTAACTTAAATAATGTATGGTTGAAGTTGATTCGACTTTTGAATAAGAATGTTACTCTCCATCATCCAATTGCATAACCTTGATTGCAACATTTTTTCCTCACACAAAATTTAAACTTTCCTTTGAAATTTCCAAGACATACAAAACAAACTGTTACCATGTACGTAGACGAAACTCCTAAAAAATATGATGTTCATAACTTAGTCGTTATAGTATATTATTTTTTTTTTTTAATAAAGTAAGATCTTATACACTTGAACTAACTATGCATTAAATAAATGAATAGAAGATGTTACAATACTCAACTATTTCATAACGATTTTTTTATTTCATGGATATAAGTAAAACGACTTATGTTCACGAAAACAAGAATCATGTTTCACTGTTTATAGTTATGAAACAAGAACTCTTGTCTTCTGTGCAAAAATTTCTTTCAAATTTTAAGTTTTTTTATTTTAATTTTTTTTGTTTGTTTTAAAAGAATCTGAAAAGGCTTGTCTATAAAAAATACAAAAATTAAAGTTAAAAAATTTATACAAAAATATTTGGATACAATTTTTTTATATAGTAAAAATTTTGTTACGTTTTAACATAAATTAAACATAACTCTTAATTAGTAAGAATAAATCAATATAGATTGCTTATATGTTTTTCTCTTATCCAAACTTTTTCCTCTAAAATATAGATAGTTATTTTAATCCTTTATTTTTTAAAAAAAAATTAATACCCTATTAATTAAAATATGACAAAATATAATAAGTTTAATTATATTCAATTACCATAAAATTATGAATATTTTTAATTAATCACACTATTATATTTTAAAAATAATAATAGTTATTGTAAAAAAACTCATTCTCAAAACCCCAAAATTCAATATACTAGGTACTTAAAGATTGTTAAATTTAAATGAACCTTCTTCAATCTTTAAATTCAATCCTATTTTCTTATTTTTTATTTTTATTTAAATTTTAATTATATTTTCAATTTACTTTTTCAATACATAAATGAGTTTTTTTGATAAAAAATATAATTTTAAATAATTTATTTAAATAAGTATTTTAATTATGTTTAATAATTTTAAATTAATTTTATTTAATTTTAAATTAATTTTATTTAATTTTAAATTAATTTTATTTAATTTTAAATTAATTTTATTTAATTTTAAATCAAACATATACTAATATGAAGACATGGGTACTAATTTAAAATTGTGAAATGAAAAGACGTTATGATGTGACACTATGCCTATATTTATAGGGCTTGTGAAAGAAAGAGACAAACAGTGAAGAGAGGCATCATGAATCACGTGACGGCCACACTTCAAAAGATATTTGAAAGATTTTGGTCGAAAAAAAGTGTGAAAGGACCCACTTGACAAAACACTTATAAACTCCATGCAAACTCCCAATCTTTGACGTTTGATCACATATCATCATACTCCTATTTCAACTATTTATTTATAGATAATATAATTTAAATTATATATTATCAATGTTTTTAACTTTTGAAATAGTTAAATAAATAATGGAAAATTATAAAAATAAATATTTTATTCCATAATTTTATCCAATATATTATAAAATAATTTATATCTTATTACATTCAATGTAAATGATTGCATTTTTTTAAAATTATTTAATTATAAATATATATTATAAAATAGTTTATATTCAATTACATGAAATGTAAATTTTTAATTTTTTAACTTTTAATTATTAAATCATAAATATATATAAATGTCAAATACTAAAAATTATTTCTATGAATTAGTTTACTTTTAGATTTATGGCTCTAAACAACGTTGGCGTAAATATTTGGATCACTAAGAAAACAACTCATATAATTAACATCAAAATCAATTTATCATTTATTATATGTTTAATTTAAAGTTTACAAAAATAATATAATTTTAATAAAATTTATTTAAATTATTGAATATTTTAAATGTATATATTAATTAATTTAAATTATATATTTAAAAATTATAAAAAATTAATTTTTTAATAATAAAAAAAATAAAAAAATAAAATTGTTCAATAAAAATTTATAATTCCATTTTTTTTAAAATTTATTTTAATTTATCTTATTTAATAAATAAATAAATTTAAATATATTAAAATGTTTTTTTATATATAAATTATATTTATACTTATAAAAAATCTGTTTATTTTATTAAGGTTTTATTTATTTTATATATATATATATATATTATATTTATATTTATTTTAATATATTATATTTATATAATATTAATATACTTACATAATTATTAAAAATTAATTTTTAAATTAAATAAAAAAAAACTTTATATTTAAAATATTTATTAATATTTATTATAAAAATTATATACATTATTTTAATTTTAAGATAAATTTTTTATATTTTATTTTAATTTTTGTATATATCTAAAATTATATATACATTTATGTGTGTTAATGCATATATATTATATTTTTATATTTTATTTATTATATTTATACATAATATATATTTTAAAATTATATAATTAATATTATAAATTTTTTATTTTATTAATTTTAAAGTTTAAATTTTTTAATTAATTATTTATATTAATTTTAAATTTTTTATTAATATTTTTTTATTTTGTAAAATTTTTAATAATTTTATAAATTTTAAAATAAATCAGACTTTAATAATAAAAAAGTTTACAATAAATAATAAACTTAAATTTAGATCTTAAAATTTTTAAATATATTAAACTTGAATATTTAAAATTTATTTTAATTTGATTTTTTTCTATCTTTAATGGTAACTTTTAAGATAATAATTTTGAAAAACGTTTACAAAATATTTGGATATGTGTAAGGGAAATGATTCATTTATTAAAACCCAAAATCGTTTTTGGATCAAATGGATGAAAGGTATTTCTTCCAGTAATGGTGTGTCCAGGTCGTTCATTTACTCTTTCTGAAAGTAAATATTGACAATAGGGAGGGGCAACAAAGATGAAAGATCTATTTTTATTTATTTTTTCATATTGGCGACATACTCAAATAAGAACTTTGCTGAATGCCAATAAAAATTATGTTTATCACAAGCTACCTATTAAAAGATACTAACTAATTTAATTTTAAAGTAACAGAATATTTATTATTGATGGCAATCGTAATTTGATGGGTTTAGTATATTTAAAAAGAGAATAAGTTAATTAAAAATTTATTTAAAAATTAAAAATTAATAAATTATTTGATGGAGTTGATAATATTTGATAAAAAAAACCTTTGAATTAATAAATAAATAATTTTTTAATTCATTATTAGACTGAAATTTGAATGTTGATAATTATATATTTTTAAGTAATTATGAAGTTATATTTTAATTCAATTTAAAACAATTTATCATCTTAATAATTAGAATAATAATTTTTTAACTTTATTCTCATTAATAATTATTTTTATTATGTAAAATGGCATAACATAAATGGATTTATTTTATTATTTTAATTTTTTTATTTCAATCATAGATATTTTTATTATAAGTAATTTTACTCAAATCAGATGGTTTAGTATCAATAATAAAGTTTTTTTAAAATTCTTAATATAGTTGCATATTCAAAATTTGAATTCGTAACTTCTAATTAACTTGAATATTTTCTTACCAACTAATCTACATATTTGATGATTATTTTGATAATTTTATATTATAAACAAATAATATTTAACTAATTTTTGCTAAATCCTTCTCAAAAGATTAACCATTTATTACTTTTGAAAGTAAAAATGTTATGATAGTTTTTTACATGGTTCTTTTCTTTTGTAAAAAACTAAAATTTTAAAGCATTTCTATGAAAAAAAAAATGGATAAAAGAGAGATTATGAAGAAATCTTAAAAATAAAAATGAAAAAAATAATTTTAATTAAAAATTTAAAAGTTGAAGCCTTAATTAATGTAATATTTTAAAAAATATTAATAAATATTAATATTAGTTATTTTACCCAAGTTACTTGTTTAAATAAATTTTTCATTTAACTGAAAATCTTGTCAAGCACATTCTTATTGCCTATTTGCTTCCACGTTTCAAAGGAAGCTGCTGAGAATAAAAAGTTTAATGCTTTGGAGAAAACTATTTTCTCATATCTTCAAAATTGGGAAAATAAGTTTAAATTCGATTTCCTTTTATACTAAAGATAGGCTCTTGGTATTTGAGCACGATAAGTTGAATAAAATATATTTTTGAGACATGCACTTTGAGCTTTATGATTATTGTTATTAGTATTTTTGGGTTGATTGTGCTTTATGATATTACTTCAGCAAATATATCGAATCCTATATAACTAAAAGAATGAATAATTAGCGTATCATTTCTACGAAATAAAAGTTAAAGTTACTAACTATTCTGGTTCAATAAAGAGAATATGAATATTCGAACATAATTGAAGAGATACGACAAACTAGAACCATAATATTGACTTAGAATTACAAATAGTTTTTCTTTTCTAAACTATAAGTATCTTACATTAGAATTTTTTATTATATATGATAATTTTTTAATATTATTATGTATATAAAATTTATATTTAAGTCAAATTAATTTTTATCAACTAATCTACGCATTAGGTGGTATATTGTTCAAGATTTTAACAAAAGAAACTAACAAAATAAAAATAAGATATTTATATATTTTTAATTAGGCATTTTAGGGTTCAAATTTTACTCAATTAAATTCTCAATTGAAATAATTAACTTGAGCTTTGAAACTCTTGATCGCTAATTAATGGTACAATTTCCTTTTGATACTAGATTTCTTGGTGTATTAATAATTCTTCTTGAATCAACTACAATTTATAAATAAATCCTAAAGTATGTTTGGAAATGATTACTTTTTATAATTATGTGAAAAAGTTATGAAAATATTATTTAATTTTATTAAATATTTTAAAAATTATTTGATTATCTTTTTTATGAAATAAACAATTTATTAAGATAAATATGATTATAAAATTTATATTTAAATAAGTATTGGCTTATTTTTCTTATGATTTTTATTTTATTATTTTAATTTTAGTTAATAATTAATTGTTTTAAATATAAAATCACTAATATCAATAACTTATATTTATTTTAGTAATTTTATTATAAAAATAATTTTTTATATAATTCAAATTAAATAATTTATTTAAATTATTTTTTAAATATCTAACATATCCAAATATTAAACTTATAGATTTTATATAATTAATTGTAACAATAATAATTAATTATTATAATAATATATTTTTTGGAGCTAATTTAAACACACCCTTAAGTATAAGCATAGGAGACCAAATAAAATGCTCAATAAATCTTTTAGAATAACACTAACAAAACACAACCCATCCCTAGATTCATACCTATATCGTGGTTGAGTAAAGAGACTACAACTTGACATTATTGATGACGCTTAAATGCTGTTGGTAAACGGTAAAAAATTTCAATAATAGAAAACTAACAATAATTATCCATGATCACATGCTATTTAATTACTCATTCAATTTCTTGTTTTTTATTTTTTTTTATTTTTATTTTATAAATTTAAGATAATATTTATTATTTTATAATAACATTAGTTAATAAGAAACGTAAGTTAAAGATAAAATAAAAAAAATATTGGTTAACTTTTTAATATATAAATAGTTTTAAATAAAAAATTAATATTTTTATATCATTGATAAATTTTATTGACTTCTTCTACAAAGATAACAATAATAAAAGTTAGACAATTGGTATGTAAAATTAAACCTCCAAAGATGAAAATGTTGATAACAACTATTAAGTTAGCTATTAGAAATGGTCCATTAGTTTAGTTGACGGTAAATTATTGAGAGCTTAGTCGTCAATAATATATAAGCTCTAGTTAAGCTGATGATAATTTTTAGTAGTAATTAAGTTGATGATTAAGCCATAGTTAAAAGTTGACTAGCTATCTTTATATTAACTTTTTGTTATAATAATTAAAAAATTCCTTACATAGTTGTTGTCGTTACTCGTTGCCTCCATCTATCCTCTCTCCTACACCACCTTTATTTCACTACCTCTTTTTTCTCCATTAACTTAACCCACACAAATAAACAAACGTTATGATGACTAGATGCCAATGACTGAGTTCTTGGATTTCTATAGTGATGTTAGGCGATTTTGTAAAAATGATTTCATGTTTTTTTTTTTGTGTGTGTGATGGTGGCAGATCTGTAGATTGTAATGATGGTATAGTTTAGGGGTCAATGATTTTTTTAATTTTTTTATTTGTGTAAATTTTATTGGATAAACAATTTATTGAAAAGAAATAAAATACTAAAATCCAATCCATGCCTGAGAAAAAGCTTACATTAATAAAAAACAATAAAAAGTGTAAAAAAATAGATGCAATGTGATCATATCATCATTAGATTCCTCCTTATATTTGGAATGGTGTGGTCATGGTGAGTGTCTCTATCTTTGGTGTTGCTTAGTCAACCACGCTAGGTTATGTTGCATCAATTTGAGGGCAGTTGCTAACTGTTGACAAATCTTCCTTTCCTATACTTTGCTTTTGCTCATCCTCTTATTGTTGCTAAGATGAGAGAGCTTCGCTTGTGGATATGTTTTAGACTACTTGGTAGGGGAGGATATACTTCACTCTAATAGCATGAATAAAAGTCACCATTACAATAAATGAAACCCCAACTCTTGCCTCAAGTAGATTCAACTCAAAGTTGGACACCATTTGCATGATTTGTTTGCAAGCTAAAAGATCTATTCTTCTTGAGTTTCATGATTTATAGGGATTAGGTTAAAAATATTTAGAGTTATTCAAATTTATAAAATAATAATCCAAACTAAACCTTACTTGGGCTTATTTGTTTTAGAATCAATTCTAACTTTTTTTTAATTAAATTTATTAATATTTTAAAATTCTAACACTTTTTTAAAAATTAATTAGAACAATGTGAGGATACTTATCAATTACTATTAATTGTTTAAATTTAACACATTAAAAGTTTAAGTTTGAAGTTTAAGCATTATTTATAAAGTTCAAAATAATTTAAAACATTAAATATATATAGTTCATACTACAATTTCATCAAATATAAATTGTAAGTATAATTATCAAATGTAAAATCTAAACAATTTAAACTTCTTAAAAAGGAATTGACATCTTTAGCTTTAATGATTTTTTCATTACAATATTATCATTCTTATTATTATAATTTAAAAAATTAAAAAAGTACGTGTAACTCAAATCTGAGTAAACTTTTTTGGCTGAACCCAATATGATAATGGATTAATATGAATCAAGTGAAAAAGAATTTAAATTTATTTGAATCTTAAATTTAAAAAATCGAGCCATTTAGTATAACAGGATTTTTTGGATCTATTCCGATCAAACCGACTTATTGTTACCTCTGTCCTATTATTGGTATAGTAAATTGATTCTTATAATTAGTATAGAGTAACTATTGATTTACCTACTAAAATCATTTTATATTTATTTATATTTTAAATTTAATGGTTAATAATTTTTTATATTTAAAAAAATAAAAAAATATATGATTATAAATAAAGTAAAAATAGATGTAATATATTTTTATATGTATATAAATTATTTTGCATTATTATATCATAAAAATAGTATAGAATTTATAGGTATATCAATCCATCAATTCTTGGGAAAAAAATGATATTCACAGAAATAAATAAAATAATTGATTTTGTCTATTAGGATATATTTGATATTTTATAGTGATAGTTAAAACCTGTTTGTAGTTTTGGTTAACTGTATGTGATTCTCTCTCTTGTTAAGTATTACATATCTTTAGTTTAATGGTGAGAAAAATAGAAGTCCTATCTTTAGTAATGTGGAACCGGTATTAAAAGCTGGTCTAGTGGATACTGGTTTTGCTAAAAAAATTTATGAAAGGACCAATTAAACTTTGATCACATTACAATTAGTTCAGAAACTTTTGTTTTAGTCCCTTTGTTTTGTTTTAATTTTTTAATATAAAAAACTGTGTATTAGTAGTATTAAAAACTTAATTTTGAGTTTAAATTCTTTAATATTTTTATTTTCATATTTAAGTAAGATTTAAAGAGATTTGATTTAATTTTTATATCAATTTATCCCAACCAAATCCATTATATGATAGCAAATCAAAATATAATATGATAAGAAGTTAAAATTTTTTGAAAACATATGTCGAAAATTTTTAATTTAAAAATAAAATTTTTGAAACTATATTTAAATTTAAAGATCGTTTGTTTTGGAAACATCCTCCACTATTTATTAAAAATGATTACTACTTAATTAATTATATAAATTCAATTAATTTAAAAATATTTATTTTATTTAAAAATTATTGTATTTTTTATTTTAATTTTAAAATTTTAAATAAATTGACATTTTTTTTTTTAAAATTTAAATAAAAAAAAATTAAAAATTATTTTAATACGATAAATGTAGTTTTATTTCTAGATATTCTAAAAACATCAAACTACCACTCATTTTTATCATATACTTTAAATATATCTATTTTCTTGATCATAAAATTATTTGTTTTGTTTTCTTTTTTTATATAATTTATAAATTTTAAAATAAATCCTTTTAAAATTTAAAAATAAAAATTTTGAAAAAAAATAAAAAATAAATTTACTTTCAAATTCAAATTCAATCAAAATTTTAAAATAATAAAAATAAAAAATAATTTTGTAACAATCCTCTTAAATCATCCATATAAATTTCAATTCATTTAAGGCATATGCAATCTAGCTTGGTATTATTAGTTTAATTTCTCTTTTTTAATCGATACTCTTACCTCACAATGAAGTCATTGTTTACACTTACATAACGAGAAATTCTCTAACTAACCTCTACATCAACGACCATCTCAATGTCGAGGAGACAACGATTCACAATATAGTTTCATATTTGAATTCATAGTGACATACAAAGAAATATAGAAGAGGGAAGTGAGATATTTCATTTCAAGTAAAATTTGATTAGGAGTAGTGTGCTACATTACCTTTTAATATATCAATGTAAAAGTTCCTGGACAATCATAGAGAATTGCCACAAAATCAATCTTAACATACATAGTATGCATAAAGTTATTTTATTATTTTCTTTACAAGTTATACACATCCACACAAACCTTGTATCCAAACATATAGGTCTTATTATCTCATATACCGACTTGATTCAAGGTCCAAACAAGTAACATATAAGTTCTTTAATATTTACAAAAAACTATCATAAAAAAACTATCGTATATAATATATAAATATGTTATTCTATTGTTCTCTTCAAACATCTTTATGATGATAGACTCAGGATTAAACTGAGGTCTATTGTGTCCCATACCATCATCATTCTCATTGATTTAGATTTGGTCATTCTTAAAAGATGCAAATGCATGTGTGTTGAAAACATCATCATCGTGTTATCAAAACAATTGGGGGGGGGGGCTAACAAGATCCAATTTCCATAATAACAACATGTCCTAAGCACGCTTACTACAATAACAGTATGCCTTTGGTAATGCGCAAATCATCATTATTTTGCAAAACTATAAAATTGGTCAACAGATAATGATAATTGTCAAGGTCTCGTTAAGATAACTAAGTCCAATTAGAGTAGTCTTGTCTATAGAGAGCAACCCTAAACTATTGGAGAGACTCAAACTTAGCTCACGTACCCCCCAAGACTTGAAATTTTCCATTTCTTATGAATTGTGGCCTTTTTCCATGTAAGTTGACCTTAGATTTCTCGACTCCTTTTCACAGAAGGGCTCACAGACAATTCTCCACATTGAATATTTCCAAGATAATATTTATATGCATATGATGTATGACAACCAATCTATTCAATTATTTCCTTCATCCTTTCTTCTTCAAATGAAGGTCTCTCATTCTATTCAAATCTCAGGATCTCATTGTCCTCTTCCTCCCATCATGTGAGCTTTACTCAATTTTCGTTAAGACGTAATTCATTTAATACTTCATCATATGAGGCATCAATCCCTCCTTCATTATCTCATTATATATATATATATAGTATTCATATATTTATTTTATCTAGAAGTTAAAAAATCTAGTAAATAATATCTACATAACTACTAATGTGTTTAACCTCTAATCATCAATTTGATTCAATTAACAATAATACACTTTGATGATATTTTGAACTTCTATTTTATTCAGTACAAATATACTCAATATCGCTCATTAGAGTAACTTATATGAAAATTTCTACTTATTAAATAAGTTACATGATCATGTTCAATATGTTGCACAGTGGTACTAACATAACGTTGAATAGCTATGTAGATTTTATGCACAACTGTGCAGTCCTAATTTTGTACACCTGTGCTAATTTGTAAGACACTCATGATCTTCTTCATCTTTTTCTTCATCATTTGGTATGATTGTACTTAAAGTGTACATGGTCGTGCTCAAAGCACGAGTCTAGAATTTTATAATTATTTTTATTTTTGGCATGATAATGTTAAATATCAACATAGTCATGCTCAATACAAAAATTCAAAAATTCATCTAATTTAATCTTGACATTATTGTGGTTAACTTAGACCCAACCGTTCTCGATAACATAGAATTCAAAATAAATCATTGGGGAGTATCTAAATACTTTCATTAGCTTTTAAATTCAATACAAAGCATCAAACATAATCAAAATTAATTTTTAAAATATTATAAAGCATCAATTTTGGTTTTATAAGGTTCAAATAAATTTTAATTTATAGCTAAGGGATCTCTAAATTAGTGGGGAGTGAAGTTTGATGCAAAGTGGGGAGTGGAAGTTGAATTCTTCAAACTAAATTTAGCTTTGTGCTCCAAGACTACTCCAGTCACTATTGTGTAATGTGAGTATCATCTGATAAAAATTGAAACATCGAAAGAAGGAAGAGGAAAATATTGTGTACCAAAAGAAAATGATCCTAAAAAACAAAATAACATTACTATGAAAATTGAAGGGAAATTTGTCTAAATTGTAAGTATTTCCCTATACCATATGTACTTTGCAATCATAAAGAATGATGGTTGTTGAATCTTTTATTCCATTTGAACATGTATGTGATTTCGGATACATATGGATAACAATGAGGCTTACTTAGTAGATTTGAAAACCTGAAGTGGAACTAAACATATCATGATAACTTAATCCATAAAAATTTTAATTTTAATTTTATTATTTTTTAAAAGAATGTTACAGACTTCACTTTCAAATTCAAATCAATCAAAATTATAAAATATCCTTTTTTTCTTAATCAATCACACCTTTAGATTTTGTTTATTTGTTTGTTTCAAATAGCTAAGGCGAAAGTTACTCCCTCACTTATTAAATTTTTGCATATTAATTCTTAACTTAAAGAAACACCCATTTTTCATCATTTGAGTGCTGATATGGAATGTTAAATGTTATGTGAGATACCATATAGATCAAAATGGAACCATTTTAATATTAAAAATATGTTTGGGTAGTTTAATATCTAGTACAATGTTTTTGTTATCATCATGTTCTTCCTTTATATTTTAATACAATTTCCTTTTTTTTTTCTAGCTACTATTGGTGTTGGTTCTTTGTTTTCGTCCCCTTTAAAGGTAGGTAAATACTTTTGGCTATAGAGAATGATAGAAAGCCTATTTAAAGTAGTGGTTTAAGTTTATCACATATACATAATATAAAGTAGTCAAGGTGTGAAGTGTTACTGTAAGTATAAAGTTACAATTAGAATCTCTAGTTTATAAAAGAACTTTGAAAAATTGTAATATGGATTCCCTAAGATAAAGGTAATTATTGTTTACCTTGAGTATTTATTTCTTGTGATTTTTTATGATTTTCAAAATTTTTGAAGTTTGAAACAACCATGATGCAAGTAGATGAAAGAGATGAATTTTTCTTGTGGTTTGATGAAGATAATGTTATAATAGAGGACAACTTTGGTGGTGGTATTGAAGCAACATCACCTATATGGGAAATGCTAGAAGTCATAAGGAAGAGCTATTTAGGAATGTTTCGATGAAGATGATGAATCTAGAGAATAAACTTAGAAGAGTGAATTTAATATTTTTGTGTTGGATGCATTTGTGGTTTATGCTATATAATTTTATTTTTTTTGGATTTTTCTTAAAGAATTAAGTGTGTTATTTAGAAGATGGTAAAGTTTTTTTTAGTAATGTTTATTATAAGAATTAACCTTCTTTTGATGATTTCATAATGTAATGAAATTGGTGATTTCATGTTGCTTGCAAATTCCTTTTAAGAATCTATTAACATAGTTTACATTAATAATTATGTTAAATTGTTTGTAAATTGGTGATTATATCAAATTGAACATTTATTAAGATAACAATAAACTATAGAATAAAGATCTGAATATTGATTTATAATAAATATAATGATGAACAAAGTGACTAACATAATGATCAACAAAGTTATTTACATAAAAATTTGTTCAAAAGGCTTCAATAAAAACATAATTAATCAAGAGAAATACAAATTATGTTTAGAAACATAATTAATTACGAACAATACAAATTTTATTAAAAAAAATACAACATCCAACTTAAGTATATGTGTATGTTTATGGCCTCCTTAAGCTTAGGGTTGTCATGGATTTGGTAGTTTTATCTGAATCATCAATAATGTGTGAAGGTGAAGTAGATGGTGAGGTGGTGGGCTTGATGATGGGTTGAGTCCTTTAACTAAGATAACTTGTATAGATGGTTCTACTTGTGTTGGAGGGGACGGTTGTGCGTATTAGGAAGGTAGACCAGGTTCTATAGGTGGTAGTGAAGCTGAGGGTGCTCTATTCCTTATCCTCATTTTAGGTCTAAGTATCATTGTGTGCCTTTTAGGTGAGGTGTTTTCAAGTGGTGGTTGAGATTGATTGATGCTTATTCCATTTGCAGCATCAACAAATGATATAGGTCCACCTATTCTAGAAGCATCAACATCATGAGCAGCAACAACATTAGCTTCAGCAAAGTACTAGCTCCAACATCTATAGCACCTTGTTCAAAAGCATTATCATTAGCTTCATCTAGTGCAGCAACAACAAACTAGGCTTATAACCCCTTGAGCCTTTGCTTCTTAGTTGACAAACATATTTGTTTATTATGATTATGTTATCCATATACCTTTCACTTGAATTTCTTCAATTTTCTCTTCAACTTGTGAGCTTTGACAATCTTTTTAGAAGGGTTTTTCTTCTGTTTTTTTTTTTCCTTCTTATTCTCTTCTTAAATAGAGATAAGGATGGTGGTACTTGGTTTGTTTTGCTTCAATGTATTTTTTCTAGAAAGATCTTAATATGATATTTCTATTTTTCTTGGTATGCTGACATAGTTAGCCATGCATGACAATGTTATTCTGAACATTCATTTTTGTATGCTATAAAGCAACATCATGCATGCATGACATTCCTATCTAAATTGTATAAAATTAGTAAATGTAAGTAGTAACGTATGGACATGAACATGAATATGAGTGACCCACCTATCAGTTGTTAAAACCTATATGTGCAGCTTTAGGTACCTAGATTCACATTGTGGGTCAATAATGCACCTTAAAGTCATGGCCATCATCATTCATTGTCAAGAAATCTAAGTTAGTTAAGTACCAACTTATGATGGTTCTTTAACAACAACACTACCATCCAAATTTAATTTAGTTTATCCAAGCCTTGTCTCATGGATTTTAAGACATCCCTCAATACTGGTTAGTAACACCTTCATCCACTATACTTTCTTAACCACCTTATTCTTGGATTATATTTTCCTCTATTGGTTGTTCAACCCTTATTCCTTTAGGACCTACTTCATCCACACCTTCCTCATTTATAGTGTAATATCTAGCCTCATTTGTAGCCTCATCTTCTATATCCTTGAGCATGACTTCAAGGTCTACCTCCTCATCAACATCATGCTCATGGTACACATTGATTTAACCATCATTCTTCTTGGCTACATCAACCATGTCCAATGAGTTAGAATCATATGCCAATGACTTAAGACCTTAAAAAAATTCTATACATAGGGTTCAACCAAAACATATTTTTGATATTCATATATCCTAAATGCTTAGCAAAGTTCCTAAATCTAACGACATCCAAGGTTTCTTTGTCATAATCCTTCCAAACTTCAACATTACCTCCCTTATACCTTGTCTTTTTACTATCTTCCTCCATGAAATTCCCACTATGATGAATGTATATTCAATTCTCATTTGTATTAATATACAAAATACTAAAATAAAAAAAATTATTAACTTAATAGTGCATAATGGACCATAGAATCTAACATTTGGAAGTTTATTTTTCATTAAATTCATATTCAATATGGACTCATATAAAGCTCTAAAACTAGGAAAGTATTCAACATTTCAACCCACTATCCATACCTATATACAAACAGAGATTGTAGATCTTAAAAAGTGATTCTCATCTTACAACCCAACACAATTAAACTTAAAAGGAACATATAATATGGAACCTATAGCATAAACTCTAAAATGAAAATTGATCCTAGAAACATATTTCAACTATTAGAAAACCTATAAAAAACCTATAAAAAACATTAATTTTCAAATGCACGAGTTCTTCTTTCTTTTCTGAAATAGAGATAATTTCTCATACAAAAAAGCACAATTTTTCTTATAATATGATGGTTGTTTAATCAACTTTATCAACCATCATCGACTAATCTAAAACAGGATTGTTTTGGATTCACATAATATCTCATATAACATTTAATGCTCTGCATCAATTCAAATGATGGAAAAGTTGGATAAAAAAAAATTTAAATGATAAACTTATAAATAAGGGACTATCAAATAATTTTTATAAGCCAAAAACTAGTATACAAAAATTTAATAAATAAAAAAATAATTTGTACCTTAACTCTTATTCAAAGGAGTTATTTTTTATGTTTTTTTTGTCATTCAAACTTATTTTTTATTATTTATTCTATTTAAATTTTTTTATTCAAATACTTTTTTTTCATTCTATTTATATTTTTTTTCTACGTGAATCAAATATAACTTTCTTATTTATTGAGTAGAAAAATGTTATTAATATATACACTTTTCTTCTATTTTATTTTAGGTTAAAGGGGTTAAAATTATCCATTATAGGTATGTCAATCTGATTTTTATTTTTTTACTTAATAATTTTTTAAAAAAACATTTAAATTTTTTAATTTAAATATTAGTAATTTTTTTTAATTTTTAATTTTTATTAATTTTTTATTGAATTAATAACATCACAAGAAAAAATTTAAATAATTATATTAGATAAAATTGATTATTCATTCATTTTATTATTATTATTATCTGGTTTTCTATGTTTGATAATAGTTATTTTATAATATAACTAATAATTAACAATTTTTTAATTTTTTCTTTAACAGTCAATATATTTTATTAAATAATATACTAAACAATTAATGAGATAAAATGTATAAAAAAATAAAAATTTCATCAAAATCTTTAATGTTTATTTTAAATATAAAAAATGATAAATTTTATTAATAAATAAAAATTTAGTACATGAAAATATAAGTTTAATAAATATTTATTTTTTAAAATATACGTTTCATTTTTAGATATTTACAATCTGTTTTATGAATTGAAATTGATAAAATTAATAATAAATTAAAATAATATTTTTTAAGACTAAATATTAATTATGTTTCTTAATTTTATGTATAAAGAGAAAAAGAGAATTAATATTAACTTACAACATAAATGATTAGAAATTATTACTTGAAAATATAACATGAAAAAGGTATGAAAAAATATTTATATATATGAATATTGGAAAGTTTATCCTTTTTGGGAAGGAAAAAAATTTATATGTAGCCTACCAATATATTTTCTCATCATCTCCTTTATGAAAACAAAACGGAGAAAGAATGAGGTTAGGTGAGTTGTTCTTTTAATAGTTTAATATTTGATATAATTAAAAAATTTAAAACAAACTTTATTTTAAAATAATTTAAAATTTTTATTCTTTATTATTTTTCAATATTTTATTCATTTATATAATTTATTAATTTTATTTTTTATTCTAAATGAAAAAATAATTTTTTATATATTTTATTTTATTTTATTTTTATTTATTCAAATAATATATATATATATATATATATCTTATTTTTCCTATATATTTTATATTTTTGTTTTACTTTTCATTTCACACTTTATCCAAACAAATCTTTAATTAACTAAAAATTTTGGCTTGCATTTGTATTTTTTTTGTGACCTGGGTTGCAAAGCTTTTTTTTTTTAACATGAATTTCTTCGTATCTGATTCATTAGCTCCTAAGTGGGTTTAATAAATATCAATATATTGTTTTTAATCATAATAACAACGGTTTGATTTAATAAATGTATATTAGCATTTAGTTTTATTTTTGGTTGATTAAATTAATTTTTAACTAAAAGTAAATAAAAAATTTATTAAGGTACATATGCATTAAATGTAAAATCTTTAACTAATACGATATTTAATACTCGTTCCAATATTTTTACAAAATATTCTTATTAAATTATATATATTTAAAATATATAATAATATTAATTAATGTATTAAGTTTTTAGAAATGAATATAATATTTAAAATATGTTTTTATTTAAAATCAATTGTGGTTGGATTGATATTATTTAAATTTAATTTTTAAAATATTTATAATATATAATATATTAAACATAAAAAATAAAATTATAATATTGTAGGTTTATATAATTAATAATTATATATTATTTTAAATTTGTTAGTTTAAATTATAAATATAAAATTAAATGAGATATTAAAATAAAATAATATAACATTATTTTATACAAATTAATTTTTTATTTATTTTGATCCGTGGATTCTGCTAATCATTATGAGTTATCAATTTTTTATCTGAATAATTTTTGTAAATCAAATATTTTAAAGGAATGCTGAATGTTTATCTAACCGGCCCGATGTGTCGGTTGAGTCTGATTTTGAAAATACTAAAGTATGAACCATTTTAGAAAAACAAGTGTTAGAGAAAAGTGAAAACGGTTTTCTTCTAAAGAGGCGAGGGGGAAGGAATCTCATATCATTTTCAGCCTTGAATTATGAAGTGAAGTCAATAAATCATTACCAAGCAATGATGCCAAAGTCTTATGCTTAGCTTATATGGTGTGCGCTCCTTGTCGACCATGTGTATAAATACAGGAAAAATTGTATACAGATGAAATATTTTAATATTTAAAAAATTTAAATATTTAAATATTTTTAATTTAAAAATTTTAATTATAAAAATATCTTTTGAATATAAAATTTATATTTAAAGTTTTTTATTTGGATAATAAATTTTAAATTTTTATAACTTAATTTTTTTATTTAGATTAAATAATTTAATTTTAGTATATAAAATTTTTAAATATAAATTTTTTCATTTAATCTATTTAATATATAGATTAAGTAAATTAAATGCATAGGTTAATGAAGCAGCTTTTTAATTAAATATTTATTTTTAATAATAAAAAATTAATTTTTATAAATATTTTTAAATTATTTTAATAATTAAAAAAGTTAAATAGATTGATCCACTTGTGGATCAAGCTAAACACGAGTTATATTTTATTTATTTATTTATTTTGCAAAGTAACTATATTATTTTATTTATTGTAGAATTTTTCTTTGATTGAACTTAAATGAGACAAATTTGTTCATTTATTTATAATAATAAATTAAAAGATTTTAAAAAATTTTAAATTTTATCTATTTTAAAAAAATTTAATTTTTTTATTTTGTTAAAATTTTTAATTTTTTATAAATAAATATCTAAATAAGATTATTTAATTTTTAAATTTTTAATTTTTTTTAAATATCTCATTCAAATATATAAATTTTTTTTGGATGATTTTAATTTTTTTATATAAAAATAGTCTTATAATAATTATTTTTATTTTCAATTTATATTATGTATTTATAGGTACGTAATAAAAAATTTCATATAATAAAAGGTACTTTTTTTTCGAAGAGATTTAAGTATTATTGTAAAATAATATATTTAACTAATTTTTTAATATTTTTATTTTATTTGAAATTTAAGTTAATGATTGTAAATTTAAGCAAAAAAAAAATTAATTAGTTTAATTTATAAAAAATATATGTAAAAAGAATAATTATTAAATTTTGGATAAAAATTGAATTTATAAAATATAAATTTAGCTAAATAATTTAATTTAATTCTTTTCACATGTGATTGGATAAAATTCTGTAATAGATCTTACAGTAAAAATTTAATTACAATTAATTATAATATAATGTAAATTTTTCCCTTTGAATTTAGCTCACTGTATTAAGTGACGGCTTCCAGGTGTAGCGGTTGGAGTGGTGAGTTGAAGCTGGCTTGGGATGGAAAAGCCATGTCATTCACGGGACCCTACTTTCACAAATCATACAGTGGGGCCCACTATGAATGATGGCACATGAACATCTTCCCCATCATCATCATCATCATGAGGTCATGATTCCCATCTAAGCGACTTCAACTCACAGCGCGTGAACCTTATCCCCTTCTCACTCTCACACTCACACGCCCTCTTCTCTTTTACATAGTCAGCAGTCAACCAGCAAATAAAGCCGCTTTTCTTTCTCAACCGAACACAAACAACATGACAATCATAAATAAATAAATACTAAAATTCAAGATTCTCACATGTTATTAATTAATGTAAAATAATAAATGGTAATAAATTTTAGAACAATTCGTACTAAACTTTCTTAAATTTAATAGTTTATATAATAACATAATACTGTAATATTATTAAATAAAAATTTATAAAATTACGTAAATAGAAAATTTTAATATTATTACTATATGATTTTTACATAGAATATAAATGTAATATTTAAATCTTTAAATTTTTTTTTCAACATTTCATCTTATTAAATTTTATTTAAAAATGAAAAGTTAATAGTGATTATTTGATGAAATATTAATTTAATTATAAATTAACACTAATGATATTTGTTATGATTTATGATATTCAAGTTTTATTCTTGTATAAATTATGTAAGTTAACTTGCAATACTAAAACATAAATTCAATTATAAAATTATATAAGTCAGATGCAAACAATAATTGATTTAATTGGTAAAATTTTACCTTTAATGTAAAATTTTTATTGATAGACTTTTATATATGAATCATGTTTTGAATTTAATAAACATATGCAAGCTCTAATTTATCTAAATTTTTTATAATAAAAATATAGGTTAGGTAATATATTATTAGTATAAAAAATGAATTTATTTTAATTTTGAAAGATAATGATTGTGTGATTTTATACATCTAAAAAAATGATTAACCTTGGTGAAATGAAGTAATATTGGAAAGCGGAAGAGGAGTTTAACCGTGCAAGATTGGAGTTGGAAGGTTGGAAGTTAACGCAACCATGGTTAAAAATGAACCAGATTTGGACTTTGAAGGATGGAAACGAAAAGCAGGGGAGTGTAGGAAGCTAAAGTTTAAAGTTGAAAGGGTAGGAGAGAGAGTAGTAGTAGCAGTAGGCAATTTATATGATGATTGAACCAATTTGGCACTCTGACACAAGTCATCATTAACTCTATACCTATTCACTCTTTTCTCTGCCCATCTATCTCTTTCACCACTGTCCTCCATAGTATCTATCTATATATATATCTCCTCTCTGCCTCTCTATTCTTTTTACTGTTCTGCAAAAAGCTAAAGCCCTGTCACACCCACTGCCACCAAACCCTACCCCACTTCTCTTCTTATCACCATTTTGCTCTCTCCTCTCTTCTCTTTCCCACACTCCTAAAACCAACCAAGTTTACATTTTCCCTTTCTTTCTCACACAATGGGTATGGCTCAGAATCATGTTGCCTTGGGTTTGGGCTTGAGTTTGAGCTTGGGATGTGGAGAAACTACAAATAATCAACCCCCTTTCAACATGCATAACCCTCCTCAATCGGTTCCACACCAAAGGCCTTCCTTCAATAGCTTGTTCCATTTTCATGGCATGTCATTCTTTTCACATCTCTCTTTTTTTGTTTTCATTTTTTTTTATCAAAATTTCATAATATTGATCTGTTCCATTGTCATGGCATGTCGTTCCTCTTTACATCTCTTTCTTTTTTTTAAAAAATTAATCAAAATTTCATGATTTTTCATAACAGAACTATTCCTTTCTTCTTTTTATTCAGTTTTGGTTGAAACCAAAAAAAAAAACCCATTTTCCAATTTCTTTTCATCAGATGAAGAACACAGACGCTTTTTATAAATTAATTATTTTTTCTGAATTTTTAATATTTTTTTTGTTAAAACCACGAGCTCTTTTCCCATTTTTTTAGAAGCAAATCATGCTACGAGGGACAGAGTGTCTATATTTTTTTAAACGTTTTGAACTAAAGAACTGTTTTGTACGGAAATACCCTTCAATTTCTTTGTTAATTATGCGTCTGCCACTAACTAACTCACGTGCGTCTCACGTGTGCAGATCGGAGCGCCGAGACGAGGTCGTTTCTCCGTGGAATAGACGTGAACTCGGCGCCGCCGCCATCGTCGACGGCGGAGCCGGCGGCGTGCGAGGACGAGAACGGGGTTTCGTCGCCGAACAGCACGATATCGAGTATCAGCGGGAAACGGAGTGAGAGAGAAGGCAATGGAGACGAGAACGAGAGGGCGTCGTGTTCTCGCGGGGGAAGCGATGACGATGACGGCGGCGGGTGCGGCGGAGACGGCGACGGTGACACTTCGAGGAAGAAGCTTAGGTTATCGAAGGAACAAGCCTTGGTGCTGGAAGAAACCTTCAAGGAGCACAACACTCTGAATCCGGTTAGTGAAGGGTAGTTGCATTTGTGTAGTTCAATTGCAAATGTGAGGGCATTTTCGGGATTACATCTGAATTTCTCAGATTAAATTAAATTAAATTCTCCATCTATCTGAACTATTTAAGTAAGTCTGTAAGTCTGTGTTAAATGTTCTTTTAGTAAGTTTTTAAACTTTAATTTTTTTTAAAAAATGTTGAAAACTTTTTAATTAAATCTCTGTATTTAGTGAAATATAGTCAGTGAATGAATTAGAAATTTATAAAAGTTCACAAATTTACTTATAATTTTTTTTTTTCAAAGTATAGACTCAATTAAAAATCTCTAAGTAGTTCAGAGACTAACAGCTTAATTTAACTTAAATTATTTGAAGAAACTACTATTTTAATCTTTGAAATTGTAAGAATTGCTCTAGAACTTTCGAAAAACTACTACTTTGTAAAATTTTGTTCTGTCCTCTTTTAATAAAATATCAGTGAAAAATGAACCTGGAAAATGATTGAGTTTTTTATAATTAGGGATTAGAATGAGAATTGTATAAACTCAGATAGATACTAAATAACCGATATTTACCTTCTTAGGACTAGAATGGAGTTTATTCTAAATTATTCGTTATTGATAATTTTTTGCTTATTTTTCTGATAATTCACTGTTGGCATGTGGACTTGAATTATAATTTTGATTTGTAGAAACAAAAGCAAGCATTGGCGAAGCAATTAAATCTGATGCCAAGACAGGTGGAGGTGTGGTTTCAAAACAGAAGAGCAAGGTGAGGTTTCTAATTTGTGGGGCATTATTGGGATTTTGATATGAATATGAAGTTATAAACAGTGTTGTGGTATTGTTTATTGTCCCTCTTTAAGTTTGTGTAACATATGTGCCCCACTTTGTTTTTATCTATTTAGAAGGATATGTTGTTCCTCATCAATGTTGTTCTTCTTTTCAGTAAGTTCAAGCATAACTCCAACATCAATAATTGCATTTTGACCCTTTTGAGAGTGATCAATAACACAACTTTTGTGAGACACATGAAATGATATAAAGTAGTTAGATGATTTAGAAATTATTTTTTGAAGTTAAACATACTCATATAGCCATTTTTAAATAATTTGTGATGTGATTACTTGGGCCCACGGACACGCACAAGCATGTATGTAATTTGGTGGTGATGGATTGAAGCCAAAATTTGGAATCTTTTGAGTTTACATAGGTTCATTCATTTTTCATGAGTTAACTGAAGTACTGAAATTTCTAGCATTACAATGACAAACTGATAAAACACTAACGTTTCAAATTGATGTGGTTTATCATGTGTGTTACTTTGTGTTCCATTGTGTCATGGAAGGAAGAGAGTGATGTAAATGTTTTTTATTGAATTAATGCAGGACCAAGTTGAAGCAGACTGAAGTGGATTGTGAATACTTGAAGAGATGCTGTGAAAATCTAACTGAAGAGAATAGGAGGTTGCAAAAGGAAGTGCAAGAGCTTAGAGCATTGAAACTATCCCCACAGCTCTACATGCACATGAACCCTCCCACCACTCTTACAATGTGCCCTTCATGTGAGCGTGTTGCTGTCTCATCTGCATCCTCCTCCTCATCGACCGCCATGCCCTCTGCCCCGGCTCTGCCTAACCGCAACCCGTTAGGCCCGACCATCCAGCGGCCAGTGCCGGTCAACCCTTGGGCAGCAATGTCGGTTCAGCACCGAACCCGGCCATGATTGTTCAATCTTGATCATTGCAGTAGGGTAAAGTTGAGGATGAAGAAGGGTAGGCCATTTTGGTTGCTAGACAACAAATGATTGAAGTAGGGTAAAATTGAGGATGGAGGGTAGGCCATTTTGATTGCTAGAGAGCAAATGAATCAATGCAATAGGACACTTATGTGTTGGTTTACTAGGACTTGAGGTCATCACTTTGGTTATTAACTCTTCCTTGTCTAGGCTAATTTTATTTTGGGCCTAGATAGAACATGTTCTAGTCAACTTTAGGATATGTAAAGCATGGACATGTTAAGGTAGGTTATGTTTTCATATGCTGAATAGTTTGGTATCCAGGTTTCTGAGTTTTGACATTGACTTTTAGTATCTTAGTTTATTTGAAATTGAAAATTATACTATTTTTTAATTTAGTATTTATAATGTTTTTTGACAAATGAAAGAATTGTTATGGTAATTACTTAATACAGTTACTAATTAATATTTTTAACAGTAATCTTTACACTAATTTTATATATTATATTTTTTTTTCCTTCAAACTATTTCAATTTTTTTTTTTTTTTATAACGAATAAATTCTTTTTATAAATGGATATGGAATATCGTTAGATTAAATAATAAATTGTTCTCATATAGTAGATAATTGTAACTTTTTTATTTTCAAGTTTTTTAGGCTTTATTATTTATTTTTTGATATATTATTTCTTTTACACAATATTTCTTTTATTGTTTTCATTTCTTTTTTATATTTTGTAATAATCTGCAATATATATCAAATAGAAAATATAATTGTAGAAAGAAATTGAAAAATAATTCAATTTTAACGTGGTTCTCTTAATAAATTTGTTGACATTCGTGAAACGGATGTACCAAGTTGAATTCGTGAAAAAGGTAATAGAGAAGTCATCTATATATAGATGATTGATCAAAACAAAATAAAGGTGATAGAAAATTCATCTTTAGATAAATGATCAAAATATTGTTTTAATTTCTATCAAGAATGAAAATATGACAATTTAATAGAAGATGGTTTATTAAAATGAACGCCGTACAAAATTATAGAAAAAAGTGATAGAAAACTCATCAATATATGATTGATCAAAGTAAGATAAAAATGATAGAAAACTCATTAGATGATTGATTAGATCTAATTTTAATTAAGAATGAGAAAATGATAAGTCTTTGTTGCATGAAAAGTGATAATATTTAAACTTAAAATTTTATGTTAAATTATTCTAAATCTAGATATTATTAAGTTAGTTTTAGTAATTCTAATTTTAATCAAGAATAAGAAAATGAAAATTTTTTACTACATGAAAATAATGAAATTTAAACTTAAAATTTCCTGTTAAACTATTCTAAATTCAGATTTCTTATCATTAAATTAGTTTTAGTGATTCAGAAGATGATAATTTAATAAACCATAACTGATTTTGCAAACTGTAAAATGTTAAACTATTCTAAATTCAGATTTCTTATCATTAAATTAGTTTTAGTGATTCAGAAGATGATAATTTAATAAACCATAACTGATTTTGCAAAATTTTTACAGTATGAGACTATTTCTTCCTTTTTATTTGAATAAAAAATTTAAAATATTAGATGAAGATGAATTGAAAAAATATTGTATTAGTTTTAAAAAAATTAAGTTTAAGTGAACATATTGATGGATTAAATTTGATTTTAGAATTAAAAATATTAATAGAAGAATTTAATATTTGATTGTATAATTTTTTTATATTTTTAAATGCATGCATTTCTTACAAATAATTTCTATTGCTAAAAAAGGTTTTCCAAAATTAGAATTACTAAAATTCTAATTTGAGAACAACAATGTTACAAGATAAACTAAATGGATTAGCCACTTTATATATTGTGAATGAAATATTAGAGTTACTTGATTACAAAACTTTAATAAAAAATTTCACAACTAAAAAAATAATAAAAAAAGGCTATAAGGATATTGCTAATTTATAACTCTCTACAATGATTTTGCTTAAGAACTTAAAATTTTGACACACGTCCTTGTTTTTAAACTAGAAAAGATGAAAAAGAGAGATTTATTTTTTTATTTATAGTTTTGTTAACATTAGTTGTTAGGGTTTAATTTTTAGTATTTAAAAATGGTAATTTTTATTGAAAAAAAGAAAATGTTTATTACAATTTTGTATTCATAATGTAATAAATATTTTTTCTAATGAAAATTTATGATTTCAGTTACTTAAAAATTAATCTTAAGATGATTAGCAATATATTTTTATTTTTTTATTTATATTTTTTTTATAATAATATATATTGAGTTTTAAAGCTACATGATAAGGAAAAAAATTGATAATAACATATGAAAATGCTAAGATCAAACATATTAACATAATTCAATATATATATATATATAATATTATTGGAGATATCAATAAAAAAGGTTGGTAGCATGATTTATAATCAAGTAAAAGAATAAATTTATTTCTAATTTATTTATTTTTAACAAATCAATTTTTGATTTAAAAAAATAAAATAAAATTTTTAATCAATTATTATATTATTTAAATTTATTCTTTGATGTATTTTTTGTCAAAAAGTGACAGTTAATGTGGAATGTCAAATATCATATGAAATTTTGGTTGGTTAGAGATTTTTTTTTGAATTTCTTTAAATTAGAGAATGTTTAGCAAAAAATAAATAAGTTATAAGCAAATTTACTTCTTTAATCTTCTTAATTTTGTGAAGAAAATAAAAAAAATAAAAAATACATTATTAAAAAATTATAATATCTATACAATATTTTATAAAACTGAAGTGAAATAAAATCATATAATCTATATAATCAATGTTATCCAATGAAAGAAGATTTATGTTGATATTTATACTTTTTCATAGATTTTGTGATAGCACATGGAGAGAAGAGGTGAGATTTTGCACAAGATCGGAGAGGGGACAAATGAAGGGGATAACTGTGGTCTCAATTAGAAATGATTTTGTCTATCTTTTGGTATGATTCCCCTTGTTTTTGGTGTGTATTCTTGAAGATGGGGTTGGGTGAGTCAGATTGTGGGACTCAACTTTGGCTTCTTGTGCACTTCATTCTCCTTAGGATGTGGATTTCCAACACCATTTAGCAAGAGGTGACAGTAAGTGAACAAAGGTAAATCAATGTGGTTACGCACTAGTCACAGTGCTTGCATCACATTCACATGTGCCTTTCAAAGTTAAAAGTTTCCAAAGGAAGTAACAAGCACAATTAAAGCTACCATGCCCCACTTGCTCATCACTACATATTTTACAATATTGGAACATTGCCCATTCCTGTTTCTGACTGTGACTCTTTCCTCCAATTTGGTTTTATTTATTTTTTGGTTATTTTTTATGTTTTCATTATCAAATTTGCATGCAAAGAATTTATCTATGTGCCTGTTGCTGCGTGTGATTTGATCCATTAACTACCCTTCAACTATTTATTTTTGGACAAAATTTTTATGAGTGTTTTGAGGGTTGTCTTTCCTTCAGTTAAATTAAATTGGTTTTAATTCAATAGTGTGTACTAATATTTAATGTTAATAGAAATTTGTATGTATGAGTTATTAAAATGAAACTTTAATTTGATAAAAAAATAATATGAAAATATTTATAATATTATATCTATATTCTGTCGTTTATTTTTTCTTTAGTTTTCACTTTAATTTCTTGCATAATCATTTTAACCCGTTTGTTAAAACAAGGGGGTTCCAGATAGAAACATTCACATTTCACGCGCACAACTTGATGTTTTATAAAAACAAAACTTTCAAATTCTATATCCAAGAGTTGAAAAATCCTTCAAAGTGGTGCATTAGCAAGTAGTAGAAATTGTTTTCTTTCTAAAATAACGAACAAAAATTTGTTTATAACCAAATATAAAGGAATTTATGTTTTTTAAGCAAATATTGTTAGTAATGGTGAGAGTATATTTTCATTCTCTATCTTTTGGGTTTCTAAATTGGATTTTTAATTAATTCTTACTTTAAATTATTAAATTGATATAATAATCTTAATTTCGAAATTAAAATGATATTTTTAATGATAAAACGTTATTAGTGTTATGTAAAAGTCGTTAGGTTTAATCTATTATTTGATATAATATGATTTTTTTTTCTTTTACGATTTGTAGTTTTCGAACTTAGAATCTTATGTAAATTACTTAAAAACCTCTCTCATCATTAGATAACATTAAAGGCTTAGAAGTTAGACACAATCTGTTATTCATTGATGCATAAAAGATTAATTTGAAAAAAATAAAATTAAAATAATAGTTGAAGGGAAATTAGTCGAAAAAATCCGAATTTAAATTTTAGAATAAAAAAGAAATATAGTTAAACAATGAATTTAAATTTTGTAACAATTAAAAATTAATTTAAAATAGAAAGTTAGAAATCCCAAAATTAAAATATGAAAATATGCATATTTCCGATGAGTATCTAAACCAAACTATATGTATGAATTTAACACTAAAACATGCCGAGTTATAATTATATTTGCTATACAACCATTGATGGTCTCAATGGTTACATTATCAAAGGTAAAATACTTAGAATTATGCATATATGCATAAGATATTTTCTACTTTATTACTGAATGTTTAAATTAGCTAATAGGAGTTATTTCAATTAAACCTAAATCTCTTGGGTTTGAGTTGAAAATCCAATTATATTAAAAACTCAGAAAAACCTTTATCATTCATAATAATCTTATCTTGATCCAGATTAGCTAAATGCCTAATATTATATTTAAGTACAGGTGGTCCCAGACTAGGACATTTTCTGTTTTCTTTTTTTTTTTTTTTTTTTTTGTCTCCAAGCGTTCTCCCAGTTTCAAATCCTCATCATCCCAAGAAAGACCCAAATACTATAATAATCGAGTCCAGTCTCATGAACTGATGAGTTATCATAATTGGCATATTGAATTTTAATAAAGTATCAATTAGTAATATCTTTCCCAGTTATATTGAAACTGGTACATATTTAGATAACAGCGGACCTGTAAAGGGAAAGTTAGCCATAGGCTTCAAATTCATTTTGAGCCCATATTTTTTCTTTTCACACTTTTCTATTTTTTTTAATTTTTGTTATTTTCATTTTTTATTTTTTTTAATATTTTATATATATATATATATATATATATATATATATATATATATATATATATATATATATATATATATATTATGAAAACTAGTCCTGCGAAATATATTTTTACAATCCGTAAATTATTTTGCAAAATGTAAAAATATACATTCTAAAAATTTATTTTTGAAATGTAAAAATATATTCAGTAAATTAATTTTTGAAATATAAAAATATATTTTGTAAAATATATTTCATAAACTAGTTTACATACTAACTTAGAAGATATATATTTTTATTTTCAAGAAGTTAGTTTATAAAATGTATTTATTGATAGGTAAAATTAAAAATTTTAAATAAAAAAACAGAAGAGATGTGAAAAGAAAAAAGAGGAGGGTAAAAAAGTGATTTCCTTTATTTTAAAGTTCATCCTATCCTATGGTATGGATTTAATTTCTGTACCATATATCTCATTCTATTTCACTGGATGTTCACACTCAAAATGTATTAAAATCTCTCTTCCAAAAGCAATTAAAAAACAGTATTAAGTCAGGGGATTAGGAACCTAAGAGGCTGCTTCAAGCTCAATTTATACATAGAAAATGGGTTATGGGTGCAACTCATACTTGAACCTAGATAATAATAAGAGGCAATGCCAAGCGATTGGTTGAGTGGTACAAAAGCATCTGATAGGTTGCTAGTTCAAGCTCCTTTCTTTGAAATGAGGTAAATATTTTTTGAAATTTTTTAAAAGCTTTCATTCTAAAATATTTTTAAAATAAATAAAAATCCATAAATATAATTTACATATAAATTTCTATTATTTAACTATTTATTATAATTTTTTATCTTGGAAAATATATAACATGATTGTTTTACGTTAATTTGAAATTTTATTTGACTTAATTTTTGTAATTTTATATTAATTTATCATTTAATATATCATATAATATAAATAAATATACTTTTAATCATCATCGGTTCTATCTAGCTCAATGAAAGTTGATCCATTGAATTATAAACCAATACCTTTACCAATACGATTTTAAAAAACATGGCCTTCGACTCTGGAAGTTTTCCTTGCCTTGGTGGAACACCATCCATCCCACCCTAAAATTTTGTCTACCAAAAAAGATAACAAGAAGCAAATAGACCACCAAATTGTCCTCACATACCCAGACAAAATGTGTAAAGTTACACCAAAAAACATTAAATATGAAAATCACTCTTTTATTTGCATAGAAATACTTTCGAATCTTTCCTAAGTTATATCCACGGAGAATTTAACAACTGAATTTGTTATGTCATTTAAGTTTAATTTTTCATTAAATCTCAACATAACATTTAAATGTAGTTATATGGCACAATTATGGTTATTCTTTTTTGGAGGGGGGAGGGCGCAAAAACTGCCTTTGAGAATGGGCTTGTCCAATGTATTGTGAGAATGCTGGAGGCAAATTATGAGGCTACAAGCTCCTCCAAGTGTTTTAGATATTTCACATTTCTCAATAAGTATTGGGAAATTAATAATCATCTTATTTTGAATAGTAAACAATTTTAAATTATCGAAACAGGATAAATGAATCCAAAATTCAATGCAATATATTTCCCTGATATTTCACTACATTGATTGATGTAGTCTTGCAAACACATCAAAGAGAAATCAAAACAACAAAAAGGAAAGAACAAAAGATTCCAAGTAAAAAGGTGGTCCAGAAATCAAACTGTATTTACAGTATCAGTTAGGAAACGTAGAATGCAACCCAATCCTGCTTTCTCTGTCAATTTTTCATGAATCCGAAGACATTGATCGCATGTGGGACGATCTCCCGTAGCTAAGCCTCTATACAAGTACCTATGGCAAATAAAAACTTCTTAGGACAGAAAATGGTGGTGTAAGAATCAGACCTTAAATACCATTAGTTATCTACTGCAGTAACTACAATGTTAAAAAAAGCATAATTTGGTGTCTATATTTAACTTAAAAGTCCAAATTCCTACAACTAAATAGTAAGGATAAAAGCGCTATTTCAAATAAATAAATATATAAGAAACTCACCCTTTACACAAGTTCCTACTTCTATATAACATTTTCAGATTTAGTTCAAACAAATCACAGCTTGAGTCGTGTTTTTATTCAGATTCCAAATTAAGACAGATAAACATGTCAGGCCATCATAAAATACAACTTTAGTAATGTGGGCCAAAAGCTCTCCTTGAAGTCTGCACTTAAAGAAGTACATCTCAAAGCAAAGATTAACCAATAATTTTTAAATTAACAGCATCAGCAAACAACAGATTTGAGCCCGTAGGAAAATGTATGTGTGAATGATTTAACAAATACCAGACTGAATGAGTGAATGATTTTACCCTATAAGGAGGCTTTGATGATGTACAAGAGAAGAAATGATTGATGTTGCAAAGTGGATACTTTGGGTTGGATAGGTTGTCTGCTGAGAATGGGCTATCCACAGTACAGCAAGCTAGAACAGATTGACATGGACTATAGATAGGGGAGGAAATGACCCAGGTTGTCAATAGGAGCCTATAACTTGGCCTCTTTAAAACCTAATTTGGCCTAGTCGGTTTAATAAATAGATAGTAATAGAGACCTGATTAGCCTATCTAAAGACTTCTTGTATGAAATTCGAGGACGAATCCTATTGAAGAAAGAGAGAATGATAGAGATTCAAGTTTACTTAAAGATTCTTTATATGTAATTTCTGTCTAAATCCAAAAAAAGACAAACAAAGCCCCAATGTTACTTGTACAAGTTCAAATAATTGAAGATCTAGGATGAGAATGCAACAATAATAGAGATCCGATTAGTCTATTTAAAGAATTTTTGTATAGAATTTTAAGGTTTGATTTGAGGACAAATCCTTTTGAAGAAAGAGAGAATGATAGAGATTCAAACTTGCTTAAAGATTCGTTATGTGCAATTTTGGTCCAAATCCAAGAAGAGACAAATAAAGTCCTAATAGTACTTGTACAAGTTCAAACAATTAAAGATCCAGGATCAAAATGCGACATAAAGAGTTATCATAATCAAATATTTTAATTTATTATATACAAATTTACTTAATATTTTTGTTATTGATTTGCTTTAAATTATCTTAGGATTTGATATTGATTTGCAAGTGATTTTTTTTAAATTATTTGTAAATCAAATTAAGATTTTAGATTCGTTTGCAATTTAATTAGAATTTCTTAGGATTTGTTATTTGTTTTTATTAGTAGATTTTCTTAGGTTTTTATATAATGTGGTTTAAGGATTCAAGGTAAATAAGTTTTGATGAATAATAATACTTCTCTTCGAGAGTTTTCATTTCTGTGTGAGTTGATTTCTTTGATTTTCAGACAAAGAACTACCCTTGATAACGTTGGTTCTTCCAGCAGATCACGATAAGGGTCACATTTCTTTTTGGTAACTTCAATGCTCTTCAGCAGGTCGCAGTTTGTGTCAGGTTTCCCTTGATTCTTGGGCAAAGGATCACCACTTGACAATGTTGGTTCTTTTGACAAGTTGCGGTAAGGATCACGTTTCTCTTTGACAACTTCGGTGCTTTGCGGCAAGTCACGATTTGGGTTGGGTTTTTTATTCTATCTTGATTTTCAAGATGTTCCAATTAACGTTTCCACATTCTGATTCATTTACATAAGGTGAATCATATGATCTAGTACTAAAGCTTAGGCTTTTGAAAATCAAGTGTTATCTACCTTTTATATTTTTTTTATTATCCTTGTAAAAAAATAGAGAGAAATTTTTTAAAAAAGAGTGATAAAAAATAAGTGCACAAACAAAAAAAACTATCATTAAAAGAAATCCAAGCAATATGCATGATGAATGGTTTGATTCGAGGACGAATCCTTTTAAAGAGGTAGGGAATGATAGAGATTCGATTAGCCTATCTAGAGACTTCTTGTATGGAATTTTAGGATTAGATTTGAGGACGAATCCTTTTGAAGAAAGAGAGAATGAAACAGATTCAAGTTTAATTAAAGACTCGTTATATGCAATTTTGGTACAAATCCAAGAAGAGATAAACAACATCCTAATGTTACTTGTACAAGTTTAAACAATTGAAAATTCGGGATGAGAATGCGACATAAAGAGTTATCATAATCAAATCTTTATAATCAAATATTTGAATACAAACTACTTAAGATTTGTAATTGAATTCCTTTAAATTATCTTAGGATTTGATATTGATTTGCGAGTGATTTATTTTTAATTATTTGCAAATCAAATTAAGATTTTAGATGGATTTGCAATTTAATTAGGATTCCTTTAGGATCTGTTATTTGTTTTTGTCAGTGGACTTTCTTTCAATTTAGGGCAATTAGGTTTTCTATATAACGTAGATTAAGAATTCAATGTAAATAAGTTTTGATGAATAATAATACTTCTCTTCGAGAGTTCCCATCTCTGTGTGAGTTGATTCCTTTGGTTCTTGAACAAAGAATTACCCTTGATAATGTTAGTTCTTCTGGTAAGTCATGGTAAGAATCACGTTCCTCTTTAATAATTTCGGTACTCTCTGGCAGATTGCGGCTTGTGTCAGGTTCCTTATTATATCTTGATTTTCAAGACGTTCCAATTGACATTTCCACATTCGATTCATTTATGTAGGATGAATCATATTATATAAGCTCAATCTTGTTAAGAAACTTTTCTAAATAAACAATGCAGGCTTATGCTTGTAAAAAAGTCTGCTTAGTTTATTAGGGACCAGTTCACATATATAAATTTTATAATTTATTTTAATATATATTATAATATATAAGATATAGTGATACACAACATAAATATATATATATATATATATATATGACCTATTTATTGACCTTTTTATAATGTAAGTTTTAAATAGATTCATAGACCTTTTTAATCATTTATATATATAGGCTTCATACCTATTTATTGATTTTTTTCATATTATAAGCTTTTAAGCAAACTCGTACGTACTAGTTTGGTAAGTCTTAAACAGACTTTAACAATAGAAAAAGCCTATGACAGACAATAGGTCCAGGTTCAAATCTTAAACTTTTTAAAGGTTTGAACATTCAAATACTAGCTTGACCTAACCTATTTCCACCTCTAACTATAGAGGAGGAGGAGGGCTATGCTAATTCTACTACATTTCACAAGGTCAGTGGGTGGGAAGAGAAAGATGTTTTTTTAATCAATACTGTTCAAATCTCTCAATTCTGAGGTTATATGCCTCCCTCTCCTTTTATTGATAGGTAGGATTGGAGTCCTGTTGCTGCGGAAAAGCAATGAAGCTAAAGAGACCTTTTGAATTGAAGGTGACAGCTGACAAGAGCTATTTGGGATCTGGATAGTAAGAAGCCTCCTTAGATTGGATGGGTTTACCATAGCCAGTTTTTTCAGAACTGTTCAGATATAGTGAAGCAAAATTTGTTAGGCATTTTTCATGAGTTCTATATTAATGGTAAGATTGATTTTAACATGAATTCTACTTATATTGCTTTGGTTCATGAAAAAAGATAATTTCAATTAAGGTGAAGGATTTATACCTATCAGAATGGTCACAGGTGTGAATAAGAACACAAAAGCTCATTCATTCCAGGCTTGAGCATAGTTCTAGTAAAAACTATATCCTTCACTCCCAGCATTTCTGTTGAGGGTAGGAATATTCTAGGCACAGATCTTTTGGCTAATGACATTGTAGAGGACATTGGCTTCAGGAAAGGGATATATTTAGTTTTCTTGTTGGACTTCCACCTTTGTAGTTATGGTTAATGGTTGACCTAGAAACAAGAGTTTGGTTTTGAGGAAGATGTGTGACAAGCTGAACCAATATTGGTGATGCATGTTTTCAGTCACCTACTAATGAAAGGTTGGAGTGACGCTGTGTGGCTGTGTTAAAGGTCCTTTGGTGGAATCAGAGAGAGGAGGTATCCCTTCTATGGCTTGCAGACAATACTGTTCTTTTTCTTCCAGAAGACACATTTTAGAAATTTCGTGCTTTTGACTGAAGGTTTTAGACTTTACAGGGTGGGTATGGTCTGCATATTAATCTGAGCAGTCTGCTATGTATTAACATTGGATGGTGAGTTTCTACAATGGCCTTCGGAATATCAATTGAGGAATGATTGTTATTTGTTATATATCCCTATATATTATACATCTCTTTTAAAATTATTAGGAGGTGGCTCAAAATGAAAGGTAGTTTACTTCTTTATGTCTTGCAGGAGGTTCCTAGAGGGATCACCTTGTTAACTGAGAGATATGCTGTATGCCTACGAAGAATGGCAGCTTAGACCTAGGGAATTTCTAGACTAGAATATAGCCTCAGTAACAAAATAGCAATGGTGCTTCTCTTTGAAACACCATTCTTCTAAGCATAGGGTTAAAGGGTGTAAGAATGGAATTCATCAAAATGAGTAAAATGTCAGGCTTGGGCAATTGCCATCCATGTGAGTGCAGGAAATTCAATTTGTATGTACACTCATTTATCCTTTTTCCCTCATTCTGTTTCTTCTGATAGGTATTCCTTGGAATTTCAGGGGAACCTTATATTCAGCTGTTTTGCTGTGCAATCTTGATACTGTCTTTGTAATAATATGGGCACTAGTGCTTGGACCTTGAATCCATCAGGCTCTTTCATCTATAAGTCCATTTTGCAGTTTCTTATTTCTAATCCTTGTCCACATTCAAAAAATGTAGCTTTATCTAATTACTTTCAGAAGGCTAAATATAACCCTACAGTTATGGGTTTTGTTTTGAAGCAATTTTAAATAGAATAACACAAATAATTTGTTTTAAAAGTGATGATTACATAAAGTGCTCTCTCCTAATGATTGTATCATGCACTTCAAACGTTCCGAAGCAAACAAACACCCATTTTTGGGTGCTACGAGGTAGCTTGGCAAATGGCAACTTTGCAGCGAGCTGTTTGGAGATTGTTGGATATGGTCACCTAGTACTGAAGTTGTTTCTCTAATTGTTATTTGAGAATAGAAAGGATGGTGCTTTCGCTTTGAGCGAAAAACAAAATAATTATATCAGGTCTGAGACACAGCACTAGAAACTCCAAAAAACACTTCTTCAGGCATTCAGCATCTGTGTCCTTGGATGGGCACAAAAGATACCTACTAACTCTTGAATGCAAACTAGTGATTTGGTATATGGTTTAGAACGGCTACAGAATACTGATCTAAAATGGGAAAATCCTACAAGTTTGTATGATTCACATTAACTAGAAGAATATTTGTACCTGAAATCTTATGAAATCACAAATGAACTTGCAAGAATTCCAGTGTTTACTTTGATGAGGGTGACAAACAACTATTGTTCAAGGAAGAATGATGTTGAAGGTACACTGACAACCCTGTTGTTCCTAAGCAGATCCTTCATGTTGACAAATGATCGATGAGGGATCCTATAATTGTGACTTTTAACATATAGACTTCATGCATAAACAATGAAAAAGAATACTATAGTAAAAAACTTTCCTCTAATCTGTGGTTGTATCAATACATATTGGGAAGCTCAGGTTGTATTTGTGCATAAATCTGGAACAACATTAACAGAGATTGACACACATTCAGCATTGAGTGCATTGGGCTTGAATTTACATAATTCTATTTGATTGATAGATTTAAGAGTAATTCATTTGAGGTCTATCAATTGTCTCTCTACACACAGGGAATTTGAGACATCCAACCCTTAGGCACAGAGGCAGAAAAAATAGAGGAATGGATGGCAAAGTGGCATGTAAATTTCATTTATCAAATTGCTCCTACAAATGTTATAATCAACATACAACAAGTTATCATAAGATCAATTTCTTAAAGAATTGTATGCAAAGCCCAGCTAAGATCCTGCAACTTAGTTCTTATGAGCCGATTTATAAATTATAGTTGAAGCATGAGAGGGGGGGGAAAACGATGGAGACAGAACCAAAAGGGAACGTGGCTAGTTATCATTCTAGCAAACAACCAAGGAAATACAAATAAAAATTCTAGAATTCACCAAAAGAAACAAGGAAATTTCTTGGAATAATATTCATAAATGAAAATATAGGAAGCTTCTATTTTCACACATTGCAGGCCCTTATAGCCATATTAAAATTGACAGGTAAGTAAACAATCTTCTATAACTTTCCTAATCTATACATCATCCTAACAGGACTGTAATTCTATCATAATTACCTTGAATTTATATAAAATAATCCAATAAAATCTTTCATGATATTCATTATCAAAATTACATGAAATTTCCTCTGTCTAAATAACTTACACGAATATCAGAAGGCTTCTAAAAAATTAGGGACAAAAACACACCACAGGTACTCCAGAACAATGCAAGGTTGAATACAGAATCGTTCCAGCAAGGAAGATCAAGAGATACTACCATTTCCTTCCTAATTTAATAACCATTAGATTCTCCACATAGTATATACATTTTGTGGAATTCTATTCACATCTAAATTATGAGTTTACTGACAAATTATCATTCCATTTTTGAAAGAATATACAAACAAATTGTTTATGTTTATTACAGTTCCATATTCCAATTTCTAGCGGTAATTGTTCTGGCGCAGCTCATATCATGCCAAATAGAATACAGGCCAAACTACAATAATCACTAACTATAATCCACCGAATGCTACCATCACCCAAACAAATTTGTATTCTAAAAGAATGAGAAACTATCTAAGTTAAAACTGACATGTAATTGAATTCAGACAAGATACTTCATCACTCACTTCATTAGGGTATCATAGTACTCAGGATCCAAGGAAGAAAGCAACCCATCCACATCTTTTATAGCCATTATAGCTCTATGGACTACAATCCAATGTGCTGACTGCCCAAAAAACAAGATAAAGGTACACTAAAAATATGTTGTGAAAATTAATCTTCAATTGCACCAAACCACAAGGGTAAAATTATCTTTATTTCTAGTTGAAAATAGCTTATTGAAAACCAAAAATTAAAAGAACGTTTCTGTACCACAGCAACCAAAATAGAAAGAGTATAAATAGACAAAGGAGGAAAACCTTGCAACGCTCATCACCAGTCATGGCATATGTGCCTTCAAGGGCAGTTTTAAGGGCTTCCACGGGTTTATACCTGAAATTGCAACAGAAACAATAATAATTTTATTTTATTATTTTTAAATTAGCAATTGATTGATTCATCACAAAACAAATATATAATAATAAAGAGAGAAAGAAGAGGGTATAGTTATTTTACTGCTTGAGTAAGGTTTCGATCTTGCGGGATTTGTGTTCAATTCTGGTAATCATGGCCTCTGCGTTATCTGCTTCAACGAAACCTTCTGATCCTGCCATGGATTTTGCTGCTTGAGCTGGGTTCAGATTTTCCTGAGAAAATGTGTTTTGTTTTCTCCAAATGAAACAAAAGAAGGTGGTGGTGGATCTCGGCCTCAGTCACATCGCGGTGGCAGTAACTGACACTGTTTTACCTCGTAAGGTGGGCCCT
The DNA here is from genome assembly GCA_026541065.1 of Canavalia ensiformis. Taxonomy (NCBI): domain Eukaryota; kingdom Viridiplantae; phylum Streptophyta; class Magnoliopsida; order Fabales; family Fabaceae; genus Canavalia; species Canavalia ensiformis. The sequence goes on from JAMKYM010001005.1 coordinate 71,815, forward strand.
TTGTCCCCACTCCAGAATAGCTTGGGATTAGGTGAAGCTGAAAAAATAATAATATATGTATAATTAATTTAGATACCACCTTTTGTTTTAACATCTTGCTAACTAATACTGATTAAAAAAATAAAAGTAATTTTTTATTAAAAATAATACTAAGATATAATGAATATCATAGTAATTTTATATTAATATTATTATTTTTTTATTTAATAATCTTAAAATACTAATTAGTATTTTTTCTTTTATAAGTTCATTCTAAAAAGTTTTTTTTAAAATAAACTATTTATAAAATTTAAAATTATTTATTATTTTTATATTGATGCATTATTAATATTAAATTTTTCATAATCATTTAGATTATCTAGCTTCCATTTCATATGCATGATTATTATTAATTATTTAAGTGCTTCTAGAAATTTCGCGAATATAATATAATCTAACTAAATCATCAGATTCAGACTATAATTTATTATTATTAATTATTTAAATTTATTGAGAAATTTCGCGAATATAATTTAATCTAACAAAATCATTACATTCAGCCTATAATTACAATCATGCACAGTATATATAATTACATGGATCCATTTTTCTAACTTCTCATTGTTAGTTAGGAATAAATGTCACATGAGTTTGGATGGATAAATGCTCAACTCTGGCAATCTGCAGCTAATAACAAGATGGTATAATTCTGCCCATATGTATCATTAGGTTATTTGGGTATGGATATAATCAATTTCCAATTTAATCGCATGGTTAAGGTGGGATTTAGATCGCAGATCGAAGCATAATAACGGTAAACCCATACAAGAACAAGCAACGTTACAATAACACATTATTCGAATCTGACCATAATAAATCATCATAATTTACCTGAATTATTAAATTCAATATCTTACCCTCGTTTTGTTTAAAATGGTTCAAGTTTCACAGGTTCGGTTGACTATTCTAAATTTGTTCATCATCCCTACCATTAACAGCCAAAAGTGAAAATGGAACTACTTTTATATTTTCCTAATAACAGCATCAGAAATTTGTAGTCTCAAAAAATCCTCTTTCTCAGCATTTTTCCCTCTTATGCAAGTATAGTGTAAGTGGAAGGATCCAATATCAATGTGCGCCTAAGAGCAATATAAAGAAGATATCATAAGGTGAACTTCCTCACAATTTGCCTATAGTAGGTCCTCCATGAGAAACATGCACGGAAGGATAATATGATATCTCGAAACATTTACTACCAAAGCAATAGGCTTTGGGAGCTATGGTGAGTCTTTAAAAAAAATGGAAGAAGAAAAATAAGAAGCGATAGATTTTCTTTAGTAAACCTATGAAATAGAAAAGGTAACATTCATCAACATAAGTATAGAAATTTGTAATGAAGGTGAAAGATGTACTGAGAAAGAACTATTCGTCATCCAAACTGTACTTTATTTTTGAAAATATCATAGAAGTGATTGCCTATGATAGTAGGGTGTCTAATCCATTCTCCATTTCTTTTATTGATATCTATCTCAAAGTCTAAGTGTGGATGATCTATGTTATAAGCTCACTAAGATACCATAGTTACATGCAAATAACATAGTTAAGGATGAAAATGAGTAAAGTCATAAAAGGAGCTTACAACTTAACTTGTTTAAAACCTAACTTGACTTGACTTGTTGAATAAATAGATAGATTCAAACTTCTTAAAAAGCCTTTTTAGATAAATAAGACATACTTAGACTTATAAAAAACTTGTTTAACCTAGTTAAGGGCCTACTTATCTTTATATATTATATATTTATATTTATTTTAATATATTATTTATATATATTAATATATTTACATAATTTGTTAAAAAAATTAATTTTTAATTTCAAACAAAAAGAATCCTAATTAGATTTCTCCTTGTCCTCGAAATAGAATCCTAGAAGGCTTGTTTAAATAACTTGTATATGTATATAGGCTTAAGGCCTATTTAATGATCTTTTTATCTGGTAAGTTTTAGATTAGTAGACCTTTTTAATCAATCATTTATGTGAGTTTTAAGTTTATTTATTATTTTTTTTGTATTATAGATTTTTAAATAGGCGTGTAGGCTTTAAAATAGACCAAATATTAATAATAAAAAAAGTCTATGATTGGTAATAGGCTTAGGGCTTCGGCCTTAAAATTTTTATATAAGTCAAACTTGAATACTTAAAATATAGCTCAACTCGGTCTATTTTCATCCCTAAATATAGTAGAGGGAGAGTGAGACATTTCAATCAAGTATAATATGCATAGGAGTAGTAACTAAAACAATTACAAATTATACAATATTAATTAGAAGAACACACAATCATATGCCATGCATGTGGACCTAAATCAATATTCTTTTATCAAAACAATTAGAAGTACCAAACATAATGTCCCCTCGATAACACATTATCATCTTAATTATCAACATTTCTCAAAAATACAAAATTACTCAACCAATAATGATAGTCATCAGGATCTCATCGAGATATTTAAGTCCGCATAGAGCAGTCTCAATTATAAGGAGCAATCCTAACTCATTGAAAGGATCAAATTAGCTCACATATTTCTTAGGATTGAAAGTTTCCATTATCATGAACTGCTCTACTTTTATCATAAGCTAACCTTTCGATTTTCCAGTTTCTTTTAACAAAAAGGCTTGCAAACTATCTTCTTATTAACGATTTCAAAAACATCATTTTATACATATGATGCATGTCACAGAATTGTTTAAATTTCATACTTCATCAACTAAGGTGTAACTTACATTTTTCATAAGGTTCTATTGATTTCTTTCACATCATCAACTGAGGTCTCTAACCTTAATTCATTTACATTTATATCTAGTTTGAGATATAGTTTTATAATTTTTAAATTATTAATCCTCTAAGTTCAAATATTGATTTTTTATTTCTATATAATTATTAATCTATTATGCTTAATATAAGCTCACACATCCTTAATTGGTGTTGCATTTCTATATTTGATTTATTTCACTTCCATGCTTATGTCTTGTACAACCTTGTGCACTTCCTTGTAGGCCCCAATCAAATTCTTGGAGAACCATATTAAAATTCCTATAGGGCCACACCCATTTTCCTTTAGGACCATGCTAGGATTCTTGCAAGGCCATATTAGAATTCTTGTAGGGCCACACCCAAATTCCTACAGGATCACACTAGAATTTCTACAAGACCAAGTTCAAATTTCTACAAGGACACATTTGATCTCCTACAAGGTCATGCTTATCTTGCATGACTGTACTTATGTCTTGCATGGATGTGCTTAAATGTTGCACAATCATGCTTAAGTCTTGTACGATTGTACTCAAGTTTTACAAGGTGGTTTTGAAATCTTGCATTTCTATGCTAGAGTCTTTGTATGGTTGTGCTCATGTTTTGTACAGTCGTGCTTATCTTACATGGTTGTGCTAAATCTTGCATAGTCATGCTCATGTTTTGCAGTATTGTGTTATTTTTGCATAGTTGTGCTGAAACCTTGCACGTCTATGAGACAATTAAAATGTCTAAATAGGTTATGAAAATGGCGCAATACGACCATGCAAGGTCTAAGCACAACCATGCTCATCTTAAAAAATCTATAAAATAAAGTTTGGGAATGTTTTACCATTAATTACTCTATAATATCTAAATTATCATAAAAGAATTTCAATTTTGAAGTAGACAAACATACTTTAATTTCTAAATAATCAAACATTAAATTCAAATCCTAATCTGGAACTAAGGGAGGTTTTAGAACTACACTTGAAATTATACTTAAGTCTTCTTCTCTGACGTTGAATTAAATATTGGTGCAGATTATTTTTTTTAACTCCAAGTTAATTTATCTTCTCATTCTAATATCAATTTAATGAGAAATTGATGAAAATTTTTCTAAATATTTCCTAATTTTTTTTCTTTCCTCCATTTTGTTTCTCTAATTTCATTCAAGAGGGAAGGGGATTTGACTTTATGAGGTGATAGCCTGCATATGTTTCCTATTTTCTTTCCTTATGAAAAAATGGATATTACAGAATTGTTCTAATTCTTATATTTTGATTAAGGAATATAAAAGTTTAACTTTAATTAGGAATCAATGTGAAACTTTGTAACAATTTTTTAAAGGAAACTACTAACAATTTTGTCCAGAAAACACATGAAACTCTATTGAGATTTTCCCAAGCTTTTGCATTTATGGTCTTCAATTTCTCCATTAATGCATTGAATTATATTGGAGTGATGTACCTGGAACATTCCCATTTCAAATCTCTTAACTCCTTCTATTTCCGATGCTTGGTAAAGTTCTTCCATAGGAGCATTATACAGAATTTGTGAGGTGAATCAACATATCCTCATACATTGTAGGTGTAAGCCCTACACACAAATAAGAAATGACACTACTTTAATATATAGGCTTATAAACTTATATTCAAATTGATTCCCATGTTATTTTTTAATGTTTCATAGTAATCCTTATACTAATATAAAATGAATCATATTAGTCCACATGCTATTCAAATTATGTCATATTAGTTCCTAATGTGTTATCACATAACCCACCTCCATACATGTATGCAAATGATTAAGTATATTTATGGTATCTGAAAAACACTAAAGGATGGAAAACATGGAATAAGATTATCTTTTGCATGTTTAAAATAAATTATTTTTCATATGTGCGTTGTAGTCTCTAAATCCTAATGCAACAATTTCAAGAACCACTTTAAGTTATACTTTGACTTAGAATTCATAATTGGATATGTAAAAAAAAAAAATCTAGTTCTCAACATCTTTTTTAACAACTAACAAAATTTGACCTCTGAAATATCCTTTCATAAAACAACCATCCAAATCTCTCAAGGGTCTATAATAATTTTTGACACCCTTCTTACTTCCATAAAATTTTATATAAAATCTATAAAATATGGAAGGTCCTTTTGATTGTGGAATGATGTCCATTTTGATTGTAGAGTTAGGATTGGAACATAGTAATGGTACCACACAATCCCATGGCTTTTCCATATTTCTCATGATCATTGACTTATATACACTTGGCATGACACCTTATTTTTTCATTTTTCACACAAGTAATCTTCCTTCCCAAATGAATTATGTAGTAACGTACAACTTTCTCAAAGGTTTCAAGGTTGATAAAATGCATGAAAAATAGAAAATAAACTTGTCTAAACTTATCTCATTATTATATTGAGAAAACTTTGACTTTTTTCCTTATCATCTTCCTCATATGAAGAAGGTTAACTGTAAAGTTATTAAGATTGATATCCATATTTTGAGATTTCAGCACTACTTTGGTAAATTTTATAATAACAATCTCCTTTCTCTTCATCATTATTATTGTCATGCTCATCATCAATAACTCTTGTCTTCCTTTGTCTAATTTTTTCCCTATACTTTTACCCATCAATTTTAACAAACTCATCTTGTTCCCTTAATTCTTTGTTGTCATCATCATCTTTGCTTAAATCGTTTGATTAATTTTATATAGGAGATCTTTAGAAAACTAATAAGCATCATTTGATGAACTTCCAATTGATCATTAACTCCAGAATTAGTTTGATAATCTTTATACTCCGTGCTACCATCTTTTTCTACCTTAATCCTCTCATGTCTCTTAGTTTTCTCATTTACTTCATTCCTTTTATATGCATTATGTGCATCTTTATTTGCAACATGCTCATTCACATTTAATGTTATTCATTAACAATTTGTGCTTCATTAATTTGATGCTTAAAATAACAATTATTTTATAATATAATATTCTTTCAGTGATTATTATATCAATCACTTCAACATCCTCTTACGATAACCTTAAATCTTTTTTCCAATTCATGTTATGGATTATGCCAATATATAACTTCAATCCTCATATATCTAAGCTCTATGTAAAGTTCTTCTCAAGTTCAAACAATTAAGGTGTCAACATCAAAACCATTCAAAAAATCAATCTCAAACCAACATACTCCAATTGGCCATTCTCACTTCTTTTGAAGTCATCATTAGCACCATCACCACCACTGTCATCATCATTATTTGTTGCAGCCTCTAGATTATCTAATATTCTCTTAATCTCTTCATTCACACACTAATTATGAATAATTGTGTAATAACAATAATACATTTGAGATCCATGTCAAGTACTAAACTAAACAGTCAACGCTAAATATACATAAATGTATGCCATATTTATAATACATAAATTTGGAAATTCTTTGAATATAGATAGTTTAGAGAGCTATAACAGGAATAGTAATTTACAAAAAACATAGAAATCACACAAAAAATCTAACAGAAGTTAAACTATCTTATCTAACTTTAACCTCAAGACTAGAAAAAATCTCTTCATCTAATGTTCGACCTCAATATCGAGAAGTCATCCATTATCCTATTGATAATAGGAAAAGTCTGAAGTTTCAAAAAGATCTTCATGCGTATAATCCCCATCATCATCATCATCATCAAATGATTTGACTGGATTGTGATTCTAAACATAGTTAAATGGGAATAAGCAGAGTAAAAGGTGTGACACAATCATACCATGAATCTTTAAAAGTTGATCCCAAGTCCATTAATCTAGAATATAATACCGATAGATTCACATGAAAAGGAGACCTCATGAATAATTATATATGGAAGACCATTTAATTTCAAAAAAATTATTTTATTATTTAAATTTCTTAAATGATTATTTGTTGTCTATTTTCTATTATAAAACTCACTTTTAAGTTTGACTTTTGTTAGGTTTAAGATAAAGGAAATGGTCATGGAACATCATCTAATACTATGCAAAGATAATATTTTATAATTAATCATAAATTTAGTTTGCATATTGTACTTTAAATATGACATGAAAGATATAAAAAATAATTACTTTTAGATATAGATATTAAGTAGTTATTTCTTATAAACTTTAACTATGAGATGAGATATTATTCTCTTTATATTGTGTTTGACTATTAAAGATAGAAAATTCACTACTATCAAATCTATTTTTTACCGTATACATTTTAAAACATTTTATAAATAAAATGTTTTAAAACATTAATATAGAATATCTTTTAAAATGTTTGTAAAAAAAATTCTTTAAAATAAAGAACTATTTCAACATTTATATATTAAAATGATTTAAAAATTGTATATAAAATATTATAAGGATAATATAATTATTACAATATTTATAATAATAAATGCTTTAAAATTTAAAATATATTTATAAAATATATTTTAAAAAGTTTTAATAATAAAGATTTTAACATCTTTAAAAATAATTTTTTTTAGAATTCTTTTAAATTATTTGGTTTTCCTAAAAATATACTACAACAAATTTATCTATTATAACGTATATTTTAAAATCTTATAAATAAAATAGTTTAAAAAATTAAATAAAACTTCTATTACAATATTTATAAAAAATACTTTAAAATAAAATTGTTACAATATTTATAAGTTTAAATAATTTAAATAGTAATAAGAAATATTTTTTTACAGCGTTTAAATTAACAAAAGCTGTAAAAAGAATTAATTTGAAGCGCAAAAAAAAACTTTAAAAAATTCAAACTATACAACGTCTCTTTTGCGAAACGTTTTAATATCTTTTAAGTTTAATTTTTAATTAGTTTTATTTTTCCTCTCACACGCGTGTTTTTCTATCTTTGTACTCTGTAGAGCTACTCCATTGTCTTCAAGCTACTCTTGTCATCGTTATTTCTGTAAGCTATCTCTTTACTGTATTCTTTCTGTATCTTACAAGTTTTTTCGATGATGGTAGTTTCTAATCCCCCAATCTAACTTTCTACTCTCTTTGTAGGTTTTAGGTTTGAAGTAATTTTCAATTTGAAGTTATATCTTTTCATGTTAGTAGCAAATGCAATAGATGCTAAGCTTCTTGAAATTGCATTGTGATATTTTCTAAGTTATATATTTTTTTTGTTGTCTGAAATCATTTTTTTACTGTAATGAGTAAATGACCCAATCGTGTTTATTGTTCCATTTTTTTTACTGCAATATGTATTTTATAACATTCTAACATTCTGTATGATAGATATAGATTCTTTTTAGACCTTACTATGTTCAATGTACTTAGTTTAATGCCTAAGAGCGGATGGAACCACACTTTGTGCACTTTCCCTTCATGATTTACATCTGATCCTTGCACACCATTTGTTTTTCTTGTTCTCGCATATTTTTTATTTTCTTTTCTTTTTGTCTTCTAATGTTAAGGTCAAGAGGAAGAAAACAAATTATTGTATACTAAGAGAGAGGTCAAGAGGAAGAAAACAAATTATTGTATACCAAGAGAGAGAGAATAAAAAGATGATGAAATTAAAGTGAGGGTGAGAGAATGAGAGTTAATATTAATATTGGTTTGAAGTGGAGGAAACAGGAACACCCTGAAAATTAATGTGTTTTTACTTTGCCAGAGTTGCGTTTCCAAACATGGAAGTCATATATAGCATTAAGAGCCTTATAGTAAAGAGGTAGTATTGTTGAGTGAATTCTAATGTATAACAAATGTGAAGTGTAGAGAGAGAAAGAAAGATGCAATATTAAGCATGGGGAGATGAGGAAATGAGTGAGATTCAGTTGGCTTTGAAGCAAACCCGTTACTTTTTCTCAACGATTCCTTTCTGGAGGAATGGTTTGCAAGCCTGGAACCATTACTCTTAAATATTGAAGTCTGATTTCTAGGACTCAAATTTGCCTCTAGCATATATGCAGATATACATTAAATGTACCTGAGATTCTGAATAACCACTTCAGAAATTTGATATCATAAGCACAAACTGATTCAAGATCTAGTGATACCATTGAGCCTGGCTTGGCCTCCAAATTCTTAAATCATCACTTCTCAACCTTAAACTCTTCACCTCCGCAACAGGCCACTAAAGCAAGTTTTTGTTTATCTTCTTATCAAGCTTCACCATTCTTGGAATACTCTGTACAATCAAAATTTAACAATGTTACCATTTACTAACTTATAGAGTTGGGAAACAGATGGACACATTAAAAATTAAAAAAAGAGATCTTATATTAAAATTTAATTAAAATATATCCACACTATCATCTAGGTATAAATTATCATATAATTAAATTTGATTAATTTTTAATAACTAATTTAAAAGTGTTGGACAATATTAAAATTTGTATATTGTAGGCATATCAAAATTTAACAATTCATATTATATATAAACAAATATACCTGAACAGACGCCCAACCTTTGGTTATATTAGCATATTTGCTGTCAGATTCTCCAATCCAACCCCAAAAGACTCTCCTATCCTTATTCTGATCATAAAATGTCTTGGACGCATATAATATACCATAGAATATTGCAAGGTGTAACCAATAATAGCCTAACTCACGGTACATGTTCACCGGCAATCTTTTGGTGAGAACGAAACACTCATTAAGGAAGCCTGCATGCCCTCTCTTTGTGTCAATTGAACTGGTGTCCCATAATCAATTTAAATTCTGTCAATGTCTATATCTCATCATGTATTATGGAAGGCTGCTCGTGTTAATAAGAAAGGAGAAATTGACAATGAAAATGTTGCTGAAATGTGGGCTCATTGTGTAAGTTTTTCTCCCTTTTTGTTTCATTTTTAATTTTTTCTTGATAATCTTAATGAATGAAAAATATCTATTTCCTACTTATGCTTCTCAGGAGTCATTATCACAATTTGAGTCACAGGAAACAAACTCTCATGATGATATACTTGCTAAAGCATTAAATGTTCCAGAATACCTTGATCGTGTAAAAGGCATTGGATTTGACGTGTCACAAAAGCAGTATTTTCCAGAGCAGAAATGATCTAGACTAAATGATACACTTATTGAAGTGGCTAACTTAAAAGTCATGATGCAACATCTCATAGGAAAAATAACTGACATGGAGATTAAGATGCAAGAAAAGGAGGCAACAAATAGACAAGTTGATATAGTTTGCCCTAGCATAAGAGATAATTGTACACTAGTGTCTTACAACATTCTTGAGGTATAATTTACCATAATAGAATTACAGTTACTATTAATTCATATTTAAAAGTTCTAATACTATTTTTCATTGGTATAGGAAATTTCTTCATGTCATCTTTACTTATCAATCCCAACACATCGTATGGTTGGAAAAGGAAAAGTGCATAATATACCTGGAGCTACTATACATAACAAGCCACTTCCTTCTAATCATGTGAGAGTTTTAATTGAGGTTGTTTATGAGTCACAAGCATTTTTGCCAATATCAAACGATTACGAAGGAATCACAGAAATTGGAGGAGCAATAGGTACATATGTAGCTTGACCAATAAATGTCATTGGTTTAGATACTATTGTATCTATATCACTTACTTATTTAATCACTATTCTCCTTTTTATTTTTGAACTCAATAACCTTTTGACATGGTTTTTTCACATTTGAGTTTGATACTTTCATATTTCTCATTTTAGACTCCTACACAATCTAAAGGAAAGAATGATAAATCTTCAAGACATACAAAGGAGTTAACAACAGCATTGAATAAGGAAAAAGGAAAAGATGTGATTCAAGAACCCCGATGTACAACTGGTTTGTGCACTCAAATACCATTTTTTACTTACCTTAAAATACATGCGCAAACTAAGATGCAAAGTGAGTATCAACTTAGCATAAAGATGGAAGAAAGTATATTTGGTAAATTTTTGTTGATTACCTTGGTCAAGAACAAATCAATGAGCTTCTACGACGTGAGCAAATTGGTGCATCTGTTATTTGCACATACATTAGGTATTTTATTGTCGTAACCGTAATTACAACGAGACGATAAACTCGCTAAAAATTTTAGAAATAATTTATTATTTTGGTTGGAGGAGCCACCACTAAATTTTCTTTTAGGGGAAATTCAAGACTACATAGTTCTGGTTGAGGGGCTTGATCCTCAAGAAAAATAGAAAAGGTGTTTATAGGTAAAATTGATTTTTTTTAAATGGAGTTAGTTAAAACAAGGATTAAAATCACGTCCTTGCAAAGCTCAAGCCGTCGTAAGCCGTGCTTGAGTTTGCACAAATTAAAATACGGAATAGCAGAGAAGGCTATCTGCCCGTATTAGAATCCGTTTAGATGGATTTCCTGACAAAAATGGATGTTTGGAATGGAAAACAAAATTTTTTTGGAAAGACGTCTGCGCAAAGTCCAAACCGTTGTAAGCCGCGTTTGAACCGTACAAATTAAAATACATAATAGCAGAGAAGGCTGCCTGCCCATATTAGAATCCGCTTAGATGAATTTCAGAAAATTTAAAAATAGACGTTTGGAACAAACGTTTTTTAACGGAGTTAGTAAACAGTGGTTGTCTAAAATTATGTAATTGAAAAATCCAAACCATCGTAGGTTACGTTTGAATCTGCACAAATTAAAACTCGGAACAGAATAGCAGAATAGTAGAGAAGGCTGCCTGCCCATATTAGAATTCGCTTAGATGAATTTCAAAAAATTTAAAAATAGATGTTTGGAACAAACGTTTTTTAACGGAGTTAGTAAACAGTGAATGTCTAAAATTATGTAATTGCAAAATCCAAACCATCGTAAGCCGCATTTGAATCTGCACAAATTAAAACTCGGAACAGTAGAGAAGGTTGCTTGTCCGTATTAGAATTTGTTGCACGAATTTTAGAAAATAAAAAAACAGACATTTTTGAAATAGACGTTTTTTAACGGAGCTGGTAAACAGTGATTTTCTAAAATTATGTGTTTGCAAAATTCAAACCGTTGCACGAATTTCAGAATTTATAAATATTTTTGGAAAAATTTTAATTAGAAGAGAAGAAAAAAAACAAATATAAAGATGATAGAGTCAAAACAAATATAAAGCAAATAAAGTAATAAAGGATAAAATAAAAATAATAATTAGAGTAAAGTTAGCTCGATTTAGATCTAGATGAACTTTGATTTTTTTTCTATTTTATCTAGGCGTTCTTCAAAGGCCTTACTTTGTATTTGGAAAACTCTTTCTAACCTAGAGGCTAGTTGTTCAATTTGGGTCATAGGGGAATAAGTGTTGTCACTCATATTGTAAAACTTCTTCACACATAGATTGTTATTTTTTCCCAAGAAAGAGAGAGAAAACACTCAAAAACAATCAAGAGTTAATAAAAAACATGCAACATTATCCCTCTAATCAAGCAATCAAACAACACTTATGGTTTCATCAACCATCGAAAACCTTGCTATAACACCTTGAAGAAAGTTTAGAAGGTATACTTCGCTTGCTTCAACCTCACAAAAAAATCTTAGAAACACAAGTTAGTGCTAGCAAATCTAGAAACTCAATCAACACTTAGCACCCATTTATGCCTCCAAGCATGCACAAACCAACAAACTAAAAATCTTGGTGAGTATCCTACACTAAGATTAAAAAGTCCAAGTCCTTTGCATCCAAGTTTAAAAACAAAATAGAATTTACAACAACTCAAACACCTACTACAATTTCTAAAAAAAAAATTACAACACAATGTCAACCTACTACAAGTCAAATTCTACAAGATTACAAGCTAAAAATAGAATGCACAACAAAATTAAGCTATTACAATCTTGAGTCACTCTTCAAGCCTTGTGTTGTCCTTGCTCCTTTTTGCCCCAAATTCCACCTAAATGAGATAAGAAAATATGCAAATCTTGCTGCCCACACAGAAAAAGAGGTTAGTGCAAGGAGTTAAAGAATTATCTTCTCACCAAGTGTTTCACTCCTCCACACTCTTTGTATTTCGCTCACTAAATTTCAAACTCCTCTCGCACCTTTCACTCAAAGAACACTTTAAGTCCAACCTTGAGAAGAGAACACTCAACTTTAATCCTTGAGACTTGATGTTTCCAAAGTGAGGTGCAAAGCTTACCAAAAGGCCAAAGGAGTTAGAAATTCAAGACACAACCAAAGGAAAAAAATTTAAATGATAAGCAACAAAATCCTTATCACAAGAATTAGATAAACTCAAATGAAATTTGAATATGACAAACTAAGAATTGAAGAAGACAAACTAGAATCAAAGGCAAGCAAAGAAGGTAGGCACACAAAGGAAATACCTAAAAACTTTAAAGAGTGGCATGCACATGCTCATGCAATGAGAGGATAATATTTGGTCGAGCAATTAAGGCATGCATAAACTAAGTAATTAAACCTAATTTGATGCAGAACCTATGGCCTAAATGAAGCATGGACAACTAACACACCACACTCAACGAAGGCAAAGCAAATGACCTTTATGCAAGCATTTTTCAATATCTTATTTTTTTCTTCTTTTCTTCTTTTAATTCTATTTATTCTTTTTCTTTTAGTTTTCTCAATTTATTTATATCATAATTTTGGTCCAATGTCCAGAGATTTCAAGTCCTCAATTGTTCCTTGCATAGGCTCTTGTTAAGGTCCGAAGTTCACAAATACATCCTAGTGCATTTTGCACTTCATCCTTTGCATATGTATGGTATTCTAAGTCATAAGTCCTTATTCAATTGTCTTCAATCCAACTCAGGTCATAAAGTCCAGAGGTAAGAATTAAGTGTTTTCTAATTTGATTCAAGCATACACTTAACTCTTTAGATTCAATGACTTAATCATGCATGAATTAAACTAGACTTAGCATATAGGATGCATGCACATGGTCATGCACTCTTAGGAATTTTTTCAAAGGAGGACATACAAACACAAAAAAATCAGAAACAGATACATATAGAAGGATCAACAGATGAAAAATAATACCTAAACAAGGTTAAAAGAACAAGATCTACACAAGAATTTTAAGAACACAAGAGATTTTGGCGCCAAAATTTGAATTCAAAACTCAGAAAACTTTTCAAAATATTTTTTGGTAGATCTGAAAATTAATACCAATAAATTGAAAGATGTGGATCATAGGAATCAAACAAAACAAGTTTGACAAAGATCAGATCAGAAATGAGTAAGTTATGCACAAATCAAACAAGCTAGGTTCATTGGCATGCCAAGACGAACATACTTCAGTAATTAAGTGATAGAAACTTCATTTCAGATCCAAATTAGACAAATAATATCATTCTAGAAACTAGAGAGAAGGATGAAGAGAACGCAACAAAGATCACCGAAATAGGGGATCATTTGACTAATAAAAAATGAAAACGAAAAACAGAGATGAAGATGAACTCAGACATTCGAGAAGAAGCAAGAAAATTAAGCGGAATAAAAGTTGGATCTAACCTCCATTGCTGTGCTCCGAATGCCACTTGATAGCACCTTGGAAGGTGATGAAGAATTTGTTCAATGGAGGCCAAGGGCTGAATTGGATGCGGAAGTAAAGAGTATCTTAGGCGCCACTCCTAAGAAATTCTGAATTCCCTTAATGACTCAAAGTGTCCATCACTCTCTCTTCTTTCCAACTTATATATACCTCTCTTGTTTTGAATTTTGACGGGTTTTCTTCTTTTTCCCTTTTCTATTCTTCTGCTTTTTTTATTTTTTTTCTTTTCTTTTTTTCTTTTTTTATTTGTTTATTTATTTATTTATTTTGTTTTATTTTTTTCATTATTTTTATTTTTATTTTTTGAACTATTTTAGACTAAATCACCTTTTGGCTTAAAATAAAATAATTTATTTTGGATTTTGAATCGTCGGACATAATTCAATGTTCACATTTATGATATATTATTTTTACGTCATTCATATATTTTAATCTTAATTTTATGTTTCTAATTGATGCTATAATACTTCATATTTGTATATTTTTGTTTAAGGTACTTATATTTTGAGTTGTTGCTCCCAACTCAAAAGATGAAGAAGTTTTCATTCTTATCCCCTCATCTAACATGTTCATTAGCGAATGATTCTTCCCAATATGTAGCCAATGTTCTTAATGTGTTTGAAGAAAATGATAAGTTACTTTTGGCTCCATATAATGTAGGGTGAGCAAATTTTTCATAAACTAACTTTTAAAATGAATTTAAGTAATTGTGATTTGTTTAAGATTTATTAAATGAGCATTATTTTTGTAGGGAACATTGGGTGTTAATTTTTATCAATCCCAAAATTGAAACAATATATTATTTGGATTCTGTGCATGGGGATCCAAGAGATCGACCATATATGAAGAATATGTTCAAATGATAAATAATTATAATTTTTAATAAATCTATGTAACCTTAAACATTTACTTATATCATCTTTGTTTATTATTTTTAGAGCTTTCCAAATTTATCGGGTTGCCAAAGGAGTTAAGATGTTAAAATCTAAATTGAATGTAATTAGTTGGATCACTATAGAGATATTTATAAAACTTTAATACTTATTTAGAAAATGACATTACTAATTTAACAAATTTTCATCTTTTTTTTAATAGTTCCCTTGTCAAATAAACAATGTAGATTGTGGTTATTATGTTATGAGATTTATGAAGGAAATCATCTTAGAAAATCAAAATGTGATCCCAATAGGGGTATGTAACTTTAAATTGATTCCATATGTATTATGATTCTTACTTTGATTGAAATTTCATATTGTTTCATTCTAATATGATTTTATTTTGATGTATACTACGGTACTTTCCTAGTTATAAATGTACTACATACTCTCATTCACAGTTAGATGAAGTAAAAGAAGAATGGTGTTGCTATGTGGTGAAGAATTTTATTTAAATTGTTTATACTGAGCATGTTGATATGTTTGTTAGACTTGACTTTACACACTGAATATATTCTAAACTATGAAACCACATTAGTCTAAGAAATGTCTTGAAGATAATTAGGTTATGATTTCTACTTGAATAGAGCATCATTATTTGGAGATAACAATGTTAGATGTTTACTTTATTTTAAAATTGTTTAGATAATGATGTTAGTCATTGCTCACTATAATACTGATAATCAAAAAGTAGATGCAAAAAATAAAATAATTAAAAATAAATAAATAATTTACAGCGTTTGTATAAATAAATATTTTAATTTATATGATTTTTTACAACGCTTTAAAATATCACATGTTACAATGCTGGTAGAAAAAAAGGCTTTAAAATATCACATGTTACATCATTTTTAGAATAAAACTCTTTAAAAAGTAGTTCTACAGAAAAATGATTTAAAAAATAACAGTAATATGCAATATTTTTAAAAGCGATTCTAAATTAAAAGCGCTTTAAAAATATTTTTTACTACATTTTTAAAAATATTTTAATATATTTCTTATTTATTACAACACTTAAATATACAACATTTAAAAAATGTAAAATAATTAAAATAAACATTTTAAAATATACTTTTTGGTATAGTGATTATTTGATTTATCTTTTATTAATTATCATAAGCAAAATCTTTATGTAAGAATATGTTCAAAACTTACATGAAATGACCATTTTATGATTGTTTTTAATAGTTTTTTTACTACTATTTTGTGTTTGATCAATCTTAACCATTTTTATTATTTTATTGTTCTTATTGCTTTCATGAAATATTATTAAAAAATTTGTATTATTATAAAATATTTCATATCATAAATTTTTAGCATTTTAAAATATTGTTTTTTTTTACATTTTAAATTATTATTTTTAGGTTAAAATTGACAATAACACAAATATTAAAAGTAAAATCTAGAATCAATTAATGTTAGTTCTAACTTCCACTAAATAATTTTTTTACATTTAATTGATTTTGATAATTATATCATCAATTGGTTCAAACTTTTACTAAAATATCTCTTAATAGATAATTTTTGATAAATATAATTTATTAAAAGGTGTGGTTAAAATTAAAGTCGTCATTATTTTTTTTTCAAAACTCACTAAAATAAACTTTTTTTTAGTACTCATAAATATTTCAAATAGGTATTTTAATTGTATCTCATACAATTTAACACTACATAGTCCCTTGATTTAATATTACATAATCCCTTGATTGTATGGTTATTCTTATTGGTATACATGAATTAAGTTTTATACTCTTATATTGTTTAAGGATAAATATAAATTAATTTCTTAATGCATGAGATGTACAAAAATAATTTTATCAGTAAATATTTTAATTATATTAAATACAATTTAATACTTCATAGTCCTCCTGTTGTTAGATCTTTCCTACCAGTGTAGGTAAACTATATTTTATACCATGCAAGTATGGAGTAATTTTTGATAAAATATAGATTTTTGATAATTTTTAACAAATAATTTTTTGATAAAGATAGATTTGTTAAAAAAAATATGGTTAAAGTTAAAATCATCACTATTTATCTTTTAAAACTCACTAAAATAAACTTTTTTTAGTACTCATACATATTTTAAATAGGTATTTTAATTGTATCACATAATTTAATACTACATAGTCTGTTAGTTGTATGGTTATTATTATCGGTATACATGAAATAAGTTTTATATATTATATAGAGGTAAGTATAATTTGATTTACAGTGCATGAGATGCACAAAATAATTTTATCAATAAATATTTTAATTATATCAAATATAATTTAATACTTCATAATCCTGTTGTTATTAGATCTTTCCTACAAGTATAGGTGAACTAAATTTTATATCGTGCAAATATGAAATAATATTTTTATAAATTAAATATACAAACTCATTTTATTAATAGATATTTTAATCATATCAAATACAATTTAATATTACATAGTATTCTAGAATCTTGATCGTCAACTCATTCCTATGAGTATACATGAATTAAATTTTATATCCATATGTTATTTAGATGCAAATATAAAATTAATTTCTTTATGCATCATATGTATAAACTAATTTTATCAATAAATATTTTAATTATATTAAATATAATTTAATATTACATAATATTTTTCTTGTCTTCCATTCCTTTAAATATACATAATTAAAGTTTATACTGCTAGATTATCTAAGTACAAGTATAAAGTAATTCATTTATGTATCATATGCACAAACTAATACTACATAGTGTCCTAATGTCCTTGTTGTTAGGCTAATGTTAGGGATGGAAGTAGATCGAGGTGGCGAATTAGACTTTGAGTGTTCAAGTCTAACCTTTTTAAAAATCTTGAGGCTTGAGTTTAGGTCTATTACATGTTAAAAACATTTTTTTGTCCAGGTTTGACCTGGTTTAAAGCTTATAAAGCCTACGAGTCTGTTTAAAAGTCTACATTCTAAAAAAAATAAATGATTGATTAAAAAATCTTGTAAGCTTAAACGTATAAGATAAAAAAATCATTAAATATATCTAAATCACGCACACACATACATAAATTGGTGTGTGATCACATATGCTTAATTATAAGCGAGTAACAAATCTATAACACTAATTTACTAATCAAGGTTGGTATCTACCAACATTCTTTGATAGCGAGATTGTATGAACTAGTTTTGTTTTTTTTTTTACTTTTAAAAAATATAGAAAAATTAAATAAAATTTATTCTATCTTTTCAACTCTTGGTTATAATTGTCAAAATCTAATTAGTTAACTCATGAATTACTAAAAATATTATTTCTTAATTTGTTCAATCTCCTTTGCAAAGACCTTAATATAATTATGATAATCATGAAATTCAAACTTGCATTAAAAAAAAATTAATTTAGTGGTTGTTTGTTTTAAAAGGTAAATAGTAGTAATTTTAATCTTCATCGAACTTTTTTTTTATAAATCTCTATTTTCTAAAAGTAAAAATTATCCGTTGAAAATTATTTTTTATAAAAGTTTATATGGAATAACTATCATAATCAAATATATGTTTTTCAATTTAATATATTTTTGTAGTATCATTATCCAAGGTTGATGGATTTCTTGTCGACCAATAATTAATTTTACAAGTATTCAATTATATCCAATATTTGTTCAACTAACATCCTAAGACATTAGTAGTATATAATTAAAGTATAATAAATAACTTTCTCAATTACCATAATAGGCTCAAGTCAAAAAAAAATTTATATTACATTCTTAATGAAAATATCTTATTAACAAATTAATGGTAATCATAGTCATTAAAATTTTTCAATTGAGTTAGTTCAACGATAATATCTTTATATATACCATATATATATATATATATATATATATATATATATATATATATATATATATAACTTAATAAATAGGATCTATTAATCTTCATCTAATAAAAATTGTTATATATATATATATATATATTATTAATGTCTCTTTTTAATAACTGATTAAGAACAAGTTAGATTAAATCATAAAACGGTCATCTCTTAATATTATGATCTCTATTATAATGTTAAGTCTCTAAATTTAATTAAGAACCTTATCATATTTAATTAAATAACAAAATAATAATATAATAATAAAATAAATATTTGATACATAATAAATTAAATCTTAAACATATCTATTTATTTCTAACAACATCTTTTTAGAGATGATATTAATCAAATTCATGAAATTGTTGAAAATATAGAAGATAATATAATCCTTAATGATTTATGTGTTTACAATATTATCTAATAGAATATAACAACCTCTTGTGATTGAACCAACAAATAAAACTAGTAAGGATAAAAGGGTATAAAATCAAAGAAAAAACAATAATATATATATATATATATATATATATATATATATATATATATATATATATATAAGGGATCAACTAATTTTAAGAGTAATTTTAACTGTTAAATTTTTTAATGTATAGATAATGTTTACAAAATTTTATAGAATTTAAAAGAAATTTGATGCTTCATTTATTTGATGAAATAATAAATCTCTTTTAAATTTTATAAATTTTTGTAAATATGATCTATATAATAAAATTTGATTATTAAAAAAAAAATATCAAATAATGTATCTTACAATAGATTAATAGATTTAGTGTTCAAGTAAGTCGATCCCCTTCTCATATATATATATATATATATATATATATATATATATATATATATATATATATATATATATATATATATATATATATATAGAGGAGGGATCAAGTTACTTCGCTTAATAACTCTAATAAACAATTAAATTTTATCAATTCAACCGTTAAATTAATAAATTATAGTATGTAAATTATCCTTACAAAATTTCATGAAATATAAAAAAGATTTGATATTTTTTTAAATAAATTTAAATTAACAGATATCATAAAAGATATATTATTTATTAATTTAAATTTATTTTTTTAAGTATTAAATATTTTTTAAATTTTATGAAATTTTATAAAAATAATTTATATAATATAATTTATTAATTTAATGGTTAGATTGATAAAATTTAATTATTTATAAAAATTAAATAAAATAACTCTTAAATAAAGTTACTCCTATAAACTTTTATACATATATATATATATAAACTATGGTGAAAGCAACTATTGGAAATTAAATTTGTAGCTATGAGTAACAAATAATGCTGTAGTAAATTTTCAAAAGATCAAATAAATAGTAATTTATAAATTAAATGTAAAAGTTAATTAATAATTAATTGCAAACGATTTAAAATCCGAAACAGTAATCATATTTAATTCTAATATTTTAAAAGTAAAATAATAATAATAATAATATTTAAATTATTTTAAAATACGTAATTTTTAGAGCAAAAGGGGTGGGATCATTCACCTGCTATAAAACCATCTAAACACACAAAAATATTGTATCTTTTCAACCTTATCTGAAGTTCTATATTAATATTATCAAATACCATGGAGAACAAAACATGCATTGCCATGGTTCCATCCCCTGCACTGAGCCATTTAATTCCACATGTTGAGTTTGCAAAACAACTAGTTCAACAACACCATGAGACCTCCATGTCATATTCCTCATTCCCACGCTTGGTTCTATCTCTCCTTCCACCGAAGCCATCTTAAACACTCTTCCACCAAACATAAACTTCATTATTCTCCCCCAAGTCAACAACATCCAACACCTCCCTCAGAACATTCATCCAGCAACAAAAATGAAACTCATTGTCAAGCACTCAATTCCATTTCTTCATGATGCACTACAATCCTTACTTTCTCGCACTCACATAGTTGCTTTAGTTCTCTGCATATTTGCAACCGATGCACTTGAAGTTGCTAAGCAACTCAATCTCTTGTCTTATGTTTTCTTTGCCTCAGGAGCTACAACACTTTCTATGTGTCTTTCTCTTCCCAAGTTTGATGAGAGTGTTTCCTCTGAGTTCCTAGACTTATCTCAAACTGTGAATGTTCCTGGTTGTGTCACACCCTTCCAAGTCAAAGATCTTCCAGACCCATGTCTATGTGAAAGATCAAGTGAAACCTACAGATCATTTATTAGCATATGTCAAACACTATGGTTAGTTGAAGGTGTCATAGTGAATAGCTTCACAGATTTGGAAGCAGAAGTAATAAGGGAACTAACCAATGGAGATAATCCTTGTGTTTATTCGGTTGGACCAATCATTCAAACCGAGTCAAGTAGTAAGGTCAACAAGTCAACGTGTATGACATGGTTGGAGAATCAATCACCAAGTTCTGTTTTGTATGTATCTTTTGGGAGTGGTGGAACCCTTTCTCATGACCAATTCAATGAGTTAGCCTTTGGATTAGAATTGAGTGGCCACAAGTTTTTGTGGGTTGTGAGAGCCCCAAATGAAATTGCTTATTCTGCTTATCTTGATGGACAAAAGGAGGACCCACTAGAGTATTTACCAAATGGATTTTTGGATAGAACCAAAGGTAAAGGGTTGATGGTTCCATCATGGGCACCACAAATTGAGGTCCTTGGTCATGGATCCATAGGTGGCTTCTTGAGTCATTGTGGTTGGAGCTCAATTCTAGAAAGTGTGGTTCATGGTGTTCCAATGATTGCATGGCCACTTTTTGCTGAACAGAGAATGAATGCAGCGTTGCTCACTAATGGGCTCAAAGTAGCAGTGAGGCCTAAGGTTGATGAAAGTGGCTTGGTAAAAAGAGAAGAGGTTGCAAAAGTTATAAAGAGAATCATGGAATTAGGTGATGAAAGGTTAGAGATGCGAGAAAGAATGAAAGAGTTAAGTGTTGGTGCTGATGCTGCGCTAGGTGAACATGGTTCCTCAAAGAGAGCACTCTCCAGTTTAGCACTAAAATGGCGAAACTGCTGAGTGGCATGTTTGAAAAAACTTCTCATAATCTGTTTTATCTTTCTGTATTTTATTTTAAAATGCTGTCAGCTGTTGAATGAAAGGTATAGATGGATGGATGACCTTGTTCATATGTAAAAAAAAATTATTAATGTAATAATATTGATAAATAATGTACTCAGTTATCTTTTGGCTAATAGTATTTTGAGTATTTGAACTACATGGTTTATGATATATATGTTCAGTAGTGTTTGGAGAGTGCTCTCAATTGTCTTTTGTGCTTGCTGAATTAGAGAACGGCATATACTGTTTAAAGAAACCAAAATGGCCTATTGTGTATTTTGTACATGTGAACAATATCACTATTAACAATTCTCACATACCTATTGTACATGTGTATTTGCTAATTCTGATTTATGACAAAATTAATTGTAAAAATCTCCTAAAAATTTGATTTCAATCGCTTAAACAATTGCTTTTCTATCATCAACGAAGTACTGCAAACTTCTACTATCAAGTAGAGATTAAAAAAATCAATTGATCATAAAAGCACTCATAGATGAAGAGTAAATGCTTGGTACCCCGTAATATCTATTTTTTGCATGCAATTAATTTTTTATTTAACAGTTTTGGTTTATTTTTAATTTAGGAAAGTAAAATTAAGAAAAAATAATTATGCATAACAGGTATATATTTTAAGGAGTTGTCTTTGCATGCGTTTTTATTGTCACTTTAATTTATGAAAATTTTATTCAAATATTTTATTATTAATTTAAATTTCAAAAAATATTTTAAATAAAAAATTATTTCAATAAATGACTATAAATATATTAAAGTAACAATAAACACACCCTTCTTTTAAAGGGAACAAAATATATACTTCAGCAATACGTTCAATTTTTTCATAAATGTGACATTTAATTTCTTAAATTTTGAGTTTATAAAAAAAAGAATATTTATGTCATTGTACGGTGCATTTAGAATTTTTATTTTTTGCAATAATCTTAACCGTTGTAAAAAAATAAAAATATATTTTTTTATCTTTTATAATGGTTAAAATTATTATAAAGAAATAAAAATTTAAATAAAACCAACTGTCTGATGAACATTTAACTTTTTTGTAAAAAAAAAAAGTGTTTGCATGTATGAAGTATTAAAAGAAATCCAACAAAATATCAATACACCTAAAAATTTACAAACTATTCCTGTGATATGAAATTTCTTTCAAAATCTGCTCACAAGTTAAAATACCAATGCAAATCAATTTGAGGAATTGACAGAGCAAAATGCAGTTTTATTTTATTGATGAACACTGAATATTAATATATTTTTATTTTATTACATTATTTATTATATTATATTTATCATTATTACTTTTAAATAAGTTGTGCATTTGACAGTTTTTTCAAAGAGTAAAGGTTCACTCATATAGTGGAGGAGTTTTCCCATCTTAAAATATATGGAATCTCCATTTAAAGTTGATGGCTTTATATTATCGTTGAATTTTGGGCTTAGGTAACATCTACCAAGCCGACACCATAATATTATTCTTATTTGTCCTTTCTAGAATTTTAAAATTTTTTTTTTATGATTTTTAATAATAATTTTTAAAAATATTATTATTTCTATATTTATTTTTATATCTTTTATAATAAAAAACACAATTAATACATAATAAGTTTTTTTACTTTAAATAAAAATATATTTAAAATATTATACTAATTTTTAAAAGTTAATATATTAATTAATGTTATGATATTTTCTTAATACCTATAATTTGCTAAAGAGTGACTTATAAAACCAACTACAGAAGGTAAGATTTTTGTATTCATTTTTATTTGACGTCCAATTTCGTATTAACCAAATTGATTATTGGACGTTTCATCAATTAACAGCTAAACATTAAGAATCGAAATTTCTTATATGAAAAATAAAATAGTTGGGTAAAATTTTTTAGGAAGATTTTATCTATATTTAGAATAGTTATTTTAACAATTAGATAAAAAAATATTTTTAATTTTAAATAAAAATATATTTATTTAAAAATATATTAAAAATAATAATTAAATAAATAAAATTATTAATCTCTTTTTTTATAGTATATATTTATAAAAATAATTATAAATTTATTTATATAATATTTTTAATAAAAATATATAAATAAGAATAGATTAAAAATATTATATTTATTTTTATTATAATAATTTTAATTTAAATAATACAAATATTAACATTAATAATAAAAAATTATAATACTTAAATTCAAATGAAATAATTATATATTTATTTATTATTTTATTTTTATTTATTAATTTAACAATTTTTATTAAACATTTTTTACTTTAATTATCATATTTTTAACTTCCATACTTTAATTTTACCAAACATACTTTAACATCTTAAAAATTTGAAAAACAAAAGACCAATAAAATTAAACGTTATATATACAAACTTGTGTATATTTTTTACCCTTTTTCTAAGAAGTGAGACTCAGATTTAAATTACTCGGCCGAAGTAGAAGAATGACCCAAAATACAATTTGGACGACAAGAGAGGGGAAAGTCTCTCATAGACAGAATGTAAATTGATGAACACACTAGCAATTTAGATGCTTAACGTTCTCTCTACTAAAGATAAAACAATAAAGTAACAATATATTATACAAATATTTTTAAATATGTATCAGTTATAGAAAAAATAAAAATTTAAAAATATTTAAGAGCAATATTCTATGAACAATAAAAATATAAATTAAAATATAAAAAACATTTAACATAAAAATTAATATTAATTAATTTTATTAAATATTATTTTGATGATTTATAAATATATCTGAATATTTAATATTATTTAAAAAATTAGACTATTAAAAAAAAGATATTAATTTAGTATAAAATTCATAAGCTCCGTCTGAAAAAAATATAGTTAGACAAAAACGTAGAAATTATACCATTTTTAATAATAAATGCAGCATCCAGATATCCAGATGGATTGAAGTAATTATAAAAACATTGGTTAATTAGTTAAAAGTGAAAAAAATTATTAAAAATGTTATTCATGTTCCTTAACTAGATTTTCATTACCTAACCAACTTAATTTTTAACATAAACATTTTAAGTAATTTTTTTTTTACCAACAAACAAAGTGGGTAATAAGGCTGGTGCAACAAAAACGATTGTTGTTTGTGCTTCTACTGTGATGTGACCTTAGAGGATGTTTGAAAATATATTTTAATTAAATAAATATAAAATAATTAATTAATTTTTTGAAATTATTTTAATTTATTTGATATGATAGCTATTTTAATAATAATTTAAATTTTTAAAATTATATTTCTATTAATATTTAAAATTTAAGTTACTAGTTAAAAATTATGTTTTTATTTTTATTTTTAGTACAGTTTGATAATCTTTCATAAATTATTATGAAATATTATTTTTTAATGTTACAGTATTTAATTTATTTGCTAAATATATTATTTAAATTATTTATAATAAAATATTTAATTTTTATGAATAAAATTTTTTAAGATAAAATAAATATTTTTTATAGAATTTTTATTTAAAATATATCATAAATAATAAAATAAATTATCAAATTTTATTTTTATAATATATAATCATAAAAGTAACTATAAATATATTTATATAATATTTTTTAAATAAACATTTAAATAAAAATAAATTAAAAGATATTATCCTTATTTTTAATATAATAATTTTGATTTAAATAATAAAATATTAATATTTATAATTAATAAAAATTATAATATTTAAATTTTAGTTTAATAATAATATTTTTATTTATTATTTTATCTTTATTAATTAATTTAATAGTTAGGCTTTTATAAACACTTTTTATTTCAATCAATAATTTTTTTATTTTTATTTCCTAGCTAATTTTTCATTCTTTAACTACCTTACATGCTACTCATGTCTTTTTTTTAATTTTATGTGAATCTTATTCTCATACACTCCACGATTCTGGGTTTATAAAGTTTTTCATCCTTCATTTTATTTTTTATTTTTATTTTTATAATTTTTTATTATTTTAATCTTTTATTTTATAAAAATAAATTTTTATCTTTACTTTTAAAATTAATTTTTATATATTTTTAGTTTATCAAAACAATTTTATATATATAATTTAATATTAATTTAATTATATTTTAATTTTTTATTCTAAAAATTTGAACAATATAAAAATATGATATAAATAAAATTAGCATATTTGAAAATTAAAATATATGAATTGACAATTTTTTTAAACTAAATAGTCGCCTAAAACTTTATGCAAACAAATAAACAAATTCAAAAATCAAACCGTACACACAATAACATTTTTTATATTCAAATTATAAAAAATTTTAATGAGAATAAAACTAACAATTTAATGAGAATAAAACTAACAATTTTTATATAATGAACGATCAAAATCATAAAAATGATAGAAATTAAAATTAAATTAAAAGACTAAAATTTTGATTTAAGCCTATAAATAAATAAATTTTGAAGTCCTAAAAAGTATATATATATATATATATATATATATATATATATTATCCTAGTTACTAAAATCAATTGCAAGTTTTTTGTGGAAATAATTTTGGAACAGTGAACAAATCATATTGACATTTAGTTTCCAAGTCCAATACAACTCAAATTTTAAGTATTTCTTTTAATTCAATTTATTGATAACTAAATTTATTTGGTGCATACATGTGCCATTTTCCAACTGCAAGGAATTTAACTATTTTTTAATTGGTTTCATTAAGACATTTTCTTCTTCAAAGTTTCAATCAATATCAAGTTTATCTAAACTCAATTTTAGTGTTGTAGTGCAATATTATGACCTCTAAATGCATTGTTACTTGTTTCTAAATGCCACTCAAATGTTTTGCCACTCTAAATACATTCATTTTATTTTTTATCAAATAAAAATAATAAAATTTAAAAAAGTAAAAAACAAAAAAGATAAAAAAAATTTCTACAAGAATTTGAAAATCTTATAATAAAATAAAAAAAAAATCAAAGAAACTTTAAATCAGATTATTATAATTATATTTAAAATAATCCAAACTATAAAAGAAAAAAAATACAAAACTAGTGTATTATGTTCAAAATGAAGATTTAGAACAAGAAAATCAAATTTAATTTATTTTAACTCAATTTTTATTTTATTTGTATTTTGGATCAGAACTTTATATTTATTATAATAATTAATAATGTAAGTTTAATTTATTATATTAATAAATTTGGTTGTAATGATTATGAAATCTTTTTAAGATTTGTTTATTTTTTTTTACTAAATATTTAAGATTATAGTTTGATTATAAATACTCATGTAACTTTAATTAAAGAGTGACTTTCATAATAATAAGAATTGAGATTTTTCTCTTTAAAAGAGCTAGTGTGCCTTTTAAAATTTCTGGAAAGAACAGTTGTTAGGATCTTATCAAAGGTTTTTTACACTCTATTCTACACTAAGCTTATCACTCCTTATTTTCGAATTGAGGATATTCCGTTTTCTTTCACTTTTTCACTTTTTCTCATCTTTTTATTCTTACAATTGTAGAAATCATAATTTTGATTTATTTTCGTTATAATCCTAATTCTTGATTTAAGTGAACCAACTCAAGAAAAGATCAATTTAATTTTACATCAAGTGGTGATCAAAGCTTATATCATAGAGTTTGGTAACGAACTTGTCTATCATTTTACTACATATTTTCTTTTCTTTTTGTTGGCATTCATCTTTACTTTACTGGGGCATGTTCTAGGATGAAAAGAAAGAAAACTTGAAAAAATTGAAAAGCAAATAAAAAAACTGCAGCAAATACTTTATGCCCTATTTTATCGTAAGTGGTTAACTTTAAAATTTTCTACTTAATTATGTCACAAAGTTTAAAAATAAAATTCAATTATTTTTTTCCCTTAATTTTCTTATGTGACATTCTATTAGTTGAATATGCATAATCTTTCTTTTTAACTTTGATTGGTTCTTTTTATTGGTTTTTCAATGTTGTCTAGAATATTTTCTTTTAGTTGACTTTTTCAGTGTTAAATTTTGTATATGTAGTTTTGTTTACAAGTGTGCATGCATTTTCTAGATCAACTTTTGTTTAATTTAATAAATTGAAAAAGCAATTGAATGGTAAAAAAATAAGAGCAAATATTACATAAAAGCCTAATTTGAGGAAAAAATATGAATGGATTACACTCAAGAGTATAAACACACAAATAGAATTGTGATACCTTTATTTTTTTGTTAACTTTTTTTTTCTTGTATTCATGTCCAAAGAATATGGTACAGATGGGGAGAATGCTTTTGTTTTCTTAAGATTGGATGTTATGAGACTACAAATACAAGTTTTAAATCAACATTTGGAGAAATTGTTACATAGGCAAAATGTGAAGTTGCATCAAAGAATTGACCAATTGAATATATATATAACTTCCAACCATGGAAGAACATCGAATCATAAAAAGGATTCTAATCATGAAGGTTTATCTAATGGACATAATAACTTCTATAATTTTTCTAAAAGAAAGAAAGAAGAAAGGCATGACTAAGGGAGAAAACATGACAGAGGTGAGAGATTGTGCGTAAGAAGATGAACTTTGAAATGTAAAATTCAAGGTACCTTTCTTCCAAGGAAAGAATGATCTATAAGCTTACCTTGTAAATGTAATTTGATGAGAACATTCACATCATAGTTGACCTTGAGTTCATCAAATATATCTTAATCTAGTGGAATCAAGTACAAAAGGACAGAATAAGATTTAAAAAATATTCTATCAACACTTGGTATGAAATGAAGATCATGATATAGAGGGAAGATTTATGCCTTCCTATTATCACAAAAATTTTTACAATCAATTGCAAAGATTCATAATAAAGTTGGAGCATAAAAGAATAGTATAAAAAAATTAATGTAGTTCTAATTAAAAAAAGTATTATAAAGAATAGGAAGATAACTATGACTTAATTTTTTCATGACCTAAATTTTTTACCTTCTATTGGACCTACAATTGAAAAAAAATAAAAAATAAAAAAACTCAACAGCAAGTTTGGATCGATCTAAGATATTAGTCTAACCTAATTCAATATATGAACTCACATACACCATACATATACAAAATAAGAAAAATGAAAGATTAAAAATAATTAATAAATCAACTTATAATCTAATTTAATTTATTTTCTATAATTAATGTTATAAAAATAAAAAATAATAATAATTAAATGAAAACAATGTTAATTTCTAAAATTGTTATATCTATATCTTATTTTTTTTTTAATTATTGGATATATTTTTTACTTTTCCTCTTTCATTATTGATAGTGATAATTTCAAGTTTATAATTTACATTAATTTTTTAAATATTATCATTTTTGAACATAATATAATAAATTTTAATTTAGATTTTTTTAATTATTTAAAAATTAATTTAATTTAAATTTTATACAACAAATTTTAAATATGCAATGTAATATATTCTTTTATATTATATTTAGAGATTAATGTAAGTTAAATACAATATTTTTTATTTTGAATTTCACGTATACATGGATTTGAAATATTATTATATTATAATAAGTTTTTAATTGTAATTTTTTTAAATAAATAATTATTTTAAGTAAATTCTATTTAAATTTATCTTTATTTTTTTAAAATAATTATATATTAATTTTAAATTTCACATAACAAATTTATGATATATACAAGTAGTATTATCAATCATACTATATTTAAAAAATTGTATAGATTTAAATATAATTTTCATTTATCTTAAATTTTGTACAAACGTAGATTTAAGATATTATTTAAATAATATAATAAAAAAATTTATTTTTTATTTTTAAATAAAAATTATTTTAAATAAATATTATTAAATTTATTATTATTTTTTTTATTTTTAAATAACTCTGTATTAGTTTTAAATTTCATATAATAAATTTTAAATATATACGTACAACATATTTTATTATATTGTATTTAAAAAATTGTAAAAGATTAAATATAACATTATGTATATATGAATTTAAAATTTTTAATAAAATATATAAAATTTATATTTTAATTTTTAGATTTTATACAATGAAATTTTAAATATGTATGTGTGATGTTTACTACTTGTGTATATTTTTTAGAATCGTAGTACAATTGTCAAATGTTTTAGATTTAATACATATGTAAATTTAGAGAATCAATTAATATTTAAAATTATCAAAATTCCTAATTTATTGAATTTTGTTTTTATAAAAAATTAAAAAAATTAAAAAATTTACTTTTAATAAATTATTTTCAAATTAGATCAATAAAAATAATTTTTCTAAATTATAATTTTTAAAAAAACTCTCTTCAAAAATTTTAAATTAACTTTTTGATTAATTTATTAAAAACATCTTTCCAAATTTTACTTTTAAGTTTTAAACTATTTCTTCATAAAATTTTTAAATTATTAAACATTATTAAAATTTTGTAATACTATTTCCTTCTTATCTTTTTAATATTTATTTATACTCTCTTATTTTGTAATTTTTTATTAATTTTATTATTTACTTGTAAATATTTATTTATTTTTTTATTTAAAATTTCTGTTTGGTACTTTTCTTTTTATATTTTATCAATTTATAAATATTTATTTATTTTATATCTATTCATAAATATTTTAATTTTGATCTTGATAATAAAATAAAATAATATATATTTATAAAATTAAATTAATAATTTTAAAGTTATACATTGTTTTCTATATAATTTTAATTTTTTTTAAATCAAACAAAATTGATGATGATTTCATGTTATTTTCTAATACATTTATGATCAAACAATTTTATTTGTTCTTTGTTTTATCTCATCGTGATCTAGGTTATATCACACATAAAACATGGTGTAAATATGTTTAAACCTTTTTAATTTATGAACTTTTAATTTATTTTAATAAAATTTGAATACAAGTAAGTCCAAAGCTCTGCTACTAGCAATTGATTAATATGTGTTCTAAATAATGCATGTGAATGAAATAATAAAAAATAATAATGTAAATGAAATAGTAAAAAATAATAATAAAAAATATCTCTTTTTTTTATGTCGCTTTATACAGATATAATACAAATAATATTTTTATTATTCTATTTTATTTTATCTTTTTTTTACTTAAAAATTTTCTACAAAATAGATCACAAATTTATATAATTTTAACTAGGTTAACTAATTAACATTATCATATAACGTAACTAAAGTCTTATTTAATATTTTTAATTTTTAATTGTTTTTATTTTTATTTAAAATAAAATTAAAATTTCTTTAATATCATCACATATTATTTATTCTAAAAGTTAGTAAAAAATACAATAATAGTCTACCTAAATTAAATAATTATTTATAATTGAATTAAAAAATTTTAATTTAATTATCAAATAATAAAATAATTTTATAAAAAAGATTAGAATATTAGTATTGTTAAAAAATTAGTTAATGTAACTTATTAATCAAGGTTGGTGTTTAAAATTTTTTAAAAATCATAGAAGGATAAACTAAAAGTCCATTCATCTTTTCAATTCTTGATTACATTTTGAGTATGATATAATTATCAAAATATAATTAATTAACTAATAAATAATTAAAAGTATGATATAATTATCAAAATATAATTAATTAACTAATAAATAATTAAAAAAAATTCAATTAATTTCCTTGTTTAAGATTTTAATTTAATTATTATAATCATAAAACTTAAACTCAATATTAAAAGTAGATGAATTTTTTTTAACCAATTATTAACTTTACAAATATTTCATAATATTTAATATACATTTAACTAGCATCCTAAGATATTAAAAATTTAAAATCAAGATATAATAAATAACTTTATTAATTATTATAATAATTAATATTAAAAAAAATTCTGACACTATTAAAAACTATCAGTAAAGTTAATTTAATTTAATGATCATAAATTTATATGACTATCTATTAATGTAATTTAATAAATAAAAATTATTAATTTTGATCCAATAAAAACTATTATACACTTATATATATATATATATTAATTTATGTAGATTATTAATATTTTTTTAATAATTCAATAATAAAATTATCTTATTATTATAATTTTTATCACAATATTAAATATTTAAATTTAATCAATAATATTGTTATATTTAATTAAATAATTAAATTATAAATATGATAATAAAAAAATATTTGATAAATAATATATTAGATTTTGAGCATAAATCACGGATAAATTCAAAGAGTTTTGTCATATTTATTTATTTTTGCCTAAAACTATTGATAATCTATTTATCATGAACGATTTTTTAATGATTTAGCCAATTCCGCAGGTGATGCGGGATTAATTCTTCGATAAAGTTAAACATAACTTTTGTTAACAATAAATATTATAGTTTTTTGAAATTGAATTTTTTAAAATATATATTTTTTTGGGTAAAATAGTGAAATAGAATTAATCATTTCAGTTTATTTTTATAGTTAAAATTTGTCAATAAGTTTTTTCATGACTGTATTTTGCAAAATTATGATGATAACTATGAAAAAATATTGAAAACTGAACAATTTTTTTAAAAAAGAAATTTACATTTTGGACAAAATATTTTAGGATTTTAGATGTAGGTTCAAACCGATGCAACCCTATCCTACTATCCATATAACCAACATGAGAAAGGAATAAATTCGATCAGAAAAAAAATGGAAAATATAAACATATACAATGATTTACATTCTTATATTTCATGATCAATGGTTGAAAAATTTAAAAAAAAAAAATCCAACAACTTCCATTCAAATATAATCAGATCTAAACCGGATTCTCTATTTCGCTCAATCACGGCTGAAAAAAATAAAATAGTTTTGAATAGCTGTGGTTATGGATTTTTCAACCTAAACCTGTTGGAATCCACCTACTCCCACCCCTGTAATCTTAATTAGTTGAATGATATCAAACTTTACTCTTTAATATTCAAACATGCACCCTTTCGATATTCATGCAGGTCAACAAAATAGCAAAACACGAAACAAATGAAGTGATGACATTAAAAAAAACACTCAGCAATGAAAGGAGAGTTGACAATGATTGTGTATAAGTGACAAATTAAGATGAATAATTTGAATCAAAGAAATGTCTTAATTTAGAATATATAATATAATCAGTTAAAATTACGGACTCACAATAATGGTAAACTATAGAATAAACATAAAAATTAAGTCAATTATGCAAAATTATCTACACAATATACATTCCTTTGATCCATTAAGGTCGGGTTGATAAAAAAATGTATAGATAATTTCTATTGAATTTAAAATTTAAAAGTCATTATTTTTATTTTAAAAAAAGAAAAATCTAGATATCCTTCCTTTAGCCTAAAAAAAAATCCAAAAATACAACTTTAAACTTTCTTTTATATATATATATATATATATATATATATATATATATATATATATATATATATATATAAAATAAAAAGATGTCATATATAATGTTGAATGTGTCCAAAATGAATGCTTTTGCCTAAATAATAAAGTTCTTTAAACATATCTATGATTTAAAAGATGGGTAAAACTTTTTTTTATTTTTTATTTTTTAATATTTTCTTGTACTTACATGCTTATATATTGTCTTTTAATTAGAGGAGATCCGTAAATATTGAAGAAAATAAAATCATTGGATTCCAAATCGAACACTAAGACAAGATCTGTAAATAAACATAATAGGGCATTAAGTATATATTCATTTACATATCTAATAAAATTTTAAGACGCTAATAAATAGATTCTTTCATAACATATTATGTCGACAATGTATTAAAAATTACAGTAAAAATATATTATAATATTTTAATAAAAATTATTTTTATTTGTTAACTAATATTTTAAAAAACTGGTTAATATTTGCTTATATTTTATAATTATTTTAATTTTTATTATTAAATAAATTGTGTACAACATCTTCTGAATAATCTTAACTCGTAATCTATTGAACAGACCTGTATATAATTTACTTAGCGATATTGTAAAGAATTTCTCATTCTCATAACTATAATAATTCTCCATGTGTTAATTTAATTCATTTAACTTAATCTAATTTTAATTTAGTAGGTTAAAGTTAAAATAATTTATAAGTTTATAAAATTTATATTTATATATTTGTAGAATTAAAAATTTATTAAATTTTATGGGTTAGAATTAGTTTATGAACTTAATTTTTTATTTTAAATTTTTTTAATTATTTTTTCTCTAAATAAAATAAAAATGAAAAATTAAAATGAGTAAACAAAATTAGAAAAAAAAATAAAGAGAAAAATAATTTTAAAAATATAAAAATAAATATATATAGAAAAAAATTAAAGTATAAAAAACTGAAAAAGTTGACAAAGAAAGAGAAAAAAATTAGGAAAGGAAAAAATTTAAAAACAAATGAAAAAATATTTAAAGAGATAAAAATATAAAATTAAATTTAAATAAATTAAAAAATATTTTAGTATAATAAAAATATTTAAAAAAAATTTAAGAAAAAAATAAAAAAAATTGTGAGGAAGAAATTTTAAAAAAATTAAATATAAGATAGGATCCTATTAATTAATTCACATGTATCTCATTTAATTCAAAAATTATATAGGTTAAAATTTAAAAAATATTACTTTTAAACAAGCTAAAAAACAAATGTACTGATCAAACTTATTTTATTTAATTTAATGGCCATATAAATTAGGGTTTAAAGAAGTAGGTATAAAATAAAATTATATGAATTATATAAATTAAGATCTAAAAAATTTTACTTTTAAAAAATTTATAAAATAAAAATTTATAAAATAAAGATAGATAAACTAACACATACTCATTTCACTTGATTTAAAAATTATCTAAATTAAAATTTCAAAATTTTATTTGTAAATAATTTATAAAATAAAAAAATAAATTAAAATTAAATAAATTAACTCATAAATTAATTTACACGAAATCTATTAAAATTAAAAATTATATGAGTAAGACCTAAAAAATCCTACTTGTAAACTACATAAATTAAAACTACATAACTTAAAACCAAGTCTTAGAATCAAATGGGCTACCACAACAGTGGCCAATTTAAAACCTCTACTCTCATGTACCCTGTTTTAATGATTCAACTTTCATAGGTGGTACTAACATTAACATTGATTCTTTCATGGTAAGTGTACAGGACTTCCATAAAATCAAAATACAGTAAGTGCTATACAGAGCTTCCATCGGGTTCTATTTTAATAATGTACTCGGTCACATCCATGCATTGTTAATTCCTTTTTTTATTTAAAAATATATAAGATATGATATTTATATAATAGAATTACGCAATAATTTATATAACATTTTTTATCATATTATTTTTTTATTTTATATTTTGTAGATTTTTTAAATTATTTAGATGAGTCATTATATGTTTTTATTATATAACTAAATATAACATTTTTAAATTAATAGCCAGAAAATCTCATACATGACTTGCCTATTTTTCAGATAATGTTTCCAACATGATCAAACCTATATTATACTTTTCTATCCACCTTATAAGAAAGTAGTCATAAAACTTAAAATAATTTTAGATATAAGTTTCATTAATCATTTTTCAAAAAATTATATATATATATATATATATATTTTGTTATAATAATAAAATGATGAATTCATTAAAAATTTTAGAAAGAATTTAGATTGATTGTGGAGTTACCACCAAATTTTATTTTTAAAGAGAAAATATTTGGAAAAAATTCTAATTTGAGAAAGAAAGCTAAGTTTGGGAGTCGGCTACAAATAAGAAAAGTATTAGGTACCTTACTCACCCGTTCTGAAGAACGATACCCTTAAACTTGAGTATGTGATTTTGATACTTTTGAAAAACGGTTTGATCCTTTAAATAGAATAGAAATAAATAGGTTTGTGAAAAATAACTTGACATGATTTGATTCTGCTTCTACATATTCCTTGGTGTAAAATGGAGAATTCAAGGCTACGTAGTTCTGGTAAAAAGACTTGATCTCTTTAGAAAACAGAAAATTTTTGTAATAAGAGGGATTTTGTGAAAGAGGTTTTAAGTGACATTGGTTTAAATATATCTTCCGAAATTTACATGCCCGCAGAATCCAAACCGACATAAGCCACGCTTGGACCTGCAAAAATTAAAATATGGAATGGTAGAGAACGCTACCCGCTCGTATTAGAACTCGTTACATGAATTTTAGAAAATTCAAAAATAGATGTTTTTGAATGAAGTTAGTTAAAACAACAATTTTCTAAAATCACGTGTTTGCAGAACCTAAACCGACGTAAGTCGCGCTTGAATTTGCACGAATTAAAATATGAAACAGTAGATAACGCTACCCACTCGTATTAGAACTTGTTACACGAATTTCAAGAAAATTCGAAACAGACGTGTTTAGACAAACTTAGTTAAAATAGCGATTTTCTAAAATTACGCGTTCGCAAAACTCAAACTGACGTATGCTGCGGTTGAATTTGCATGAATCAAAATACGGAAGGGTAGAGAATGCTACCCGTTCGTATTAGGACCTGTCACACAAATTTCATAAAATTCGAAAACAGATGTTTTAGATGAAATGAATTAAAACAGTGATTTTCTAAAATCTGCATATACACAAAATCCAAATCAACGTAAGCCGCACTTGAATCTGTATGGATTAAAATACAGAACGGTAGAGAATGCTACCCGTTCGTGTTAGAATTTGTCATGTGAATTTTAGAAAATTAGAGAACAGATATTTTTGGACGAAATCAATTAAAACATTGATTTTCTAAAATCTACATGTACACAAGACCCAAACCGACGTAAGTCACGCTTGAACCTATATGAATTAAAATACAGAATGATAGAGAACGCTATCTGTTTGTATTAGAATTCGTCATGCAAATTTTAGAAAATCAAAAACAAACTTTTTGGATGAAAATTGATTAAAACAGTGATTTTCTAAAATTTGCGTGTTCACAGAATTCAAATCGACGCAAGTCGTGCTTGAATCTATACAAATTAAAATACCGAACGGTAGAGAACGCTACCTGTTCGTATTAAAATTTGTGATGCAAATTTTAGAAAATAAAAAATAGACGTTTTGTTTTTGGGAGTTCGTAAAAAACAGGATTGATCTTAAGCGGGATAAGATATAATTTTCAGTGGGACTTGGCTATGTAGGTATTCTTATTTTTGCAACAATAGGCCCAAAAGGACTAGGCCCTAAAAATAGAGTATTGGGCCCAAAAAATCGCAGGCTGGTTGTCTTCATTGCAATTAGTGATGACTAAGAGGGACTAGATCTCTTTAGCATTCTCCAATTTTCAAAACAAGTTTTAATGGTTCTATCATCACACCATATTTTGGAGAAGCAAACCAAAAACTTCTTTCTCATCTTTGGCATTAAGACAAATGACCTCAAGACCTTTTAGAATGCACATAAAAGCTTTTTTTATGAAGGAAGTATTTTAGGTCTAGCTCCAAGCTCATCTACATTCTGAAATATCGAGCCGAGAGTTGTAGGTAGTATACTGTCATGAGAATGTTGTGATCTGGTAGAATTTGCAGGTACATATGTTGTAGAACCAAGTTCCTTGAGGAAGACTTTTATGGGCCTCTTTTGGGAGTACAATTAATCAGTATTATGTTTTAAGTTTTCACCAATAAACATCATGTTATTAGCTTCTCCCACGAAACCAATGACCCTATGTGCTTTTTTCTATATACTTGTTAATTGAGTTAAGTGGAAAGATGAATTGGACCTTGAATTAATTAGATTCTGGTTCATAGCCAATGTATCATTCTTTGAAGTTAATGATAGATTATATCAGCAAATCAAGACCCATGATAAGGGGACCTTTGTTAAGATAAGTAAACACAATGGGATGTTTTTCCTCGTGGTAATTCAGCTGTAGTTTTATCATCATTCCATTCATCCTAATAAGACACTACATCTTTGACACTATCCAATTTATCAAAGAAAGGTTTCTCAAATAACTTACCCTCAACAAGAAGTTGAAAATAAGGTTAACTTTGATGTATCAGGACCATTCTTTATTTTCTTTAGGAAACTCTAGTTTCTTTAATTCAAACTGTCCATCAAGTGTATTTGGTATGGTATCAATTTTAAGTTTGTAGTTTTCAAGCTTTTTCCGCATTCAATACAAACCCTTGTTAAACTAACTGAATCCTTTTTAGAGTATTTGCTAAGTGTTAGGCCATAACTACAATGTTGCAGCTAAGTTATCATGTAAAGCTTCCAATCATTAGTAACATTCTCCAAGATCGAGATTAACTTTTTATGTAAATTTCATGTAAACCAGTTTTTCTCTAAGAATTTATTTGCTACTAATGTTAATATTGACTGATCTGTATTTAATCAAGGGTCCTTCCCTTGATTTCCTTACTTCCCTTTACAATCATAATCATCAACTGATTTTGATGATAATAGATGCTTCATTGCAGAAGTAAGCAGGTGAACTTATCACACACAACATGGACAATTCTAATGAGGTGCTAGAAGGATGAAAGGTGAACCAGCGGGACAATTTGAAGTGCTTGCTACTTCCATATCGTGTCTTTGATGTTGACTGTGGGCTATCAGGGTTAGTGAAAATTTATTCTGCAAAAGGGGATGCACAAACAGGATCTTCTACTATTGTAACTACCATATGAGGCTTAAGATCTAGCAAACCTTATAGGCTGAACTTACTGTTAGTCAATGAGCTCAATTGAGTGGTGCCTCTTTAGTGGCTTGAAGATTAGCATTTCCTTGATTATCACAGTGTTTGGTGCGGAGGAATTATAGAAAAATTCAAAATTGATTCCTATGCTAGGAGGCAGCTGCTGTTACTATTCAGGTAGCCAAGCCATAGCCACTGGCTCAGGCATTAGTTTGAGAATATGAAGGCCATGCGTAATTTGAAGCTTAAACCATCATATAAGGCCTTCACTTTAGCAGAGCAAGTATGCAGGGCTTTAATACATTAACTGTAGCACCAAACTTTACTAGTGTGCTCACAACAGTACTCGCCTCAACAATTGCATTCTCGAATGTATTTGCTCGGGTATGATTTTTTGGTCCTTCAACCCCTAGGAAATGCAGTATTTGATCAGCAATTACCTCAACCAGTTCTAACTCAATACATGTGCCATTGTCTACACTATCCGACGGAGGCATCAAAACCATCAAGGCATACTTTTCTTTGGAACCTCACGCCAATCATATGTTTGGAAATTAGAAATGATCTTTCTTTGATTTATTTAGTTCAGTTGCCAGGTTCCTAGCTTCACAGTATGTGTTCATGATATGCTAAGGAAGTTCCTCATATTTAGTGATACCTTATTTGGAACCCCGCATGCGGCCAACAACAGGTGAATTGTAACGAGCACACCTTAGGTGCTAAGATATGAACTCTAACCCAGTCCTCTGCAGTATACATCCTCTCCTCTAACATAGACAACAAATTAGCTTTTTCCAAAATTTGCTAACTTATTTTTTTCTGGTCTTCGGTTAATAGCGAGTCAACAAGTTTAAGGTCGACAACAAGGTCACATCACTCAACAACCAAGTTGCATTGGCAGCATTAAGCTTTATATAGAGACTTGATCTTGGTGTCTCCTGATGTTAAGTGAAACAGTATAGCTATTCAAGGCCAATGTACAGAATGCAGACTGACTATGATAATGAACAGTGTTAGCACAAAAAATAAGAGCACCACCTATAGGTGAGGGCATCGCAAGAAGCTTGTGCGCATCATGGAAGGAAGATTAACAACTGACCAAATAAGTGGATGCTAATTCAAAGTTGTGCAGATACTAAGTGCTGATATCATGCAAGTATTATGCTTCGACTTAAGTAAGCTCGTACTCATGTAAAATCACCACCACAGGTTTAATATAGTTGTGAACAAATGTAAAATCTTTCACATGCCTTATATCTAAGTTTATCATTTAGGATGACTTAATAAGAGCAATGATAAACCGTTATTCTGTTGATCTATCTACGAAAAATTTGTTATAATTATAATATAATTTATAATTATTTAATTGTAATTTTATCTAATTTTTCTTATTTTTGCAGGAATGGTCATGCAAATAAGAAATATGAAAATAGGCAAATTTTGGATCAGGAAAAGAGGATAAAACGGGCACAAAAGGATAGGGCATCTACTGCGACAATGTCACGTTTAATGCGACAATGCCACGTCAGCCCTGATAACGCGACAATGTCATATTTTGGTGTGACAACGTCACGTCAGCCCTACAACATTTCAAGATGGCTTAGAATAGTCACGACGATTAAGGGAGCGACTAGGTCAAGCCCGATCCACTACATTAAAACCCTAATCCACACCTATAAAAAGAAGGATTTACCACAATATTCAACACAACACTTTTAGTATCCCTCGATATCCCTCCGTAGGATTTGGAGACAGAAGCTCTTCCATAATACGAGTTGCAACGTCCTATTGTTAGCTTTACTAGCATTACAGTTTTGTCATTCTTTTTCTAAAATTAGGATTATGGATTGTTTTGTTGGATTAGTATATTTTTGTTTGTCTTATCTCTCGATGTGTAACTAATCCCCAAACCATGGGGCTTTGGTGAAACTTATAATGTAACCAATTGAACCCCTTTTCCTTTTTATGAATGATTAAGTATTTCTATTCAATTGTGTTTTCCTTATTATGCATAATTAATTAATGAGAATTAATTTCTAAGTTAATTAAGGGATAGGCGATTGTACCATTGCCTAATTAACGGAACTATAAGGTAAACTGAATCTAAGGGTTTTGGAGGATCGATCGGAATCCTTGATTTCTAGTCAGTTATTAATTTAACAAATCCGCATGTTCTTTATACTTCTCTTAATTATGTACCTTGCATGATCATTGGGGGTAGAAACTTGAGGGAAAGAATATTGCTATTGCACGATCATTGGGTAGTAATAGAATGAAAACGGATGATTAGCAATTGACTTAAATTATTCGTGAGGGAGTTGGGGTGAAATTAGGTAAAATTAGGTAAAATTAAAAGGGAAACCAAAGTCCCAGGTCTCTCCATAATTAAACTCGTATTTATGTCCTTTTACCTTTAAATCACTTACTTTCTTTTTGTTCTTTTTCTTCGTTTACTTTAAATATTTCTAAACAAACCCTTTTCTGGTGAACTCAAAAATTAGGATTTAATATATTTTAAGATTGTTAAAATAGTCTCTGTGGGAACGATATTAAGGGTTTTAAATACCCCTTTCTACATCGACGGGTGCACTTGCCCGTGGGTAAAACTTTGTATGCATAGTAAACGCACAAGTTTTTGGCGCCGTTGCTGGGGACTATTTTTCAACAATCTTAAAAGTTTGAATCTTAATTGCTTGAGACATATTTTATTAAAAAAATTTAATTAAAAACAAAAATAAAAAAGTAAAAAATAAAAAGATTAAAGTTTTTATTGTTATATCTTTGTGTGATCTTTTGTTTGTTTATGCTAACTCGTTCTCGAGCTCCTTAATTGCAGTTTATTCCTGAGATAGAGAAAACA
Source organism: Canavalia ensiformis (assembly GCA_026541065.1). Classification (NCBI taxonomy): domain Eukaryota; kingdom Viridiplantae; phylum Streptophyta; class Magnoliopsida; order Fabales; family Fabaceae; genus Canavalia; species Canavalia ensiformis. The sequence goes on from JAMKYM010001005.1 coordinate 113,412, forward strand.
ACTAGAAGATTGAGATCAGAAACCAAAGCAAGAAAGATGACAGCACAAAGACAAATAACACTATTGGATTACATGGTCCCAAGTGGTGAGGGCCTACGAAGTAGCATATTAATCCCAACACTTGAAGGTGTTCCTAACGTCGAATTGAAGCCTGCCCTTATCAACATGATTCAGAACTAGCTTCAATTTGGAGGGACGGCCTTAGATGACCCACATCTCCACATTAGAAAATTTCTGAGGCTAACAAACACCATCGAATTGAACTGTGTTTCGCAAGATGTCATTAGATTATAATTGTTTCCCTTTTCCATCATTGAAAAGGTAAACGATTGACTAAACTCTTTGTCGGAAGCATCCATTACTACCTGGGAACAATTACAGCGTCTATTCTTGACGCAATACTTTCCACAATTGATGCAGTCCAGGATCATAGTGGAGATTTCTATCTTCACTCAATATGAAAATGAGTCCCTGTATGAGGCTTGGGATAGATTTCAGGACCTTCTCCGAAGGTGCCCACATCATGGGTACCAAATACCTCATCTTGTGAAGATATTTTATAATAGTTTTTCCTATGCCAATAGAGCCGTTATAGATGCAGCATCTGGTGGAGGTATCCTACATAACCCTCCAGAGGACACATGGACAATCATAGGAAACTTGGCTGCTAACAACAATCAATGGAGATCTGCTGATAGACATGTAAGGAAGAAAGATACTCAACCAGCAGGAATGTATCAAGTTGACCATACTGTTCTACTTGCAGGTCAGATAGAGGCCTTAAATAAAAAGATGGAGGTACTTATGCAAGCATAGACACAATGTACCTTTCCTATCTAAACTCCAATGGCATATAAACCTAACTTGTGGAATCCTTGTGGATCCATAAGTCTCAATGATGAAGGATGCATGGCTGAAACTAATATATCCCACTTGGAAGAATCACCCCAACCTCTCTTGGGGAGGACATCAAGGTAATAATCATACTAACAATGCTCAAAATGTTTACAGGCCCCCTCACACATAGAACCAAGGAGTTTAAGACAAGAAAGGAAGGAGCAAGCATCTTTAGAATCACGATTTCAGAATATGGAATCACGATTCCAAAATATAGAAACTCAAATGGGCCAGCTCGTTAACCTTTTGACACAACGAACTCCTGGGACTTTACCTAGCCAGCCCGAGGTGAATCCAGAGGAGTAAGCTAATGCAGTTACTCTTAGGAGAGGAAAAGAATTGGAGATACCAGTGAGAAAAGAAAAGGTAAAGGAGACCAAGGATATTGATAACCTTTTTACTCCTACTAATGGGAGTCCAAAAGAAAATAGGGATGATGTTGAGGAGACTATAGAGAAGGATCCTTAGAAACTTTCTATAAATTCTTACCAACCAATTGTACCTTTTCCTCAAAGGTTAAAAGGAAATAAAAATGACCATCAATTTGCCAAATTTTTAGACATCTTAAGGCAATTAAAAATCAACATCCCCTTTGTGGAGGTCATTTCCCAAATGCCTAAGTATGAAAAATTCTTAAAGGAGATTTTGGGTAATAAAAAGAAGCTTGAGGAGTATATGACTGTCAAGCTCAATGAGGAGTGCTATGCTATTCTTCTTCGAAAACTACCACCAAAGTTGAACGATCCAGGGAGTTTTACTATACCTTGTATTATTGGTGACTCATATTTTGATAAAGCTTTGTGTGACCTAGGAGCTAGTATTAATCTAATGTCGTTGTCTGTCTTTAGAAGGTTGGGTATAAATGAGTCCAAACCTACCACTATTTCTTTGCAGCTTGCAGATAGGACTATCACACACCCGCGAGGGATAGTGGAGGATGTTTTGGTGAAAGTGGACAAGTTCATCTTCCCTGCTGACTTTATTGTGCTTGACATGGAGGAAGATGAAGAGATTCCACTTATTTTGGGAAGACCTTTCTTGGCCACTGGGAAGACTATTATTGATGTGCAACAAGGAAAACTCACGTTGAGGCTTGATAATGAAGAAGTTGTGTTTATGGTTTTTGACTCCCTAAAACACCCAAAAACATTTGACTCTTGTAATATTATAAATTCTTTTGAACCCTTTTCCTCTTTGAGTTTTCCTTTTGTGCAGGATGTATTAATTAAAGATACATTGGAAAAATTATTAATGTTTGATGTTGATACCATGAGCGACTTTGAGGAATGTATAGAGGAATTGATGATGTTAGAAGCTGGCATACACCAGAAAATCGGAGATCGAGGTAACAAGTTTGATGTTATAGAAGGCCTTGGAACTGCCAAGGCTAAGCCATCAATTGAAGAACCTCCAATGCTTGAACTCAAGCCCCTTCCTTCAAATCTTAAGTATGCATTTTTATCTCCTCCGTTTTCTCTCCCTGTTATTATCTCTTCTAACCTTACAGGAACAATGAAGGAGAAATTGTTAAGAGTCTTGAGGAAAAATAAAGAAGCTTTTGGATGGTCCATTCATGACATTAAAGGCATAAACCCTATGATTTTCACCCACAAGATTCACATGGAGGAGGAATTTAAACCTATGGTGCAACCACAAAGGCGGCTCAACCTGAACCTCAAAGAAGAAGTTAAGAAGGAGGTTATCAAACTTCTTGATGGAGGTATAATATATCCTATTTCTGACAGTCCTTGGGTGAGTCCTGTACAGTTTGTCCCAAAGAAGGGAGGCACTACGGTCATGGAAAATGATAAAAAAGAGTTAATCACAATAAGGAAGGTAACTGGTTGACGGGTATGTATTGACTATAGAAAGTTAAATGAGGCTACCCGTAAAGATCATTTCCCTCTTCCTTTTATTGATCAAATGTTAGAAAAATTATCTGGTCATGACTTTTATTGTTGTTTGGATGGTTATTCTGGTTATATGCAAATACTTGTGGGTCTTGAAGATCAAGAAAAAACCACGTTTACATGCTCTTTTGGTATTTTTGCATATAGGAGAATGCCCTTTGGGTTGTGTAATGCTCCCGCTACTTTCCAAAGATGCATGATGTCTATCTTTTCTGATTTACTAGAGGATTGCTTGGAAGTTTTTATGGATGACTTTTCTATCTATGGTCCCTCTTTTGATAGATGTTTACAAAATTTAGAGCAGGTATTGATAAGATGCAAGAGAACTAATTTAGTTCTTAACTGGGAAAAATGTCAATTCATGGTAAGTGAATGCATTGTCTTAGGACACAAGAACTCTAAAAAGGGTATTGAGGTTGATCCAGCCAAGGTTGAGGTAATTTCTAAACTTCCCCCTCCGCAAAATATTAGAGTTATTAGGAGTTTTCTTGCTCATGCAAACTTTTATAGGAGATTCATAAAAGAATTTTCAAAAATTGCAAAACCACTTTCCAATTTATTGATGAAAGATGTCTCCTTTGATTTTAGTGATGCATGTCTCTCTGCTTTTGAAACTCTTATAACCAAACTGATAAATTCTCCTACTGTAATTGCCCCTAATTGGTCTTTACCTTTTGAACTAATGTGTGATGCTAGTGATACAGCTGTAGGAGCGGTCTTGGGACAAAGAAAGGAGAATGTGTTTTGCGTCATCTATTATGCAAGTAAAACCTTAGATGAGACTCAAAGAAACTATACTACCACAGAGAAAGAGTTGTTAGCGGTAGTATTTGTCTTCGATAAGTTTAGACCTTACTTGATTATGTCTAAAGTAACTGTCTATATTGACCATTCTGCTATCAAGTATTTTCTCTCTAAACAGGATTCAAAGCCTAGGCTAATTAGATGGATACTCCTTCTTCAAGAGTTTGATTTGGAAATCAAAGAAAAAAAAGGAGCAGAAAATATGGTTGCAGATCACTTATCTAGAGTGGATCCTTTTGTAGAACTCCCTGCGCAAGAAGTGATCAAGGAGACGTTTCCAGATGAGCAATTATTAGCTGTTTCACATATCCCCTGGTATGCAGATTTGGTAAATTACTTGGCGGGTAATATCCTTCCTCCAGATCTTTCATATGCACAGCGTAAGAAATTTCTTTCTGATGCTAAACATTATCTTTGGGAAGAACCTTTTTTGTTTAAAATATGTGGGGATAAATTGATTAGAAGATGTGTGCCTGAGGAGGAAATGTGCTATCTTGACTCATTGTCATTCAAGAGAGGCTGGAGGCCATTTTGGTCCAATAGAACTGCTCAAAAAGTGTTACAATGCGGTTTCTTTTGGCCCACTTTATTTAGAGATGCTTTCAATTTTGTAAAATATTGCGACCATTGTCAAAAGAGTGGTAATATATCAAGAAAGCATGACATGCCCCTAAATAACATTCTTGTGTGTGATATATTTGATGTTTGGGGTATTGATTTTATGGGACCCTTTCTTAAATCTTTAAATAATGCATACATTCTGGTTGCAGTTGACTATGTTTCCAAGTGGGTAGAGGCTGTGGCATTACCAACTAATGATGCTAGGGGAGTAATAAGATTTCTAAAAAAAAAATATTTTTACGAGAATTGGAACCCCTCGAGCAATCATTAGTGATAATGGCACCCATTTTCTTAACAAACAATTTGAAAAAGTTTTGAAACACTACGGTGTTACCCATAAGATTGCTACTCCTTATCACCCCCAAACTAGTGGTCAAGTAGAGATTTCGAATAGGGAGTTAAAAAGAATTTTAGAAAAGACTGTTAATACTTCTAGGAAAGATTGGTCATTAAAGTTGGATGATGCCCTTTGGGCTTATAGAACTGCATATAAAACTCCCATTGGTATGTCCCCATATAGATTAGTTTTTGGAAAAGCTTGCCATCTTCCTGTTGAGTTGGAACACAAGGCCTATTGGGCTACAAAATTTCTTAATCTTGATTTGCAGCATGCAGGGGAGAAGCGTCATTTTCAACTCAATAAGTTAGATGAATTTAGATTAGAAGCATATGAAAGCTCAAGGCTATATAAAGAGAGGACAAAAAGATGACTTGACAAACACATTCGGAAACGTGAATTCTCACCAGGGGAGAAGGTGTTAGTTTATAACTCACGTCTTCGTTTGTTTCCAGGAAAGTTAAAGTCTAGGTGGAGTGGCCCATATGAAGTACACAAAATACTCCCCTATGGAGTATTAGAACTCGTGAAGGAAAATGAGGAGACCTTTAAGATAAATGGACAGAGGGTCAAACATTATGAGGAAGGTGCATCTAAGGAACGCATCATTATGCGATTAGAAGAATCGGAGGTAACCACCCACGATTCTTCTTAGTCGTTGGGTGAAGGTACATCAGGCTCATGATGTAAAACAAGCGTTTTCAGGAGGCAACATGTTTTTCAACAAATTATTATGATTAGTTATTTTAGGATATTAGGTAATTTTTATTCCTTTATATATTCGTATAATTCAAAAAAAAATTTCTTTCTTTCTTTCATTTTCACTTGGATGTATAGAACCTATTTTTAGGACGCATTGCTATTTTCTTTTGCCTCTAACATGTAGGTTTAGTGTGATAAGGTTAATCCAATGCAATAGGACTTCTTCTCCAAACATTAGCACCCACTAGGAAAAGTATTAAGGGTATAGATGATCTCTAAGTTTGAGGAGGGAGACTTTCTCCCTCCTTGGTACTACTTTTTCAAGGAAGTTCTCTTTTACTCTTCACTACAACATATATGTACGTGTGTATAAGAGCTTAAGTTTGAGGAGGAAGACTCTCTCCCTCCTATTCATTTATCAAAATTTCTTATTCTTCCTCTTCTTTTGTTTCTTCTATCTATTGTGGTAATTAATTTTTCTAGTGAATTAAGAGAATGGTAGAAGATTAAGTTTGAGGAGGGATACCTCCCTCCTCATGTTTTTTAAAAATTCTTGTCCCTTGTGATATCCCTATATGCTTAATTTTTTTTGAAATGCTAGTGAATTTAGGGTTTAGGGATCTCTAATATTTTGTGGCAAACATTAATTGGATCTAACGAAGACATGAGAACTTTTGATGAAAATAATTGATAATTAGTTGTGTTCCTTGTTGTCTTGTCTCACACTAGAATAACTATAGTGAGGATTGGACCTAATTGAGGTTGCACACAACCTCTTTTTTTGTTGAGTGATTTTCCTTCGACTTGTACACTTTAGAACTTGTCTTATAACCTTGTCCAGGCTTATTTAAGTTGATTGCATAACAAGAAAATGATAAAGGCAAATTAGGTTTCTTTGATTGGACCCAGACTTAGATATCATTTAGTGCCTCTTTGAGCTTAACACCTTGAAAATTATATTTTTTTTTTGTGCCTTTAATTAATTGTGATAATTTCAAGTACCCTTAAATTATAACTAAAGCAAAATAAATTCTTGGAAAACCAAGGAAATTTGCTTAAAGTTTAAGGGTAAAAGTTATTGAAAATATAATGAAAAGAAAACCTTTGTGTTTCCTTCCTTCTTATATCATACCTAATCATACAATTCCCTTAGCCACGTTACAACCTTGATGAAGCGCTTTTGATTTTTGTGTGCAATTTGACTCTTAGTGGAGATTTGAGATTTATAGGCAAGCATACGGTAGTGTACAATTGCGAGGAGTAGAGTGCTAATGATCTATGCCCATATACAGTTGAGAGATGGTGAGAAGAGTGACCACATCTATGTATGATACTTGATTTCAAGGAACTAAGGTGCTAATTGGATTATTATTAATTGCTCTTATGATGGTAATTATGCTTGGTTGCTGCATGCTTAATATGTGAGGTTTCTAGAATCTATACTTGTTATATTCTTATTCCTTGGGATATTGTTCGAGGACAAACAATGTTTAAGTTTGAGGATGTGATAAACCGTCATTCTGTTGATTTATCTATGGAAAATTAGTTATAATTATAATATAATTTATAATTATTTAATTGTAATTCTACCTAATTTTCCTTATTTTTGCAGGAATGGTCATGCAAGTAAGAAATATGAAAATAGGTAAATTTTGGATCAGGAAAAGAGGGTAAAACGAGCACAAAAGGATAAGGCATCTACTGCGACAATGTCACGTTTAATGCGATAATGCCACATCAGCCCTGATTGACAATGTCACGTCAGCCCTGATAATGGAGAACCTTAGAGGTAAATTTCTTCTTCGCTTAATGGAAATTTAACTGGTTGATGCAAAGTTAAGCATGTAAGACATATGCATAAAAAATGAGCATAAAAAGTAGCAGAATAGGATCAAAATACCTCTCACCGTTGCTATGTGATTTGCTTGCCCGTGGAAAACCAAGTTGAAGCTTTTCTGATAGAAACCAGAGCACTCATAGGGATCTTCCAAGCACTCAAAAACTCACTCTAGATGGAATATCAATGCTAAATGTTTGTGTTCAGGAACCTTTGCTTAAGGGAGTATTTATAGGCGTTTCTTTCCATCAAAAAACTGCCCTCAATGTTAATGGGCACATCATGGGTTCATCATGGGTGTGAATGAGGTTGAAGAGGACCATTTTCTGATAAGGTAACTGCTCTATGACCTTTAGTGGGCAGTTACCATTAACGTGTAGTTTGCATGTATAACCAACAATCTCCCACTTGGTCCGTATGCCTTCAATAAATACCCATGAAGTAGCATGTACTTCAGAAACACAATATATTAATATGGTGATATTTTATTTTAAATTAAGTAATATCTTCCATGTATCCCATATATCTTGTTTCTAAATCTTACCCAAATTACTTAATGAATAAATCCAATATTTATTCTAGGTCCATACTGTAGTGACATTTCTCAAATAAATGAATGTGCACACACAAATGTTAGATATGAGAAATGATAGTAGAGTTTCATAAATATTTTTTCTAACAACAATAATTTACAAAATGGAACCAAGTTCCATAGTGATCACATGATCCTTAAATTTGTATGGTGGCATGCCCTTAGTTAAAGGATCGACTAACATTAGCTTAGTGTTAATATGTTCAATGATTACTTTCATATCCTTGATACGTTCCCTAATGGCTAAATACTTAATGTCGATATACTTACTTCGACTTCAACTATTATTATTTTTAGCCATAAACACTACAGTTGCTGTCACAGTATATCTTAATTGGCCTAGAAATGGAATCCAAAAGTATAAGCCTAGAAATGAAACTCTTCAACCATATTCCATGTGAGGAAACCTCAAAACATGAAATGAAATCATCCTTCATTGTAGAGGTAGCAGTCATAATCTGTTTGGCACTTTGCCAAGAAATGGCTTCATCGGCTAACATAAAAATGTAACCAGATGTTGATTTTCGTGAATCAACACAGCCAACAAAGTTAGAGTCAGAGAACCCAATCACCTCCAAATTATTTGAGTGTTTATACATAAGCATGTAATCCTTCGTCCCTTGAAGGTACCTCATGACTTTCTTTGCAGTTCTTCAGTGATTAATACTTGGATTACTTTGATATCTTCCTAACATTCCCACAACAAATGTAATATCAGACCTTGTGCAAACTTGAGCATACATTAGGCCCCCAACAATAGAAGCATATGGAATGTTCTTTATTTGTTCCCATTTAGGGTCATTCTTACGGCATTGATTCAAATAGAATTTATCACCTTTGACAATAGGTAACTTGGTGAACAATCCTTCATCCGAAACCTTTCTAAAACTTTGTTGATATAGGTTTTCTAAGATAGACCTAGACCACCTTTATGTCTATCCTGATGAACTTAATGCCAATGACATAAGATGCATCACCCATATCCTTCATATCAAAATTCTTAGAAAGAAATTGTTTCACCTCATGCAACATGCCTTTATCATTTGTTGCAGGCAAAATGTCATCCACATATAGAATAAGGAAACAAATTTTGCTCCCACTAACTTTCTGGTATATGCATTGATCCATGATGTTCTCAATAAAACCAAATGAAGAGATAACATCATTAAATCTCAAATACCATTGACGAGATGCTTGTTTCAGGCCATATATGGACTTCTTTAACTTGCATACTAATTGCTCGCCACTACTAGAAGAGAATCCTTCAGGTTGTTTCATATAAACCTCCTCTTCTAGATTTCCATTCAGAAAAGTTGTTTTCACATCCATTTACTGTAACTCAAGATTAAAATAAGCCACCAATGTCTACATGATGCATAAGGAATCTTTCTTAGATACAAGGCTAAAAGTCTTTGTGTAATTGATTTCTTCTTGCTGAGTGAACCCCTTTGCAACAAGTCTAGCCTTATATCTTTCTATGTTGCCTAATGAGTCCCTTTTGGTTTTATAGACCCATTTACACCCAATGAGTTTTACACCTTCAAGTAAGAAGACAAGATCCCAGACATTGTTGCTCTTGATGAAGTTCATCTCTCCCTTCATGGCATTGTACCATAATTTTGACTCCTTGCAACTCATAGCCTATGAAAAGGATTCAGGATCATTTTAAGCTCCAACATTATACTCACATTCTTGTAGATGCACTACATAGTCATTTGAAATAGTTGATTTTATTACTCTAGTAGATCTTCTTAATGTTACATCAACATCTTCTTGAGGAACATGTTGTTCAATTGGATGTTCATCAATTTCTAGCATTTGTTGAACAGGACCTACTAGATCATTATCAGCAATTTGCGGAGCTTTAAGAACAGGTCGTTCAACATGCACTCAAACTGAAGGAGTGTGATGAACAGCTATAGTTCGACTATGACTTGGTGTAAAAGGTTGTAGGTTAGATTGCTCTAACTCGGATCTTTCACTTTATGATCCGACGCTCATACTAATCAAGTCATTTTTAAAGAAACTTGCCATTTATTGACTCCACAATTCTAGTACTATGAGATGGACAATAAAATCTATACCCTTTAGACCTTTCAGCATATCCAATGAAATATCCGCTAATGGTCCTTAGATCGAGTTTCTTTTTCTTGTGGATTGTAAACTCTCACTTCAGATGGGCATCGCCATACACGCATATGTTGCAAACTTAGTTTCCAACCTTTAAATAAATCAAATGGTGTCTTCCAGGCAGCCTTAGTTGGAACTTGGTTCAATATATACGCTGCCGTTTTAAGAGCTTCAACCCATAAGGATTTTGGCAGTTTAGAATTGCTAATTATACTACGAACCATGTCCATTAAATTTGGTTTCTTCTTTCCACTACACCATTCTGATCAGGAGAACCTAGCATGGTATATTTGGAAACTATCCTATTTTCTTGAAGAAACTTTGCAATTGAACTTGGTACTTGTCCATCTTCAATGTATCTACCGTAATACTCTCCACCTCTATCAGTTCTCACAATCTTAATTTTCTTATCCCATTGTTTCTCTACTTCCACCTTGAAAACCTTAGAGGCATCTAGTGCATCATTTTTATTGTGAAGCATGTAGAGATACATATATTGTGAGTAATCATCTATAAAGGTGATGAAGTATTTTTGTCCATGAGCATCCATATCTGGACAACATATATCTAAATGGATGATTTCTAATACGGTTGAACTTCTTTTGGTATCATTTTAAAACTTATTAGTTTGTGTTCCCTTTATGCAATCTATACAAATCTTAAAATTAGTAAAACCTAAAGTACTAAGTACTCCGTCATTCACCAATCGCTTAATTCTCTCAATAGAGATATGTCCCAATCTCCGATTCCATAAGGTAGAAGAATCCTCATTAATAACACATCATTTAGTACATGCAAAACATCATGAGTGGCAATATTTTGTAAATCGAGGGAATAAAGACCGTTGCATAAAACACTATTACCATTTAAAATATAAACTAAAACCAGTGTTCAAAAATTTGAAATTATATCCCAACGGAACAAGTATTGAAATAGAAATCAAATTTCTAGAAAAACTAGGAATATAAAAGGTCTTTTCTAAAATTAAAATAAAGTCACTCCTAAGTACTAATTTGCAAGTTCCACTAGCTTCCATATGCGACTGCATTTTGTTTCCTGAATAGATACATCGCTTAGCTCCTACTAGTTCCCTTAGGTTTTGCAAACCTTGTAAGGTATTTGTAACATGGATTGTAGATCCAGAATCAATCCACCATGTGTTATTACAAATATCAACCATATTAGACTCATAACAGACAAGTAAGAGTATGTTACCTTTCTTTTTAAGCCAGGATTGGAACTTAAGACAATCCTTCTTCATGCGCCTTTTCCTTTTACAAAAGAAGCACTTGAATTCTTTCTTTATGTCTCCTTTGGGAGACAATTTTTTCTTTCCTTTCTTTTTAACTTGGTCATTCCTATTCCTTCTTTGAGTTGCGAGATGCAGACTCTCACTGCCCTCCATAAGCAACCTCCCTTCTTCTTGCACACACATGATCATAAGTTCATTGATAGACCATTTTTCCTTATGTGTGTTATAAGAAATCTTAAAGGGTCCATATTGTTGCAACAGAGTATTCAGTATATAGTGCACAAGGAAAGATTCTGACACAGTAACCTCAAGAGCCTTAAGTTGGGCTGTTATATCCCTATGATGTGTTCACGCACTCCTTTAATATCAGTGATCTTCGTGTTAGAAAATTTCATAATTAAGGTGTTCGCTAAGGATTTGTCTAAAGTTACAAATTTCTCATCAATTGCCTTCAGCAGGATTAGGACATTGTCATACTGCTCAACAGAACCCTGAATAGCAAAAGAGATGTTGGTCTTTATAAACATGACACATAGACGATTTGATCGCTCCCACTTTTCATATAGATCAACATCATGAGGCTTACTAACCTCTATAATCGGAGGTGGTTCGTCTAATGAATGGCATAGTCAATGTCCATCCAACCTAAATGAAGGAGAATTCTCTCCTTCCACACCTTATAATTATCGCCCTTAAGTTCAAAAATTTCATATTTCATATCAAATATATTCACAGGTTGAAAAATTGCATAGAAATTTTTTTTTTTAACATGCTTATAAAATGGGATAATTAAAAACTTATGTTTTACCAATATAAATCATACAATAAAATATGAATTTTATGACATAGAAATTGCTTGTGGGCTAAATTCCTAATTTAAATATACTTATATAACCATATTGATAAAACTATTAAATTATATTCCTTTTCTTACTTTCTGTGGATAATTAAGTAAATAATTTAATATTTTATCCCAATTAATTTACAATATAATATAATAATATTCTGTAAAATAAATTTATCATATTAAAAATAAAATAATTGAAAATAATATATTTAATTATAGATGATTTATATATAATTTTTCCTAATTTAAAGATGCTGTGACTACTTTTTAAAAATTATATTAATCACAAGACATTAATTTCTAGTATTTTATAAATTATTTAATATCTACAACTTCATATATGATTTTAAAATAATTTTATCTAACTAATGACTATGGTTAAATAATAATTAAATATAATTATTTTTATCACTAAATATTAAATTAATATTTATTATTAATTATTTTATATAATAAATATAATTAAATAATTTCTAAAAATTTATATGTATAATTTATCTAAAATATATATAATTATAATTATAATTTAATTATAAAAGTAAATTCAAATTTTAAACTTTACTTTTCATTGTTTTGGAAGAACCAATTTTAAATAAATTACTTAAAACCCATTACGTGTACACGTCCACAGTTTTTAAACGAATTACGTGACCATTTACTCCGACAACCCCGCAATTTTAAACAAGCACCAATTACGTGCATACATCCAAGGCCACGTCATGGTGCAACTTTCCAAGCCAAACCTTACAATTTACTAAAAATTAAATAAAAGGTGGTAGAAGGATTCGAACTCAAGACACAAAGAATCACCAAAGATTAAAAACTACTTTGCTACGAGAATATTTAACAAAATGTAGCAAGATACTGTTCATCGTGTTCTCTACTCAATCTTATTTAAATCTAACCAAAACAGGTTTAATTCGGTTTCAATTAAAACAAAATTTCAGTTTTCTTAACATGAAAATTATATTTTAATGTTTAAAAATTTTAATAATTTCAACTTTAATTTTTATTAAAAACAGGTAAAATTAAGTTATCCAAAAATTGTAAAAGAACAAATCAAATGTAAGACATATGCATAAAAAAGGAACATATAAAGCAGTAGAGTAGGCTCAAAATACCTCCTGCCATTGCTATGTAATTTGCTTGCCCATGGAGAACCAAGTTGAAACTTTTCTAACATAAACTAGAGTATTAAGAGGGATCTTCCAAACACTCAAAAACTTACTCTAAATAGAATATTAGTGCTGAATGTTTTTGTAGTTGGGGATCTCTGCTTAAGAGAGTATTTATAGGCATTTATTTCCATCAAAAAACCACTCTCAATGTTTGTGGGCACATCATAGGTTCATCATGAAAGTTGAAGAGGACCATTTTCTGATAAAATAACTACTCCATGACCTTTAGTGAACAGTTACCATTAACGTGTAGTTTGCACATATAACCAACAGAACAATGTTCTTTTTCTTTCTAGAAAAATAGCTCTCAAACTTTGATTTCCACTCTTATGTTCGAAGCAATCTTTTCCAAGAAGAGGTCCCCTTTTGCGAAGAACTCATCAATACATGAGTGTATTCTTTTTGAATTTTCAGAATCTATGATCGTGAGAGAGAATTTCTTTCCCTCCCTCGTAAAAGCCCTTGAACAAAAGAAAAGTAAAAGTCCTTCCCAATTTTTGTTTTTCTTTCATTTATAGATGATTCAATTTAATTTTTTTTTTGTGCTTACTCCGATACCTTTCTAAATTGGAGGATACCGGGTATCTGTCGACTTTGACCCAATTAAAAAATGACATGTGTTTAATATTATTTATTATATTATTTATTTCAGTCAACTTTATATAAAAGTTTTTATATTTATTATAAATGAATAAAATTTTTAATATTTATGATTTAGTCCCTATACCACACTTGAGCCTAATTGGAACCAATCCACAAACTGGGTGGTTCTCTTGACGGTGGGCACCAATCCTAAGAAAAGAGGTGAACCTGAAGCAGTAAGAGTAAGCGTTCAGGTGCTAGTGCTTTTTCCACCTTTTTCGAATCGAATGATTCAGTGCTCTCAGAAAGCGGATCAAAGGCTTCCTATTCAACAGATTCAGATTATTTTACTTTAGATGCTTCCTCGGCCGCGCAGTACGTACTTCTGTTTGGAGAGTTTGTTCCTTACTTAGTTAGGACTTTGAGTGACTAGAGTAGCCCCTCTGTATCCGAAGGCGCCTTTTTGTTTATGCACCTGAAACGGCTTCCGATTTGACTTAAGTAAAGTGGATCGACCCCGTTCAGTAGAATTACGAAGAAAGAAGGCTAGGCTTCTTGAACCAAAGCTAATTCGATCTTCCCCTTTCGACAATGTGTTTGAATAGCAAGCAAAAGTACTACGACCGAATCAGGTTGGTTTGGAACTCAACGGACAGACGCTCCAACAGCGAACCCATCAGGTTGTCGTGCTCCAAGCAGTAGAGTTCTCAGCAAGCATTATTGAAATGCACTCTCTTTTTTTTTTCACAAAATTAAACAAACAAAAATCCTATAAATGAATCGAATTTGGAAATTAAGGAATTGAAATTAGAGAAGACGAAACGTGGAGACGTTCGTTAAGATAGGAAGCGGAGGAGAGAAGACATAAAATGGAAAGCGGAGGAGAGAAAACACATAAATAGCAAGAGAAAAATATAATATATCAAAGTTGAAAGGATTAAATTATAAATATTATAAATATTTTAACTTTTATTTAATGTTGATCGTAATAAATGCTGATTTATACGTGTCTATTTTTTATTGGCCAGATACCAAACCTCTGATTTTCAAAATATAAAAGAAATAACTTTCTTTTTAACTAACTTATAATAGTTTTTTATTTTTTAAATTAAATTTAACTAAATATTATTTATTTTATTAATTAATTTTAAAAATAAAATTTTGGATATAATTAACTGTTTATATATATATATGAGAATATTATTTTTTATATAAAAAATATAATCTTTTAATTTATTAACTGATATAATTAAAAATTATTAAAGTTTATTTATTTTCTATCACTTCCTCACACGTTCTGTAAATCACTCCTGAAATCATTCACATATAAATCTACCCAAATGAAAATGTGAAGTCTCAAAATTAGTTCTAGTTCCATATCTACATCATATTCATATACCATGGAGAACAAATCATGCGTTCTCATGATTCCATCCCCTGGTCTCAGACATTTGATCCCATTTGTTGAGTTTGCCAAACAACTAGTTCAACACAATCAAGATTTTCATGTCACATTCCTTATCCTCTTACTTGCTTCTCCCACCCATTCCATCAATGCCATCTTAAACACTCTTCCACCAAACATAGACTTCACCATTCTCCCCCAACTTAACATTGAAGACATTCCTCAAAATCTTCACCCCACATCACAAACAAACCTCATAGTGCAACACTCTCTTCCATTTCTAGATGCAGCACTTACCTCATTAAGATCCCACACTCATCTAGTTGCATTAGTTTTTAGTCCATATACAACTATTGCGCTTGAAGTTGCTAAGCAACTCAATCTTATGTTTTCTTTGCCTCAGGAGCTACAACACTTTCTGTGTGTCTTTCTCTTCCCAAGTTTGATGAGAGTGTTTCCTCTGAGTTCCTAGACTTATCTCAAACTGTGAATGTTCCTGGTTGTGTCATATGTCATAGTTGATGGTTAGTTGATGGTGTCATAGTGAATAGCTTCACAGATTTGGAAGCAGAAGCAATAAGGGAACTAACCAATGGAGATAGTCCTTGTGTTTATCCGGTTGGACCAATCATTCAAACCGAGTCAAGTAGAAAGGTCAACAAGTCAACGTGTATGACATGGTTGGAGAATCAATCACCAAGTTCTGTTTTGTATGTATCTTTTGGGAGTGGTGGAACCCTTTCTCATGACCAATTCAATGAGTTAGCCTTTGGATTAGAATTGAGTGGCCACAAGTTTTTGTGAGTTGTGAGAGCCCCAAATGAAATTGCTTATTCTGCTTATCTTGATGGACAAAAGGAGGACCCACTAGAGTATCTACCAAATGGATTTTTGGATAGAACCAAAGGTAAAGGGTTGATGGTTCCATCATGGGCACCACAAATTGAGGTCCTTGGTCATGGATCCATAGGTGGCTTCTTGAGTCATTGTGGTTGGAGCTCAATTCTAGAAAGTGTGGTTCATGGTGTTCCAATGATTGCATGGCCACTTTTTGCTGAATAGAGAATGAATGCAGCGTTGCTCACTAATGGGCTCAAAGTAGCAGTGAGGCCTAAGGTTGATGAAAGTGGCTTGGTAAAAAGAGAAGAGGTTGCAAAAGTTATAAAGAGAATCATGGAATTAGGTGATGAAAGGTTAGAGATGCGAGAAAGAATGAAAGAGTTAAGTGTTGGTGCTGATGCTGCGCTAGGTGAACATGGTTCCTCAAAGAAGCACTCTCCAGTTTAGCACTAAAATGGCGAAACTGCTGAGTGGCATGTCAAAAATCTTAATACATAATGTATTTAATTATCTTTTGTCTAATAGTTTTTTGAGTATTTGAACTACATGGTTTATGATATATATGCGGAAAAGATAATTATGTATTTGTCTAATGTTATCTATATCACAATTTTACAATATTTTTTATACAAGAAAAATATTAAAAAATAAATAATATGATAAGAAGATATAAAATACTAAGTATATAAAAATTGTTGTAAAAATTTGTTATATGCATAACATTACTCAAATTATTAATAAACAATGTATAAATTATGCAAAAAATTAAGGATAATAACAAATATTTTAAAATCCTGGACATCAAATACATACTAATAAGACTTTAAACAGATAGTTCAATATTTGAAATGATCTGTGTACTGATTTTGATTTTTAAAACGTTTTTTTATATGATAAATCAAAAAACAAAAAAGTAACCCAAATTTTTTTATATTTAACTTTTAGCACTCACTTTTTTTTCTTTTTCTTCATATTACTTATTACAGTTATATTCCCCCCTCCCTTATCTCTGTCTTTCCCAAGGATGTGTACATATATGGATATGAAAAAATTGTTTTTGAATTAAAATGCTAAAAGAAAAATGAACCTAATTTTGGTAAAGGAAACACTAACAAAATGTACACCTTATGTGGATTGGCAAAGCATGCAGTGGAAATATGCTATAATAAGCTTGGCTTCCCACATAGTTTCAAATTTCAAAACAGTAGTAACTCCACTATGAATAGTGCAATTAGTGAGGATGACAATATTGCACAAGTGGCTGAAAGAAATTTCTTCCCACCAACCAATCAGCATGAGGTGCTATCCAAACTTATAGTGCAGATCAATATCAACACTCTTCACTCAAAAATTAATTCTTGGATCTTGGACACTGTAGCCACAGATTATGTGACTTATTCAATCTCTAATGTTGTTACTTTCCATGCTATTAGACCTGTTCAAGTTAAAACGCCAAATGGTTCCAGTGTAATAGCCACTCATTCTGCCATCTCTATATTGTTTTGTATATTCCTCAATTCAACTTCAATTTGATATCTGTTCCTAAATTTACTTCCTCACTTCATTGCAAATTAATTTTCACTGCTTCTTGTGTCGTTCAGGATATCAGTACATGGAGGATGAATGGGCTTGTTTAATTAGAGACTGGCTTATACTGTCTAAACAAACCAAAATAGCCTATTTTACAATTCAAATCCGTTAGATGAAGATTGCATAACTCAAAGTTTAAGTATTTCTTTTAATTCAATTTGTTGAGAACGAAATTTAAGGTATTCGATTTTGGTATATGTATTTGTGATTTCCTAACTCCAAGGAATTCAACTATTTTTTAATTGGTTTCATTAAGACATGTCTGCATGCTTCTTCAAAGTTTCAGTCAATATCAAATGAGAACTCATATTCCTACATATCAACAGTGATTTACACTTATGTATATTATAATTTTAACGGTTATAAAATTTTCTATTTTTCTAAAAAATTTCGTAAGATCATAAATGAAATGGATGTGGGTATAGTCTATTATGTGTGTACATAAAACAATCATTTCCGATATCAAATATATATATATATATATATATATATATATATATATATATATATATATATTCAATTTTTGTGTTACAGTGCAATACTATACTTCGAATACATTTTTAACTACTAGTTTCTACATGCCACTCAAATGTTTTGCAATTTCAGTGCTAAGACCAGAGAGTGCCCTCATGGAGGAACCATGTTCACTTAGTGCAGCAGCAGCAGCATCACTCAACTCTTGCATTCTTTTCCGCATTTCTAACCCTTCTTCACCTTCCATGACTCTCTTCACAACATTTGCAACTTCTTCTCTTTTTACTATATCACTTTCATCAACTATTGGCCTCACTGCCACTTTAAGCTCATCAATGAGAATTATTGCATTCATCCTTTGCTCACCAAATAAAGGCCAAGCAATCATGGGCACCCCATTAACCACACTCTCAAGAGTTGAGTTCCAACCACAATGACTCAAGAATCCACCTATGGATTTATGACCAAGGACCTCAATTTGTGGTGCCCATGATGGAACCACAAGGCCTTGACCTTTTGTTCTATCCAAAAATCCATTTGGTAAATACTCTAATGGGTCTACGTTTTGCCCAATAAAATAAGCTGAGCCAGCAAATTTGTTTGGGGCTCTCATAACCCATAAAAACTTATGCCCACTAAGTTCTAATCCAAAGGCTAACTCATTGAGTTGGTCATGAGAGAGGGTCCCACCACTCCCAAAAGATACAAACAAAACAGAATTTGGTGATTGGTTGTCCAACCATGTCATACACATTGATCCATTTATCTCTCTACTTGACTTGGTTTGAATGATGGGTCCAATTGGGTAAACACAAGGACCATCTTTCTCTTGCAAAGTTCTTATCACGTTTGGTTCCAAATCCATGAAGGTATTCACTATGACACCATCAACCAAAGACAGTGTTTGACATACATCAAGGAATGATTTGTATGTTTCACTTGATCTTTCACGAAGAACTGGGGTTGGAAGATCTTTGACTTGGAAAGGATTGACACAGCCTGGAACACTCAGAGTTTTGATCAAGTCTGAGAAGAATTCATTAGAAGTAGTCTTATCAAGCTTGGGAAGAGAGAGACAGAATGAGAGTATTGTAGCCCCAGAAGCATAAAATGCATAAGACAAGAGGTTGAATTGCTTAGCCAAATAATGTGCATCAGTTGAAAAAATGCCAAACACTAAAGCAATTAGGTGAGTTTGGGAAGTTAAGGATTTCAATGCTTCATGGAGAAATGGAATTGAGTTCTTCACAATGAGTTTCATTTTTGTTGCAGTTTCAATGCTCTCAGGAAGGTCTGGCATGTTGGCTTGAGGAAGAATAGTGAAATCCATGTTGGGTGGGAGAGTGTTCAATAAGGCTTTGGTGGAAGGAGTGGGAGAACCAAGTGTGGGGATGAGAAATGTGACATGCAAGTTATGGTTTTGTAAAACCAATTCCTTGGCAAACTCAACAAGTGGAATCAAATGACTCAATCCAGGGGATGGAACCATGGCAATGCATGCTTTTTTCTCCATGATATATACAGTATATGATATTAATGTATTACTATAGATATTGGTCTTGAGATAGATATGTAGCAAAGATGAGATATTTTGTATGATTGCTTTCTTTAAGATGGTTTTATAGTGTGACTGAATGGTTTAAACATTTAGGCACACATTGACCTGCTGTGCTAATTTATTATTTTGTGATAGATGCATTGAACAATACCATCAATTTATGTGAAAAAAGTGATGTAAGCTCTTGCGTAACTTGTTACTATTAAAAAAAACTCACTTTCGAATTAGAAACATTAATATAGTGACATAGAATAAACAATAATTGGCTCAAATAGTTTGGAAATGAAAACAATAATCCATTTGAAGAATAACCTCTGCAAAAATAATAATGTTTATGAATTTTCTATAGTAATTAAGATAAAAGTGGTCCACTCACCAAAACTTGTCGGGTTGTGAATGTGAGATGAACCATTAGGTGTTGGGGAATATTAAAATCTTCATTTTTAATAAAAAAATGTAGTTGTAGAGTAATCTTGTTCTTCGTTACAAAACAATGATAGTAACATAATAATTATAAAACTCCATTAAACCTAATGGTCAATTATTTTAAGAAATAGGATTAAATTTAATCCTCAAATATTTTACCTATTTCATTAATCACGTTTAGTTTTAGTTTTAAAATATAACTTTTCTAATATATATCCTAAAATATATAATAAAAAATTAATGCATAATAATTTTTTATAAAAAATATATAATTTAATATATTAATAATACTAAATATTATATTTTTTAATAAAAATTATTATTTATCTTTATATGCACATTAAAAAATCGTTTGAATAAAATATATATTAAAAGTGATGCTCAATTATTACACCTCTTACAAGACTTTTCTTATGTACTTGTTTCATTTTTTTTTATATATTTTTTAATTATTACGTAGAATGTTCAAGTTCTTAGAGAAGGGAGGAAACAAAAGGTGGCTCGGTGAGCCTCCATCTCTGACATCAACGTTAGGGATGCCGAATACGTTCCGTTTCGTAATTGATTATATATTTTTTAATTAATTAATCACGTATTTTATTAATTGATTAACTAATTTTTTACATAATTAAAAATAGTTTTTTTACCTAATTAATAATATAGTAATTAATTAAATCGATTATTCTTTACATATGTAATTAATTATTTGTATAAAACATAATTAATAATATATTTTGTTAATTGATTATAATTTTATTTTAAATCATCATTTATATAAAAAAATTAATATAATTAATCATGATTTTTTATGATAATTGATTATACAAATTAATAATTGATGACCGCAAATAAAATTTACGGATATAGATAGATAAAAACCTAAGTATACTTGTTTATTGTTTTCATTGAAATAAGCTAGCAAGCAAATAAATTTTTAAATTATTAAAATGATAAGTTTGGTTTATGTACAGAGTGCATTTGTATAAGAGATTAGTTTAATGACACAAAGGTTAATTTAACTACTAAATTTGATTTAAGTCTACCAAAAAAAATTCGTTGATTTTAATTTTTATAAATTTTGAAATTTTAAAAAATAATTTATTATCATTTTATAATAATATAATATATATTTAATTATATTATATTAATGACCATTCTTAGATTATAAGTAACATGTTATTAAATATATATTACATTATTAAAAAATAATGAAAAAATTATTTCTAAAACTTTTAAAATTTATGAATGTGATACTCAATATCATGAAACCTATATTCTATTTATCATTTGTATTGGTTATTATCTTTAAATAAGTTACAAACATATGAATATGTACACATATGTTTGTATTATAGAAACTGTCATCCATACAAAAAAATTAATAAATTATTTTAATGTTATCCAAAAACAAAGTAAATTATGAGAACACATAAACAAGATGAAAACCTCAAATAATGTAGCACTTAAAGGAGATTTCTAATTCCTAAGTTCTCTAAGACACGGCAGATGCTGATGTGGTTAGGTTCTAAGATTAAGGCAATAGGAGCTAGGATCTTTATCTTGTTATTTTTTTCTAAAACACTATTTGAGGAACTTGCAATTGTTGGTAGAAGAACTATCCAGGTCACTAAGTTGTTCAAGTGCATTCCTTCTATTAAGGAATCTCAGAATAAGTCTAAACATTTATTCTAGACAAATCAAGCATAAAAAGAAGAGAAGAAAACTTTTTTGAGAAGAAAGGGTCATTAAAGAATAAAAAGTTTGTGTTTCCTACAAACTTGTTTCTCAAAGAGCTTTTTCGAAAACATTTATTCTACCCTAGATCTCTGAAGCTATACCCATCATCATTCTTTTACATGAAGCTAATGTTGAAAAGGATTATTCTTCTAAGAAAGAAGATAAATTAACTTTGACTTCTTTTGTTGAAGAAGAAGAAAAATAAAACACATATATTAACCTTTATCAAGGCAATTCAATTTAAAAAAAAAAACTTTTTTTTTCTTTTTTATTCTCCTTCTGACCTGCCCAATACAAGAAGAAGATAACTAATCAGAGTCGAAATCATTGTCAATAGAACCTACTCTAAATAGAGTCATATACTTCCAAATAATCATTCTTCTTTTTTTTTAGGATGGAGTACCACCATCTCATTAGAGGTCGTGGATGGAAAGGAGGATGAGAATGAAGATTTTTCATCTGATGACGATGGTGAAAGCAATAGAGATAAGTAAGGAGTTGAGGTTGAATTCCTTATAATAGGGAAGAAAAAGACCATCAAATAGTAAGGAATAGTAGGTGGATGAGACCCTAACCCATTCCTAGAAAGGATATAATGGCTTCAGCAAATGTGACCCTCTTGACCTTGAGATCCACTTACTAGCATCCTTAAGAACTAAAGTATAGATTCACCTAAAGGTGGAATGACATCAAGTCGTGTCCTTGGTAAAGCGAAATAATAAAGAAACAAACAAATAAAAGAAGTGATAATTATAATTATACATGTATATAAAATAATGAAACACAAAGGTTATAAAAATATTCTCATATACACAATATCATTTCAACCATACAAAAGTAGAATTAATCTATTACACACATCACTTGTAATGTCAATAGAATATTTATGCCATACATAAATATACCATGGTAGATCTTCGCATTCTCAAAGAACTCAATATATGATAAATCTCATTGAATCTTATAAAATTTTTGGTCTATCTTAAACTGCAAATGTTATGAATGTGAACTCAAATCTAACATCATAGAAAGTGGTCAAGATATTTAATTGTAATGCAATCTCTTACAAAAATTCATCAATCTATTTGACCTTTTATTAGGTCAAAGATTAACACCCATTTGAAAAATATACAAGAAATTGGTTTTCTGGTCATAATAATCCTTGAAGCAATTCAAGATAGCTAAGTTGCAAATCGTGACAGTCCTAATACTAAGGAGCTACCTCAAACACACTGTAAGTCATCACACTTAACCTCGAACTCTCTAGGCTCTTAAAGTCAACCAATACAAATTTTTAGTATTTATATTTTGTTACTTGCCAATTTCTCTCACAATGCTTTACATGAAATGCATGCTTGCAACAAACTCATGACATACACATAATATATCCCATATACACATTTATATATATAAATATATATATATATATATATATATATATATATATATATATATATATATATATATATATATATATATATATTCTAAGAATCCTTTATTTATATCTGGAGACTTCTCTACCTTTTAAAGGTTACGCCATTACCACAAGAAGCATTCTAGATGGTTGCATACAAAACAGTCATCACATCTTTGTCAAGTATTCTTAATTTTGAGTGGTGTGCCTTATGTCCTTTTCTCTTATACAATTCTTAGATCATAATTCAATCCTATTTAAAACTAATTTGTTTCTTTTTACTTACAAACTCTTTTTTGTTCTAAAAAATATTTTTTAGAATGATTCACTTTATCAAATAAAATATTAATACATATTTACTTTACTAAAAATATATAGGATCAAGTGAAAAGTTTAAGGAAACATAGCTTAATAAAAAATAAAAATAATATATCTTTAAAATATAATTATCTTGAGAGAAATTAAGAAAGAATGTCCAGATGAACACAACATTAAGAGGTAATCAAATTTCCCTAAGCAAGCAAATATAACTCAATTTTAAATAAATAATTTAGCTTAATTTACAAATTTCAAATTGCCTTCATGGCTTAAATAAATTCTCAACATCGTTAAGAATCACATTAATAAAATTAATTATAATTAATTTAATCCTAAAAGAAAAGAGGTAACTGAATTTCTCTCTTAGAGGACACTCCTTGGACCTTTATCAATTTCATCCAAACAAGCTTAAATTGAGTTAGAAAAAGTCTTTCTACTCTTGAAATTTATATATATATGAATTAATTCTTCTTACCAAGTTGAGATGACCTTAGGGTTTATAGAGAAAAAAATCCAAAAATCTCATTTTCAAAGATGCTTCATAGATAATTCATAGCAAGAACAATTAGTATAGATAAGTATTGAACCAAAATAAAGTTAGAAATAAAAAATGAAAAAGTCATCCATTATTATTCTTTTCAGCTATGTCAAGAACATCAAGATGGGAATGAAAAATTTTGTGAGAAATTTGGAGAACAAATCCTAGATAGAATTTGCTAAAAGAACAGAGGAAAATGATGGATTTGAAGCTTAAAACTTCATCAATGAAGTGAGAGGAGGTATCTATTATACATTATATATATATATATATATATATATATATATAATATTTTTGAAATTTTTATTACTATTTTAAGTAATCAAATAACGATTTGAACAAATTTTATACATTTGGAGAATTTTAAATTTTTTTTATTAATTTTTAAGTGTAAAAAATGATAAAAATTCATAAAAAAATTTAATGAATATAAAATTATTTATACTCTTAAAAAATTTCAAAACTTTTCTAACACTTTTGTCATAAAAATTCCATCAACATTTATAAGTTCTATTCAGTCCTAAACAAGTGTTTTTCAAGATGCTCATTTCTAAAATTAAAAATTATAAAAAAATTCTAAAAATTCATCTAACAAACATTGTTAGAAGAAGATACTTCAAATTATTTTTTCTTCTATTTATAAAAACATCACATTTCTTTTGACTATTAGCATGTGACATTTTTACCTATTAGGCAGTTTATAGATATTCTTTTTTTTTAATTAAAAATTTTCTTTTTGAAAAATTAAATTAAGTCATCACAAAAATTAAAAGGGTTTGTCGCAACCGTAATTCTGACAAGATGACGAACTCGCTAAAATTTTGAAAATGGAATTATTTGATTATGTGTGGAGTCGCCACCAAAATTTTTATTTAAGGGAAAAAGATTTGGAAAAACCCTAACTCGAGGATGAGATTTAGGTTCGGGAGTCGGTTACGAGTAAGGAAGGTGTTAGGCACCCCACTCACCCTTTCCGAAGAACGGTACCCTTAAACTGAGTGTGTGATTTATCGAAAATAGTTTGATCCCTTTAACTAGAGTGAAAATAAATACTTGATGGAGGTTAGCCTGACAGGACTTGATCCTACTCCTACGTATTCCCCGGTGCAATGGGAAACTTAAGGCTTACGTAGTTTGTGCCTATACAGACGGTTAAACGTTGAACAGCAGGTGAACCGCCAGTTCCTCGTTTAGAGCCCGTTGCGTGAGACCAAGGATCCCAAAATATTTGAAAAAGAGCTTTTTATTTTTGAAAGGACCTTTAGTCCACTCATGCACAAGACCCGAGGTAGCTACGTCAGCACGGGGGCCTATACAGACTGTTAAACGTTGAACAGCAGGTGAACCGCCAGTTCCTCGTTTAGAGCTCGTCGCGTGAGACCAAGGATCCCAAAATATTTTGAAAAAAGAACTTTTTATTTTTGAAAGGACCTTTAGTCCACTCATGCACAAGACCCGAGGTGGCTACGGCAGCACGGAGGCCTATACAGACTGTTAAACGTTGAACAGCAGGTGAACCGCCAGTTCCTCGTGTAGAGCCCGTCTTGTGAGACCAAGGATCCCAAAATATTTGAAAAAGAGCTTTTTATTTTTGAAAGGACCTTTATTCCACTCATGCACAAGACCCGAGGCGGCTACGACAGCATAGGGGTCTATACAGACCACTAAACGTCGAACAGCAGGTGAACCGCCAGTTCCCCGTTTAGAGCCCGTTGCGTGAGACCAAAGATCCCAAAATATTTGAAAAAGAATTTTAATTTGAATATAATAAAGATAAGAAAAGAAATGACTTGATATGAAAAAGGAATTTGTTTTGAAGTGAATTTAATTTTGAGTTTTTGAACCTTGACTTGATCAAGGATGAGCTTGACTCGGACTTGATAATTTTGAGAAAAAGCATTTGAAGTTGATTTGGAAATTTGAGAGGGGGAGGATTAAACTCAAAGTTTGATTTAATTTTATTTGATGAAAAGAGTCAAAAAGGAGAATTTATTTTGAATATTGGGCTTGAATTGGACTTGATTTAACATAAACTTGACTTGATTTGAAGTTAAGGAAAAGAATTGCGAACATGCTTCAGTAATCAAGCGATAGAAATTTCATTTCAGATCCAAATTAGACAAATAATATCATTCCAAAAACTGGAGAGAAAGATAAAGAGAACACAACAAAAATCACCAAAATCAGAGATCATTTGACCAATTAAAAACGAAAATTAAAAATAGAGACGAAGATCAACCTCAAGAACACAAAAGTTTTTTGCGCCAAAATTTGAATTCAAATCTCAATTTTTTTAAAAAATATTTTTTGGTAGATATGAAAAATAAAAACTAATCATTTGAAAGATATGGATCATAGGAATAAAACAAAACAAGTTTGACATAAATGCAACCAGAAATGAGTAAGTTATACACAAATCAAACAAGCTAGGTTAATTTATGCACCAAGATGAACATGCTTCGATAATTAGGAGATTAAAATTTCATTTCAGATCCAAATTGAACAAATAATATCATTACAGAAACTAAATAGAAATACGAAGAAAAAACAATAAAAATCATGAAAATTGGAGTTCATCGGACCAATTAAAAAGAGAAACAAAAAAAAGAGACGAAGATCAACCTCAAGAACACACAAGATTTTGGTGCCAAAATTTGAATTCAAATCTCAGAAAATTTCGAAAATATTTTTTGGTAGATATGAAAAATCAAAACTGATCAATTGAAAGATATGGATTATAGGAATAAAAAAAAATAAGTTTGACATAAATCCAATCAGAAATGAGCAAGTTATGCACAAATCAAACAAGCTAGGTTCATTTGTGCACTAGGAAAAACGTGCTTTGGTAATCAGGAAATATAAATTTCATTTTAGATCCAAATTAGACAAATAATATCATTACAGAAACTAGAAAGAAATAAGAAGAGAACGCAACAAAAATCATCAAAATCGGAGATCATTTGACTGATCAAAATGAAAATGAAAACCAGAGACGAAAATAAGCTCGAAAATTCGAGAAGAAGCAAGAAACTTAAGCGGAATAAAGGTCGGATCTAACCTCGATTGGAAGGTGATGAAGAACTGGTTTGAAGGCAGAGGTAGAGAGTCTCCTAGGTCCTCCCTTCAAAAATTCTGAAAAATCCTCCTCCTCCTAAGACTCCAAGTGCTCTTCCTCTCTGCGTTGGTCCCCGATTTCTTCCCAAAAAATGTTAAGAAAGAAAAAAGAACCCCTTCTTTTCCTGTTGGTAGGTATATATAGACACCTCCCCTTCTTGGCAAGGGTCAAGCTCTTTCAAAGAGCCAAAAGCCAGCCCCCTCTCTCTTAGCAAGGGCCAAGTTCTTTCAAAGGGCCAAAAGTCATCCCTTTCCAGGAATCAAAAGCCAACCCCTTGATTTCAAAATTTTTGTTTCTTATTTTTGATTTTTCAGCTTTTTTTTTTCAATTTTCATTTTTTACCTTTTTCATTTTTTCTTTTTGTTTTTTCTATTTATTTATCATTTTTATTTGTTCTTTAATTTCCCTTTTTTTATTATTATTTTTTCTTTATTTTTTTATTTTGATTTTTCTTTATATTAATACTTACTTATTATTTAAATTATGGTTTAATCCCTAATTAATTTTAAAAATGGGGCTTCAGACATAATTGAGTGTTTACAGGGTTTAATTGAACTTAAGTATCACAAAAGTAGGGATTATTCCAATTAAACATGTTATGATTCTAATAGGGCCAATGATTAAAATTGGATGATTTACTTTCAAGACATAAAAATTAATAAAAATAGAAAATCTGATTATCTTAATCACAAACTACAATGAACCAAAATTTTAAGAATTTTCTTGTTTGGTTCATTATCTCTTTTGAAGAAACTTATTCATTTTAATTTATATTTCATTTTTTCTTGAATATTTCATATTAAGTTGCTTAATTTAAATAATTAAATTGTCAACAAGTGATGTTTAATAACCAAATCCTTATGGATATAATAACATTTTATTACATGATAGATTCGTGTACTTGCAATGTTAATATACTACTGAAATTAGTCTAAAAGTCCCACTTTTAATTTTTTTCTTTATTGATTTCTATAATTCCCTCTTCATTTTTGGTGACATGATAAACAACACAAATGATAACAATAAAAATAGTGAATTTATAAATAATAAAACTAAGGGTATTATACCATGAGGAATATATTGAAAAAAAATGTTGTTGAAAAAAATCTAAGAAAATTACAACTCCTTGTAAACACTCAATTATGTCCGAGGCCGCATTGTTAAAATTAATTAAGAAATCAAGGTAAATTAAATAATAAATAAATAAATATAAAAAGGAGAAACTAAAAATAAAAATAGAATTTTTAAAAATCTGAAAAAAGAAAATAAAGTCAAAAATAAAAATAAACAAAAATCAGAAAAACAAAGATTAAAATCTGAAAAAAAAAACAGAATTAAGCAAAAACAGAAAAAACAAACCATTAAAACAGAAAGAAACAGAAAAAAAACAGAATTGCAAAACAGAAAAAACAAAAATATAATAAAACAATAAAATAGAAAACGTTTTTTAACAAAAAGAAAATGATAACAGAAAATCTGTGTTGGATATAAAATAAAATAAAATAAAAAAGCAAAAGAAGACGGAGAACAAAAAACTGATTAAAGAAAAAGGGGGTGCTCTAACTGGTTTGGGATTGAGGGGAGGGGCTCCGAGAATATAAGAAAAAAGGGGATCTCGCAGAAGAGGGAGGAAGCCATCACTTGTGCTATGTCAAGCCATCTTCACGTGGAGAAGGAGGTGGAGATCACAACTCAAGTCCACCATAGAATGGCCATGAGGGAGTGAAAGAGTCTCTAGCCTAAGCGGTGTGCTTGAGACCTTAGTCAGGATTGCAAAAAGACACCTCCTTCTGGTACTTCTAAAGGAAATTCACCTTGCTCCCTAGAGAGGAGGATACTGGGATCAATAAGAAGCAGAAGACCCTAAGGCCCCTCCAAGAACGAACCAGGCTCAGAGGATGGAATTACAAGCAAATTACAAGGGGGAGAGGGAGATGAAATTTCCTTGTTCAGAACCTAGCCAACGATAATCAGAACCATCCATAATTCTTGAAATCAAACTCACGTTCAGGTTAGCAGACAATACCTTTCCTTCTCTAGTTTGCACGATAAAGTCTTCTCATAAAATTCATGATTGTAGCATGAATGTTGTAGTCGAAATTCTTGAAGTTGATCACATGCCCCGTTCGGATTTCGGTTTGTGATGATTCACGTTTCTTGAATCTCTAACTAAAATAAAGTTTACGAAGTGAATTTAAAAGACTGGTTCATAATGCCGCGATTAAATGGTTGCGGTCTGTAAATCGAGTCCATGAACCCACCATAGAGTGGTAGTTGAATTGCCTAGCCACAGTGGTCAAGTTAGTATATAGTCGGGGCAGTTCTTCCCATTTGAAAACCAATGAAAATGACTAAATATTGAAATAGTTGTTGCATATCTAGCTAAAACAGCCACCATTAGAGGTAGAAGAAATTAATGTCAGGCTGAATGTAGTGCAAGCATTTGTAGAGGGCACTCCGATCCAGCAAGATTTGATGCAACATCTAAAAAGAATATTAGATATTGAGCTATTGGTGCACAATCTTCAAAATGTAGAATTAGTCTGCAACACATTGTTAAACTTTATCAGTGAGCATAAGACTACCTTACATTAAAAAGTGGCTTTGGAAAGAAGCCTCGATCTTTTTGGAGAACAAGGAATACATGCACTCCAAGCTAAGGAGTCATGTGTTAATGGCTAATTGGAGGTAAGGAAAGGATATATCCAGAAAGGCAACGTGGACCTACTCCTCATACATAGTATGTGGTGATCATAATATATGTTGATTTGGAGTTTAACAAGAGGAGTGGCCAAACGTTGTGGCCAACGAAAGTTTACAGGGAAATGTCATGAAATTTACATAGAGTCCAAATTCATGTTCGGGAGGATGCTTTTTGATTAATTTGAGGCGTTAAATGGTGGTGCATGGCAGCCTAGTGGCGAGAGGGTCTTTGCCTACAATTCTCTTAATCGGTGTTCGAATCCCAGCACGCCAATTTTGATATTTTAATTCGTATCCCATTCAACTCTTATAGATTTTAAATTAAAACTAAAGCATCAAACACACAATAGATGCTTGGTTAAGCGGCGCTGCTGTTTGCCCTTAACTGCTAGACATTGAGTTCGAATCCCTCCTGCTGCGTTCTGTCATTTTATCATAAAATTGCCATGCTAATTCCCAACAAGCACCATGACCTGAATTTACTTCACTGCCCCTGGGACTGCCACAGTAATTACCCTAATACCCCTAGGAAAATTCAAGAATCCCTATTTTGTCCCTAAAAATTATAAAAAAAAACTTCTAAAAATCCAGAAAATTATAAAAATTACAGAACATTATAAAAAGTCCAGAAAATTAATAAAACACTTCTAAAAATCCAGAAAATTATGAAAATTAAAAAAAATTATAAAAAATCCAGAAAATTAATAAAAAATTCAAAAAATCCAAAAATTAATAAAAAATTAAAAAAAATCCAAAAATTAATAAAAAATTCAAAAGATTCAAAAATTAATAAAAAATTCCAGAAATTCGAAAATTAATAAAAAATTCCAGAATTTCAAAAATTAATAAAAAATTTCATAAAAATTCAAGAAATTAAGAAAATTAGCAAAAATTCTAAAATTCCTAAATAAATTCATAAGATTTTCAAATAAATTCATAAAAATTTCTAATAATCATCCTAAATTTTCATAATTGCAAAATTACGCTTTCTTTTATTCAAGAAATATCATTTGCAAATCGCATCTTTCCAAAATTTTAAAAATCTCTTTTCTAATATTTTGGGATTTTTAAGTCTCACGCAATGGGCTCTAAATGGGGAACTGGCGGTTTACCTGCTGTTCAACATTTAGTAGTTCATATAGGCCCCTGTGCTGCCTTAGCCGCCTCGGGTCTTGTGCATGAGTGGACTTAGGGTCCCCTTTAAAACTTTAAAAATATCTTTTTCTAATACTTTGGGATTCTAGGTCTCACGCGATGGGCTCTAAATGGGGAACTGGCGGTTCACCTGCTGTTCAACATTTAGTAGTTCGTATAGGCCCCTGTGCTGCCTTAGCCGCCTCGGGTCTTGTGCATAAGTGGACTAAAAGACCCCTCCCAAAATAAAACTTTCTTTAAAATAGCCAAATCTTCAAATATTCTTTTAAACACTCTTCGAAGGTCAAGCCTTCACGAACTAGAACTACGTAAGCCTTGAGTTTCCCATTGCACCGGGGAATACGTAGGAGCAAGGATCAAGTCTGTCAGGCTAACCTCCATCAAGTAATTTATTTCCACTCTAATAAAAGGGATCAAATCATTTTCAAATAATCACACACTCAGTTTAAGGGTACTGTTCTTCGGAACAGGCGAGTGGGGTGCCTAACACCTTCCCCACTCGTAACCGACTCCCGAACCTAAATCTCTTCCTTGAGTAAAGGTTTTTCCAAATCTTTTCCCTTAAATAAAAATTTGGTGGCGACTCCACATTATCAGTAAAATTCATTTTTAAAATTTTAGCGAGTTCGTCGTCTCGTCAGAATTACGGTTGCGACAGATGGCGACTCCACTGGGGACTTTAGAGAGTCAAGCCCATTCAATTGAGTGTGTCATAATTGATCTCTTTCTTGTTTATTTGCACGATTTCTTTCTTGTATTTTTTTTGCACGATTTATTTATCTGTTTACTTATTTGTTTGTTGTCTGTTTGTTTATTCTCTGTATAACCCTAGGATAGACAAACAATAAATTGCTATATATATCTGTGCAATTTCCCCAATTGCAGGTATCCCAAATTATGTGCCCTCATACATTGCATATGCATTTATCATGAGTGGGGCCCTACACCCGGGTCTGAGTGCTACCTAGGATAGAGGGATCTAGTGGTGTCACACTGGGGCCTACGTCCTGTGTGGCTATCATGAAAATCCCAGCTAGAGTTCGTCCTATTCATAATGCCCCACAACTAGTGGCTACTTCTACTGTTGTGGCAAGCATTATGGACTGGAACTTGGCTCTAGTGACCTTTATACCCTTAGGATTACTAACCACCTTTGAGAGGTTCATATAAAAGGACATAGATCCTTAAGACAGGTAACCCACACAAGAAGAAAGGAGGGCACACACACTCCTTTCAAAATACCAGGTTCATTGCTCGCAGACATTTAGTTGAACCAAACCATCCGAAGTGGCAAAAAGGAGTTGAAAGCCACAGTTGGGGATACAAAAATCAAATCAAGATAAAAATCAAGAAAACAAAATAGAAGGAGAAAATTCCTAGGAAAAATTAGAAAAATATTTTGAAAATATTGAAAAGACTCCAAAAAAAAAGGGCTTAAAAAGACGTTTTAGAAATAGAAAATTAGGAAAATAATCTTTTGAAAATACTGAAAATATAAAAAGATTTAATAGGAGAGAAAACGAAATTTTGAAAACCTAAAGAACGCTTTCTAGAAAGATTTCAGTAAAGATAAAAGATTTTCAAAACAAAACTAAAGGCTTTTTAGCAAAACAAAAAATACCAAAACTCCTAAAAACGAATTCCTTAAAAATCAAGAATGAATAAATAAAGAAACTCTGATTTATTTTCAAAATAGTCAAACTTCAAATCTCTAAAACTTATTTGTGCATGATATTCATTCATTCATCCAGTCATAAATTTATCGTAAAAAAAAAAAGAGAAAAATTTCAAGAAAAATCATTCCATACCTTTTTTTTCATACTCACTATATTAACATATTTATCATTAATAATTTCTGCATTCAAATTATTTCTCAAAAATCAATTTTTTAACTTAAACAGAAAATTGGAGAAACAGCGACTTCCTCGACATCTTTAGAACTCGGGCACAATCAAGAATCATGGATGAGTTGGAGAGACAAAATGAGGAGCTAAGAAATGAGGTCAAATCTCGAAAAAGCGAGATGGCCAAGCTAATAGGAACCATCCAATTGTCAAAACAAAAAAGGAAGCGACGGAATCCTTGCGAAAGAACCAACTAACCTATCATATCCTCTGGGTTCACTCCACCATCAACTATGCCTCCGCTAATTGAAGGAGTTCATTACGGGTATCCTCAAATGCACATTATGGTCCAAAGTGGCTTTCAACCACCACCATATACACCATACACACCTTACTTACCATATCCTTGCATTGCATAGCTACATACCAAACACCATACCCTCATGCTTACGATTCCGACACAGTCCGACCACCAACACCATATACGACCCAAACACAAGCCATGAGCCAAAATCCTAATCAAAGCCGAGAAAAAGGAGAAGAAACCCGTCAATTCGATCTATCCCAACCTCCTACACGAGCTCCTACCTCGGTGATCCAAAACTCGTTGGTCGCGCCTTATCCTCGAAACCTCGGGAGCCACCATATCCTAATTGGTACAACCCAAATGCCGATGATGTGATTACCATGCGGGATTCGTGGCCATTCTACGAGGAGGATTGCCTAAGCGTTGAAGCGAAAGGTACAAAGCTTTGATTGACGCAAAATGGCTGGATTTCGGAGGCTCGCTCCTAACACAGAAAGCAATCCGTTGCCAAATTACGAGAGCCTATCGACCAGCTGACCGAGATGGGAGCAGCACAACATGTTTCCTTGTACAAAATTTAGGATACTCATCCATAAAAATTGTCATACTTTTCAAAATCAATCTTTTGTAAATAAATTTCAATGAATAATAAAAATTTACTTTTTTTCATGTTTCTTGAGCACGTGCTTTACATCTTTGGCTTTACTTCTAAAAATTTTTACCCTTCCTTTTCATCACTTAGCCCACTTCTTATTCCTATACCAAGACAATAAATACCAATTGGTGAGGATGCAAAGTCTTTGTAATAAATAATCTTGAACGTCTAATTAATCAAGCTTAAAAGAGAAAAGCCCTATGAGGAAGTAGAATAAACAACAAGGGATTCTAGATCACCATTCAAGGTGTATTGTCAAACAAAAATATCCCGTTGGAATCAAGTTTAAATCCAGGCAAAATTAGGGACGACGGAAGAAAAGATCCGCTAAATTGGAAGCCTTAAATAATCCAGGCAAAAGTAGGGTTAAAGTTCAAAATAATGAATCGACAAAGTCATGATCAGAAAAGGTCTTGCCGGTTTTCAACAACAATTCAGGAAAAATCAGGATTATATAAGAGCATTACTGAGGTCGACAATCATCAAAGAAGACCTAGGCAAAAGTTAGGAACAATCAAGCGAGAGGGCCGCTAGGTGAAACCCGTAGGGCGACCTAGGCAAAAGTTAGGGCGCAATCAAGCAGAAGGCCCGCTAGGTCGACAATCTTCAAAAGAGACCTAGGCAAAAGTTAGGGCACAATCAAGCAGAAAGCCCGCTAGGTCGAAAGCAAATAAGAGGCGACCTAGGCAAAAGCCTAAGGCGCAATCTGCCAGAAGGCCCGCTAGGTCGACAATCTTCAAAGAGACCTAGGAAAAGTTAGGGCTAGCAATCAAGCAGAAGGCCCGCTAGGTCGACAATCTTCAAAAGAGACCTAGGCAAAAGCTGGGGCGCAATCAAGCAGAAGGCCCGCTAGGTCGACAATCTTCAAAAGAGACCTATGCAAAAGTTAGGGCACGATCAAGCAAAAGCCCGCTAAGTCAAGAATCCTCAAGAACGACCTAGGCGAAAGTTAGGGCACAACCAAGCAAAAGGCCATGGAGTCGAAACCCGTAAGGCGGCCTAGGCAAAAGTTAGGGCGCAATCAAGCAGATGGTTTGTTGGGTCGAAAATCTTCAAAAGAGACCTAGGCAAAAGTTGGGCATAATCAAACAAAAGCCCGCTAGGTCGAAACTTCGTAGGGCGAACCTAGGCAAAAGTTAGGCGAACGAAAGACCCTTGGGTTGAAAACTCAAAAGAACAACCCGGACAAAAAATTAAAAGGTCAATCCAGAATCCCAAGACAACATGACGTTTCGCACCTCATATGTTCCTAAAACTAGGGCAAAATTTTGCCATTTCTCAAAGTTTGGTTAATTTGACAATCAAGATTATGAAAAGACATTGGCATTTTTTTCATCAAAAGATGCCATTTGGGCAATTGAACCCACCCCTTTCATCATCCCTTCCCTTTCAAGTACACTATCTTAAAACATACAGACCTCAAAATTCTTTTTATTTTCTATTAACCATCCAAAATCACTTTGCACACCTCAAAATGCACGTGCCACAAGGAAAAGAAAAATGTAAAAAGAATAAAAAGGGATTAATTTTGAAAAGTCATGACAAGTCGGACGAATCCTCGACCACCGCGGCACGACGTGACATTTGTTTCCCAAAGATTAGATCTTCTACCGACCATGATGCCACCAAAGAAGGAGTGTGCCTTATTCAATACTTTCTCTTCATTGTGGGATCTCAAAGATCGACAAAAGCAAATTCTGAGAATTGACAAGAAAACTCCAAATCGAGTCAATCCAACTCGTCTAATTCTTGATTCTTTTCACACCCACTATGGAGTTGTGAAAGGAAGGATGTGTGAGAAAAATCAAAAATTCAAGAGATACAAAAATTTTACACCATTTCGTGGTTTGCATTCAATAGCATCTGTTTCATCAAATAAGGATTTCAAGCATCAAAATAAAAATCCTGCATCATTTTACATATTTCAAGCATCGAAATAAGAACCCCACATCATTATTGCATTCTCGTCATTTTTACTCGGCGACAAAAGCATCCTTATTCATTGCATAGCCCGTTTTTCAAAAATAAATTTTCCGAATCAATCATAATTTGAAACCAAATCAAGTTCAAGTTTGGGGCATATGCTTGCCCACACAAAAATACGAGTTTGAGATTATGGATCAAGTCCAAGGCGGGACAAACGCTCTGCCCACAAAAATTTTAATTTGAGGCCATCCTCAAATTATGAACCAAGAACAAGATTGGGGCAAACACTTGCCAAGAAAATTCAAGTTGAGGCTATCCTTAATTCCTCAACGTCAGAAAATCAAATTGGGGCAAATACTTGCCCACACAATTCAATTTGAGGCCATCCTTTGGATTCTAAATCAAGTTCAAACTGGGGCAAATGCTTGCCCACACGAATTCAATTGGGGGTTA
Source organism: Canavalia ensiformis (assembly GCA_026541065.1). Lineage (NCBI taxonomy): Eukaryota > Viridiplantae > Streptophyta > Magnoliopsida > Fabales > Fabaceae > Canavalia > Canavalia ensiformis. The sequence continues at coordinate 149,559 of JAMKYM010001005.1, forward strand.
TCCTCAAATTCTGAGTCAAGCTCACGCTGGGGCAAACGCTTGCCCACAAAAGATTTAATTTGAGGTTACCCTCAAACACAATTTAAGATCATGGAACAAACTAGGGCGAACATGCGCCCAAAAAACTCAGGTTGAGGCAATCCTCAATTCCAAATTCAAGATAAGGCAAACAAAGTGCCAAGGAAACTCGAGTTGAGGCAATCCTCAATTCTAGAATTCCAAAACGTTGGGCAGACGCTTGCTCAAAATCCCCTCAAGTTAAGGCATTCCTCGACTACCAAAGACCTTCCAAACTGGGGCAAAACGTTGGTCCAAAAATCTTTCAAAGCAAGACATCTCTCAGTTATCAAGAAATTTCCAAAGCGGGGCAAAATGGTTGCCAAGCCGGCCTCAAAATAATCATCAAGTGCCAAAAAACCTTCAAGCGCAAGGTAGAATGCATCATTCATTCGTGGCCTATGTTATCAGCCATTGTATCCATACATTCCGCTCTTTGGCCTATGTTGTGTCGCCATAGCATTGCATCTTTACATTCTTGCTCAGCGGCCTATGTTGTCGGCCATAAGATTGCATCTTTACATTCTTGCTCATTTGGCCTATGTTGTCAGGCCATAGCATTGCATCTTTACATTCTTGCTCACTAGCCTATGTTGTCAGGCCATAGCATTGCATCTTTACATTCTTGCTCACTGGCCTATGTTGTCAGGCCATAACATTGCATCTTTACATTCTTGCTCACTGGCCGATGTTGTCAGGCCATAACATTGCATCTTTGCATTCTTGCTCACTGGGCTATGTTGTCAGGCCATAGCATTACATCTTTGCATTCTTGCTCACTGGCCTATGTTGTCAGGCCATAGCATTGCATCTTTACATTCTTGCTCACTGGCCTATGTTGTCAGGCCACAGCATTACATCTTTGCATTCTTGCTCACTGGCCTATGTTGTCAGGCCATAGCATTACATCCTTCCATTTCTGCTCACTGGTCTATATTGTCAGGCCAAAGCATTGCATTCTTGCCTTCTCGCTCACTGGCCTATGTTGTCAGGCCATATCATTACATCCTTGCATTCGTGCTCACATGGTCTATGTTGTCGTGCCAAAGCATTGCATTTTTTCATTCTTGCTCACTGATTCTATGTTGTCAGGCCAAAGCATTGCATCCTTGCATTCTTCTCACTGGCCTATGTTGTCAGGCCAAAGCATTGCTTTTTTTTCATTCTTGCTCACTGGCCTATGTTGTCAGGCCATAGCATTGCATCCTTGCCTTCTTGCTCACTGGCCTATGTTGTCAGGCCATAGCATTGCATCTTTACATTCTTGCTCACTGGCCTATGTTGTCAGGCCATAGCATTGCATCTTTACATTCTTGCTCACTGGCCTATGTTGTCAGGCCATAACATTGCATCTTTACATTCTTGCTCACTGGCCGATGTTGTCAGGCCATAACATTGCATCTTTGCATTCTTGCTCACTGGGCTATGTTGTCAGGCCATAGCATTACATCTTTGCATTCTTGCTCACTGGCCTATGTTGTCAGGCCATAGCATTGCATCTTTACATTCTTGCTCACTGGCCTATGTTGTCAGGCCACAGCATTACATCTTTGCATTCTTGCTCACTGGCCTATGTTGTCAGGCCATAGCATTACATCCTTCCATTTCTGCTCACTGGTCTATATTGTCAGGCCAAAGCATTGCATTCTTGCCTTCTCGCTCACTGGCCTATGTTGTCAGGCCATATCATTACATCCTTGCATTCGTGCTCACTGGTCTATGTTGTCAGGCCAAAGCATTGCATTTTTTCATTCTTGCTCACTGACCTATGTTGTCAGGCCAAAGCATTGCATCCTTGCATTCTTCTCACTGGCCTATGTTGTCAGGCCAAAGCATTGCTTTTTTTTCATTCTTGCTCACTGGCCTATGTTGTCAGGCCATAGCATTGCATCCTTGCCTTCTTGCTCACTGGCCTATGTTGTCAGGCCATAGCATTGCATCCTTGCATTCGTGCTCACTGGCCTATGTTGTCAGGCCATAGCTTTGCATCCTTGCATTCTTACTGCTCTTAGGCCTATGTTGTCAGGCCACCCTGTAGTTTAGATTTTCTACTTTCAGGCTTATGTTGTCAGGCCGCTATAGCTTAGATTTACTGCTTTCAGGCCTATGTTTTCAGGCCGCTATAGTTTAGATTTACTGCTTTCAGGCCTATGTTGTCAGGCCGCTGTAGTTTAGATTTACTACTTTCAGGCCTATGTTGTCAGGCCACCCTGTAGTTTAGATTTACTGCTTTCAGGCCTATGTTGTCAGGCCGCCATGTAGTTTAGGTTTACTGCTTTCAGACCTATGTTGTCGGGCCGCTATAGTTTAGATGTAATTCTTTCAGGCCTATATTGTCAGGTCGCTGTAGTTTAGATTTATTGCTTTCAGACCTATGTTGTCAGGCCGACATGTAGTTTAGATTTACTGCTTTCAGGCCTATGTTGTCAGGCCGCCAAGTAGTTTAGATTTACTGCTTTCAGGCCTATGTTGTCAGGCCGCCATGTAGTTTAGATTTACTGCTTTAAGGCCTATGTTGTTAGGCCAAAGCATTGCTTTTTTTTCATTCTTACTCACTGCCCTATGTTGTCAGGCCATAGCATTGCATCCTTGCCTTTTTGCTCACTGGCCTATGTTGTCAGGCCATAGCATTGCATCCTTGCATTCTTGCTCACTAGCCTATGTTGTCAGGCCAAAGCATTGCCTTTTTTTCATTCTTGCTCACTGGCCTATGTTGTCAGGCCATAGCATTGCATCCTTGCCTTCTTGCTCACTGGCCTATGTTGTCAGGCCATAGCATTGCATCCTTGCATTCGTGCTCACTGGCCTATGTTGTCAGGCCATAGCTTTGCATCTTTGCATTCTTACTGCTCTCAGGCCTATGTTGTCAGGCCACCCTGTAGTTTAGATTTTCTGCTTTCAGGCTTATGTTGTCAGGCCGCTATAGCTTAGATTTACTGCTTTCAGGCCTATGTTGTCGGGCGATTAGTTTAGATTTACCGCTTTCGGGCCTATGTTGTCGGCCGCTATAGCTTAGATTTATCGCTTTCGGGCCTATGTTGTCGGGCAGTTGTAGTTTAGATTTGCTTTCGAGCCTATGTTGTCGTGCCGCTCGTAGTTTCGTTGCGCTTTCGGGCCTATGTTTCGAGGCCGCCATGTAGTTTAGATTTTACCGCCTCGGGCCTATGTTGTCGGCAGCTGTAGTTTAGATTTACTGCTTTCAGGCCTATGTTGTCAGGTCACCCTGTAGTTTAGATTTACTCCTTTCAGGCCTATGTTGTCAGGCCGCCATGTAGTTTAGGTTTACTGTTTTCAGACCTATGTTGTCAGGCCGCTATAGTTTAGATGTATTGCTTTCAGGCCTATATGTCAGGCCGCTGTAGTTTAGACTTATTGCTTTCAGGCCTATGTTGTCAGGCCGCCATGTAGTTTAGATTTACTGCTTTCAGGCCTATGTTGTCAAGCCGCCAAGTAGTTTAGATTTACCGCTTTCGGGCCTATGTTGTCAGCCATGTAGTTTAGATTTACTGCTTTCAGGCCTATGTTGTCAAGCCGCCATATAGTTTAGATTTACTGCTTTCAGGCCTATGTTGTCAGGCCGCCATGTAGTTTAGATTTACTGCTTTCAGGCCTATGTTGTCAGGCCGCCATGTAGTTTAGATTTACTGCTTTCAGGCCTATGTTGTTAGGCCGACATGTAGTTTAGATTTATTGCTTTCAGGCCTATGTTGTCAGGCCGCCATGTAGTTTAGATTCTTGCTTTGGGCCTATGTTGTCGGGCCGCCGTGTAGTTAGATTTATCGTTCGGGCCTATATTGTCGGCCGCTTTATGTAGTTTAGATTTCTTGCTTCCCGGGCCTATGTTGTCAGGCCGCCTTCTAGTTTAGATTTACTGCTCACTGGCCTATGTTGTCAGGCCATAGCATTGCATCCTTACATTCTTGCTTTTAGGCCTATGTTGTCAGGCCGCCGCCTAGTTTAGATTTACCGCTTTCAGGCCTATGTTGTCAGGCCATCCTCTAGTTTAGATTTAATGCTGTCATGGCCTATATTGTCAGACCATCATTTAGTTCAGTTTAATGCTTTCCCGTAATTTTGGCATCTCAGCATATGAGGTCAAGTTTCATAGAACTCGTCTTCGTTCAATGGTTAAGTTTCTCCGCATATAGGGTTGAAAAATCTACAATCTCAAGGGTGCGGTAACTCCATGATTATTGCAGTACCTACCTCGGACATAATTTGTTTACATCTTTACCCATCTCTTATTACGATAATATGGAGAATACTTCTCATATTATCTAATAAGAAAAAAACGGTAAGGGCAACCGTAAACACCCAATTATGTATATAAAATTCGCATTGTTAAAATTAATTAAGAAACCAAGGTAAATTACATAATAAATAAATAAATATAAAAAGGAGAAACTAAAAATAAAAATAGAATTTTTAAAAATCTGAAAAAATAAAATAAAGTCAAAAATAAAAATAAACAAAAATCAGAAAAACAAAGATTAAAATCTGAAAGAAAAAAAAACAGAATTAAGCAAAAACAGAAAAAACAAACCATTAAAACAGAAAGAAACAGAAAAAAAACAGAATTGCAAAACAGAAAAAACAAAAATATAATAAAACAATAAAATAGAAAACGTTTTTTAACAAAAAGAAAATGGTAACAGAAAATCTGTTTTGGATATAAAATAAAATAAAATAAAAAAGCAAAAGAAGACGGAGAACAAAAAACTGATTAAAGAAAAAGGGGGTGCTCTGGTTTGGGATTGAGGGAGGGGCCGAGAATACAAGAAAAAAAGGGATCTCATGAAGAGGGAGGAAAGCCATCACTTGTCAATGTATGTCAAGCCATCTTCACGTGGAGAAGGAGGTGGAGATCCAACTCAAGTCCACCATAGAATGGCCATGAGGGAGTGAAAGAGTCTCTAGTCTAAGGGTGTGCTTGAGACCTTAGTCGGGATTCAAAAAGACACCTCCTTCTGGTACTTCTAAAAGGAAATTCACCTTGCTCCCTGGAGAGGAGGATACGGGATCGATAAAAGTTTCGAGAAGACCCTAAGGCCCTCCAAGAACGAACCAGGCTCGAGAGGATGGAATTACAAGCAAATTACAAGGGGAGAGGGAGATGAAATTTCCTTGAGAACCTAGCCAACGATAATCGAACCATCCATAATTCTTGAAATCAAACTCACGTTCGAGTTGAGACAATACCTTTCCTTCTCTAGTTTACGATAAAGTCTTCTCATAAAATTCACAATTGTAGCATGAATGTTGTAGTCGAAATTCTTGAAGTTGATCACATGCCTGTTAGGATTTTCGGTTTGTGATGATTCACATTTCTTGAATCTCTAACTAAAATAAAGTTTACGAAGTGAATTTAAAAGATCGGTTCATAATCTTGCGATTAAATGGTTGCGGTCTCGTAAATCGAGTCCATGAACTACCGCATAGTGGTAGTTGAATTGCCTAGCCACAAGTGGGTCAAGTTAGTATATATAGTCGAGGCAGTTCCTCCCATTTGAAAACCAATGAGAATGACTAAATATTGAAACATTGCATATCTAGCTAAAACAGACCACCATTAGAGGTAGAAGAAATTAATGCGGTGAATGTAGTGCAAGCATTTGTAGAAGGCACTCAATCGGCAAGATTTGATGCAACATCTAAAAAGAATATTAGATATTGAGCTATTGGTGCACAATCTTTCAAATGTAGAATTAGTCGCAACACATTGTTAAACTTTATCAATGAGCATAAGACTACCTTACATTAAAAAGTGGCTTTGGAAAGAAGCCTCGATCAATCGGGAGAACAAAGGAATACATGCACTCCAAGCTAAGGAGTCATGTGTTAATGGCTAATCGAGGTAAGGAAAGGATATCCGAAAAGGCAACGTGGACCACTCTCATACATAGTATGTGGTGATCATAATATATGTTGATTTGAGTTTAACGAGAGAGTGGCCAAAAAAGGTGTGGGCCAACGAAAGTTTTAGGGAAATGTCATGAAATTTACATAGAGTCCAAATTCATGTTCAGAGAGGATGCTTTTTGATTAATTTGGAGGGCGTTAAATGGTGTAACGTCACAGCTCTAGTGGCGAGAGTAGTCTTTGCCCACTGATTCTCTTAATTGGTGTTCGAATCAAACATGCCAATTTTGATATTTTAATTCGTATCCCATTCCAACTCTTATAGATTTTAAATTAAAACTAAAGCATCAAACACACAATAGATGATTGGTTAAGCGTCGCTGCTGCCCTTAACTGCTAGACATTGAGTTCGAATCCCTCCTGTAGCCGTTCGTCATTTTATCATAAAATTGCCATGCTAATTCCCAACAAGCACCATGACCAATTTACTTCTCGACCTAGCTTGGGGCCCTTGATGAGTACCCTAATACCCCTAGGAAAATTCAAGAATCCCTATTTTGTACCTAAAAATTATAAAAAAAAACTTCTAAAAATCCAGAAAATTATAAAAATTACAGAACATTATAAAAAGTCCAGAAAATTAATAAAAAACTTCTAAAAATCCAGAAAATTATGAAAATTAAAAAAAAATTATAAAAAATTTAAAATTAATAAAAAATTCAAAAGATTCAAAAATTAATAAAAATTCCAGAAATTCAAAATTAATAAAAAAATTCCAGAATTTCAAAAAATTAATAAAAAATTCATAAAAATTCAAGAAATTAAGAAAATTAGCAAAAATTCTAAAATTCCTAAATAAATTCATAAGATTTTCAAATAAATTCATAAAAATTTCTAATAATCATCCTAAATTTTCATAATTGCAAAATTACGCTTTCTTTTATTCAAGAAATATCATTTGCAAATCGCATCTTTCCAAAATTTTAAAAATCTCTTTTCTAATATTTTGGGATTTTTGAGAAATCTCACGTAATGGGCTCTAAATAGTGGAACCGCGTTTTACCCGTTCAACATTTAGTAGTTCATATAGGCCCCCGTGTCTTTTTTAGCCGCTCGGGTCTTTGTGCATGAGTGGACTTAGGGTCCCCTTAAAACTTTAAAAATATCTTTTCTAATACTTTAGATTCTAGGTCTCACGCGATGGCTCAAAATGGGGAAGCTGGCGGTTCACCTACTGTTCTAACATTTAGTAGTTCGTATAGGCTCATGTCTTTCTTTAGCCGCCTCGGGTCTTGTGCATAAGTGGACTAAAAGACCCCTCCCAAAATAAAACTTTCTTTAAAATAACCAAATCTTCAAATATTCTTTTAAACACTCTTCAAGGTCAAGCCTTCACGAACCAGGAACTACGTAAGCCTTGAGTTTCCCATTGCACCGTGGAATACGTGGGAGCGTTAGGATCAGATCTGTCAGGCTAACCTCCATCAAGTAATTTATTTCCACTCTAATAAAAGGGATCAAATCATTTTCAAATAATCACACACTCAGTTTAAGGGTACTGTTCTTCGGAACAGGCGAGTGGGGTGCCTAACACCTTCCCCACTCGTAACCAACTCCCGAACCTAAATCTCTTCCTTGAGTCAAGGTTTTTCCAAATATTTTCCCTTAAATAAAAATTTGGTGGCGACTCCACATTATCAGTAAAATTCATTTTTAAAATTTTAGCGAGTTCGTCGTCTCGTCAGAATTACGGTTGCGACACTCCTCATAATAGACGTTCTTCTAAGGAAGTGGTTACTGAGTAAAAGAAAGCCTTAGTATAATTTGATCATCTGAAACAACCCTACTTGACTTTGGTAATTAGTTTATTCACTTTCTCGTTTTTTATACCCCTCTTCATTCCAAGTCAAACAATTTGTTCAATCTATGCCTTCGTTGGACTATTTAAACATATATCCCAATAATTGAAGGATGAAAGGAAGAAAGCTAAAGAAGTTTCACATAAGAAGAATGATGAGATGGAGTTAAGGCTTAAGAACTTTGAAAGGGATTCAAAGAGTATCAATAAAGATCTAAATTTAATCCTTTGTCATATGAAACTTCTCTTGGATAGATAAAATGGATTTAAGGATGGTTGAACCAGAAGATTAGCAAAGAAACCACTTTCTTCATCTTTCAACTTGAAAAAAATTTCTTTATCAAGTCAATCCAAGTGAAGCTACCATCTTTTGTGATGATCATTTTCCACCCTTTTTTTTTTAATTGTTGACAAAAGAGAGAGAATCAAAAGAAAAAAAAATTTATTTTTATTTATATTTTCTTTTACTTTAGCATAGCATGAACATTTCATGAATGATGAATATAGCATGAACATTTCATGGATGATGAATATTTTCATCTTAGTTTTCTATAATTTCTTTTTTTGTTGAAGTTTTAGGTAAACATGAAGTTCCAACTTTTGTATGAAATTCCCTTTTTCAATCATATCTGAAATATTTGGATAAGAATACTTTTTCATGTCCTTACAAATATTAGTATAAAGCTTTTAATGAGAAGATTTTTGTGAGCAATTAGTCTTTGATTAGATGACCTTGTTTCATGAATATATACAACTGTATTTTTTTTTAAAAGTAAATTAAAATTTTTCTAAATGTTAAAATATAAGCCTCAAAATCCAAGGAAGTACCTTAAATTGAATGGGAGCATTTTTTTAGTCCTTGGTGTTAGAACCAAGATGGTTAACATTAAAAATTTTTGGTGATTTTGAAAAAAGATTAAAATTTAATGAAAACATCTTAAATATATTAATTTTTTTTTGTTAAGTATCTAAAGTAGGTAAAGATTGTCTAAGGATAGTAGAGTGTTTGGATAAAGAAGCTGAGATAAGGTGTTTTCTTATTAGACAACAACATTCATCTATAAGCATTAAATGCTTATGTAAAAAAAAAATAACAACTATATTAGTACCTAATACGAGTCAAAACAAATTTCTGCGATGTTTTCTTTACATAACCTATCAACAAGGTTTATCTTACAAAACACTATCAGTCACTTCTTGCCCTCTTTTAGGAATGCCTTGATATATGAGAAATAGTTGTCAGATGATATAAGTTGATGCTCAATAAAACTAGATATCATTACCTACCAATGACTTAATGTTTTAAATTTCCAAACAAAGCTCTCACAATAGTCTTCTTCTCTATATTTATTTATAAAAAGGACTTCAAAAATTTGGATGGAGAGACAAGTATTCAATTCATGCATATTCTTGGAAAAGCATAAATCTTTTAGTTATCAATGTTATAAACTTATATCTTTAGATAGACTAAATTTTTTACCTTCCTATATCTTTATTTTCTTGGATTTAGTCTAAAGAAACTTGTTCGAAGAATACTTGGTTGATTGATGCTAGAGACTTGCAGTCAAAGAACACTTGGAAATTCTTTTACTAAAAGTAAATTTACATTTATCTTCACCAATGCATTAAGACTACTATTTATACTTCCATGAAACTCATTGGCCATTATGTCTTAGATTAAACTTTTATATCTTTTCATTTATGCTTTATTTGGATGATGTTGGAAATTGAAAAAGAGTAAGAGAAGGAAAAGAAATAGAAGTGTAATAAATAAAGTGGAAATAAGAAGAAAAAAATGAGTTATTTAGATGGATAAAAATAAGAGAAAAAAAATTATTTTCTCTTATTTGAATGAGTGGAAAATAAATGGAAAAGAAACATAATAGTAGTATAAATTTTATTTTATATATTTAAAAAATAAAATTTAACTTTAAAAATTGATTTTTTTTACTATGTTTTTAATAATATAATTTTTTATTTTATTTTTTAAAATATATAATAATTTTAACAATTTAAAATAAAAATATCTTCATCCTTTATTTTCACACCTTGTTCAAAGGATTAAATTTTATGTGGAACCTACCAAAATACTTTCCTTCTCTCCTGTTTCAATACATAAACAAACAACATAAAATATTTCCATACCCACTTTATCCTTCCCCTCTATTTCCTTTTCTCCTATTTTCTATGAAATAAACAAAGCATTAATGTTTCATATCATTGGTGTATGTTTTATATGTTAGAGCACTTTTAACAAGTCTTTTGTACCAATTGCCTATCTTTTTTGCTTCGTAAAGACACATTTCCTCTTCTATCTTAGTAAAAGCTTTGGAAGAATTAATTCTTTTTGTCTGAAATACCTTTCTAGACTACCTAAACACCTCTTTAGAAGATATAATGAAAAGTGAGAAACTATGTTCAAATCTTTCACGTTCATAAGAATATTTTGCGATAAAATTCTTACAAGACAAACATTTTAATTCATATGACATTTCATGAGAAATTCCATTCAAAATTTATTACCGCATAAAAAACTTTAATTAAATTTATGAGTAAGGATCCATCGATAATAGATGTAAATTTATATTTTTTATAAAATATTAAATTCACTAATTTGACTGTTAAAACATGTTATAATATTATTATGATTATATATATATATATATATCAAATTTCAAATAATTTAGATATTTTTAGGTATGTTATTTAACTATTGATATTTACATATATTTAAATAATATATTAGATGTTAAAATAAAGTTATGCGGTAAAGTATCTATTAATTTTTATTTTGTATGAAAATTTATAAATATGATCTACTTAATAAGAAACTTCAAAGTAATGGTTGCATTGGTGAATCTTATATTCTATAAAAAGTTCTTAAGTTAGTGTATAAGTTTATAGTATGGAACCTGATACATATTAAGTATATATGTAACACTATAATAATGAAATTCATCTTATACTTAAGTCATATTACGGATTCATTATTAGTTTGTTACTTCATGATTCAGAATTCCTTTATAAAATTACCGTTATCGAAAATACGATATAAATTTTTCTTTAAAATATTTCTTAAAAGTGTGAGCCTCATTGTATTAATCAATGTTATAGATAGTAATAGTTAAAACATCATCACTCACGCTAATTTTGAAAACTAACGTTCTTTTGTGTGATATAATATTCATTCATTTATATAGCAACTTGTATGTTATTATATATATACATAAGTAGCAAACATATAAGAAATAACAATTCAAAGGCTCTCAGTAAATCCTCTAAAACAAGACAAGGGTGTCAATGCCCATTAAGTTACATTCATCCATAACAAGACACAGAGTACATATAAAAAAAAACAAAATCCTTTTTAATGATTCATGTGGTATCTCCCGACGAATCGTTGGCCTATCCTTCTTCGCATTTATTTCAACCCATGAGCATTATAGATTTGGTCCATACTACACAATTCGAGATAAATTATTACCATTGTGAATGGCATAATCGGGGTTTCAGACAGAAAATAGTGGTAGGGGATCAGAAATTAAAATTTTTCAACACATATCTACCCTAAAACTAATGCCAACATTTTCCATCCAGTCACTTCAGTTTGTTGAGAAAGGTGGCATACATATAATTTCACTTATAAGTTTTAAAGAAATTTTTATCTGAAGTGGGTTCTTTTAATAGCAATAGAAATCAATTCTTGTACAAATATGCATTTCATACTGATCCTTAAATCATTCTTCTACAAAGATAATCATAAACATATACATCATGCATTCTTGAGATCATTTGTCATCATATCATAGATTTTATTTTTCCTTTTTTTATTCATGTCTTAGTCAAATTCTTTCTCATTTCTTTATCATCTCTTAATGATAATTTCTAGTTTAGTCATATAATACAAATTTAGTCAAACAATATCTTTTCACCGGTTTGCTACTCTACCTTTTTATTCTTAGGACATGAGTTTACTCCTTAATGGTCATCACCATCATAATTCTAGGAAACCTATCGCTAGGAGGAATTTTAAAGATCTATGTCTTTACCATAGAAGTACCTCTTGCACTTCTAAAGGACCTCTCGCCCTTCTGAATATGCACCAGTCCTAGACTTGGCACATTAAAAGCAGTATTAAGTTTTTACAAAAGGTTCTTCTTTAGTTATCTCTTAATTTATTAAGTTCTATTTTATAAATCTTCAAGATAACATGCATGCTTAAACAATCCATCCAATATGATGTGCATATATAGCATCCTTACCCATTCAATTTTTCACATACTTCACCAACATATAACATCATAATTTACATCAATTTTGTAAATTATTCAAGAGAGAATTTAATCCACTTTATGCATGAATCTACGTACTTAAGTAATAATATAATAGATAACATAATTACTTAACTAAAGCTCATATCCTAATTAAGATTTTTTATTTATGCTTACTTGTAAATTTTTGTTGGACAACATATACCCTTCTAAATTATTTCTTAATCTTTCCTTTTCTCAAAAGCTAGGTTTTCTCAATATTTTTGGTTTAAGTTTGTGAAATGGTGAGTCATGGATGTAATTGGCTAAATGACCTATTTTAATTTAACTTACTTTATGTTCCTCAATTTAGGTATTTAATGAACAACCACCTCATTCTAAACTTTAGTGAAGGTAATTTTATACTTCTTGATTATTAATCTAATTAACTAATTTAAATTTCTAAACTTGATTAGATTTGTTTGTGTCTTTGTTTATGAAACCATGCCCATTTATTTGAAATCCTCTTAGAAATATTTAAACACCTATACTAGTGATCCTAAAATTTATTAACCACTTTTATGAAATTTCCTAAGTCTTGGTTGAATAATAACTTATTGTTCTTATGGTCAATTTTTTATATATTTGAAAGGTGATTCTTGTGAGATCATGATTTAAGTTGTTAGATTGGTTTAACTTGGTTTTTTTAAGGTTTTTCTCCTTAATTACTATGACTTGGCCGAATGACCTCTTAAATTATTAAAATCTATTAATTAAAATTTTAATCATCTTCTTGTACTTAGAGGGATTTATTCCATGTCTTAATAAAAATTTAAGCTCCTTTGTCCCTTAATTTAGGAGACTTGGCCAAATGGCCTTCTTGATCATTTAATGGTCCCTCTCACCCAATTTTTCCCTCTTAACTTGTGAATCTTAGATTAAGACATTGATTACACACTTTGATTTTGGATCCAACAAATTTTATCCTTGGTCCATTGCTTTTGCTCATGATTATGAAGAATTTGAAATGTCTCATTCACCTTCTAAATCCATAAGTCCAATCCTTATCTTATAACCATAAAGGTCCAATTTTTTTGAAGTAAATTTTTAACTTTTATGACTTAGATTTTAGAACCCTTTTTGATTTATGATTATATTGATCCAGATCTAGATTTTTATAAAGATTCAAGTTCAAGATTTTAACTTTTCATGGAGATAGAAACAAGCTTACAACTTTAAAGAGAAAAGACCGCACAACTTTATTTTCAAGCCAAACTAAGTTGAGATCCACAAGATTTATTTTAAGTTTTGATTATCATCTACTTGAGCATCTTCCAACACTTAAGCAAAACCTCTAAAATCTGTCCAAGATACTTAAAAATAAATTTTATGAACTTTCAACCGATTAAATTGCTCTAAAAGCACCAAGGAGCATTTTAATCTATTAAAACTTCCTATTGGCTCTCAATAATCACTTAAAAATTAAGTGATGATTATTTTAAAAAAGGCTAGGGCAGTTTTAAGCAAGAAAATGCTCAAGCAAGTTGGATTCGTAGAGTTTAGAGAGAATCACAAAAGAACAAGAAAAATAAGCCAAAAACACTTATAATATTTAGAAAAATTTTAAAGGTAGAAATCCCTACTTTTTGGAGACTAGGAAAAAGAACTTGATGAATTTTAAGATGATGTTATCCTTCCTTAATGGTCCAAACGAATCCTTGATGAGGGATGGTGGAGTTTTTTTTTCTTACTTAGATTAAGGTTTAGAGTCCAAAGATAGAAGAATAACTTGGTTAAATTTTGGTTCAAGGGTGATTTAAAGTGAAAGATTGATTGTAGGATATTGAGTGAATGTTTCAAGAAGAAATTTTGAAAGAAAAATATGCATCTTTGGTCTTTAATGAAATTCAGCCATGACTGTCATTTGGATAATAAATTCTTAACTAAGGGTAATTTGGTCTATTCACTTGAAAGTTTTCTTTTTAAATTTAATTATAAATTAAGTATAATTATCCTTTAACCATAACCATGATTTTTTTAACCTAATTATGCTTAGTCCTTAACTTAACCATGGTTAAATTTTCTCTCTCCTCATAAATATTTTTTATCTTTTTGTACATTAAGGCATGGTGACTTATTAGGATCTAATGACACACAAAATAAGCTATAATTTTTGTGCATAAAGCTCCAATTACAAGTCTTTGCCTAACAGTTTCTAGCTTTCACGGGCTGTCAGGGCATTATGGTCATTTTTTGAAAAATTTTCAACAAAGTTTCTAAATTGCATTCCTAAGGTTTAAAATTCTTATTGGATCATTTCCAAATCATTTCTAATTTATTTTTTAGGGCTCTTCATGAATGTTTTAAGCGTTTTCATTTTTTCTTCATCTTTAACTTTTCTCCAAGATATTCGAACCATTATTGATGATATAATTTCTAGAATGTGTTTCTAACTTTTTGTTCCTAGTTGTTTGCACATTTTTTGTTGTTATTTCAGCATAGGGGTATTTTCGTTATTTTATAAGAAGATCTCTAATTTTTTTTAAATTTTTTCTATCCCTATTTTTCCTCTTGTTAATATAAGTTTATAAATTATGGAGTTTATCATATAAATTTTGGATGTTACAATATATATATATATATATATATATCATGGAGATATTTTTATCATTTTATAAAAAGATCTATAATTTTTTTAAATTTATGTTTCTATCCCTTGTTTTCCTTTTATTAATATAAGTTCATAATTTATGGAGTTTATCATAGAAATATTGGATGTTACAATAAATAAAAATATATATATATATATATTTAAAATTTTTAAAAATGATAATTAAAAATTTAAATATTATTTAAATATGTTTAACATGCCAATTTTAATGTTTGTTAATGGAAACTAAGACCAAATACTTATTTGTATGACAATGATAGAAGTTAAATATTAACAAAAGATATTTTTTAAATCGAAACAAATTTGTCATCAAATTATATATATATATATATTTAAAATTTTTAAAAATAATAATTCAAAAATTTTAAATAGTATTTAAATGATTAAAATTTTAAAAATTATAAAATAATTTTTCTAACATTTGCATAAAGATACATAAAAAAATTACATAACATAAAATTTTATTAAAAATCATAAAATTTCATGCATCAATAACATTAAATGTTAAAATATTTAAAAATAATAATTTATCAATTTTTTATTTTATTCCATTAGATTAGGAATGGGTATTGGACAACCTATAACCTAACCAACATAAGGATATTGGCTTTGGATTTTTTTTATCCCAAAGGAATTGTTTAAAAAATAAATATATCAAATGGGCTTGTTTCAAAATTTATATCTTGCATGAGATCAACATAGTAAATGTTACCATAATAAAAAAAGTGACATTTAAAATATATTTTATAATGTTTTATAAATAAAAAATTACATTGATGAAATTTGTCAAATTTAAAGAGTGTAATAATATATTTTTTAAGAAGTAAAACGTATTATTAAATGTGTTATATGTATTTCTCTGATACATAAGATATATAAATTAATATATTTTATGAGTGTATATTATATGTGTAAAATGCATATATAAATATCATATAGATTTTTGCAAGAATAAAAGAAAGTTGATGAATTTTGATCGTAGAAAAAGTATTTCAAACAACTTTATTGAAGTGATTAAATTTTAGTGTTTTTCAAATGTTTATTATAAAATTTGGCCTATTAATTTTATTTTTATTATGAAGTAAATTTATTTTTGTTATGTAACAATATTTTAAATTAGTATTAGTAGAGTATCTTAGAAAATTTTTAAAATATTTTATATTTAAAAAATATGATGAGGTAAAAAATGTAAAGCTTACTCTATCAAAGCTTCCTTGAATCCATACTGAAAATCTTTGGGATGGATCAACATATACACATATTAAAACAAACTAATTAGTAGTTAATAAATAACTTAGTATATATATATATATATATTGAAAGGGATATCTTTATTTTCTGAATCGTGATACTAATGAGAAGGATATGAATATGTCGGTAATAGTGAAGGTTGAGCACCTTGAATAGGTGTAAAGTATTGTCCTCCTGCCTATATGGAAATGATGGAATGTGTTGTGATCAATGTTTAACACACTTTTCATGATGCCAGGGACCTTAATGCTCAACTTTAGTTTCTAGAATCTTAACTCTTGCCTTTGTCCGATGGGCTTTTTTATGTAGGATTAGGAGTGCTCATTTGAGTCTCTACAGAGCTATTCTTTTTCCTATGTATCAATAGTAGGTTCTCCACATGATAATGTCTCTGATTGAGAAACCTCAATACTTAAATAGTGGATCATTTTCATTTCATACACCTATAATAAGGATACTAAAAAAAATGTAATAAAATATGGAAGATAAATATAAGTGTAAAAAAATTTCAAAGATCAATGTAAGTGAAACACTCACCATTCATCCTTTAATTGCATATTTTTTGGTGATCCAATAACATGTACATCAAGTGTACCATTGCATGTATTTATAGTTAGAACTTAACAATTTTTCATAAGGCACATCCAAACATACATATTAATATATGTTATTCCATATCATCATATCATCATAAAAGGACCAAATACCCTTATTTAGTTATTGTTAGTTATCCTTTTCAATATCATCCCATAAATTTTTTTTAGTTGAGTTAGAGGTTGGAATATATGTTGGATCATCCCAAATTATTTCATCGTACCATCTAATTGATTGTATTCTAATATATTAAAACAAAATAGTAGCACAACAATAGTCTATATATCCATCCTGTGTCTACAAGTCTCAAACAAATCTTTGATCACATGCCTGTAAGATTACTATGTGATCTAAAAATATAAAAAACATAGTTTAAATGATGTCTTCATAATACATATACAAAGGTATCATTTAAAAATAAACTACTTACCTGATCTTATTTAATCGATTCAAATATATGCCTATAAAATGTGATATCCTGATAGACTACCCTCACTAATCCTTCTTTCATATGTAATGAAGAGGTGTTACTATTTTCAATAATAATGTTCAACAAAAAAAAAATATATTAACAATGAAAAGTACATTAAAAAATAATTATCTAGCTCTATATGATTTGAAAAATTAGGGTCATTAGGTGAAATAGAAAAAAAATCATTCTCATATCCATAATTGTAAGAAAAATGTGAAACCGCATATCTCCTTTTTATTGTAATTTGTGCAACTACCCAGCTCATAATACAAATGTACTAAAATTATTGCTTCCCAACTATATTGACCACACTAGTCTAAATTAGTTAGGAATGAGAGATATCCTAGAAACCTTACTACTCAAGTAATTGTAAAGAATAACTCTATTAATGAGATAAAGGATGTATGCACAGGCAAATCATTCCAACTAGACTTCATTTTCCATGTGGCCCTCAACGTTTATCAAATTTTGCAACAATAAATCATCTTTAATGACCCTCTAATCTTATTATTAGAAAACAAAATTCCTAATAAATTTTCAACAATAAGTTATTAAGCACGAGCTGATGGACTTTCAATAACAAAAAGGTCATTTATGAGCAATCATATAAGAACTCCTACATTTGAAGGATGATCATGCATTCTCCAAGTACCATATGAAACATGTGTCTTTAAACTTCATTATTCTACCAAAGCTTCTATGAATAAATTGTAACTGGACTGTTTAAAAAAATCAACTCTTCAAAAATGATTATTTATTTGCTCTACAATTAAAGAAACATTATCCCGCTTATAAAATAATTTCTTTCTTTTTTTTTAATTTTTTATTTAAAATTTGTTCCATATTTATTTAAAAACATGCACAGGTTGAATTTAAGAAGTAAATAGTTATTTGGACCGAATCTAATGGCACAAGTGCAATTTGACAAACATAATATTATTCTTTGGGTTAGTTAATTTTTTGTAAAATAATATTATTTATAAATTATAAATTAAATCAATTAAAAAATAATAGAAAATTTTAAATAAATTTTTTAACTAATAAATCCTAAACCTACCAAATAAAACAACAAAATTTTAACTACATAAAACAACAAAAAATTGTACATGAAAGATTAACAAATAAATATCAACTACATAAGATAACAAAAAATTCTACCCAACATATTAACTAAATAAAATAACAAATAATTTAATATAAAATATTAACTAAAAGAGCAACAAATAAATCTACCCGAAATATTAACTAACAAATACTAACTAAATAAAAACAAAAAATAAATCTAAATGAAATATTAACTAATAAAACAACAAATAAATCTACACAAAATATTAACTTAATAAATAATAAATAATAAGTAATAAATATTAACTAAAAATAACAAAAGGAATATCTAACAAAATAAATATAGCTTTTTCCTTAACCAAATAATAAAAAAAATTAAACTTATCCCATAATCAATTAAAATGCTTAAAAATTTAAATTTACATTCACAATTTTTAAATAATAAATTTTTTTAAAAAACATTTAAAATGCTTAAAAAAAATTCACATTATCCTTCAAAAAATAAAATTCATAAAAATAATTTTTAATTACTTAAAAGCTAAAATTTATACACTTAAATTATAATCATAATTATAAATTTCAAATTAAATAAAAATGTATTTAAAAAATTATAAACTACTTAATTGACTAATTAAAAGTTTCATAAAAATTATAAATAAAATTATAAACTCTAATATATTTTTTTGATTAAATAATAAACTTTTATTTTACATAACATATAAAAATAAATTATTTTGTTTGTATGTCTATAACATTGTTACAACATATACTTTACATTTTTAAATATTTCTATTACAATACCTAAAATCATAAAATAATCACATAACGATTAAATTAAAAAATTAAACTATACATTAATTATCATACAAATCATAAAATAAAACTAAAATAGTCATCATACACAAACACCAAGTTAAATTATTTTAAATATACACTATTTATAAACTAAAATAATTTTAACATATATACTATATAAATCTCTACATTAATATATTTTATTACTACAAACTATATAAAACTCTGTTTCCATAATCAATTAAAACGTTTAAACGAATAAAATATACCTACACAATTTTTCAATAATTAATTTTTTTAAAAAAATCATTTCAAATATGCTTAAAAAAATTTCACATTATACTCAAAATTAATATTTATAAAAATAATTTTTAATTACTTAAAAGCTAAAATTTATAAACTTAAATCATACTTAAATTTATAAACTCTAATATATTTTTTGTTTAAATAATAAAATTTTATTTTACATAATTTTTTATAAACATATACAAATAAATTATTTTGTTTGTATGTCTATAACATTGTTACAATGTATATTTTAAATTTTCATATATTTCTATTACAATACCCTAAAATCATAAAATAATCATACATAATGATTAAATTAAAAAATTAAACTATACACTAATTATCATACAAATCATAAAATCATGAAATAAAACTAAAATATTCACCATACACAAACATAAAATTAAATTATTTTAACTATACACTATTTATAAACTAAAATAATTTTAACATATATATTATATAAAGCTCTACATTAACATATTACTGTAAACTATTATCTAATTACTAACATATAAATTCTATACTATAGACTATAGGCTAAAATATTTCTATCAATATTAAGTAATTTATAATAGCAAATTACTAATGTTTTTAAGATTTCAAACTATAAATTAATCAGAAAAAATTTAAGTTTTAAAATGAAATACTAACCTGATTGTTGCTGTTCTATTTTTTAATTTAAGCTTTAAAATTAAATACTAACCTAATTGTTACTGTTCTATTTTTTGTTTTTGGTAACTAAAATTTGTTTCCCTTTTCATTATACCAATCAAAATTTTCTATACAATAATTTTTGTAGAATTTTCAGATACAGAGAAAAGAAAGGGACATGTTGGACCACATGTTGAGATGGCAAAAGAATTCGTATCTATCCCACTCTGAATTGATTGACATTATTAAAATCTGATTTTTAAAAATAAAAATAAGAGTGAATGTAAAAATACTGATATCTATTTTATTTCTACGTATAAAATTATTAAAATATTTTTATTATTATAAAAATATTATATAAAATTAATAAGATTATAAAAATAGTAAAATATATAAATTTTTTAAAAATATAATAATTTGATAAATTATAAAAAAATAAAAATAAAAATATAAAAGATCGAAGCTAATTTCCTTAACTCCAATTAGGAACGAGGATGTTGTTTAATTTTTAAAACTAATGGGGATGGGGTTGGGATAGAGTTAGGGATAAAAACAAAGAATATGAAACCATCCCCTAACCTGTCTAGTTGTCATACTTAACCATATGGTAACATAAAATCATTCTTATGGTGATCTTCCAACAACTCTTATAATGTTAAAAATTTAAACATTTAAAGGATAAAGTAATATGTTTTTCATTGAAAAATCGAATCTTCATAAAATCTTAAAATATATTACTTTATATGTTTTATGTATGTGCTAGAGACATCCATAAAACACATTTGATAATATATATTGCTTCTTAAAAAAATTATATTGTTAAATGGATTACATTCTAATTTTATAAGTTTTTCCAATATTTTTTTATTTATAAAATGTATTATAAAATATATTTTATATATTATTTATTTTAATATATAATATTTACCTTTTAATTCTTGTGAAATATTTATTTTTAAATAACACCATTTTAGAATATTTATTTCTTAAACAATATTAAAAAAATTAGATAAATTTGATTTAATTATTAAATAAGTTAAATCAAATTTTTTAAAATTTTATTTAATTAAAAAAGTTAAAATATAAACCATTTAAAATATCTTTTAATTTAACAGATTACCTTATTTAAATAAATATAAATAATAATAATAATAAATTATTATTATTATTATTTTAATGTATTATTCTGAGATAATATATTTGTTCTATTTAAGAATTTAATTTATTTATTTACATATAAATTTATAATATTTATTTTTATTGTTAACCTAACGTAAGATTTTAAAAAAGACCTTAGGCTTTAAAAAATTTGACCTAACCTTAAAAATTGATCAATATTAAATAAATATGTTTAATCTATTTAAAATGTAAGATTTAAGTCTTAAATTCAAAATTTAAATTTAAATTTTGGTTATACAAAATTTAATTTAATCTAATTTATTTGTATTTTTAACTTAGATCTACATTAAAAAAATTAATTATAAAACATTAGTTTAATAGAAGTTCATCACTCAAAGCACACTAGAAAAGGATAAGAAACCTAGCAAGTAGCTATATAATTTTAACGAAAATAATATCACTTAATATAATAAAGTTTTACAATAATTTTTACATAAAAAGTATGAATAATATAACTATCGTAATTAAAGGAGATAGAGGATAAAAATTATAATTAAAATATTATTTTTTCTTAAATAATTTAAAATTAATTATATTAATTTTAAAATTAAGAATTAATCATATTAATCGTAATAGATAATAAGTATCATTATTATCTTTAAAAGATAAAAATTAAATAACTTTATCTTTTTAAAAAAAATTAAAATAACTAATTTTTTTTTATTTTTTTATAAACCAACCAACTATGTATAATGTATCTTTATAATTTTTTTTTTATCTTTTAACAACCATACAGTTATTTATTATTCTTTTAAAAGCTTATATATAACTTGTTCTTAATATTGAGGGACTAAAGTCTAAAATGATTATTTAGCTTCTTTTTCTTTATTTCTTTTTATCTTGTCTTCTATTTACCAGCAAGCAAAGTGGATAACATAGGAGCAACACGAAACAGCTGTTTCGTGCTTCTACTTTGTTCTGTTCTTAGAGGCTATGCTGTTACTAATGTCATCGTTTCCATGTAAGTCTTTCTCACACAATTCTTGCCTTCAATGCCTCCTTTCATACATGTCAATGTTTCATCATTAGAATCTGGAAACTTCTGAGTCTTTGTTCTCAACTTGTTGGTCTCGTGTCTGTTGTTGATTTTAAGGTCAACATATAGTGCTCAAGTCTTTAAGATTTGGATATGATGTTGAATTTTGATGCCAACTTTCCCTTTCTTCTACTTCTGCTTCAAAGTTTTGATTCACAGTCATGTGTTGGTCTGAGTGCAAGGCAATTGGGTCTCTTATGCATCCAATTCTAGGTTCCATCTCGGGATTCATGTGTGTGTATAAGGCTTTCAAGCCTTTTTGTTTAAAATCACTTGATGCCTAACCATTTTCCAGAAACAGTTAAAAATTAAAAAAAAAAAAGAGAGGTTATTTTCATTGTTTTTTATGTAAATCCTTGGAATGTGTGTCTAAAGATATGTTATAAAAAATTAAATAACAGTAATTTTTTTTATTAAAAATTATAATATTTGACATTATCAAAGTATTCGATGTTGTGATTTTCAATAAAAATATAGCATATATAAGTTCTTATTGTATGTCCTTGGGCATATCTTAGAAAAATCAACAAATCTTTAACAAAAAAAATAAAATTGAAAACAATGTAGACATTTTGACAATTAAAAGTGTAAACAAAATAAAAAAATAGAAAATATTTTCTGAATCCATACTGCCCCTAATATTTTACCTACTAGGTGAATGACACTATGGGAAACCAAGAGTTTAAACCCATGGTGAGTCAATGTTGCTCATCTTGTCATATTGTTTGCTTACATTAGGTACCAAATTAAGAAGGAAAGTAAAATTTAATATGAATAAGGTACATCTTTGAACTACTCAAAGT
The DNA here is from genome assembly GCA_026541065.1 of Canavalia ensiformis. Taxonomy (NCBI): domain Eukaryota; kingdom Viridiplantae; phylum Streptophyta; class Magnoliopsida; order Fabales; family Fabaceae; genus Canavalia; species Canavalia ensiformis. Next base: position 172,391 of record JAMKYM010001005.1, read on the forward strand.
TGGCATTGTTGTTACTATTGAAATTTATATGATTAGGCAACAAATTAGAGAATGGAAGTTGTTGCAGTTACCCTCAACTAAAATAGTTTTTCTTTTATAGCAGTAAACTTATCTTGTGCTATGCAAGGAACTGTATTTTCTCAAAGGAAACAATCAACTTGTGGATGCACAAATCAGAAACCAAAGGATTACCTGTAAGCATGATCCATGGACTGGCATTCTTTGTGCTATTTTTGTGAATGGATTGTAATTTAGAGTCTCATAGGTTGCTTTTTATATGTATGGACAGAGTGCAGGATAGCTGCATGTTACATTCTGAGAAAGCATTGAGGAGGAAACTCATCCTTTCTGTTTTGGTCTCAACTGGCGTTTTTCCAACCTTATCTTCTTATGGTAAGACAAAGAGTAAGAATCCCTATGATGAAAAACGCTTGTTGCAACAAAATAAGCAGATACAGAAACAAAACAATGCACCTGAGGACTTCCCAAATTTTATTAGAGAAGGTGATAATAATTGTTTTTCCATCTCTTTGAAGATCAACTAGTGTGATTTAGTTATATGCTTTCCGATATGTAATGTCTGATTTTCATCTTACATCCGTTTTTTATACATGATTATTTTACTTTAGAAGTTCAATAAGAAAATTCTATTATCCTTTTTTCAAAATGTGAACTCTATTGTCAAGGCCACAGTTATGTTTGTTTACTGAAATTCAGTGTGAAAAATTTAGGAGCCTTTGTGTGAAATTTTGGATATGATGGTCTCATTTATTGTTATATGTTTCAGGTTTCCAAGTTAAAGTAATATCATCAGATAACTATGTAAGACGTGATTCAGGGCTCATATACAGAGATTTTGTTGTTGGTCAAGGTGATTGCCCAAAGGATGGTCAGCAGGTTTTTCTTTTATTTTCTTTCCAATCTACCGCATCTTTCTTTGTAATTTAATCTTGAACCAATCATTTGACAGAAGCACTTTAGCAACTGGCTACCCTCCAAATATTGTTAGAGGGCAGAATGAAGTATATTTTGCTTTAGTATTAAAACATTTGCTATATGTTAAGGAAAGCATTGAGGCAGTTATTTGTGCTGCATCATCAATTGCATACTAATTTGCTTTGAGGAAAATCTTGAGTTTGTTGAGATGGAGAAATTTGGAAATTGATATTTGAGTGGTTCAATTGGAGAGTTAATGGAATTTTCTCAAATATAGAGCAAGATGCCAAAGAGCTGTTCCTCTTGGTTAGCTTTGAAAACCTGGTTTTACCATGAGGGTCTTCTTTTTAGAGTCTCTAGAGTTTTGATATTTTAAAAGATGATGGTCTAACTACTCAAGGTTTTGTTGTCATTTTTACTTCAACTTATGTGATAAGGATCTCCTTTAGAAAATTTTGATTTAATAATTTCTTAGCAATATCTACTAAGGAAATACAGTAGGAATGTCCAATTGAAATAGTAGCTTCTCCATTCATCAATGCATGTCCATCAAACAGTTTTTTTTTGCATATACTAACGATGTCACAGTTGTGTTTCAAGGAAATTGTTTCGCAAGTCAGCCTAACTTTTCACTATGGCAATAGCCTAAAAAATCCATGGATTAAGAGAATGACTTCTTGATGCTGTTGAGTTATTCTCTAGCATTTTATGTTAGTTTTCAACATTTTTCACAGGAAGGAATCAGTGAAAACAAGAAAAAGTTATTTTCTACTTTTACTGTGTTTTCAGACAAAACTTTTAAAACAGAAAACAAAATAAAAACAAGGTGACTTTTTTATAAATAAGGATGAAAATAGAAAATAAAAACAAAAAACATTTTCACAAAACAAACATCATCTAAAATTTTTTGTTTTTAACATCATTTAGCCATCCATCCATATTGTGGTCCTTCTATCTTTGCCACTTTGGTAAGGTGATTTGTTGAAAGTGGGGAGCTATCTCAAAAAATGTCATTTCAGCACTGCAATAGTGCAACTTTTAGGCACTAAAATTTAAATCTTGAATTGAATACACAAATTATATTCTCTAATTTGCTTTTCATCTGATTGTATATCATGTCTTGCAGGTCACTTTTCACTATGTTGGCTATAACGAATCTGGTCGTCGTATTGACAGCACTTATTTGCAGGGTTCTCCTGCCAAAATCCGCATGGGTAACAAGGCATTGGTTCCAGGTTAAAAATTTGAAGATTTAACATTATCAACTTCCTTGCAATGACTTTTCTTAAAAACATTCCTTGCAACTGTATGATAAAAGTATTCATCTTTTGCTTGATTTCTCTCAAAAGAACCAAAAAGGTAAGGGAATATGTGCAGATGGAAGTGAGAAAAGTACATTTTCTGATGTAGGATTTGAGGAAGGAATTCGAGACATGAGACCAGGTGGGAAGAGAAGAATCATTATTCCCCCTGAACTTGGACCACCAGTGAGTTCCAACATCTCTCATCTTTTATCTCCTTTCCCTAACTTATTTTGGAGTCTTTTCATATTGTTTGATGTTGAATGCTTAAAAAGATTGGTGCATGCTAAGGTCGAAGAAATTTTCCTTGTGTTTTACACAAACAATTATCATACATTACAATTTACAGCAATGAAGGTGCATAATTTAACTCTGGCACTTGGCTGGATCAAAATAGAACTGTTTAAAAAAATGAAGAACTACTCCCTTCAACTTCAGATATATTCAAACTTGCTGGAACTCTGATCTAGAAAAACCGCATGCATAAGGTGTACAGAGTTAGGTTGAAAATCATTATCTTATCTATTTTCTGTCAATAATAATTGTTTCCTTAATTCATATATTATTTCCTTGTAATAGAAAGTAATTGATTAATGTATATGGCATTCATTGAATGGATTCTAGATTTCTTTCTCAACAATGCCCAATAGAATGTTAGAACCAGAATACTTAATTGATACACACTTTTTGCCCCCAATCCCCTGAGAGGAGCATTGTTATGATCAATCATGATCCTTTCATTTAAGTAGGTCTAATTTGATCTTCTACACACAACCAAATGCAGAAGAAAGTTTGGCAGAATATTGGAGTCTCTTGAATCCATCTTATTCTTTTGCTATGACTAATCAGAACACATATTATGAGATTCAATAACCTGTAGAACTCACCAAAAATAAAATAAAATTAAATTAACCTGTTAGAAACTATTGAAATTTGAAACTTTTGTTTTCCTTTTCTTTCTCAGCATAAGAAAATTCCCTTTCAATATTAGGTCCTTCAATCCCGAGCACCTTTTAGCAACAGCTCATCATTCTTACTAGTACTTTATGAGTTACAGTTCTTGCAACTGCACTGAACTTCTTTAAGAAACATGATTTCAAAATAAATAATCTATCCTGAGTAACATGCCTGATGTATTGTGTTTTGCAGGTAGGACCTTCAACTTTTTTCAGCTCAAAACAGTTTGAAGTTTTTGATGTTGAATTGTTAAGCATACAAAACTGTGAAAGAAGGACCATAGGCTTTTACTCGGATGTTGTATGCAATTGAGACAAGGCTGCCATTTGAGCTGTCAGAAGCATGGTCAGTGAAGGTCTAAAGCACAGATTATTATAGCTATAAACTCAATTATGATTTTACTATATAGAAATAGTCACCCCGCAACCTTTGAGCTTCTTGCTTTAAGGCAATCATCATTCATCATGTCAAGATTTTTTCCTTTATTTTCTTTGGATCATATTGGCCAACGTTCTTTATTGCTCTGGTTTCTAAGCTGAAACCTTTTTCAATCATCAAGAAAGGTACGTTATTCATTGTGTGAAATTGGATAAGAATTTTTGAAAGTAGGATCATCTCTTCTTCAATAGATTGGATGGCTAATCAGTGATAGTTTTGTACTAAAAAAACAGGGTACCACAGACCCAAGTCTTTTATGGATAAGGAATTATGGATACAAAGCTGGAAACTCTTTCCACTTCAATTGAATAGATTAGCTTTACCTTTGGTAATATTTAAGCACCTTTTATATGACTTACACTACAAGATTTATTGACATAGTTACTCCACCTTCATCATTGATGGAGTTTCATGGTTATCTAAAATCTAGTCAACTAGACCCAACAGAAAACTGAGTTGAACTTCAGCATCAGCATGTCAAACGCATATTTATGTTTCTTAAAGTAAGGGTGTTCAAAGTTGATTAATTAAGTAGCCTAGCGAACCAAACCGATAGGATTTGTTAGTTAATTCAATTTGATATGGCACAAACATTGAAATCAAACTCTACTTACAAAAATTGTGAAAATATATGCGCTGTAGCGTAAAGATTTTATTTTTTATTCACCACTAGAGTTAATTTGTTTATATTATCATTTAATTACGTAGTGAAACTTTGTTAGGAAATTGACTTAGATAACAAGTGCCTGTGAAAGTAAACTAATAATAAACCAAGGTATTATATAATGTATAAGAAATTTTTACACACAAGTTGTAATATACCACTTACAAATTAATTGATTCAAAATTTAAAAGTCGTTAATATGAATTGGAATAGTTAAGTCATTTCATATAATGATTATTTTTAATTCATTCAATTGTTTGTACGAATCAGTTATCAATTAAATTAATCAGTTATCTTGACTAGTTTGCATAGATCAACATTTAGCTAACTGAACTTCTGTTAAAGCAATTGGTAGTATCAATAACACCAAAACTGCCTGGCAAATTCTTATGACGCTTAGCTACCACCATAAATTGTTATAAGGTAAATCATGCGTATCATTATTAATATGAAATGAGAATAAACTCACTGACATTATTGGTTGCTGTTGCTTCAAATTTATAGACACACTTTGGTATCTTCAGTTAAAAGTATCGACCATTCCTTTCAATGTTTGAGTTATTGGTAAATCTTCCTACAGAATTAATATCAGGTAAAAAGGCCTTTCTCTGCGCATAAAATAATATATCACAGCCCTTTTCTTGATTGTATTGGAAACTTAATTTTCTTTATTATCATTCAAAAGCAGTTTTGACAGCTCAACTGCTTTCAAATTTTAGTAAGGTATAGCCATCCAAAAAAATTATCAATTAAGAGAATGAACTTAGTGCTAGAGGATGGAAATTGGTCCATTGAGGTGAACCACATTACAAAATACAAATCGATGAATCTAATTACATAGGTATCATTGATATGAAGATAGATCAACAGGACAAAAATGAGCCTCCAAAACCAGTTATGTTGCCTGGAGGACTTGATTGATATACATAACTTTCTATAGTAAGAGTAGATGATGAGAACTCTAGGTAGCCCTTGGGAATCAAACATGAATAGTCTTTACAAGTAAGCAATTGCATATAACATCTTAAGGTACGATACTACCAAAGGATTGGCACAAAAATCAGATCCTTATGTTTGTTAGAGGTGATTAGAGGAGTACAGGGCCTGCAGGGATAACTGGCAAAGGAGCAATTGACATGGCTGGTTGTTGCTCCACCAGCATACAGGTATTTCTGCCTTCAAAATCTGGTGAGGATATGTTAAGCATGCTTGAACAATTTCATGCTGAGCCAATGAAAGTACACAGCAACCACAATTATAGGGAGAGTCAATGGCACTAAGAAGCAGTAGTACCTATTATATTAGTCAAACACAAAGCAGAAAAAAAATAAGTTTTCCTATTTCCTTCAGGTAGAGGTAACAGTAATAGGAATAATAACAGCAATTGCTTATACAAGAAATTATAACAATAAATGATGAATTTTAATTGCAACATCATCACGTGCATCAAATTTACTTTTTTCTACATTTGCCCTAGAGTACAAAAGAGGGTGATGTTTCATGGTGGTAGACCATGAGGAAAAAGTGGAAAACCTAACATTAATATGTACGAAGCATATAGCAATTACATTAATTTAAAACTGAGTTTGGAGTATCTCATGCCATTGAGAAAGAAAGACTCACCTAGGAAGCTAGGACAAACATCATGTCGACCAAGAGCGAAGTTCTATGACCTGGTTAACTACTTGACAATAAACACTTCCCTCCTGATCTCCAATATGTTGGCTTTCCTGACTTGGTCATTTCCCTAACACTTATTCCTAAAAAGTTATCAAAGGGACTATTTCTCAAAATCCATTGCCTGAAGGATGTGAGAAGAACATTTAAGCTGTTTGGTCTAGGTTGCAATAGAGTATGTAATCTTTCACAAGTATAGCCTGAATGCTACTATTTTCTTATACAATATACGCTATCAGGATCATTTGGTGTTGGAGAAATTCAGAGGCTATGGCAGGAGATAGCTGACACTGTTCCACTTTCTTCTCTAAGATGTTTGATCTAGTTAAGATTTGCAGGTGGTGCAGTTCTGACACAAATAACACCCCTAATACTGGAAGGAGGATTATGTAGTGCCCCCTAATCGATGCTTTTATTTAAGTAAATGTACAGAATAGAGGAGACTTCTCTTGGCAATTCAGGTGTGGTTTTGGTATAACCTTCAGTTGGTCAAAGTCTCTTTTCCTCTTTTCATACGTACCAAAAAGCAAGCACTGTTTTTGATCCTCAGAGGTTAACAAGCATACTCAAACATGGAGCAACCCCTCAATTTCCAGATACACATGACAAGAATATAACCCGTTTAATTTACGTAATTGAGTCATTAGCATATGATCATCCAAATTACAAACCAAGTAAATCAGATCTTTGTCATGAATGACATATACTATAACCCTTTTAGGTGTAGCATGAATAGCATGTTTATATAACACATTTAATATCATCAACACATGAAACAGTAATAAAAAAAAGAAGAAATCTATCACAGAACATATCGCAAATAGCAATTTCAAGCCCTTATGTTTTATACTTTTTATTATTCCCTCTCCAAAAATCAACCAAACACGCTGAAAATCTTTGACAAGAAAGAAGAAACTACAGAGTTATAAATCAAAACAAGGGATGATTAATTACCAGTCATTTTGCATGGCAGATATGAGGGCAAAAGGGGAAGGAGGCAGCAGCTTGGAAATAACTGCAACAAAGAAATACCCAACAAAGAAGACAGAGCCAAAAGACACAAACAACCATCCCCAAAATTTTCTCTCATCAAATGAAGCCAACCAGCGACAGAGAGTCATAGAATCAATGAGGTAGGTGCCAACCTTCACCAGAATCAAACGCCTCTGAAGGAAATTTAAATAAATAAATAAATAAAAGATTAGAGCTTTGTATTATAATAAAATCAAGCTTAGTTCACATCTCTATGTCAAGGCAAGTTTACACATAAATTAATTAACCTAAGAAAACGGACACGATCACATATAAGATTGAAGCACAAACAAAAACACTAACCTTCAAAACTTCAAGGTTGCCTCATCAGTGGTACTACCTCGCACAAAGATTTACGACTTCAAGGAAATGTTATAAATTACTGGTCGAACCTATAATTTTTATATCTTAACAAAATTAAAAAAAAAAAAACATTTACATTGCTTAAGGTTCAATAAATGACATTTCTGGCCAAAAAATTACAGAACATTCACACTAATCAATAAGGAAAAGTGAAAAACAATTCTCTACTAATAACAGGGATAACAGCCCCCAATTTGTGAACCTAATTTAGCACAAATTAGTAAAAAGTTGAGATCCTCTTATCATAGTTTAGTTCAATCATGTATGTCACTGGAAACACTCATAACAAAGATAAAAGTGAAATTTGAGATTGTAGTCTCTGCTACTATTGCCATATTTCACAGAACCGAAAGGATTGTACTACCTGTAGTAACCGTTGAGGACCAAAACTTGACGAACACCGGCGGGGACGAACTTTGTTCCGTCTTGTGAACGCCGACGTCAGCGACGGTTCTGACGCACAGGTTAGGACTGGGGGCAACACGAAACACGATTAGCGATACCGTTATTCCATATTCCAATTTCTGATTCAAAATATTTTATTTTATTTTATTTTTGAGTAAATTTTTCAACTTTCCTTCTATTTTATATTTATTATATGATATGATTTTTTTATTTTTAAGTTTACATAAAATTTTCTCTATTTTATAAATATATCATATAGATTCTAATTTTTTAACTACATTTACAGAATATTTTTATAATAAATTTTAAGACATTACATAAATGTTTTATGTGTTAAATATTATATAAAGCTTATTCTATTTTTTAAATATATTATATCTAAATTAAAATTAAAATTATTAAATATTTAAAACATAAAAATTTTAATATAATATTAAAAATATGAATATAAACAACAAAATAAATTGCAGTTCATAATAAAAATAGAATCGATTGAGTTCTTAGAAAAAGATAAATAAAACTAATTTATTGAAATAAATTTTAAAAAATTAAAATTAAAATAAATTTTCAAAAATAAACAAAAGTTTATTTATTTTTTTAGAAATTTTATTATAGTAAATTTAAGATAATTTTTTATTTTTAATATATAAAATTATAATTCACTTATTATTAATTTTCTTATCCTATTTTAAAGTTATTTTTAAACTTTTATATTTAAGTATTTAATAAATTAATTTTTTTATATAATTGTTATTTATTTAGAGAATAGAGAGGGATTTTTGTAATGTTTAGTATATAAAAAAAAATTTTGTGTAATATATTTAAATTTATCATAAAAGCATTTTTGTTAAAATGATAAAAATAAAAATTTAGGATTTAAGTATAATATGTTTATAAAATATAACAAATTTTGTATAAATTTTAAAAATAAAAAATTGTGTAAAAAAGTGAAAAATAAAAAGGAAATTGAAGTAATTTATTAATTAATTTTTAAATTAAATTTATTTATAATTTTGTTGATCAAATCACACAATTTTGAGGCAATCTTATTTAAAAAATAAATAAATTATATTTACACCTTCCGAGGATTAATAAAATTTTATCCAATGTTTCTTTTTTAATATCCTACACAAAAAATATGTTAATTATTTAATAATATAACATCACAATGTTTCTTTTATTCCTTTAATTTTATCAATGTTTTTTAATTTTTAAGTTTTATTTAAATTTTAAATATTAATATAGGGTAACAAATTTTAAGATATATTTTGTAATAAAAAAGATACATAATTTAATAAATTAAATTTTAAATTATAATTATAATAAATCTTAATTTAAATTTCATTTGAATTTTAAATATTGATATATGATATCAATAATTATTTTAATTTCTTTCTATATTTTTTTTTCAATTTTAAAAGTCTCAGGCATTTATTTTATTCTCATTTAATATAATATATTATTAATAATAAAAATATTTATTATTTTTAATTTAATTTTTTATAAATATATTTAAATTTAAAATTTCATATAATGTGTGTGTATATATATTATTTTATTTCCCGAAACAACTTGTGTTTAACATGTAGCTTTCCTAATCTAACTCAATAAAATATATTCTTTTGTCCTACTTACCCTTTTAAGTGATTTGCATAACCATCGTGCATTAAACCATTCTCATACATAACCATCATTTACTCTCATATCTCTCTCAAAAACACACCCACAGAGACAGAGCATTCATATCATATATAGCCATCATTCACATTTATCACCCATATATATATATATATTATTTTTTAAAATAAAAAATATAAATAGACATAACAACATTTATCTTTCTACTAATATAATAATAATAGTTATTATTATTAAATTCAATTATTCTAATCTTTTTTTTTACACTTATTACAAAAGTTTTATCTATTTTTAAATTTTGCAGCAAATTCTTTCGATTATATATATTATTCTTAAAATTTAAAAATTTATTTTTTTACAATGACAAAAATCTACACAAAATTCTTTTTCTAATTTTTTTTAATTATAATGATAACAATTTACATAAAATCCTTTCATGTTTAACATTTTATATACACAATTTATTAAACTATATAAATAGATACATACGAAGAGAGAAAAATCTTCATAAAATCCTTTCTCCTCTATCAAATCTCTCTCTTTCATATAAAAATTTATTAACATTTTGTAAAAATAAAATAACAAGTTTTTTCAAAGATTAATAAAAAAAATATATTTTAAGTACAAAAGATTCTTAAAAATGTTAATTTTAAAATAAATAAGAATATTATGTTATTATTTTTGTAGGCAGGAAGAAAACGTTCTTATTAATGTAAAATTAAAATTTAATTAAAATATAAATATTTTTATACTATTATTCAATCATAAATAAAGTTATTAATTTTATAATAATTATTTTAAAAATCATATCTGTCAAAATCTTTAATTAATTAACAATATAATAATTTTTACATTAACAAATAATATTGTATCAAAATTAAATTGATAAAATTCGTTTACTTCATATTTTATCCTGTTATAGACTCAAAATCGATGCAAATTATTCTGAATATCTTTGATAAGAATGATGATTAATTAATAAGGTAACTAAATTTGCAATCTGTTTTCTCGGTACCATTCCTAATATTAAATTTTTAAATCCAAATTATTGTTCTGATTTACTTTGCCAACTCATTAACAGCCCAGTTTTTGTGTGTATGCTTCCAAGAGGGGCGTTTTTCTTCTTACGTTTCTCTTTCACTTTCAGTAATCATAAATCATTCTTAAATTTTTAATTTTTATCTTAATTTTTTAACATATTTTTCTTGTTATTATTGGAGAAAAAAACAAACCTCAATTTTAATTATCCAATTTTTTAAACAAAAAAAAAAACTATTCATAATTAAGTTAATTCCTGGTATAGTCAATTTGCCGTTCCACATTTTAAGAGTAACCAAGGCCAAAATTTTTAGAAAATAAGGAGTATTTACCCTATGAGTTACTATTATTAATAAATACTAAAAAAGAAGTCCTCATGTGACCCTCTTTTGGAGTTTTTCCTTCATGTTCGTTGGTAAAAAATCTTGGTATAAGATTGAAAATTCATTTTCAATACTTCCATAGATTAGAAGAATCAAGAAAGCAAACAAAGAACCCTAATTGGTGACATACTTTAACATGTTTTTCATTTCAAATAATAATTGCTCATTGTTACATAATTTCTAATTATCTTAGTTCAATATTTTGAAAAAAATCAACATAAATTATTTTAAAAAATGTAAATAATTTAATAAAACTTAAAAAAGTTAAAAATATTTTATTCTAAAAGATAAAGAATTATTTCATTATAAAATAATAAATTTGTTACTGCTTTTAAAAAATTAATTTGTTGATATCTGGTTTTCCTAATTTCACTTAAAAGAGATAATAAAACAATTTATTAATATAACTTTAATTTACTTCATCTTTTGTCCTTTAATAGACATGAAATGCGATGCAAATCATTCTAAATATCTATTTATAATAATGATAATTCATGAATAAGATAGCTAAATTTAAAACCCAATATCTTCAGATCATTCCTAATATTTAATTTTGAAATCAATTTTTTTTTGTTTTATTATTATCTCTTTCATCCAACGTCGCGTCTCTACAACCGCCTTTCTTTCTCTTTCACTAATTATATATAACTCTTTAGTATTTTTTTTTTTTAATTTTTCTGATTATTTTTTAAGAAAAAGGCAAATTTCAATTTTATTTATTGAAATAAAAAAGAATGTTCTATTGATAATGATAAGTTGACTCACGTTGTAGTCAATTTGCTGTTCCAAATTGGAAGGGGCAACTAAGTAACAATATTTTCGAATATGCAAAAGCAGTTACACCTTACACCAAAAATTATTATTATTAATAATGATTAAAAAACAATCCTAAGAGGTGATTCTCTTTTTGGTGGGTCTTTCAACAATCTTGGTTTTTCTCTCGTCCCTTACTGATTCTGGTTTCTTGGTATGAATTTTTTCTTTTGATGCATAATTTCCTTTTTCTGTTGAGTTTCCAATTTTGTGATTTTTTTGTTTGTGCGTGGGGTGGGAACTGAAATTTGGATAGTGTTTCTTATGAGTTTGTGGCTTCTGCTATTTAACTGCAAAAATTGGAGAAAGAGGGAATTTTTTGAGTGTGTGATGAATCAGTTTTGAAATTGTTCGTTAGATCATGCCTCTAAATACCTAAATATTGCGAGTGGGGCTGGTTTAGTTATCCTGATGTATCATGAATTGTTTTGTGTTTATGGTTATTACGATGTGTTTGATTTAATGTATGTTAATATGTATAGTTCATGATTCATAATCAAGAATGTATTGGTTTAAATGTTCTGAGTTTTCTATGATAATCACAAGATTGTCACAAATTGAAGTGAAAGCAATTTCTTGTGTGCTATTGGTTCAATTTGTATCTTATTTTTTGAGGAAACTTGTGATGTGTTTTTAGCACCGATATTGCAGTCTTTGGTCATATCTGAAGGGTGAATATTGTGTAATTTGTGAAGATGGGCTTGTATTTAGACCTTAAGAGCAAGCCAGAGAATATAAATGCTTCTGCATTTTCGGAGCAGAAAGTTCTGGAGCCTGTAGAAGTCTACATGGGTGATGATGCATGTGGTGTTGAAACGATGTCACCCAAACAAACTCCTTTGTCCATTGGAGATGAGGATGATGAAGTTAACATCACTGGCTGCACAAATTCTGTCAGAGCTTCTGTGGTGGGAGATTCTTGCGATGATGTTGTCACCGAGTGTTCTAGCTCTTTTGGCGATACAGGATCAGGCACTGAGAGTGCCTCATTCTTCAGCGATACTGAAGTTGAATCACGAATGTGTTTTGATGATCCGTCCTCATCGATGTGTGATGAATGGTGTGAATCGTGCTGGGGAAGGTATGTTTCACTTTGAATTATTTCAGGCATTGGATCTTTGTCATTTCTACGTGAAGCAAGAATGCAGAAATGGAAGATTAAAAAAAATTGATACCATGTCCTTCTATATGTATTTCTTCTCCTATATATGCTCACCAACCACAGGGCTGCACTGTTTTTTTATTATTGGTTCATCTCATTGTGAAGAAGTGAAAAGATCTTGTCAATTTGACTGCATTTTTCAATTGGGTTTGTTCTAATGTTTGTCTGGGAATGGTTTTGTCCAGAGATTGATTAAGTAGATATTTATATATTTTAAAAACAATTAAATTATACTCCTCATTTGTTCTATGCTTTATTTGTGATTATGTTATATTGATTTCCCCCTGGTTTCCGCTATTGAATTTGTTTCCTTGTGTATTGTCAATGCACCAAAGGGAAAAATAATTTTTCAATTTACTGTCTCTAAACTTCTGAAAACATCCTTACCCTAGGTGAGGCCAGCGCAATGTTTAAAACTATTGGGCGTGTTTTTCTAGGTTCTGCAGACCTTAGAGGGGGTAAGTGTAAAGTGTAATTTTCTCACTAAACTAATACAAATAAAATTGGGTAGTAAAATTAAATTTAATAATTTGAGTACTGTAATATATACACGCAGACATATGCCTATACTCAGTTTTATCCTTCACTTCCCTTATTTCTTTTTGAAAGAAAATCTACTGTTTAAAAAAGACTGTTGGGTGATACTATTCTTTTTAGCTTAAATACAACATTATTATGGTCATGATTAATAGCCATTATTGCTTCATACTGAAGAGTTCAGAAGACAGTGGCCATGCATTGAATCAAATTGCTTGATTTAAGTAATGAACCTTGTCAATGTCAATAATTGTGTGGGTTACTGTTTCTATAACAAATTCGTAGTGCTAGTTTAGATACATAAGTTTCTATATTTTATGTGACACTGAATTACAGATTTATTAAAGCGTGTTTCATGCAGAAGGAATGTGCATGACAGCTATCATCTTATCTCTCTAACTGTAATCTTATATCATTTTTCTTTGTGCTTCCCTAATTGAAAACATCTCTGAAAGTCTAAGGCAACTTTTATTAGTGCTACTTTTTAAGATTGACATCACAGAATTTCTATCTTAATGGGTAATATGGTCAGCTATAAATAATATTTTGAATGTGCCAGCATTATTAAAGTTTGTGATATGTGTTTGATTTGAATGTCTAATTTGTATTTTTATTTTTTTTTTGCAATTTACTCTATTAACCGTTCAGAAAGAAAAGGATGACAAAAGGCATGACAGTTCATTGGAGGAGGTTCATACGCCCTGTTATGTGGCGCTGTAAGTGGATTGAATTGAAGCTGAAGCAACTTCAGTCTCAAGCACATAAATACGAGAAAGAGCTTGCGGCATACAATCATACAAAGCAGCTTGATTTTGCACACTTAACATTAGATGGCTCTGATATCAAATCAGTCCCTATATCCGGTCGGATGCATAAGAATAAAGTTATGAAGAGGAACAAAAGGAAAAGAGTTGAAGACAAATGCGATTTAGCATCACACATGTCTAACCATAGTTTATTCTCCTACTATGGTCTGCCATTTTCTCCATTTGTTATAGTCTTTAATTTTTCTTTCTTTTTGTTTTATAATTTCTCTTCCACTTCTGCCACTTTCCAGAGAAAACAGATTGTACTGCTGATGCTTGTTTGAAAGATTTTCATGGTTCTGGTATAGGTGAGTAGCAGTAATATGCACATGATGCTGTTTTTGTATTTATATAACATCAAAAAATTATCTCACCATAAAATTGTGAATCAAACAAGCACAGAATTATACACACAGGTTATCCTCTTGATGTTCTTGTGTTAACTTATAAGCATTTGACCTTTTGTTTGGAAACGGTTTTATTTATTTCTTTCCTTGAGGATTCTAAATTTCTAATTCTACATTGTTTTATTGATAGCTGGAGCTGACAATGATAATTATAATGATGAGGACTTCACGCTGAATGATGTGTGGTCTTCTGGAGACTATGATAATATTGATAAATCGTTGGATGGCATCATTCAAAAAATTGAAGCTATAGAGTCACAAGTTCAGCTATTAAAAACTAGAACCAACACAGTAATTAGTAAATATCCCAGAAAGTTTTGTTCTGTAACTCAATTGAGCATGCATGGTCCATCTGATGTATTTAATCATAAGTCCACTTCCTTTGCTGGTAATGGAGACAAACATCCATTTAGTTTTCCTCATTTCTCATCCCAGCTTCAATCTGAGTTTAACATGGGACATCTATTTATGCCTGGAAATGCATCAGCAAGCCGTGAAGGGATAATTCCCTGTATTGAAAACATTGATAGGCCTGAGCTTGATGATCCATGGGAAGATGTAAGCTTTCTAAACAAGTAATTTCAATTTTCCTTTTATCTGTCATATGTATGTGATGGCTAAGATGAATAAGAGTTGGGATCTTGGGGAAGGGTGAAACATGATTTAGTTAGCACTTAGCATGTGTAGTGTGCAGTTTAATTCAAATTGATTCTAAACTCTTTAGTAGGTGGAATTTACGTAAGCATTTTGTTCTTCTTAACCAATTACAAAAGTGTAATGATAGGTAACTCACCCCACTTAGAGTAATAGTTAGTTAGCTACTCTTTACTAGTTAGTTGGAAATAACTAATTAGGCTGAGTTAGTTAAACTGTTAGAGGTCTGTAAAGTGTATAAATGAAGTGTAGGGAGCGGGGGAAGATATCTTGTCATTTTAGAGAGGATTGGGGTCCTTTAGGCATTGGGAGAGAACCAGATCTCTCAAATACTTGGACTGTACTGCAGTTGTTAATAAAAGCGTCTTTCTATCCATTTCTGAACCAGTTCCTTACATGTAATTCTTAAAGACTGAAATTTAGTTATAGATCTGTATTTTTTCTTATTATTCAATTTATGGTGGATTGAAAAATTAAGATGCTCAACCCAGTGTTTTTTCAAATGAATATCCTTGGTGGTAGTGGTATACTTGTGCACATTTGTACATGTCATCATAACTTTATTTTATTTTAAAATTTAAAATTATTTCATAAGTAATTGTGCGTTCTTGTTTTTAAAAGTTGCCATATCCTCTTATGCCATGTAATACCTATTCTTATTCATTACTTCTTGAAAGTACTTTTTGGTATGAAATTGAAGTCCTCATTTCCTACGGCTAAATTTACACTTGTAAATGATATGTGCTTTGATATGTATTTTTCTTCCTTGTTGCTAGCCTGCAATTGTTGTTAAAAAATTTGAATTAATAACAAAATTTTTAATTGTCATGGGCTCAAAGCATCCAACTATTAAGGTTGTATGTTGAAAGGACTGAACAATTACTTTGTGTATTGTCTTACAAACATTAAAATTGTAATGCTGGCCTTTTCTTATTTGCAGACCAAGGATGGGCTTCTTATGCAAAATCAGGCATCTAAGGAAAAGTTGCATGTTGGAAATCATCTTGTAGGAAGAACGAAGGAGTCAGTTGAAGAGGATATTTCCGACTTTCAAGTTTCGGAACCTGACTCCCCTGAGAATGCTGTGCATAAAGAGTATTCTACTTTGAAATCATGTTCTACATTGAAGCCAAATATCCCCAGAAACAAAAGGAAAGGAAGGAAGAAATCTGGCTCAAAGAGGAGGAGCAAGAGATCAACTGGTTAAGCTGAATCCAATTAGAATGATATTCAACACAACTGAAGAAAACTGAGAATTTCTCAAACAAGTTGCAATCTGCTTCTGCCACAATGTGTACATGTTGGTTGTGTTTTTTACAGTAGTGAGTTATTTTAATTGTACATGATGTGAATATGGTAGCATGCTCTATTCTTTGAGGGAAGTTTTTATTGTAATTTATTGAATGGTATTAGTCATGGAATACTATTTCTTGATCTAGATTGGAACTATTACATCAGTAATTGAATGAAACTATACCTTATTATCTCCTTTGGCATATTTGTAATGGGATGATTTTGCTCCTATATAAATTATTATTATTCTTTTGTGTCTTAGAAATATTGATTTCGCTGATATTATCGGAAACATGCATGCTGCATTAATGTTATTCGTGTAATGACAATGCAAAATTACTTTTTGGACCTGTTCCATTTAAAGGGTCAATAATATATTTTCTCTGTAGGCACTCATTTGCATAATGCTGATAACGGCATTTCTTTTGTTTGGTTGAAGAGAAAAAAAAAAGTAAAGAAAGATGACTTTTAAAAACAAAAATTCAATTTTTTCTGTCGTATTTTCTCTTCAATTCAAATTTTAATTTTTTTCTCATCCCTTATTTTCTTTCGTCTCAATCAAACATGGATTAAATGTGAGTGCAAAGGCTGTGTGCCGTTCAAAAACAAACTATGTCTGCATAGTGCAAAGGTTGTCCCGTTCAGAGACAAACTATGTCTGCATGGTGCATAAGATATCAGCAATATATTTTGAGTTATCTTTGAGAATATCTGAGTAAGACTTGGATGTCCATCACCATCCCTCAGTCTGAGATCATATCATTTGCTTGTTTTTTCCATTCTTTTTCAGAATGTCACATTCTATGGTTTCTTAGGTTACATAAACTCACCATGTCTATTTGCAATAAAATTCATCTTTGTTCAACAATGTCAAGTTCACAACAATTATCTGCCCTTTTTCAAAAGACAAATAAAAAATCACAATTGTTTGCATAAAGAAAACATTAAAATGTATAATACATGAGCACAAGCAATTTGAGATTTTACACATGCAGTTACTTACCATACATCAAAAGAGTGAAACTTAGAATGGGAGTTTCTTGAATGACATTCTCTTGGTGAGCTTTACAGCAATGAGAGCCAAAATAGTAGCTGTGGGCACAAATGCAACATCAGGGATGGTTTTAATAGCACTAAGCTGGGGCACAGATTGTCCAGTTCTCTTGACTACCATGGCCATTGGAGGAGCCACTATCCCAGTGATCATCATATATTCATCTGCTTTGCTGATATTCACATATTTACTCAGTAAGTTTGTGAAAAGAATTTTTTTATCATCAACCTCAGCTATGACCCATTCGTCAAACAACTCCTGTTTGTTAGAAACATGTCAGCTAAGGAGGGATGCATGCATTTCAGATTCAACAGAATTGGGAAGAGTTAACTGACCTGGATTTCCTTGTGCGTTGGTGCATCATAATGCTTACCAGGCAAGGCCATGTTGATAGCACTATACAAAAGTTGTTAAGAGACTATTAGAAAAACTGATGTTATGTGGTGACATTTGGAAATCTGTTTTCCAGAGTTGTTTAAATTTAAGCCTCTTTCTATCTTATCAGAGGGAAAACAGGGATTTTGGGGGGGGGGGAGGGGGTGTTTAATTCTGCTTTCATGATAAGGTTATATGTCTATCCTTCCCAAATTTGACTGGGTGGAAGTCTCATACATTAGGGCTCTTGTTATGTTTAGAGGCCAAAACATATTTAAACAAATATTAATTTACTGCATAATATAGTCTTGATTCCTAACATGTATAGTGAAAAATGCATTATTTTTTTTTATTGCAACTATCAGTAAACATTTTCTCACCAAATGAAAAACACAATTTTAAGAATGAAAAAAGAGAAGACATTTTCCATAACAAAGTGATGCATAATTTTCTACAAAAGTATTTTAAATGATTTTCTTTAAAAATCCTTTTCCATTAAAATAATTTTCACAATTATACAATTACTAGCATAAGGTTTAGAATGGATAAAATTATTATTTTCCTACGTGTCTTTTTTTTCTTTTCTAAACAAGCAATGCCTGAAATTTCCATTGAATTTTGAATCACATGCTTACTTGAAGATATCAAGAATAGCAACATGGAAGTCTTCAAAACTTTTTATTCGTCTCTCAATAAATCGATCATAGAGTGCTCCTGTTATAAATGTTGTTGCCTGGGATGCTAACCCAATTCCTGATATGCAAGATTATGATGAAATCCATTAATTTAAGACCAAATAAAGATTTTTCTTTTTCTTTTTAAAAGAACTTATCAATGGAGCACTAATACAATAAAGGGCAGAAAATAAATGTGTGACCTGTTCCTCCCATGTAACTCATAAGCATACCCATGATGTTGCGTATTTTGTGAATGATTAATTATCTTAGGCCAATATATATTGCAAGATAGAAAGTTGAAGTGAGTATATATTTTTGTTTGGTGAAAGTAAGGTATTCTTGTACTACCTCTTTCTATGTTAGATTCTTGGCTTGGAATTGGTCTTTAGCTTAAAGCAGGCACATGCATGATAGAGAGACAAGAAAAGAAGCTGTTTATTGTAAATCAATCCCAATAGGATATTGCTGCAATATGTTTCAAAGTCGTGTTTGCTAACATTTGTAATTATAATTTCACTCACATCTTAATATCACTTTAAATCAAATAAACTACACTTATATTTCTTGGGACTTATTTGATATTTTTATTTTTTTATTC
Source organism: Canavalia ensiformis (assembly GCA_026541065.1). Lineage (NCBI taxonomy): Eukaryota > Viridiplantae > Streptophyta > Magnoliopsida > Fabales > Fabaceae > Canavalia > Canavalia ensiformis. The sequence goes on from JAMKYM010001005.1 coordinate 191,599, forward strand.
TACATAAAATTTTCTTAATTTGTTATGCAATTATATAAATACAGAAGATAAAAGTAATGTTAAAAATACGAGAAATATCAAATAGTTTTTTTTTAAACTTTAAGAGTATGAATGTAATTTATTCTTTTAAATTTAATAAAGTGACAGTGATTTACTTTTATGATTAAAAAATAAACTTTAACAATGATAAACGTGAAATCAAAAAGATTTTCAATCTTTCTACATTTTGAAATGTAGATGCGAAGTTATATGTTTGGTGTGATAGAAAATAATAATTTTTTAAAAGTCCTATTTGATAATCATAATTATTTTTGTAAAATGAATTATACAAAATATGTATTATTAAGTTTTAGGAGAATTGGATTCTTGTATATATTTGTCACAGTTTTTCTTTTCCCGCATGATCATACAATAAAGATACCTTGTTTTACCCTTTTACTTTTAGGGCTAGAATCACTTCAAGTTTAAAATACCATGTTATATTATGGTTGGAGATGTTTAAACTCACAAAGTTTCTGGTTGGCATTGTTTTAACTAATAACTCAATCCAAATATATTCATTAATTATTAATTATCTGTAGTTTCAATTTTTATCTTTTAATGCATACCTTTATATCATTAGTCTAATATAAAGCTTTTTAAAAAAAAATTAAAATTCATTGATTCACCAAGCTGATACTAATAAAAATATTTTTTATTGAGTATTTTAAGACATAAATTTATTTTCACATTAAAAATATTTTCGAGTGATAAGAGACGATAATCATTAGTAATCTACGGGAAAAAGGATTAACATTTTTATTTTTTACACAAAGGCTTAAAGTTTGTTTACCGAAATATTTCCTATTTCAGTTCGTATAATCGTTTTCAATCAAATAATTATATAATTTAACTAAAAATACAAACATATATAATTAACTATTGTGACAAAGATTTCATTTAAGGTCTATGTTAATTAAGTGTTCGTTTGATATTCAGTTGAATAGTTAATTTTAATAAACTCATTTTAAACTATTAAATATTTTTAACATATATACATACAAAATATTAGTAAATTAATTTATGGGTAGGGTTAAGTATAATGATGGGATATGCGATGGCTTGTATTTTGTGATTAGTGTAACGGAAAACACAAGTTTTAAGATGAAGACATTTGGACAAGTTAGGGAAAAAGCTTAACACACATTTGCATAGTATATACATTTTGTCCTCACTACACCAACATTGTTAATCATTCTAATCCTTCTTTAATCTTTATTTAAATATATCTTTTAAATTAATCAATAAAATTCTTAAATTATTTAATTTTTTAAATGTTATTATACTTTATAAACTAGTAATTGCATCCCTCTGCCTATAAGTCATTTGTAATTTGCTCTTTATAATAAGATTTCATCAAATTTAGATGGAATATTCTTGATTTTAATTATAAATTTTAAAAAATATATAGACCTCTCAAACAGTCCAAGGATCTACGAATTAATTTATCCTAACAACCTAGTTCTTGAGCTATTTGGTATATTTTAAAATAGATTCCTATACTTTAAAATTCATAATTGGGATAAAATATATATTCTGTCTAATTTCATGCTCAGTTAACAAAATCCTACTCTAAGGATTCAATTACAAATGGTTCATAATTTCAGGAACATAGTTATAAAATTTTAAAATATAAGGACTTATTTTAAAATTTTCAAATAATTTAAACACTTACTAATTAATTTATTAAAATTTGCCAAAGGATAAAATCATATTCCACAATTTTCTTGTCTTACAATGTTAATTTACAATGAATATTAATAGCTATGACTTGCACAGTTGCACTAGCTGAACTAAACATCTAACAGATTCTTGGTATATCAAGTTAATGCATCCCATATGAAATTATCTTCTTTCATTTTTCTGAAGGGAAAATAAGAAAGAAAAGCCATGTCAGGGAATCAATCCTTCAAAAATTTAAATTGTTAGGTGAAGGATCATGAAAAGATTTTAGTGCTAAAACATTTATACTATGATTTTTGCAAGGTACCCTGTATAAATATCTATGAATAGCAGAGAAACTGTAACTTCCAATTGTGAAGCATGGTGATTAACCAGATGGCTGCTGCTCCATTATGCATTGTAGCAGACAGAGTTATGATAGGAGGAGCAGTGGCTCTCCCATACTTTCTACAAATTATTTTTTGAAAAATATATATTAAACCAAATAAAAGGTCATGTTCCCTCAATTTCATGGTGTGCTTTATTAGCATTACATTTAATTTTTAGATATATGACAGTATGACACCATATTTCATGTTTAATGCCTCTCCAAATTTTTTGGTTCATGCTCCACCACTTTTAGATTATAATGTGGATTTCATTTTCCCCTCCTTTCCCCTAACTTCTGAATGCAAATTATAGCATAATGTTACAACATATATATATGGCTTTAGCATTTCTGAATAGTGAAAATATTTGTCCATCTTCTACCAGTCCTAATTTAGCTAAGCTGTCATCAAATCTTTGGCTCTTAAGATGCACTTGACAGTGAGGCATGTGTGAATCATCAAAATTATCTTGCAAAGGAAAATTGTTATAGAACAAGCCACATGAATATGGTGCACCATAGAGAAAGTGAAACTGCTGCACAGGAATAAGTTGCTAACATGATAGCTGAGCATTCACCCTCACCAACTCCAAACATTTGAGTAATTGTACCTGGCACATTCATAAAATAAACATTTTTGTAACTACCTATGTGTGGACTGTGGCATATTGGCAATAAACTGTCATGTGGACATGAACTGAATAAAACATTTTAATTGGAAATGCAGACAGGTTCAGTAAAAAAATATTTTTTTTATAGCCTGCAGAGGATGAACATATGTAAAACAATGCCATTATTCTGATAAGAATAAATGCCTTTTCATATGAAATTTTTTAAGTTTATGCATACTCTCAATGAATAGGTGTGTGTAGACTATATCATTATCTTTCTTATTCAGTTTCTAAACAACTTAACTTATAGATTGAGTCCCAAGCTTGATTATGCAAACTTGCATAACAATAAAATGTCTCTCTGAAAGACTCTGAAACAGCCAAGTTTCAAGGAATGAAAAACTTTTACTGCCATGTGGACAATAACTTTCCTTTATAGGGTATATCACCATTTAACCCCTTAAGATTTCAAGTTGATCAGCCTCTGAAAGATGGAAATCAATATTTTCATATAAAAAGCTATTCATTTTAGTCCTTTTTTAAGAAGTAAAACAAATGGACATAAAAGAACTAAAATGAATGACATTTTATCTTTTAGGGATGAAAATGATGATTTTCATCTTCCAGGAACTAACATAACCAATTACAAATCTTTCAGGACAAAAATGGGCTCACTCTTCCTTTATATGAACAAGTTTTAGTGAAATGTTTTTTCAGCCAGAACAAAAGATTTTGAGTCTGTGATGTTGTTGGCACCAATATTGGAGTCATGCTCAGCTAATTTATATTTGTATTTTTGTTTTCCTATGAATCTCCATCCTATCAGATCTTTCAAACAAATCAAATTTTGGGATTTAACCATGAATTACTTCTGCCTTTTTTTCTTTTAGTTACTTTTGAAGATATCATAACAAATTGTAAGTTATCAAATAAAATTAGTTTGATAAAAACTATAGGAAACAACTAATAGTAAGGTTTTAAGAATCATAAACTACTTACTCACTAGTATTGCAGGTGGGAGGGCAAATTGAAGCAACAAAACAAACTGATACAATGGATCAGAGTAGATCAAGTTGAAATGAACTGCACCTCTAACAACGGCTATGCCTATTACTGGCAAGGCAATATATTTAACCACAATAATGCCAACAATAAGTGGAAGCTGCTTTCTTATTCCTTTTAAACCTGAAAATATTCAATTTATTTCTCACATACATTTTCAAATGCAACTACCATATTAAATCAAGAAGTGAAATACAAAATTGGAAATTTCATGTTATTGATAATTGATTACCAGAAAAAAGATTTGCCCCAAGCAGTAAGATCATTGCTGGAACACTTGAATCCCTGAAGTACAATCAAATGAAGTAAGGAAAATACAGACCAATGTTCTAAAAGTATTCACTAAGAAATCAGATTAAACATTTTTATTAAAAAATATTATTAATACACTTTCAATATATTATAGAATTAAATATATTTTTAATCCTTTTAAAATAATTAAAATTTGATTTTTAACCTTCATTTTTAAAACTTTTAGTTCAGATCTCCTATTTTATAAATACTTTCTCCATTCTTTTATATTTATCGAAAAAAATAAATTTATTCCTATTTATTTGTTCACTTCAATTTTTAAGAGAATATTAATTATTATTTTTATATATACTGTTATATCTATCAACTATAATGAATAAAAATAAAGTTTATATATAAAGAGTAAATTAAAAAAGTAAATAAAAGTTATTAAAAATTAATAATATTAATTTTATTTCTTAATATTTGTATTTTTTTCTGAATAAATAGAAAGATACGAAGAAAATATCTTTATTACAATTCATGACATTCATTCAAGTGATTAAACTAAAATATTAAAAAAAAATGATATTTTTTAAAATATTTTGATTCTGATCCTTTTTTAGTATGGTAATTTTAATTTAATTTAATTTAATTTAAATTAATATGATATATCTTAATCAAGGTATATTAGAAAATGAACGATTTAAATTCAAAATTTTAAAATTAAAGAACAAAGATCAAACTTTAATTATTTAAAAAAATTAAAAACATATTTAATCTCACATTCTAATATCAGTTTCAATGAAAACTTTCCATTTTTAATTTAATGTATTATCTAAAGCGATGGTAGAGAATGCTCACCCCAGCATGGTTATAGAATCCTGAACCACATGGAGAGGAGCACTGTCACCAACTAGTTGTTCTCGAAATTGTGGGACAACACCCATTGTCAAACCAAAAATCTGCATACAAAGAAGGAAAATAAATTATATATTATGAAAAATTAATAAGATTTTAATAGAGTAACTACAAAATGTGTTTGTTGACTTTAGATATTATAACTCTATATATTGTAACTAATATACCTCATTCTATGCTTTATATGATACCATCTCCTTCAAATGAAAACAATTATATTTGGAGACTATAGAGAAAAATAAGAGAATTATGGACATACCGCTCCAATGGTTGAAGGTGCAATTAGTACCCTCATGTTTTTGATCTTGTCTCCTACTATTTTCAACAGTTTCATAATATTTAGCTTTTCTGGTACCTGTACAACTCTTGTATCAAATCCTTAGTATATGAAATCATTACATAATGCATTTTTATCATATTTTCTCTCTTACTTTTCTTTGACTAGATAAAGTATGTTCTACATAAATAATAATTATCGTACATATATTTACAGTAATGTTTTTTTTCTTTTATTGATTCTAATTTTTAAAATTTTGTAACAGTTTTAATTGCTACAAATAATTATTAAAAAATAAATATTTATGGTTATTAAAACCGTCATGAAATTTAAAATGCAGGGTAAATATAGGTGAATGCATTTGTTATATGTAATTCCTAAAGCACTCATATCACTCTTATTTACTCCATACAATTTAACTCTTACCCAATCAATATAAAATTTCTGTTAATTAGAAACTATCATTTTTTGTTGAAATATTGTGAACAACTCCAATTAATATATTTGATACTTAATTGATCAAAGAGTCAAACAACACAAATTCATAAAGTGCAAAAATGTTTACTTTAAAGCAAGGTCTTTTCACTTAATGATATTGGTTAAAAAATTAATAATTGCCTTTGCAGATCTATTTTATAAAAAATAAAAGAAGTTTTCTTGCCTTAATTATAAAAAATATAAACTAATTTTTTAATATATTAATTTTTAATTTTTTTATATTCTTACTTTATTATGATAGTTATATTAATATAATATTTATAATTTTGTAGATCACTAATTTAACCATTTAATAATATGAATATTTTAAAAATAAAATTTAAATATATAATACATATTAATTAAATTAATTGATTTAACTATTTTTATTGGCTATGAAAAATTAGTTGTTCATATTTTATAAAAAAGATCAGTAGTAATAAAAGATTTTGACTGAAAATCATGCTGAAGGTCATTGAAAATTATGGTAAAAGGGTATTAATAATATCTTCTAATAATTTTTTTATTTTTTATTTTTTATTTGGTAACTAAATTTTCTTAGGATATTAGTTAATATTTGTCTAAAAATAATTATATTATAAAAGATAACAACCTTTTCTTGTCCATCAAGCCCTTTATATTCAATGTTAGGTTGATCCATGCCACCATTAGACAGTGTTCTATCTTCAGCCATGGCCAATGCTCTTGTGGAACCTTTTGAACTGTTTTCAAGATCAGTTTCTGCTGTAGACATTGAATTTACTGTGGATTCATCAACTTTGACAACATTGGAAATCTTGGGTGAATATATGCGGACAGTGTTGAACGTAATAGACCAAGCATAAATGGATCCTATCTGAAAAACCAGAAACACAATGCAAAAGTTTTAAATAATTCAGAAACCCCAACTGCACTGTGTGTGATGCACATATTTGTAGTATAACATTAATTAATTTAATCCCTCCAATTATAACTACCAGCTAATTTGTTCCTTGATAGTATAAAAAATAAATTCAATTAGTTCTTGTCTCCTTGACATCATGAAAATTCAATTTAGTATGTGAATATTAAGGATCAAATTGATCTGTTTTTTAAGGTGAAATAAGTAATTGGTTTTTAAAAATATTACCATTTTTTTTGTTATAATCTGATAAAATTTTATTCAATTTTAATCTCTAAAAAAAATAAAATCACATATATAGTTATATTTCTTATAAAAGCTTGAAATCACATCATTTTTGTTGAATGTAAACTAAAATTGAGTAAATTTTTTATAAAAATTAAAAAAAATCATAATATTTTAAAAAACGAATAACTTAGTGTCGTACTGCCATTGATAGAGAAGCATATGCCAATCCATTTCCATAGCAAATATCCACATCTCCAAAAGGGTTGTTTCTTTCTTTACAGATAGCTGGAACAATAATAAGAGGCAAACTGGCCAAATTTCCTGTAGACATCAAATTCATAATGATTATAGTCTCATAGACACACTCATATATATATATATATATATATATATATATATGCTATTAATAAGATCATTGAAAAAAGAAAATTCAAATTTGTAAATAAACCTGCCTGCAGCACAACACCCTAACACAAGGCCATGCAAATGATGAGGAACTGTTATTATTTTAATAAGTAACCATCCAAGAATTGTTCCAGCAATATATGTTACAAGAACATTTAGTGGCATGAACCACCTGCATAATTCAAGAAAGTAAGCTTCTTGTTCTTAACCAATCAAATGGAGAAAAAATAAATAGAAATAAATGTCAAATAAAAAATGTAGTGAATAGTGAGAAACTACAAACTTACAGCATAACCATGCTCCTTAAAGTTATCATTTTAGACAGGCTGCTAAAAATAAGAGCTGGGGTGAAGACAAAATATACCATCTGGAAAAAATAAGTAAATAAATAAATAAAAAAAATAAAAAAAATAAAAATGTTCGTATTATTAGTTTGTTACCAAGTAATGCTACTCCATATCCACTCTATTTTGAACTAGGAATAGTGAGACGTCAAAAACATTTTTCAGGAACAAAAAGTATATCTTCTTCCTTTTCAACAATACATTCTAACACTTCTAATAAATAAATAAATAAGTAAAGGAATTTTAGTAAAAAAAAAAAACTTTTATTTCATAAATTTGTGTCATTAATAATTTTCTAAAAAAGTTTGCAAAGGAGAAAACCTTAATTAATGTCTTAAAATATTTAATTAACACACATTTATTATGAATTTCAATACATACAAATATGATTTTTATAAGATATTTTTATTTTTAATTTCTTAATTAATATCCTAAAATTATTGGTTAACAAGATTGAAAGACAAATAATTCGTGAAACAAAGAGAGTATAACATTTTAATAATTGAATCCTCTTAATTATTATTATTCTTATAAATCTCTTAATTATTAATAAAAAATATTAAATACATTTTATATTTTTAAAACACAATAAATACATAAACATTTTTGTTTAATATTTATGTTATAAAATAGTGATAAGAAGATGTAATAAAACTCATACAATAAAAATAATAAAATTTAAACTTAAAAATTTACATAAACTATCAAAATTCCTCACTTTTGATCACTATTCTAGTGGGTAAAGCTCACAATATTTGAGTGTTAAAAATTGCAAACTAAAAAACTTACAGCATTGACGTGCTTCCTGGCATTCTTTCCAAGTATGTCAATGCGATCAAGTGCGAGGAATGTCCCAATAAGAGTTGTCAAAAGAAATTTCAAAATTGGCGTTAATGCAACTAAGTAGAGCTTCCAAAAGTCCATATTGTGTTTTCTTTCGTTTCCTATTAATCACAATTGTAATACAAATACCTCACTTGTATCATTTCATATTAATATCAAGTTGTAATTCTGGTATGTGAAAATAAAAAGTTTCGAATATACATCAAATGGAATTAATGAAAGGGATTTAGATCTTTCTCTTTTAAGTACTAATCAAAGTTAAATAAGAAGCGGTAATAATGTTTCGTTTTGTCTACAGCCAATTAGAGTAAAAAATAAATGGCTGTAGAGTGATAAATTGGGCCATTTTTTATGTGCATATTTTAAAATAAATTTCAAAGAAATTAAATAAGTTATTTTTTTAATAAGAAGACCTAAAAAGGTAATTAATGGTTTTATTTAAATCTGAAATCAATTGGGCCGCACGTATTTATTATTATAAAATTACTTCTAATAGTCATTTAAAGGCAATGTTGTGATCGCAGGAAAATATTGTCTTGGCCGTTCAATTACATGAAGACCCTATATATACATGCTATGCTAATTAATTAGCATAATAAAAGGAAACAAACACGATTAATCTGTGTAAACTACACACAGGCAAACGGACAATTCCAGACAATTATATATATATATATATATATATATATATATATATATATATATATACATTCGTTAATACTAACCGTTAAATTTTAATATTTACGTTTATTTAATAATTTTATATAAAATATAAGATTTACTAGTTTAACTATTAAATATAATAATATTTTTTTATATTTATATATATTAAATTTTAAAAATTTAAAAATATATTATTTAATTATTAATATTTATATATGTATATATATATATTTAAATATTATATAAATCATCAAAATAAAATATTTATCTATTTTTTTATATAAAAATTTATATTATAATATATTTGGTAATAATTTTAAATAACTTTTAAATTAACAGTTAAATTGATAAATTTTATATTTTATATAAAATTATTAATTTAGTATAAATATTAAAATTGATATCTATTGCCCTAATTATATATATATATAATATAATATAATGAATTTATTTTAGAAATAAGTTTATTATAAATTATTATGTTTAATATCTTTTTAAATGATTGTATTTTATAAATTTTACCATGAACAAATTTTAATATATAAATTATGTTTACAAATTTTATAAAATTTTAAAAAAAATTAGGTACTTTATTTCGACAGATAATATATTCTAATATATGTTAATTTAAATTTATTTAATAAAATATCAAATCACATTTAAATTTTATAAATTTTTTAAACATAACCTATATAATAAAATATATTAATTTAATATTTAGATTGATAAAAGTCAACCATTTTAAAAAGATATTAAAAAAATAATCTATACTAAACTTATTTCTAGAATAAGTTGATCCTTCATTTTATAAGGATCAAATCTATTAATTTAATGATTGAATTAAAAAATTTAACTATTTAAAAAGATATTGAATGAAATAATTTATTATATATATATATATATATATATATATTATATATATATATATTCATTAACCTTTTAAATTATCTACATCCTCTTAATCTTATTTGTATCTTATTCTTTATATATACGTACTAATTATAAAATAATCGTACATTTATGATGTACCTGATTTTTTAAATCATACATATATCTAAATAAACAAATTTCTTATAAATATATAAACATTCTTATTAAAAATATATCAACATTTTCAAAATATATATAATTTAGAGTACTTTAATTAAGATGACAGATAAGTACGTATAAAACTAAGTTACTTTATTTAAATTGCAGACCACAAGATTTATTTCATTCAAGTAAAAGTAAGGATAAACTTAATACATTAGATCATATTTTAATTACAAGAAATAAATAAGTTCTTCGACGTAACTATTAGAAAACTAATATCATATGCAATGTATGAAAATGAGATTATGTTATCATCTTTTTTGCAAGTTTCTATGACGACAGACTCAAATTAAGTTGGGATCTATTATGTCATATCACAATAATCCACACTAAGCTAAAATTGGTCATCCTTACAACATACAAATGCATGTAAGCCGAAACATCATCACCACTTTATCAAAACAATGAGAGTATCAGGATCAAATTTCAAACTGTAGCATGTCTTTAGCAAAGCTCAAATCATCATCATCATCATTTCACAACATCACAAAATTGTTTGACCGGTAATGACAGTCTTTAGTTCTTGTCGAGACGATTAAGTTTGATCAGAGTAGTACTGACTATAAGGAGTAACCCTAGGTCATTGGGAGACTCAAACCTAACTGACATACCTCAGGCTTAGAAATTTCCATTATCATGAACTCTAGTTTACTTCTATGTGAATCAACCCTTAAATTTTCCAACTCCCTTTCACAAAAGGGCTTACAAATTATCACCTATTATGATTTAAAAAACACTTATTTTTATGCATATGATGCATGCCAATTAATTATTCTAATTCTCATTTTTACACTCTACTTGAAAGCCTCACCTTCTTTTCAAAGTTCAGTATTTCATAGTCCTTATTCAATTATCTTAGTATTCAACTTAATATCTTTTTAGAATTTAATTAAGTATTTTATAATACATCAGATGAGATTTCAAACTCTAATACACATTCGTTACTTCAAAACCCAAGACAATAGTATTAGTCTAATAAATTTTTTCATTCTTCAATAATTTATATACTATATTTTTTAAATTTTAGACCAAAATTTTATAAAAATTATTCTTTAAAAGTTTAGAATTAAATTACTATTTTTTAATTTTATTAAAAATAAAAATTAATTATTTTAACATTATCTAATTATAAGACAATCTGACAAACTAACTTATAACAGTTTTATAAAATAATTATTAATATAAATTACTTCAAAAATTTTATATTTTATCCTTACATATTAAAGTTTAAATATAAGATTTTTTTTATATAAAATAAGTTAATTAATATATATATATATATATATTAACATTAAGAATAAATTAGAAAAAAATATAATGGTTATTATAAAGTATTATATTTCTAATATTTTTTATACTTGTTATATAAAAAATATACTTCTATTATATAAAAATTATTAAATAGTTTTTTTTTAAAATTTTTTTGATAACTCTAGATTTAGATACTATAATTTTTAAAATTTATATAAAATTATACAAATTTATAATATTTACAAATTTTTATAAACGTAATTCACAAATACATATTGTTGAGCACCTAAAATTTATATCTAAAATTTTACCTATAAATGAAAGTTACATAAATAAAATTTATAATTTTAATATACTATTTTTTTAATATATTATCTTACATCAATTTAAATAATTTATTAATTTAATCTCTAATTAATCCAATCAACAATCAATAATCATATAAAATTTTATTTAAAATTAAATTTAAATATAATCAAACATAATTTTAAATTATTAAACAATTAATAAAAATTTAATTCTAAAATAAAAAATTATAATTATTTTTATAAATAATTAAATTTTATTTAAAATTAAATTTAAATATAAATTTTAAATATATCAAACAATTAATAAATTTTTATTTTAAAAAAAATTCTAAAGCTACTTATATATTTAATTTAAATCGTCTTTCTTCACTTAAAATTAAAAACAGGTGTAATTCTTTAATTTTCTAAACGTTTCTACGTAGCTTCTGGTTCCAAGGTAAAAATAGTAAAATTTATTGTTTGCTGCTTCGACGGCGTTTCTATCCTTTGCTAAACGAAATTGTTTATTTTTGCTTGCCGTTCCTCTGTCTTTCAATTGAAGCCAAATTGTATAACTTTGTTTGATTAATATGCCATTCAATTAAATGGGAATAAAAGTAGTGGCAACTAAAAACTATCTTCTTTTCTTTAGGTTTTTGCCCTGAATGCCTGGCTTGGTTACAGAGGCATGCATTTTCCTCACAAGTGGGAGCTTGCCACCTCCTTTTTTATTTTAAACTTAATTAATTATATTATAAAAATAATTCAGATATTATATATATAATTTAAAATTTTAGATTATATTAAATTAAATACTTATATTAATTTAATAATTTTTTATAAAAAATAAAATTTATTAATTTAACCATTAAATTATATTATAATATTTTTATGATTATACATATTAAATTAAAAATAATTTTAATATTTATTTATAAATTTAATATTTAACTATTAATATTTATATATACATATATTAAAATAAAATCATATAATAAAATATTTCTTATTTTTTTATAAAGTTTTACCAACAAAATTTATTTATAAAAATTTTTAAATTAACAATTTGATTAATAAATATTATATTATATAAAATATATTAAATTAATATAAATATTAAATTTAATATTTAGTATGACTTTCTTTATATATGTATGTATATTATTTATACGAATATTAGTAACTTACTTTTTTATACCTTTTAACATCATTTTTATTATTGAATAAAATTTTACTGCTAATCCCATTATAAGAAATTGGACTCAAATCATGAGACTAACATAAGATTTTACTTAATAATAAAAAGAATGTTGTAAAATTGTATAAAAATGGGATGATAGAAAGCATTATTAAAATCAATTAAGAAATTAATGACACTTCAATGACTCGTCCTGCAACAACAAAGAAATATTTCCCGTTTCTTGGAAATTAACATCGGAAGATTTGAATTCAAAAACTAATTTATGATGTGACGACACTTCAATGACTCGTCCAGCAACAACAAAGAAATATTTCCCGTTTCTTGGAAATTAACATCGGAAGATTTGAATTCAAAAACTAATTTATGATTTGACGATTCTCGTTATTTTATAGAGTAAGGATTAAATTAATCCCTAACTTAATAATAAAATTGTAAATTGATTTTTTATTTAAAAAAAATCATCATTTAGTCCTTAACTTTTTGATCCGGCATGCAAACGAATTTGGCCTGACGACGTACTGAGTTGGAATGTTAAATGTTGAGGTGGCTCGTTAAGTGCCACGTAAATTAACAAAACGACGTCGTTTTGTTAGGCAACTTCCTAATCTTCATACCCTAATTTTCCTTCCCCTTCGTGTTCTTCGTTGGATAGTCATGCCCCTGTATTTTTCGTCGGTGGTGTATTTGGAACTGTAACCACTAAGCAAGAAGCCCACAAATAAAATTTATCACCATCTCTTTCCATCCATCTTCCTTCTCTCTCATTTATGAAACAAAACCCCTTCCAAGCTCTATTTCCCAGTCCAAATTCTCACCACAACCCAATAGCCCCGCCTTCCGTGCCTTCATCAACCAACTCTCCACCTCTCTCTGCCACGGCCTTGCCCAGTGCCGCTCCATCGTCGTTTCAGTCATCCATCCTCGTCATTTCTCTTTTCACAAATCCAGCTCGAAACATTCGTCACACGCTTCTGACTTGGGTCCATCACAATCCAACTTAGTTTTCGGATTCTCTTCCATTCATTCATCCACTCCTCGTCCTTGCGCATAAACTTCATAGGGTAAGGACCAGGTCGTTTGGTTCAAGTGCATCCATCCACAACGGCGAGGAGATGAACCAATTTTTCTGCGTTTCGGTGCGTTTCACCCTCAACAACACGAGATTCCCCTTGTAGATATGTCGACGGTGGAGATCAATTCCGGTGGTGGAGGTGACGGATGTGAGGGAGGGATAAACGATGGAGGAAGGAAGGTAGTCGGGTCAATAAACGACGGTGGCACCGCTGAGGGCAGTTGGGATATGGGTGTAGATGATTTCAGAAGGTAGGATATTGAAGGTGGTGGTGCTTGATAATGATTTCATGTGTTCATTTGCATTCGGTGGTGCTGAAGTTGCAGCCATCATAGTGGGATTAGGAAGTTGATGGTATAGTGGTAATATGTTTAATTACAAAGGATGACTTATGATAAGGGATTGACTCAACGGGTCTAGAAGGAACTAATCAAATGTACTTTTATAAAGAGTTCACGTGAAATGACGTCGTTTTATTAACTTACGTGGCACTTAACAAGCTACCTCACCGTTTAACGTTCCAACTCAGCACATCGTCAGGCCAAATTTGACGGAGGGACGAATTTGCATAACGGATCAAAAAGTTAAGGACTAAATGATGACTTATTTTAAGTGGAGGACAAATTTGCAATGTCATTACTAACTTAAGGACTAATTTGACCCTTTACTCTTATTTTATATATATTTGATTTGTCATTACTAACTTAAGGACTAATTTGACCCTTTACTCTTATTTTATATATTTGATTTGTGATATTTTTAGTTAATTGGAACTTTAACCTACCCTATTTAGGTCTAGTATTAAATTTGTAGAAATAGATATTTATGATGTAATAATTATAAGATTAGATATTTATAAATATTTCAATAATAAATTTAAAATAAATTTGGATACTAACTTAAAATTAAATAAAATTATTTTTTATTATTATTAAATAATTTATACAATATATTTATATAATCATTATAACATTTATTTTTTTATGCTTGATTTTTCAATTTAAAAATTAATAATTTTAAATAAAAACTAAAAAGGAATATTAAAAATTTAAAAATTGTAAAGAAATTAAAAATATCTTTAAGAAATAATAAAATTTTGATGGGGTTAACAATATCTTTAAAAATGCAAAAACTTAGAATTCATTAACAATTACTAAGATATAAATAAGTGGGGTTAATTAAAAATAAAAGACAGAAACTTCATTGTAAACATTTACAGAAAACCCTAGCTTCTATAAGATCTAAACTATTCTTTAAAAGCAAGGAAATGACTTAGAAATGATTTGGAAATGACTAATTAAGGATTAGAAGCCTTAAGAATGAAGTTTAGATGATTAATGCACTAAAGCACAAAAATATTTATGAAGAGAAAAAAATAACCATGGTTAAACTAAGTTAACCGTGATTAAATTAAAATCTAACTATAATTAGGTTATATTAACTATGGTTAGGTTAAATAAACTATGGTTAAACTTATGAGATAAGTATCCATAATTTATAATTAATTTTAAAAAGAGAAATTATACTAAAATGATCATTTAATCCTTAGTTAAAAATTTAATGCTTAGAAGGCCATAGTGGCCAAATCTACTAAGGGAAATAGCCATCTCATTGTCTCAAAACACTTCTCCCAAAACACTTATTGCGTTTGGATGAGGTATTTTAAGGAGGGAAAGTAATTTTTGAAAGAATTTAAAATTTTAGCAATTAAAATATCTTGTTTGCCTATTGTTTTACAAGAAATTTTAAATTGAAGGAATTTTTAGAGGGTATTTTAACTAGTTAAAACAAGAGAATTTCAAATTTCTCCAAAATAGATGGAATTTGAAATTTCTTCATGTTTTTTTCTGTTATTATTTTATATTTATGCTACTTTATTTTTTATTATTATTTTTCTCTCATACTTTTTCCTCATCTCTCATATTTATACATAATATTTTTAATATCAAATAATATAATTGTATATTTCTGTCATTTTAATTATGTACATTTGTTGGGTTATTATTTTGATTAAATAAATTGTATAATAAAAATACTTGTATATCTAAATTCTATTATGAACAAAAAAAGTAAGAGAAAAATTAAGATAAATCTGTGAGTATTTAATCATAAAATTTTGTGTATAATAAAAATTAAATTATTTAATTTAAATAAAAATTTAAAATTCAATAAATTTAAATTCTACCATCCATATAAATTTTTTAAAATATGATAAATTGAAATTTCTTTATCCAAACAAAATATTTTTAAAATGAAAGTATTTAAATTGAAAGCATTTAAATTTCTAAGTATTTTAAATTATTTAAAATGTTAAAACTCTTCATCCAAACACAAGTAGCTAAATCTCCAAAATCAACCTTTCATCTCCAAACTTTCCTAAGCCAAAGTTTAACTAAGTTTAAGCTTCCTTCTTTGAAGCTTAAGTTCAAATACTAAGCAAGGAAGTCTCCTCCTTTTTCCTTGAAGAAAGTTTGTGTAGGACCATCAAGAGGGTGATTCTCCATCATTAAATCCATCAAATTTCCATTTTAAGGATTCAACAAGTAGGATGTTCTATTCTTAAATTTTTCTAAGTGATTTTGTTAAGTATTTTTGGCTGATTTTTTTCATCCTTTTGGATCTTTTCTCTAAACGTCAAGATCCAGCATCCTTAAGTATTATTTGGTTTAGAACTATCCTATGCTCTTAAAATAAGCATTTGTAATTTTTAAGAATCCAAAATAAAGCTATAATGATTTAAACACCTTAATCATTTTAATCAATTAAATATTTTTAAAAATAATTTTTAAAAGTTTTGGGTATATTAGAGAAGTTTTAACTAAGTTTTGGAAAATGCTTAAGTGATGGTGGATTCAGATATTTGAGAAGATCTTGAAAATTTTGTCATATTTGAGTTGAAAATGTCTATGTGTTGTCTTATCTCTTTCAAAAGTTCAAGCTTGTTACTTTCCTCATTCTAAGTTAAAGTTTTGACCTTTAATGCTTAAACTTCTTAGATCTGGACTTTTATGGACATAAACTTAATACTTTAAAGATTAAGATACAAAGATTAAATTTGGAAGGTTAAATATTAGATCTTTATCATAAAAGAGTGAAGATAAGGATTTGGGAACTTAAGAGGTGGAAGAAAATTTTATAAATTTTATCCAAGGACAGAGACACGAACGAAGGATAAATACTTAAAAGGATTTAATGGACTTAATCTAACAACAAAATTTAATAAGTCTCTTGATAATAGATGCAAGAGTTATGTTGGTGAAAGTTGGTAAAAATGACATCTTGGTAAAAAACAGGCCATTCGACCATGACCCTACCATGAAGAACAAAAAACATAAAATCTACAATTCATGATGATTATTAACCTCCACAAGTGTTAACACACAAGATCCACACTTGAGGCTAAGAAAAATTAAGTTAAAGGATCTTAGAGTGTGGATATGCCCATTCAACAATAGCTCCAAAATTAGAAGAGTAAAGGTTGAAATTTTTTATAGAATTAATTAATTAAATCCCTAAAATAAGATCTTAATAAAAATAAACTTTTGGGGCAAGAAATACAAATTTAGTGACCTATCAAGTTCATATAGGCCATTCAGACAAGTCTTGGAAAAATTAGGTAAGAATGATTAATAAATTCAAGATTAAAAGCCATTAAGAATAATTTTGTAGGCAAAGATGTGATAATTTAACCTAATTTAGTAATCAAGTTAGTAAAATAAATTAATGGGCATGGACTAAAGAATTATTCTAATTAGGCTAGGATTTAAAAGTTTGGTCATAAAGGCTTAAAAAGATGAACACAAAACATTGTGAGGGTTAGAAGAGGTCATTTGGTTAAGAGAGAATAGAATTAGATAAAAAATATTTAATGATCAATAATCTACATGTTCATTTTCCTTAGGAATAGATTTGAGAAATAAAAGTGGTTATGAGATCTAGATGAACAAAAAGTCCACTTGAAAGGTGAAAAGACCATTCAGCAACATAAACTTAATGATAAGAAAATAAAATACCAAAAAAATATTTGAGAAAAGAAAAGAATAAGAGAAACCTAGAAATGTTGAGCGATGTAGGTTTTTCTTGAGAAATTTATTATAAAATATTAAGAACAATGTTCAACTTCGGTAATTTTAGAAAAAGAATGCATGCTGTTCAAAATTATAAGGACCTTGCTTAAGTAAAATTTTTCACTAAGTATGAAAGCTTTTGGGTAAATACTATTGTCCTAGTTATTATTAATATGCTTGAGTATAATCACTTATATTTAAATTTTTATGTGAACTCTTGAATGATATGATGACTTGCTTTTATGTACATGATTCCATGTTGTGCTTAAATGATTATGTGCTGACGAATGAATTGGATGCTATGTTTGCATGAAATTTTGATTGAATATTGAGCATGCATCGTATTTTAAATACTTGAAATAGAACCTAATAAGTTAAAGGATCACTAAATAAAATCCTATGTGAAAACTCAACAAGCACATACTTGTAAAGTGTCATCATGTCTAGGACTTGTGAATGTGTGGAAGTCTACGTCTATCCATGTTAGAGGTCATAAGGCTTCAAGTTATGGTGGTGACGAGAATGAGATCATATTCTAAATAAAGTTGAGTATATATGAAAGTGAGAAAAAATTGTTTCACAAATGTATAATAATGTACCATTAAAAGTATAATGATGTGTCATATGTTAACGTGTCATTGAAAGGATGATTACTGGATGAGAATTTTATGAGTATTAAAATGATATTATTGCGTCAAATATTATCTTTAATGTTATAATTTATCATGTTAATATGGTGATCCAAGGAAACAATAAGGTATATGATTGTATAGGATTTAATCCTTTCCATTTAATAAAGAATGGGCTATATGCTTATATAGGGTTTAATCCTTTCCATTTAATAAAAAATGAAATATATGATTGTATAAGGTTTAATCATTTCCATTTAATAAAAAAAGTTATATGCTTGTATGAATTTAATTCTTGCCATTTAATAAAGAATGAGCTATATGATTGTATGAGGTTTAAACATTGCCAATTAATAAAGAATAAGCTATAGGCTTTTATGGATTTAATCTCTGCCATTTAAAATAGAATGAATTATATGCTTGTATGAGATTTAATCACTATCATTGTTTAAAACAATCCACTTCAAATAAGTATTTAGAAAATAAAAATTGAACTTATATGTTTGTCACCCTTTTCATAAATAAACTAAAGTGATTGAGTTGAGATGATGTTACCAACTTTAGGGTAAATTTCTACTGAGAAATTATGATTTGTCACTCCCTACTTCCCATTTCTTTTTCAGAGCTTGTCCAAGTTTTTCGCAGTGGCAGTGATCTACATAGAAATAAATATCGTGAGCTAAAATTTTAATGCTCACGAAAAAGGATGCAAGGAGAGATGAAGAGAACTCTTCATATGTGGAATATAGTATAGATATAAGTTATAATGGATGACTATATATATATATATATATAGATGAGAAAGGGCACTGATGATCTTGTTTTGTTGTAAAGGACTTGCTAAGAGCTTTTTTCTCTCTATGTATGATATGTATATGTTAAATATAAGTCATAAGGTACATATGGAGATATGTGTGTATATTACCTTAAGTAAATATATGTGAGTTTTCAAAGATGACGTTTCATTACGTTAGTTAATGAATTCGCGACACAACTTAAGCTAAGACATGTATCATTATTAAGATATTATAATCATAATTATTATCGTTATTTTATATAATAAACTTTTTCATTTGATTTTTATCTCTCATATATTTATATTTTTGTACCTTAACATTTTCATTATAAAATAATCAATATTATAAATAAATATGACAATAGTATTGTACGTTTAATATTTTGTATAAAAAATATTATAATAGAAGTTATTTTAAAAAAATGTTATCTACTTTTATTTTGATTTTTCTACTTTCTCCTTTTATTTTCTATTAACTTTTATCATTTTAATTTAGTTTTTATTGTTATAATAATACTATTTATTTTATTTTATTTTATTTGTTTTAGTAAATAATTTTATTATTATAATAAAATTACATGATATAAGTAATATTACAATCATAAAAAAATATCAAAAGTCAAAAATAAAATTATAATAATAAGTTTTACTATTTAAAGTTAATAATTTACAATAAATATTATCATAATAATAAAAAGATAATATAATAATATAAATATATATTTTTGTAAAATAAATATAATAGCAAAAAGGAGATTAATTGACTCGTTTAAGAAGTATGGTCTCTACTCCTTAAAGCAAAAATAATTGCTATACATACTAACAATATATTACACTTATTTTCATTCTATTTATAACATATAATTTTTTTAAAAAAAAATTATAATCATTAAATTTAAAAATTATAGAAGTATAAATTAATAATTATATATTTATATGTAGGTATATCTATGGTCCTCCTTAAAGTATCTCTAACTCTTTGTACACACTTAAATTATAGGTTAAATATGTTTTTAGTTCCTCTAAATTATTCAAATTTTGGTTTTGGTTCCTTAAATTTAAAACCTCTGGTTTAGGTCCTTCATTTTTTAAAATACATTGATTATAATCCCTATATTAACTTAAGTTGTATTAAATCAAAATAGATTACTCATGATTTGAGAATTATAATCAAAACATTCCATAAATAGTCAAAATTTTCTCTAATAATGATTGATCTAACTTGACTTAATGTAACTTAAATTAATATCAAGGATTATAATCATGATATTTTATAAAATAAGGGACCTAAACCAAAGATTTTAAAATTGAAGGACCAAAACCAAAATTTAAATATTTTAGAGGGACTAAAAACATATTTAACCCTTAAATTATTATGTAAATCCTCCCGTATGAAAATGAAGAGTTTCTTTACCATTAACATGTTGAAAACTACAAATACATTTTTTTTATAATAAGAAAATGTGGACATAGCTTCCATTGTATATTTATATATTGTTGTGTTCATCAATTAGTTATAGTTATTTAAATAGAGTAGAATGATCTTTATGGCAATCTAAATCATAATGGATGATGAATTTATAAAAATAATTAAGTTAAAAGCTAATAAAAAAATGTAGATTCACCATTAAATTTTAGTTTTGAAGAAAAAATTGAAAAATTTTAAAGAATTCTAGGTTTAGAAGTCAGTTATCAATAAGAAAGCTTCAAGCATCCTTTTCGTCTGTTCTAATGTGTAACTTTAAAATAGTTATTGTAAACACCCAATTATATTCGAAGCTCCCGATAGCTAAATTTATTAATTAACCCTAGCTTGAATAACAAGTGAATATTAAATTAAAAAGAAAACAAACAAAAAATGTATACAGAAAAACAAGTAAGCAGAAGAAAGTGACAAAGTAGGAGGAAATAAATAAAATAAATGAAAGTGGAATAAGAAAGAAATGAGAGAAGAAAGAGAGAAAGGAAGTTGGAAAAAATAATAATAAATAAACAAAGAATCTGAAATAAAAAAAAATTTGAAAACAAAAAAAGATATATAATAATAAAAATAATAGAAAGGTAATAAAATATATACATATAATAATAATTTAAAAAAGGAAGAAATAAAAACAATAATGATAAATAAATAAATAAATAAATAAAAACCTTGAAATAATAAAAACAAAATATTTGAAATAACAAAAAATAATAAAAATTTTCAAATAAGCAAAAAACAATAAACGGAATAAAAACGAAATATGTAATATATGCGAGGGGGAAAAGGAAAAGGGAGGAGGGGCGCAAAAAAAAACCCCCTATAAGTAGGGAAAGAAGGAAGGGTTTAAGGGTTCTTTTTTGGGATTTTGGCGGATTTTGGGACAAAAGAGGAAAAGGAATAGACTCTGAAGGTTGCTCTCGCAAGCACGATTTTCTCTCTAGATAGCATTCGGATCCAGCAAGCCTTGGAGGGAGATTCCGTCTCACGTCTTTCGATTCATCTCTCCCTCAACTCTTCACCGCAACGTAGTTCGTCAGAAGTTGATCAGAAAACCTAGGTCAGTTTTCTATCTGATTATGGTGCTCGAATCGGTAGTCTATTTTGTCTGATAATTAATTCTGATAATGATTTGAATAAAGTGCTAAACTAGAATGGTGAATCTGAATCAAATTGTATGATCGTGGTTCGAATTTATTGGAACAAATCTGATTGTTGTTCGTGCATGCTTAGTGAATGAACATTGCCTAAGGTCGGTTCGAAATTGACAAACATCTGGTTATCGTAATCGAATCATGTCTATAATCGCTAAACATCCTTCTGAATATGCATACAAATCCGTACGCACTGTACATAATCAGGTGAGTTAACAGTGAGTCTCGACCAATAGCCTCGTAGGTGTTAAACCAATATCTGAGTGAATTAAGCTCGAATAAGGAAAGACACGATTAATAGAATGACTCCGATCAGAATTAGGACGTGACCAAGGCGTTAGGTAAGCAAGGATAGTCCCGGACATGTTGATAGGAGTCACAGGCCATGCAAAATTGCCTCCCTGGTCTTGAATCAGGGGTAGGGAAGGGGCAATTTGAGGAGTACAGGTTCGGCCGTAATAGGTGCGAGTGAATGAGAGCTTTGCCTCGAACCTGGTAGGTGCTGATGAAATGATTGTTCGACGACGAGTCTAGTCAAGAACAGGGGATCGGCCACCCGAGCTATACATCGCCATGAAGGTCATATGAGTATGGGGTGATGAGGGGATGCCGAGGCCATTTTTTTGCTACGCCCACGCCAGCCGCCATATCACATTGATGAGGAGGAGTTCCTCATGCCTGCACCACCCTTGACAGTGACGATCGAAGCAACTCCGGAAAACACTCAAGAATAGGGAAAAGGGACACCAAGGAAGTTCCAGTGAATCAGGCACGTTGGCTCCCTTTGTAGAAGAAGGTAGTGAACCTAAGCTCCCTGGTCGGATTACTCCAAGACCCTTGCAGCCTACTAGGCGATCATGGTCCAGCAATAGCCCCCTGTGCATCCGGCCAAGGGTGGCGTGAAAGACGACACCTAGAGTAGCTGGAATCCTCTCATGAAACACCGAGCGAGCACACCTGATCGGAACCCTCGAGTGCGGCCAAGCTAGAAACCGGAGATTCACCCTCCCATGGTGCGAAATACGGGGGACGTCGCTACACGAGACGAAAACAAGGGAGTCAACATCGGAGGCAATTGCCCAGGCGCCATGTAGGGGAAGTCAAAGCCACTAAGAACTCCACTCAGGACCTCTCCGAATCGGCTCGGCCGGGATCCAAAGGCGTCCTGCCATGTATATAAGATGTGTATATAAGGCCGAGAGCGAACTTCGGGGTGCAGTGGCTTAGGTGAGCCTATCTCAGCTACATGCAGTCCCATGCAAGCCAATAGGACCTACTTTAAGTCTAAATTCAGACCACATATACCCCAAAAGGGTATCAAGCCTGGTGGTTGACACTCCACATTGCATCCCTCTTGACTCGCCTTCGAACCCAGGCTACCACACTTTTGGTACTTTTGTTTTTTCCAAATTCCCCCCCCCAAATGGCAAACTGGTCCCTACATGTTCCTGAAATTACAGATTGGTCCCCAAGGTTCCCTTAATTACAATTTAACC
The DNA here is from genome assembly GCA_026541065.1 of Canavalia ensiformis. Taxonomy (NCBI): domain Eukaryota; kingdom Viridiplantae; phylum Streptophyta; class Magnoliopsida; order Fabales; family Fabaceae; genus Canavalia; species Canavalia ensiformis. The sequence goes on from JAMKYM010001005.1 coordinate 215,173, forward strand.
CCCAAAACTTCCCAGAATTACACCTTGACCCCAAGGTTCCCTTAATTACAATTTAACCCCCAAAACTTCCCATAATTACAGATTGGTCCCCAAGGTCCCCTTAATTTCAATTTAACCTCCAAAAATTTCCATAATTACACATTGACCCCTACATTCCTCTTAATTACAATTTAACCCCCAAAACTTCCCCTAATTGCACATTGACCCCTATATTCCTTTGACTACAAATTTAACCCCTAAAATTTCCCTTAATTTCAATTTAAAACCCAAATTTCCCATAATCCTAATTTCACCCCCATACTTCCCCAAATCTCAAACCAAATTTCTTTCTCTTCAAAATCAAGTTCCTTGTCTAATATTCAAAATAAATTTTCCTTTGTGACCCTTCTCTTCAAATAAAATTAAATCAAATATTTTGGGATCTTTGGTCTCACGCAATGAGCTCTAAATGGGGAACTGACGGTTCACCTGCTGTTCAATGTTTAGTAGTTCGTATAGGTTCCCGTGCTACCGTAGCCGCCTCGGACTTTGTGCATGAGTGGACTAAGGGTCCTTTTCAAAATAAAGTTCTTTTTCAAATGTTTTTGGGATCTTTGGTCTCACGCAACGAGCTCTAAATGGGGAACTGGCGGTTCACCTGATGTTCAACGTTTAGTAGTTCGTATAGGTCCTCGTGCTACCGTAGCCGTCTCGGACCTTGTGCATGAGTGGACTAAGGGTCCTTTTTAAAATAAAGTTCTTTTTCAAATGTTTTTGCAATCTTTGGTGTCACGCAATGAACTCTAAATGGGGAATTGGCGGTTCACCTGCTGTTCAACGTTGAGTAGTTCGTATAGGTCCCCGTGCTGCCGTAGCCGCCTCGGACCTTGTGCATGAGTGAACTAAAGGTTCCTCTGAAATGAAAATCGTTTCAGAATATCATATTCCTTTTAAATACCTCTGAAGGTCAAGCCTTCACAAACCAAAACTACGTAAACCTTGAATTTTCCATTGCACTGGGGAATACGTAGGAGCAGGATTGACACGCTCGTCGCAAACGCACAAAAATAATTTTTAGATTTTCCCAAACTATTGGTATAGTATAAGGTGCAACCTAGGTCATCTCCCAAAGACCATTTCGATTCTTAAAGCAAATTAGGAGAAAGTTAGAACAAGGGGATTTTGTAAAGATGTGATATTAAGTTCTAAATGCAAAATACAGAATGAAATTAATTTGACTTATCGATTATCAAGTCAAGGAATTCAGAGGCTATTTTCTTAACTAATCATTGATCACTAAAATCATGCATTGTGTTTATCAACCCAGGATCATATGGAACCCCTAAAATGATCATTGAATTCTCTACTGAGAAAACTCTCAGGGTTCAATTGATTATGATCAACAAGATTTAATAACCACTTAATCTTTCATTAGATCTAAACCAATTTCATAATCAGAATTCAGTTGAAGTAAGTAATAAAATGAAAACCTTCAATTCAATTACTTAATTTCTACTCTTCAAACTTTTGGAAAATGATTTACCAATCAAAAACCAATTAGAAATCAATTAAGCATTAATCAAAATACGTCAACCGAACAAAATTTGATTAAAAGAATAAAATTGAAGAATATAGTAAAGCAGAGTAAAAATCACTTAATAAGCATGTAAATAAAGATCAAGACCTCAAAGATAAAATGAAAATAGCTTGAATCCTTGAATTGAAATTACAAACTTAGCCTTCCATGAAGGAGGCAAACTAACAACAAAGAAGAACTGAGCCTTCCATGAAGGAGGCAACTAACAACAAAGAAAGAAAGATGGAAAATGGTATTGGAGTTAATATCCAAGGTGTGTGTTTCTCCTCTTGTAAACCCTTCTATTTATAGAGGATTTTTGAGGTATCATCTTCAGAAGGTCACCAACCAGATTTTTAATTTTCCATCCTTTTATTGCTTTCACATGGGCTTTGTTGAAAATGCAAAACACTTTTGAATTTTTGTCACCAATCAGCACAACAATTTTGATGTTGATTGCAGCGCAATTTCGGATATTCACGTGTCCGAATTAGAGCTTTACGTCTGAACAAAAGTTTTATCCCCGGATCTTAGCTTTCAAACGGATCTGATTTCATCTCAATATGACTTTTGTATCTCAAGTTATGGCCAGATCTTTGCACACTGTTCAGGTTCCGCGACAGCAACACTATCTCATCTTTTGAGAGAATTTCGAAGTCCTATACATCCCATTTAGAGTCTGATCTTGCTTTGTAACTGTGGAGACTTCTTTAAGATTTCATTCAAGATAGATTTCATGATTTTTGGGTGTCTAAAACTCCTATTATGCTTAAAATACTATAATAGTGTCATTTTAATTGGTTAAGCAAAGAAATTCAATTAAACTCCATATGAACCCAAACTCATAAAATATGAAAAAGACCACTTAATTGAACATATAAGAAGTCTTAATGAGCTACAAATGAGAGATAATTATTTATGAAATTTATGCTTATCAAATTTCCCCACACATATCTTTTGCACGTCTCGGGCAAAGTTAAGTTAAAGATTGTGACTAATTTTTTTTTTGTTTGTTTTTTGTTTCATTGAAAGAACATCAAAGCTTTGAGTTGATTTCTCGAGAATTCACAAAAATTCATGAAGCATTCTTTCATCACATTTTTGAAATTACTTAGAAAGGAAACTTTAATTTGAAAAACATAGATTGAGAAAGATAAAACCTCACATGATATACTCTGAATCTCTCAAGTGTTTGATTTGGTAAGTGTTTCTCTCAAATTCAATCCATGAAAGATGAACTATCATAGGCTTGCATATCTTTTACTTCTCTACTACTATGCACACATGCAATGCACAAATCAAGAGGTCTTTATTTTGGTTATAACGAGATTAGAAAGATGAAATGATATATTGAAGAGATACAATGTTAGACCAAGGAAAATGATGAGGATTGAGAATTGAGTCCAAGTGCAAGTGTGAGAAACAGATATCACTTCTTTTTTTTTTTCAATGTAATAGTTTATTTATTAATTTATTGCTTCAGTTTTTTTTTCAACCATGATATTGATGAACACAACAATAATCTCCCTCATACTTATTGAAACACTTATGGTATGATAAATCCAGTATTCCTCACCTTCTATGGTCAGACAAAGTTGCTTTTTTTTCTTTTTTCTTTTTGGTTTGTGGTGAGCTAAAAAGAAGAAAAGGCTAATCGGCTCAAAGGGCTGATCAAAGGATAAAATTAGATGGTTTGGTTATTTGGCTAAGTGGTTTGTTCAAGAAAAACAATGCCTCAATCATTTTTGTACAATTCATGTGAAAATGTAGCTTCAAAAAGAATCAATGCAAGTTCTAAAGTAACATATTCTATGGATGAAAATCACACAAGAAAAAAAGTAATTAATAAGGCTCAAAATCTCACAGGTAATATATTTATCAAATCTAATCTATCCAGTTCAAATATGTGTTGCCAAACTAATTAATCTCGAAATGTAAATCATTTTTCTTCAAGTTTTTTATGAAATCTAAAGAACAACATACTTCCACATTCAAATTTTTTATTTTTTATTTAATCATAAGATGCGTATCAAGAGTCAAGTGTAACTCCTTACTCAGCCATCTTACTCAAAGCAAGTTTATGATTCTAACCTAAATTTTTTTTTTGGGTTTTTTTTTAACTTTTTTTTTATATCGAACCATCCTCCCCCCAACCTATCCAAGACATTGTCCCCAATGTCTTAGATGGAAATTCATATAACAGGAAAAGAAATGTGAGAAAACCACCAAATTAAGGAAAATTTATAACCGAAGAGTGGTATCTGGTTCTCTTTTGTCTCTGCCATCCTGATTTGGTTGGTTCACCAGCTGCATTACTTGACTGAGCTCAGATGTAGGATTTTGTAAATTCTCAAGTAGCTGTTCAACAGTTGAAGGAGATACTATGATGTTGCGCATGGAGTTGTGGCATGAACTCTGCTCTACTGTATGATCTAAAAAGGATAACAAATCATTATAAAAGCCATTAATATTCAATAAGCCCAAAGGATTTTTATGAAAATTCCGATAGTCCAAAATATGATGGTAAAAAATTTCTTCCATTGTTCCAAGACCACTGTGTAATGCAATAAATGCATTAGAATTAATCAACATGTGTCTCATACGGTCATGCATGGTTGCAACCTTCAATTCAGTACCCAAGGTGAAGTAGGAGGTGTTCTCATTTTTAAGACAACACCTAAGACGTTACATCCTTGTGAGTGCAGATCCTGCAATACATCCTTTTAAACCCTCAATCCCTCCCCCATAAACAAGATTGATTTTTCTTGCAGCTAATGTCTTACCAAGGTTATAAGCTGCATGTTGAAATTCTCCATCCTTTCCAAGGTTAGACCCACCAAAAACACAGATAGTATTGATCCTATCCATAAACAGAGTCATGTTCTTTGGGAAAAATATGTCATAGAGGTTGATAATTTATAGGGGACTCAATATCAGACAAGGAGATCGCTTGAATAGTGCGGGATCAGGATTTGGTAGCAAAAGTTTGAATTTTTGTTCAAGGAAAAGGTGAATGTTAGAAGGGAAAGACATTAAGCAGTGGTGAAAATTTCAAAAAATAGTGGCCCAATAAATTGAAAAGAAAATGTAAATGACAAACATACACGCATGAGAATGAACAGTAGTTGTGATTGTGGCTCACATCTTCCTCTGGTTTTACGTCCAGTAATGGCTGAAACGCCTTCTAAGAGTCGAGGATGTGCTTCCCATTCAGTTTTCTTCTAAACTGACAACAGGGTCTTTTAAAGTCAGATTCCCAAGACTATAATGTGCTTTTTCCTTACGGAACAGTTCAAACAAATCAAGAAGGACTCCATGAACATGCCCACTAGGATGCGTCTCAAGAGTCTGAATGATATCATCCAATGACTCCTTACTCAGTCCATCCTTTATGAATTGAATTTTGTCCTCTCAATTTCTTGAAACCATTCCAGGGTTCTTGCATCTTGTGTTACAAGTCCATCTTGCACACCTGTAGCAAACTCCAATTCTTTTTGCCCTTCTCTTCTTTGCATGGGAACTTCTTCCCACACCTGGCATGTTTTTAACAAATGATTCTTGAAATTCACCTGATAAACGTACCTTAGCTTCAATGATCCAACGGACATCTTCTGGAAGGCCTAAGAGTGTTAATGCTCTCAATCGTTCAAGTTTGCAATTGTAAATGACTTTAAGAAAATTTCTGGGGAGAGTAGGGAACAAAATTTTGATCCTGGTGAGAGCTTTTTCCATTTTTTTTAAAACACTCAAGTTATTATTCCTGCAAGTTCAATGTGGTGTAATAGTTAGGATGATTTAAGAGGTGAAGAGAGGAAGTTGAGAGATTAGTTGAAACTTGTAAGCGAGGAATGTAAGAGAGGGAGAGAAAGAAAGTGAGAGAGAGAGAGAGAGAAAGAGAGAGAATAAAATTCCTATTCCTAGATCCTTCCCCCATATTTTATATTATACTTGTTCTAATTATTAGAAACTTTGGAAAGGCAATGACTTTCATCACTAATAATTATGGAACAAGTAAAATAAAAGACATGAGAAAGGGAAACTTCTCTTGAATTTATTGCAAGTATGTGGCATTGTGTAAATGCACTTCTTCTACTGTGTGCTCTTGAAAACCTTCGAAAAATGGTTTAAGATGATGTCCATTCACCTTGAAGGTTTTTGCAGTTACTTCATTTTTTATTTCCACTGCACCATAAGGAAAAACATTAGTAACTACAAATGATCCTAACCATCTAGAGCGTAGCTTACTGTGCATAAGCTTTATGAGAATTGTAAAGGAGAACTTTTTGTCCAACGAAAAACTCCTTTCTTGCCAACTTTTTGTCATGAAGAGCTTTGACCTTTTCTTTGTAAATTTTGGAGTTTTCGTATGCTTCTAATCGAATTTCTTCAAGTTCCTGCAATTGAAGCTTCCTATGGATTCCTGCTTGGTCTAGATCCATGTTGCATTTCTTTACTGCCCAAAATGCTCTATGCTCTAATTCAACTGGAAGATGACATGCTTTACCAAAGACAATTCTGTAGGGAGACATGCCAATGGGTGACTTGTAGGCTGTCCTATATGCCCATAAAGCATCAACAAGGCGCAAGCTCCAATCCTTCCTGTTAGGCTGAACTGTTTTCTCTAAGATTTTCTTGATCTCTTGATTAGAAACTTCAGCTTGACCATTTGTTTGAGGATGATATGGGGTGGAGACTTTATGCATGACTCCATATTTGCGGAGTAGAGCTTCAATTGTGCGGTTGCAAAAATGAGTACCTTGGTCACTAATTAAAGCTCTAGGAATGCCAAACCTGCTAAAAATGTTAGACCTGATAAAATTTGCAACAACTGAGAGGCATCATCGATTGATGCAGTGGCTTTTGCCTCCACCCATTTTGAAACATAATCAACGGCTTGACAAGAAAATGTAAACAAAGCCAAAAGAGACAGGAATGGACCCATAAAGTCTATACCCCATACATCAAATACCTCACAAAAGAGAAGTGGTTGTTGGGGCATCTCATTTTTCGGAAATACTCCTATTCTTTGGCATCGCTCACAAGTTATGCATAATCTGTGTGCATCACGAAATATTGTAGGCCAGTAAAAGCTCGAGTCTAGTACTTTTCTAGCTGTTCGTTGTGGCCCAAAGTGTCCACCACAAGCTAGTGGAATGGCAAAGGTAATCTAGATGAACTTCATGATCGGAACATATCTTCTAATGATTTGATCACTACATTTCTTCCAAAGGTATGGTTCATCCCATATGTAGTGTTTGGCATCACTTTTAAACTTGGCAATTTGCAATTTGGTGAAGTGTTTGGGTATTTCTTTAGCAACTAGATAGTTTTCTGAAATCTGCATACCAAGGATCTTTCAGTGCAAATGATAGAGATGCTCTTCTCGGGAATGAATCTGCAAAGTTTCTTCACAAGGTTGCTTGGATCCGACTTAAATGATCTACTACAAGGTTCTCGCACCACTCTTGTCTTTAATCTCTAAATCAAATTCTTGCAACAAAAGCATCCAACGAATTAGTCTTGGCTTAGCATCCGTATCCTCTTCGGCAAGTATTTCAAAGCCGCATGGTCGAGAAGACAATAACTTTAGATCCAAGCAAATAGGAGCGAAATTTATCTAATGCAAACACAATTGCCAAAAGCTCCTTCTCAGTAGTTGTGTAATTGGATTGGGTTACATCTAGTGTGCGAGAGGCGTATGCAATGACATGAGATCTCTTGCTAACTCTTTGAGACAGTACAACACCAAGGGCATAATTAGATACATCACACATTAATTCAAATGGAAGCGTTCAATTAGGTGGTTGAATGATGGGAGTGGTTGTCAACCGCTTCTTTAGTTCATCAAATGAATCCTTGCATGCTTGATCAAACACAAATTTGGTATCTTTTTGTTGTAGTTTAGAAAGAGGTTGTGCAATCTTGCTAAAATCCTTGATGAATCTCTCAGTAAAAACTCGTGCATGACCAAGTAAAGAACGTACTTCATCGAAGTGGGGTAAGGTAGAGAAGTAATAATGTCTATCTTGGCCTTATCAACCTCTAAACCTTTGCTAGATACCAAGTGTCCTAAGACTATATCTTCTGTTACCATTAAATGACATTTTTCAAAATTCAAAACAAGGTTAGTCTCAATGCATCTGTCTAAAACTTTAGAGAGGCTTTCTAAGCATGCATCAAAAGAAGAACCATATACGGTGAAGTCATCCATAAACACTTCCATGCAACTTTCTAAGAGATCAGAGAAAATGCTTACCATGCATCTTTGAAAGGTTCCAGGGGCGTTGCACAGACCAAAGGGCATCCTTCGATAAGCAAAAGTACCAAAAGGACAAGTGATGGTGGTCTTATGCTGGTCTTCTAGGGCTATATGTATTTTAAAATAACCTGAAAAACCATCTAGAAAGTAATAGTGAGATTTTCCTGCTAATCTTTCCAAAATTTGGTCTATGAAGGGCAAAGGGAAATGATCCTTGCGAGTAGCTTGGTTAAGCTTCCTATAATCTATGCACACTCTCCAACTGTTTTGTATTCTGGTAGGGATTAGTTCATCATTGTGATTTTTGACTACAGTCATGCCAGTCTTCTTAGGAACTACTTGCACCAGACTTACCCAATCACTGTCTGAGATGGGATAGATGATACCAGCTGCCAAAAGCTTACCTACTTCCTTCTTTACCACATCTAGGATGGTTGGATTCAAACGCCTTTGTGGTTGTCTAACAGGTCTGGTGTTTTCCTCTAGCAATATCCTATGCATACAAGTAGATGGGCTGATGCCTGGAATATCAGCCAAAGTCCATCCAATTTCTTGTTTATGGCTTCTCAAGGTTTGCAACAACCTTTCTTCTTGTTGTGGTAGAAGGTTCTTTGCTACAATGATGGGAAGCTTCTCATTTTACCCCAAATAAGCATACTTTAGATGTTCAGGCAAAGGCTTCAACTCCAAAGGAGGTGGTTGTATTATGGAAGGCAGGGATCTATCTGAGATTGAAATGTCTGCAACACTTGCATCTAACATGTCATCTTTCCAAGAAGTTTGGTCTGCAGCATTAATCCTGGAACACACAATACATGGATCAAATTCATCACATGTGCAAGTAAAATTATCTATGTAATTTAAATCAAAATCAAAAAATTCAAAAAGGAGATTGGTAGTAGAATAATCATTTGCAAGAAGGTCTATGTCATCAAGTTGAAAAAGTGAATGATTCTCTATAGGATGCTTCATGGCTTCAAATATGTTGAATTGGATGATATCATCTCCAAATTCCATAGAGAGAGTCCCTGTATGCACATCTATCTTTGTTTTTGCAGTCTTGAGGAAAGGTCTCCCTAGGATCAAGGTTGCTCTATTGATGGACGACTCATCTTCCATATCCAAAATGTAGAAGTTAGCTGGAAAGATCAACTTATTCACTTGAACTAGCACATCTTCAAGTACTCCAGCTGGATGTGTTGTACTTCTGTTGGCTAATTGAATCACCACACCAGTTGGCTTCAGTTCTCCAAGATTTAAAGATTTATAAACTGATGAGGGCATAACATTAATGGAAGCACCTAGATCCAGCAATGCATCACCAAATGTGGAGTTTCCTATTGTGCAAGGAATGGTGAAAGTTCCTGGATCTTTACATTTCGAGGAGGTCGGGTTGAATTAGGGGAAAATCATGCGTCCCACACTAATCTTCTCATCCCCTTTGAGTCTTCTCTTATGCATGCACAAGTCCTTTAGAAATTTGTCATATTTGGGAATTTTCTTGATAGCATCTAAAAGTGGTATGTTGACTTCCACTTTCCTGAAAGTATCTAGAAGCTCCTTATCCAATTCTGCATGAACATTGGGCTTGGATTGGACCATTCTATTTGGAAAAGGTAAAGATACCTTCTGATCAGCATAATTTGGGGGTTTTGTCTCATTAGATGCTTCAAGTGCAAATCGTTTATGGCAAGCTTCTTTTTGTTAATCATTCGATGTCTTATCGAAAGCTGGTGTACTTTTTTCATCAGACTTTCCCTCTGATTCAGATGGCTTATCAGAGATGTCTCCAGGTGTAGAGATAAATGCTTCTCTTTGGTGTGGATTAGTCTGATTGAAGCTTTGTTGCTTTAAAATTGTAGGGTCTGTCTGCACTTTCTTGCCACTTCTCAGGGAGATGGCACTCACGCTTTTGGGATTTATGACAGGTTGAAAAGGTAGTTGACCAGAACCTTGAGATTTCAATTGGTTGACAGTGGTAACCAACTGCCCAATTTGAGTTTGTAAATCCTGAATGGTAGAACTTACATTCTGTTGAAACTGAAGATTACTGATAGCTAATTGCTTCATCAAATCATCAAGAGAGGGTTTAGAAGCATTAGAAGGTACAGATTGCTGCATGTGCTATTGTTGTTGTCTGAATGGCGGTGGTTGGTATTTATTTTAGGAGTCAGATGTTTGAATCCTTTGTTGTTGTGGAGGACCATATCTCAAGTTAGGATGGTTTCTCCAACTAGGACTGTATGTTCCAGAAGGTGGTTCAAACTTCTGTTGCTGATAATGTTGAGGAGGCCTGTATTGTTGTCCTGTGGCAAAAATACCATTAACTGTAGCATCAGGCATCTCACTTTCTTGCAACGTTGGGCATGCATCAGTAGAATGGTCTGCAGAAGTGCAAATGCCATATGTTTTGGTTTTATCAACAACATTAAGTTGTTGTTGTTGTCCGATGGCCAACTGTCTTACGATGGAGGTTAGTTCTTCAATTCTGTTCTCCAATCGTGTATGGTCTGTCTTAGTGGTCATTTCATGGACTCCTTTAGACAATGAATTAGTTCGAGAATTGAATTGCTGAGAATTTTCTGCCATATTGGAAATCAAATCTCGAGCTGCTGTAGGAGTTTTGTCCATAAGTGCTCCACCACTAGCTGCATCAACCATGCTCCTGTCCATTGGCATAAGTCCTTCATAAAAATATTAAATCAGTAATTGATCACTGATTTGATGGTGTGGACAAGTGGCGCATAGTTTCTTGAATCTCTCCCAATACTCATAGAGAGTTTCTTGGGAGTTCTGTCTGATGCCGCAAATCTCTTTTCTGATAGCTGCTGTTCTGGATGCAGGGAAGAATTTCTCCAGAAATAATCTCTTCATATCATTCCAGCTTGTAACAAATGTTGGATGTAGATAGTATAACCAGTCCTTAGCTCCATCATTTAAGGAGAAAGGAAATGCCTTCAACTTGATATGATCTTCAGGAATTCCTTGTGGTCGCATTGTGGAACACACAATGTGAAATTCCTTCAAATGTTTATGAGGGTCCTCACCTGCAAGGCCATGAAACTTAGGTAGAAAATGTATTAATCCAGACTTCAGTTCAAATGGTGCATCAACATCAGGGTATTGAATACAAAACGGTTGATAAGCAACATCAGGTGCAGCTAATTCTTTTAGGGTTCTATCAACCATGTTCCTAGCAAAATATTTAAAACTATCAAAATTTAAAGATGAAAAATCACTATTGTTACTTTCTTGGTTATTACTGAATGAATGCTTTCTATGTGCTCCTTTCAAATGGTGGAATGTTCAATCAATCTCAGGATCATATGCATATAAATTTTCAGGATTGGATCGGGTCATACACAAAAAGGTGAATTCATACAGAAAATCCAAGAATAGTACACCTAAAGTAAAAAAATTGTTAGAAAGATTAAAAATTTTATACAAACTCCTAAATAAGTCTAGGAAACTAAAATGGTCCCCGGCAACGGCGCCAAATTTTTGACACGCTCGTCACAAACGCACAAAAATAATTTCTAGATTTTCCCAAACTATTGGTATAGTATAAGGTGCAACCTAGGTCATCTCCCAAAGACCATTTCAGATTCTTAAGCAAATTAGAAGAAAGTTAGAACAAGGGGATTTTGTAACGATGTGATATTAAGTTCTAAATGCAAAATACAGAATGAAATTAATTTGACTTACCGATTATCAAGTCAAGGAATTCAGAGACTATTTTCTTAACTAATCATTGATCACTAAAATCATGCATTGTGTTTATCAACCCAGGATCATATGGAACCCCTAAAATGATCCTTGAATTCTCTACTGAGAAAACTCTCAGGGTTCAATTGATTATGATCAACAAGATTTAGTAACCACTTAATCTTTCATTAGATCTAAACCAATTTCATAATCAGAATTCAGTTGAAGTAAGTAATAAAATGAAAACCTTCAATTCAATTACTTAATTTCTACTCTTCAAACTTTTGGAAAATGATTTACCAATCAAAAACCAATTAGAAATCAATTATGCATTAATCAAAATACGTCAACCGAACAAACTTTGATTAAAAGAATAAAATTGAAGAATATAGTAAAGCAGAGTAAAAATCACTTAATAAGCATGTAAATAAAGATCAAGACCTCAAAGTTAAAATGAAAATAGCTTGAATCCTTGAATTGAAATTACAAACTTAGCCTTCCATGAAGGAGGCAAACTAACAACAAAGAAGAACTTAGCCTTCCATGAAGGAGGCAACTAACAACAAAGAAAAACTTAGCCTTCCATGAAGGAGGAAAACTAACAACAAAGAAAGAAAGATGGAAAATGGTATTGGAGTTAATATCCAAGATGTGTGTTTCTCCTCTTGTAAACCCTTCTATTTATAGAGGATTTTTGAGGTATCATCTTCAGAAGGTCACCAACCAGCTTTTTACTTTTCCATCCTTTTATTGCTTTCACATGGGCTTTGTTGAAAATGCAAAACACTTTTGAATTTTTGTCACCAATCAGCACAACAATTTTGACGTTGATTGCAGTGCAATTTCGGATATTCACATGTCCGAATTAGAGCTTTATGTCTGAACAAAAGTTGTATCCCCGGATCTTAGCTTTCCAACGGATCTAATTTCATCTCAATATGACTTCTGTATCTCAAGTTATGGCCAGATCTTTGCACACTGTTCAGGTTCCGCGACAGCAACACTATCACATCTTTTGAGATAATTTCGGAGTCCTATACATCCCATTTAGAGTCTAATCTTACTTTGTAACTGTGGACACTTCTTTAAGCTTTCATTCAAGACAGATTTCATAATTTTTGGATGTCTAAAACGCCTATTATGCTCAAAATATTATAATAGTGTCATTTTAATTGGTTAAGCAAAGAAATTCAATTAAACTTCATATGAACCCAAACTCATAAAATATGAAAAAGACCACTTAATTGAACATATAAGAAGTCTTAATGAGCTACAAATGAGAGATAATTATTTATGAAATTTATGCTTATCAAGGATCAAGTCCTGTCGGGCTAACCTCCATCAATCTATTTATTTTCACATTAATTAAGGGATCAAATAATTTTCAAAAATCAGACACTCGTTCTTTGGAACGGGCGAGTGGGATGCCTAACACCTTCCTCACTCGTAACCAACTCCCAAACCTAAATCTCTTCCTCGAGTCAGGGTTTTTTCCAATTCTTTTCCCTTAAATAAAAATTTGGTGGCGGCTCCACTTTAATAAATAAAAATCCACCTTTAAATTTTAATGAGTCCGTCGTCTCGTTGGAATTACGGTTGCGACAGATGGCGACTCCACTGGGGACTTTAGAGAGTCAAGCCCAACAAAATTGAGTGTGTTTAATTTTGATCCCTTCTTTGTTTATGTGCATGATTTACTTATCCGCTATTCATTTGTGATTTATTGGTTTATTCTGTGTGAAACCCTAGGATAGACGAATAATAACTGTTTATAAATTTTGCTATATATCTGTGCGACTTCCCCAATTGCAAGTATCCCAAAAATAATGTGCCCTTCATACATTGCATATGCATTTTATCATGAGTGGGGCCCTATACTCAGGTCTGAGTGCTGCCTAGGATTAGAGGGATCTAGTGGTGTCACGCTGGGGCCTACGTCCTGTGTGGCTATCACGAAAATCCCAGCTAGAGTGCGTCCTATTCATGATGTCCCACAACTAGTGGCTACTTCTACTATTTTGGTAAGCATTATGGACTGGAACTTGGCTCTAGTGACCTCTACACCTTTAGGATTACAAACCACCTTGGAGAGGTTCATGCATTAAAAGACTTAGATCCATAGGACATGTCACCTCATTAGGACATGAGGAGGGCACATTCTGATTGCACGACATCTGTTCTGTAAGCATTTTATTTACCTGCAATGGGGGAAATGGATAGCAATCTCAAAATAAAAAAAGACAGAAAAAATGAAAAGAGAGAAAAAGAAACTCCAAAAATGGGGAGAAGAGAGAAAAGAAATAAGTGAAAAGAGGAGAGAAGAAAATAATAGGAGAGAGGAAGGAAAAGAAAAGAAAAAGGATATATACAAAAAAAAAAGAAGGAGAAGAAAAAGAGAGAGGAAGAAAAGCAAAAATAAAAGAAAAGGAAGGAAAGAAAAGCGGGTGGTAAAAAGAATCTAACCCTATTTGTTGTTTTAATTCTTTGTGCATCATGCATTGACCCTATTCACCCAGAATCTAACATGTTTACTTTGTTTCCTTTTTCTTTTTTTGGGGGGCCAGATTCTCAGGGACTGTCACAAAAGAGGTGAGATGGAAATTAATATGGAATCCGGGCAGTTGAAGAAGAGGAGACGCATTGGGGTCAAGGTGATAGACCTGGCGAGCTTGGAAATGCTTGGGAAAAAGTTGTCAAGCATACAATAGATGTCCTTCTGCAAAAAATATGGCAACATACTGAAGCTACTGAAGGTCCAGGTACAGGAAGGGGCCCTCACGACCATGGTGCAATACTACGACCCTCCCCTTCGATGCTTCAAATTTCCAGATTTCCAGCTAGCTCCTACCTTGGAGGAGTTCGAACAGATTCTAGATCTGCCGTTGGAAGGGAGTAGGCCATACCAGCACTTGGAACATCACTCCACCTTCCGAGTTGCCGCACAGGCCCTAGGTCTACAGTCCGGAGACCGGCTAGCCGATTACCAAACCAAGAGCCTAGTCAAAGGGTTCACCAGGGAGTTCTTGGAGGAATACATGCAACACTTGGCTAGCAGCAACCAGTGGGCCATGTACATGGATGTGCTAGCTCTCACCATTTACAGGCTGGTGCTTTTCCCTTACATGGAGGATTTCGTGGATCTAAACGCCGTGGACATATTCTTGGCAATGAGGAACAAAGCAGAAAACCTTGTTACACCTTTATTGGTGGACGTCTATAGTACGCTAAACTTTTGCCACGAGAAGAAGAGAACGAGATTGATTTGTTGTTTGTCTATGTTGTAAGTATGGATAACAGCCCACATCGTCAAGAGGAACACGAAGATACAATGTCCTATATCAAATTTGCTGTGTTACCAGATAAAGCCCATGAGCAATGATGAATGGTCGGCTCACTTCGCCGGCCTAACCGAGGAGCGGATCAGATGGCGACCTTCGTGGCAACAAAGAACAAGCATCATCTATCATTGCAAGGCGTTCCCAAACGTACCGCTCATGGGAGCCAAGGGTTGTATCAACTACAATCCAATATTGGGGCAAAGGCAGCTGGCTTATCCTCTCAAGACCCCGCCATCAGACGAGCAAGTGACCCCTTTCTTCTTGAAATATGAAGGAGATTTCACTGATAGTCTCCGAAAAGTTCGAGAAGCTTGGGAGGATGTCATACGCAAAGGAAAAGAGCTGGGAGTTCGGAGTTGTGCCGGTAAAGAAGAGTACAAGCAATGGGTCAGGGACAAGGTACAGCAGATCAAATTGCCATTCAGACCTCCGGCTACCCCTTCTGGGAGTCAACCTCCACCCACAGTATTCGAAGATGAGGCTGTGAAGAATTTGAAAGAAAAATTAGAGGCCATGACTAAGAAGAACAGCCAAATAGAAGAACTCCTAAAAACTTAGCAAAAGTGCGCTGCGTTAAAAAGAGAAAAATAGGTGAATGAAACTGTCATAGAGAGCATCCGGGAACAACAAAAGGGCGAACACGAGCACGCCGCCCAGGTTCACCTAAACCTCCAAGCAGCTAACAAGGAGCTCAGGATGAAAGTCCAAGAGAGGGACGCCGCGCTCCAAGAAAACCGACAGCTGAGAAGCGCTGTGCAACAAATGAGGGCTAGACTCCACACAATCAGGGAGGAGAAAAACCAGATCCTAGCTACAAAGGATAGAATCCAATTGGAGGCGGATTATGTGATTGAAGAAAGGAACGACCTGCTGCAACGGGTAGAAGGGATGAAAAAACAGATCGACGACCTACTTATAGCATGGCAGAATGAAGTGAACGAAGAAAAATGGAAGGTCATCGAAGTCATACGAATGCAGCAAAGGGGCATAAGCGACGTACAAGATGAGAACAAGTGGTACAAAGACACAGCTGATCATTGGACTAAGTGTTTCGACAGGTTGGCCAGCCTAGCAAACACGGCAATAGAGGAAGTGCCACAATTGCTTAAGAAGGCTGAAGCGTCGCTACATCCACTCCACACGCTGTCGGAAGTTGAAATTTTCATTCAGCTTTGTAAAGACTTAGTTCTAAGAATGAAAAAATATGTTGTATTAGCCCAGCAAGAGGAACAAAGTGTAAAATAAACCTTGTCTCTGATTGAATAAAATGGCTTCATCTCTGCACATGATTCCATATTAATTTCCATCTCATGCTCGAAGCACAAAAGATGCAATCAATTGGCAAACGACGTTCAAGCGAGATTCTGGTCCCCCATATTTATTGTGGACCCAAAATTTGTTTTTTTGATCAATTAATTAATTAATTTAACTTTGTGCAGATAACAAAGATAGCAGACTTACGGCTTTCCCAACATTCCTATAGCACTCGATCAAGGACGAAAATCATGAGTGAGCTAGAGATGCAAAATGAGGAACTGAGAAACGAGGTGGCCGAGCTGAAAGATCAGGTCGCCAAACTGATGAAGCTGCTAGAAAAAGGCACAGAGGGGCCTTCGGGGACTGAGGCACCGGGGCTGCTGCTGCATCGATACTGCTTCAGGCGGTCGCTGAACAAGAGTGGCCTTATAGGATGCCACCAGGTTACGAACCTTCCTACGGGCTAGGTTCTCAGGGGTGACCGGCTGCTGAAAACCTTAATGCACTTCCGCTCCACATCCCTACCACTCACCAATACCACCCAATTCCCCCTACTGGGCCTCCACACACAAACCCTACCACTCATCCTCACCACCTTAACCCGCCAACATACCTCCCTCCTGCCAACACCACCGGCTATCCACCACACTCATACCCAACACATATGAATCCACCACGCTATCCTTACAACCCAAACACTTCATCTGCCTTCCCCCCACACAAAAATTCATCCTTCCCTCCTCATAATAATCAGCCAGCCACATATCCTCCTCACATCAACCCTGATCACACCCACATGAATACGACGGTCACCGAGGACCCTACATACTCGGTCCCGGTCACCACTCACCCTGTAAATCCTCACCAACTCTATCCCTACGGTCATGCTGCAAGAAGCGAGGGACTACACGTAGTACCCCACCACACCAGCCAATCGCTGAATGAGCCATGGCCACGACCAGCTGATCAAGAGGTCCACTTCGGAGGGAGATGGCAACACTTAGAGGAAAGGGTCAGAGCCATCGAAGGGGGCGGGTATGAAACGGTAGAGGCGTCTGAGCTCTACCTCGTGCCAGACGTCATCATACCCCCCAAGTTTAAAACCCCCGAGTTCGAGAAATATAAAGGAACCGGCTGTCCAAAGAGTCACCTGACGATGTATTGCTGGAAAATGGCCTCCCACTCTCACAATGACAAACTGCTCATCCATTGTTTTCAGGACAGTCTGGTTAGAGCAGCGGTTAGTTGGTATACCCAGCTGCAGAGGGCACATATCTGCACCTGGAAGGATCTGGCTGGCACCTTCCTCAAGCAATACAAGTACAACATGGAGATGGCTCCTGACTGGACTCAGTTGCAAAACATGATGAAGAGGGAAAATGAGTCCTTTAAAGAGTACGCTCAGTGGTGGAGGGAATTGGCCGCTCAAGTCCAATCACCTCTGTTGGACCGAGAAATGATCAGCACTTTCATGGAAACCCTCCATGCTCCTTTTTATGACAAAATGGTGGGCAGTGTGTCCGCCAACTTCTCCGACATGGTGCTAATCAGAGAACGAATTGAGAGCGGCTTACGCCGAGGAAGGATTGTGCACAACCCTGCCGGTAGTACAAATGGGAAAAAATCGGCAAACGGCCCATGGAAAAAGAAAGAGGCTGAAACTCACCATGTTTCAGCTGACCCCAACAGGGCGGCCATAGCCCAACCTACATACCAACCAACCGTCATCCCCCCCAGCTACCAAGTACCATACCAACCTCAATTCCAAACACCCCCACATATGGTGGTCACGGCCCAACCTTCTTATCAACCAAGCCCCCATTCATGACTCCATCACCATAAGCATTTTCTCAACAGCCGGCTTTTCCTCCACAACCAACATTCCCTCAACAACCTCCAAGACCATGGACCCAAAACACCAACCCTAATCCACCTCCACTAAAAACAAACAACCCAAGGAAAATAGTGTAATTCGACCCTATCCCGATGAGTTACTCGGAGTTGTTACCCCGATTAATTCAAAACTCTTTAATTGCACTATGTCTCATGAAGCCACTGGAACCCCCATACCCTAAATGGTACAACCCTGAGGCTAAATACGAATATCATGCTGGAATAGCCGGGCATTCTACAGAAAACTGTTTGGCCTTGAAACATCGGGTCCAAAAGCTGATTAATGCCAAATGGCTTAATTTTGAAAAAGATGCACCGAGCGTGGGGAACAATCCGCTGCCGGATCACGAGGGACCGGGGCCTTCAGTGAATTGTATCGAGGTGGAGGATGAAGTCTACATGGTCAATGAATCCCTTTTGGGACATCCTAGACCACTGGTCATTCGGTACACCGAAGCGCTAACCCCGCCAACACCAAAAGGGGATGAGACCGTGGTAATAAAGGTCCCCGGGCCTTTCCCATACCAAAGCGACCAAGCGATGCCGTGGAAGTATGATGTGGAGGTATTCAGCGGTAAGATAGAAGAGGAACCAAGGCTGGAGGCTTCGACCAATTCAACCCCCGACGTGGTTAATATAGCTGGGATCGGAGGTATGACCAGAAGCAGTCATATTTATTCTCCTTCCGAGGAAAGAGGAAAACCGCCTTGTGGTGAGGCGATATTGGCAGGTCCAGAGCCTGAAACTAGTAGACGACAGGCGGAAAAGGAATTAAAAAAGCCCGTCTCTGAAGAAGATGCCTGCGAATTCTTGAAGATAATCAGGCAAAATGAGTACGCGGTGATTGAGTAGCTTAACCGCATACCCGCCAAAAATTTCACTGTTGGCCCTTATGCTAAACTCGGAGCCCCACCGAAAGGTACTAAATGAGGCTCACGTGGTCCACAACATATCGGTGGATAAGTTCGAAGGAATTGCCAGCAACATTACCACCAACAACTTCCTCACCTTCACCAACCGGGAAATTCCGGATGAGGGGGCCGGACATAACAAAGCGTTACATATCTCAGTGAAGTGCATGGACCACATCTTAGCCAGAGTCCTGGTGGATAATGGTTCTTCTCTAAACGTAATGCCTCAGCTCACATTGTGGAAACTACCATATGAGAAGGTCCACCTCAAGCCCAATTCCATGGTGGTAAGGGCTTTTGATGGGTCAAGGAGGGAGGTAATCGGTGAAGTGGAACTGTCGGTCCAAATTGGCCCAATTATCTTCAACATAACCTTCCATATTATGGACATCCAGTCGGCTTACAGTTTCCTGCTAGGTAGGCCCTGGATCCATGCTGCTAAAGCAGTCCCTTCGACTCTGCATAAAAAATTGAAGTTTATCATAGACGACAGGTTGATTATCGTCTTTGCGGAGGAAGACTACTTGGTCAGCAAACCCACCAACCCTCCATACATTGAGACGGCGGAAGAGGCTTTGGAAACATATTTCCAAGCCTTAGAAGTTGCTAATGTTACCACCATCAAAGAGGGAGAGGTGGTTGACCGAAAGTGGCCCCCCAAAGCATTAATAATGATGGCCCGAGTGATGTTGAATAACGGGTTCAAGCCCGGCGATAAACTGGGGCAAAACAATGGTGGCTTGTCTCAGCCGTTGGCATTAAACAAGAACAGACGGCGGTACGGGCTGGGATACAAGCCCACGGAAGAAGATCAGGCGGTCAGGCCCCGATTCGGCAAGGTCCCTCTGTGCCATATTTCACAAAGCTTCCGAAGCGCTGACTTCGAAGACCCTGGCATTATCGCGGCCACAGACAGAGAGAGGACAATCGATATTGAAGACCCGGTGACAGCCTGTCCTCCCGGACAAGAACTGAACAATTGGGAAATTTTTGACCTATCTCTGACTTATAGTTCAGTTCAAATGTAATTCTGTAATTGTCATAGCAAAATTCTATTTCAAATCATAAACATTTTGTATATACTTGTTTTGATGATGATAAATACAGTTGCATTATCCAGAAATCTTCCCTCTTATCTCTCTAATATATTTCCCTCTGCTAAATATACGTATCTTATTCTTTCTCTCGTACCCTAACTCGCAGATCTGATAAAAAACCGCCTTGCGATGACAGTGCTAGTATTGTATCAGGCGACTTCAATTGTGTTGTCAATCCGGTCGATGAGGAGGCAGAATTTGAATGTGAACCCACCAATGAGATGTTGAGATTGGCGGAACGTGAATCCAAAGTGATCCAAACCGTGTCAGAATCCGTGGATCTGATAAACTGGGGACCGAGGGAAAACAAAAGAGAGGTCAAGATAGGCACACTCATCACTAGAGACAATCGTGGGCCATTGACCTCACTCTTACAAGACTATAGTGATATCTTCGCTTGGTCGTATCAAGACATGTCGGGCTTGGATACTTCTATAGTAGAGCACAAGCTGCCTATGAAAGCTGGATGTGCGCCAGTCAAACAGAAGCTAAGGAGGATGAAACCAGAAATGTCCTTGAAAATCCGGGAGGAGGTGAGGAAACAATTTGACGCCGGCTTCTTGGCCGTTGCAAATTACCTTGAGTGGGTCGCTAATATAGTGTCGGTCCCCAAGAAGGATGGAAAGGTCCGGATGTGCGTAGACTACAGAGATCTCAATCGAGGCAGCCCAAAAGATGATTTTCCGCTTCCCCACATCGATGTGCTGGTCGATAACATTGCACAATTCTCCTATTTTTATTCATGGATGGTTTCTCAGGCTATAATCAGATCAAGATGGCCGGAGAAGATAGAGAAAAGACTACCTTCATCACGGCCTGGGGAACCTTCTGTTACAAAGTTATGCCCTTCGGATTGAAAAATACTGGGGCAACCTACCGGAGGGCTATGGTAACACTATTCCATGACATGATTCACAAGGAGATAGAATTCTACGTAGACGACATGATTGCCAAATCCCAGACGGAAACGGACATCTCGCAGATCTCCGAAAGCTGTTCGAGAGACTCCTGAAGTTCAAGCTGCGGCTGAACCCAGCCAAATGTACCTTCGGGGTCAAGTCAGGAAAACTGTTGGGCTTCATCGTCAGTGAAAGGGGTATCGAGGTGGATCCCGACAAGGCTTGGGCCATTATAGACATGCCAGCTCCAAAGACCGAAAAAGAGATCCGAGGCTTCTTAGGAAGACTCAATTACATCTCCTGATTTATCTTCCAGTTGACAGCTACATGCGAGCCGATCTTTAAGCTCTTGCGCGAGAATCAACCCATGAGTTGGGATGAGGATTGCCAAGAGGCTTTCGAGAAGATCAAGTCTTACTTACAGAACCCGCCGGTCCTGGTACCGCCAGTCTTTGGGAGGCCCTTAATCTTGTATCTAATGGTAACGGACCAGTCAATGGGTTGGGTGCTCGGTCAACATGATGAGTCCGGGAAGAAGGAGCAGGCGATATACTACTTGAGCAAAAATTTCACAAGTTACGAAGCCAGATATTCCCTCTTGGAACGAACATGTTGTGCTTTGGCATGGACGGC
This sequence comes from Canavalia ensiformis, assembly GCA_026541065.1. NCBI lineage: Eukaryota > Viridiplantae > Streptophyta > Magnoliopsida > Fabales > Fabaceae > Canavalia > Canavalia ensiformis. The sequence continues at coordinate 236,720 of JAMKYM010001005.1, forward strand.
ACACCGTCTTAGACAGTATATGCTAAGTCACACCACGTGGCTGATATCTAGGATGGATCCGATCAAGTATATATTCGAGAAGCCTGCATTGTCAGGACGAATCGCAAAGTGGCAGGTAATACTTTCGGAATATGATATCCTCTGTGTGACCCAAAAACCAGTCAAAGGCAGTGCGCTCGCCGAATATTTGACCCAACAGCCCATAGACGATTACCAGGCTATGCAGCCGGAATTTCCTGATGAGGATTTGATGGCAGTATCTAGTGAAGAAGAGAGGGTTGAGGGAGATAAATGGACCATGTTGTTTGATGGCGCGTCCAATATGATGGGTCATGGTATAGGAGTCATACTGATTTCCCCGGAAAGACAGTATATACCTATCACCGCCTGACTGGCTTTCGATTGCACTAATAATGTGGTGGTGTATAAAGCTTGCATCTTGGGGATCCAAGCTGCAATCGAAGCCAATGTGAAGCACCTAGAAGTCTTTGGTGACTCAGCTTTGGTCATCCATCAAGTCAAAGGGGAGTGGGAGACCAGAGACGCGAAGCTAGTGCTCTACCAGGCTCATCTCAAAGAATTACTGGATCATTTTGAGGAGGTCACCTTCTCGCACATACCTCGAGAACACAATCAGTTGGCTAATGCCCTAGCCACGTTATCATCTATGTTTGAAATTGGACGAGAAGAGGACATGCCTCTCATCCGCATCTAACATCGCCCCAGACTGGCATTTTGTCAAGCAGTAGAGGTAGAGCCAGACGAAAAGCTCTGGTATCACGGCATCCAGCATGTCATAACCGTAATTATGACGAGACGACGAACTCGTAAATTTTTTGAAAGAATTTTAATTTTGATTGTGGAGCCGCCACCAAATTTTATTCTAAGGGAAAATATTTGGAAAAACCCTAACTTGAGGAAGAAATCTAGGTTCGGAAGTCGGTTACGAGTAAGGAAGGTATTAGGCACCTTACTTGCTCGTTCCAAAGAACGGTACCCTTAAACTGAGGGTGTGATATTTTGAAAACTATTTGATCCCTTAAAATAGAATAGAAAATAAATAGGTTTATGGAAAATAGCCTGAAAGGACTTGATCCTGCTCCTACGTATTCTCGGGTGCAATGGGAAACTCAAGGCTATGTAGTTTTGGTTAAGAGACTTGATCTCTAAAAGAATACAGGGTGATTTTAGGTAAAAAAACAGACGCTTTTATAGGAATTTATTGAAAATGGTGGTTTTCAGAAATTCCTGCTTGCAAGATCCCAAATCGTCGTAAGTCGTACTGATCCCGCATTTAATTAAAAAAAAAACACGAGACGGGTAGAGAATGCTACTCGTTCGCGTTAGAATCCGTTGCATGAATTTCGGAAAGTTTAAAAAAACACGTTTTATAGGATTTTATCAAAAATGGTGGTTGTTGAATTCTCGCGCAAGATCCCAAATCGTCGTAAGCCGTATTTGGATCCCGCACGAATTAAAAACATGAGACGGTAGAGAACGCTACTCATTTGCGTTAGAATCCGTTGCATGAATTTCGGAAAGTTAAAAAAAAAATAGACGTTTTTATAGGATTGTATTGAAAATGACGATTTTCAGAAATTCCTGCTTGCAAGATCCCAAATCGTCGTAGTCGTATTTGGATCCCGCACGAAAAAAAAACACAAGACCTGCAGAGAACGCTACTGCTCGTTAGAATCCTTGCATGAATTTCGGAAAGTTTAAAACGTACGTTTTTATAGGGATTTATTGGAAAATCCTGTGGTTTTCGTAAATTCCCGCTTTGCAAGATCCCAAATCGTCGGAAGTCGCATTTAGATCCCGCACGAATTAAAAACACGAGACTCGCAGAGAACGCTACTGCTCACAAGTAGGAATCCGTTGCACGAATTTTAGAAAATTTAAAAAACAAAGACGAATATGAACTCGAAATCCGAGAAGAAGTAAGAAAATTGCTTTAATAAAACGTTGGATTTAACCTCCATTGATGTCTTGTTCAATTGTCTCCAATCCAGCTTAGGTCATAAGGTCCAGAGGTAAGAATTAAGCTTTTTAATTTTGATTCAAGCAAACACTTAACTCTTTAGGTTCAATGACTTAATCATGCATGATTTAAGCTAGACTTAGCATATAGGATGCATGCATATGGTCATGCACTCTTAGGAATTTTTTTCAAAGGAGGACATACAAACACAAACAAATCAGAAAGAAATAGATATAGAAGGATCAACACATGAAAAATAATACCTAAACAAGGTTAAAAGAACAAAATCTACAAAAGAACTTCAAAGACACAAGAGATTTCAGGCCAAAATTTGAATTCAAATCTCAAAATTTTTCAAAAATATTTTTCCAGAGATATAAAAAAATTAAAACTGATAAATTTAAATATATGAATCATAGGAATCAAACAAAACAAGTTTGACAAAAATCAGACCAGAAATGAGCAAGTTATGCACAAATCAAACAAGATAGGTTCATTTGCACACCAAGACAAACATGCTTCAGTAATACGGCCATAAAAACTTCATTTCAGATCAAAATTAGAAAAATAATACCATTTCAGAAACTAGAAAGAAATAAAAAAAGAACGCAACAAAAATAACCAAAATCTGAGATCGTTTGAAGGATCAAAAATGAAAACGAAAAACAGAGACGAAGATGAACTCGAAAATTTGGCGCCAAAATTTGAATGCAAATCTCAGAATTTTTTGAAAATATTTTTTGGTAGATCTAAAAAATTAAAACCAAAAATTGAAATATATAGATCATAGGAATCAAACAAAACAAATTTGACAAAAATCAGACCAGAAATGAGCAAGGTATGCATAAATCAAACAAGCTAGGTTCATTTTCACATCAGGATGAACATCCTTCAGTAATCAGGTTATAGAGACTTCATTTCAGATCCAAATTAGACAAATAATATCATTCCAGAAACTATATAGAAATACGAAGAGAACAAAACAAAAATCACTGAAATTGGAGATCATTTGACTGATCAAAAATAAAAATGAAAACAGAGACGAAGATGAACTCGGAAATCCGAGAAGACACAAGAAAATTAAACGAAATAGAAGCAAGATCTAACCTCCATTGATGTTCTTCAATGCCACTTGATAGCATCTTGGAAGGTGATGAATAACTGGTTCCATGGAGGCCAAGAAGGTGCTCAATTAGATGTAGAATTCAAGAGTCTCTTTGGTGCTCCTCCTAGAAAAAAAATCTAAAAACCTCCCCTTCAATGACTCAAAGTGCTCCTCTCTCTCCCTCCTTAGAAATTCTGATTTTTTTTACAAATGAAGAATCCTCCCTTGAACTAAATGAAAGTCCCTATTTATAGATAAAATTTCAAAAAAGGAAAGGAAAAAAATTTTTAGAAGTGAAGAAGCTTCCCTTTGTATTCTAATTTTTTTTTTTGCTTTTCTTTTATTATTTTTCTTTATTTTTTATTCTTCTTTTATTTTTCTATTCTTTTTTTTGTTATTTTTTTCCTTTTTCTCTAACTAATTCCTAACCATCATTAACTAATCCAACTAACTTTCTAACTAAATTCTTAACTAAAAATTTATTTTTCTTTCATTTTCTTTCTTTTTTTTCTTTTTTTTCTAACTAATTCTTAACCATCATTAACTAATCCAACCAACTTTCTAACTAAATTCTTAACTAAAAAATTATTTTTCTTTTTCTATTCTTTTTTTGTTATTTTTTAATTTTAGACTAAAAAAATAAAATGATTTATTTTGGGTTTTAAATTTATCCTCGGACATAATTCAGTGTTCACACGGCAGTTCTTGAAAAGTAAAGAATACCCCGTTAATGCATCCAAGAATGATAAAAAGACCCTACGAAGACTAGCCGCAAGTTTCTTTCTCAATGGAGAAATCTTGTATAAAAAGAACCACGATATGGTCCTGCTCAGGTGTGTAGATGCAGCAGAGGCCAACAAGATTCTGAAAGAAGTTCATGAAGGGTCCTTCGGCGCCCATGCCAACGGACATGCTATGGCGAGGAAGATTCTTAGAGCCGGATATTATTGGCTGACCATGGAGACTGACTGCTACAAACATGTCAAGACCTGCCGCAAGTGCTAGGTATATGCAGACAATGTCCACGTGCCATCGACATCGTTGAATGTGCTGTCATCATCTTGGCCATTTGCTAGCTGGGAGATGGACGTCATCGGCCCGATCGAACCCAAAGCATCCAATGGACACCGTTTCATACTGGTGGCCATTGACTATTTTACCAAATGGGTCGAAGCCGCCTCGTATGCTAGTGTGACTCGCAATGTGGTGGTCAAGTTCGTGAAGAGAGAGCTGATATGCCGATACGGACTGCCCAGCAGACTCATCACAGACAACGGCTCCAACTTGAACAATAAAATTATGTCAGAGTTGTGAGACCAATTTAAGATTCAGCATCACAATTCATCCCCTTATCGACCAAAGATGAATGGAGCGGTCGAAGCGGCCAACAAAAATATCAAGAAGATCATTCAGGTTCTCTCATATAGAGAATGACACGAAATGCTCCTTTATGCATTGCATGCATATCAGACCTCAGTCCGTACCTCTACTGGGGCAACCCCATTCTCCCTCATGTATGGGATGGAAGTTGTACTCCCAATTGAAGTGGAGATCCCTTCATTGAAAGTCTTGATGGATGCTAAACTGGAAGAAGCCGAGTGGGTCCAAGCCCGGATAGACCAATTGAACTTAATCGAAGAAAAAAGGTTGGCGGCGATATGCCATGGCCAACTATACCAAAGGAGAATGAAGAAAGCATTCGATAAAAAGGTCCATCCTCGGGAGTTCTAGGAGGGGAACCTAGTGATCAAAAGGTTGCTGCCTATGCAGAAAGCGCTGCACGGGAAATGGTCTCGAACTTACCAAGGACCATACGTAGTTAAGAAAACTTTCTCTGGAGGCGCCTTGATCCTGGCAGACATGGACGGGAAGGACTTGCCCAATCCTATCAACTCAGATGCCGTAAAGAGATACTACGCTTAAAGAAAGACCCGCTAGGTCAAAAACCCGCAAGGGTGGCCTAGGTAAAAGTTAGGGCGATTCAAACAAAGAAAGGCCCACTCGGTTGAAAACCCGCAAAGGTGGCTCAGTCAAAAGTTAATGCAATTCAAAAAGAAAAAGTCCGCTAAATCGAAAACCCATAAAAGCAATCTTAGCAAAAACATTAATTATCAGTGATCGTGTAATGGGTATGAATTAAATATTTATAAAAGCAAAGGTGATGCTTAAAGTAAATTTTACAAATTTAACTCTTACTTACAAATTTATAAACTAAATGTTTATAAAAGTAAAGATATGTTTTTGTCGACTAGGTTAGCGTATGCTAATTTAAATGGATCACAGTTTTATATCTACTTATCCTTAGAAGAGATGTGAGGAAGGCAGAGGTTAAAACTTTCTTTTTGTTAACTTTTTCACCTGAAGAGTATCTTAGTATTTCTTAATAAATACATTTCATTTGAGGATAAAAAAAAAAAGTGGTTAGTGGGTTAGAATTTCTTTATTTACTATTAGAAACTTAGTTTTTACTTTTAATACAAACTATACATTTCAATTATAAAAATATATAATTTAGATTAATTGACATCTATTTTAAAATATTTAATCGATTAAAGTTAATTTTAAAAAATAATTTTTCTTAATTTTGAAGTAAGCGCTAAAGAAACTTGAATCCCTTTAAGTTACAGCACTATTGGATAATTGTGTTATTCCGTGTCATTATGGTTTTCGTTCAAACTTGAAGACGAATAGTGGACAAGTTATGTGATTTGTTTCACAAAAGGACTTGATACTTACACTATATTTAATAACACAATTAATTCATTGGATCCATATTTATTTATCACCAATAAACAAAATGTTCTGCTCGGTATTTCAAAAAGAACATCTAACTAATCCTTTTCACTTATTAATCATTTTCTCAAACCAAGTTACATGTAATCCTTTTACCTTCTTTTATGCATGATGCATATGGATTTTGGATATTGGTGTCATAAATCATGTGTGCCAATACTCTTCATCCTTTAAATTTAACAACCTTTTACAAAATTCTTTCAAATAGCTCCACTATTCCTCCACATTAACCTAAAATCTCTCTTTTTTTTTTCTTTTTTTTTTTTTTTTTACTTTCAAATCACTTTCATGAGTGAATTATTTCCACAAGGTTTTACATATTTTCTTTTTGTGTTTAAGTTTTATTTATATTTAAAATAATTTAAATTTATTGATACATTAAAATTAATATAATATATACATTTTTGAAATATATATTAAAATATAAATTATTTTAATTTTATATTCTTATATACTTATGAATCTATTTCTGTATTGCAAGGCACAACTTTTATAAAATTTAAACTTTAAAATTAAACTATTTTGTCCAAAAAAAAAATGATATAAGAATTAATGGAAATATTGGTCCAATGATTCTTGCTCTGTCATTAAAAAGAAAGATAATAAAGAACGGATAATTATTTATTTAGTATAAGAAAAATCATTAAACCATGGATCACTTTCTTTCTAATCTTCGTCTCTAACTACACTGTGTAAGTTCTAATGTAGCAATAAACGGGGCATCAGTTCATGTGTGAGTAGTCACAACTAAAAACATCTTGTAGCAGAACATAATTATACTACAAGCCAAATAAATAAGGTGCACCAAAGAGAAAGCGAAACTACAGCAAATGAATAAGTTGCTAGCATAATAACTGAGCATTCACCTTCTCCAACTTCAAATACTTGAGTGAATGTACCTATTACACTCGTAAGAGAAATTGCATTTGTATTATAATGTTGTACAATAACTTATACAACAATAAATAATGAAAAGATAAAAAAATGAAAAATATGATACAGATGAGATAATTAAAAAAATAAAAAAAACATGTTGTATAAATTATTATACAAGTAATATGAATTCAACCATAAAATAAATATCTTTCCAACTAAATTCTACACAATTATTTAGGATTTACTTGTGAATAGATATGTGGTCATGACATGAATAAAAATAGGAATGTAAAAAGTTTAGTTAAGAAATAAAGTTATTTGCTGAAGATTATGACTAGTTGTATAACAATGCCTTTATTTTTTAAAAAAAAATTCGTGCATTCTCATATAAAATTAATGCATGGATAGTTTTGTGTGGACAAATTAATGTATACGTGGAAGACAGATAATATATTTAAAACTGTGTATACTATTTTATACAAAATTTAAATCAAATTTTTTATATCTTTGTTATCAAGTTCTTAAATTAAAGTGTTACATGCGAACTTTTTCTACCATTGAATATCCGCTATTAAAAATATGTTTTGGAATTTATGCACATTTTACTGTGTAAACACCTAATTATGTCCGAGACCCTCTTTTAGGTGATTAATCCAAAATGAATTAAATTTATAATAAAAATTTTTTTCAAAACAAATAAAAACAGAGAAACAAACAAAAACAGAAAACAGACAAAAGTCATTTAGTTTTTAACAACCAAAAATAAAATAAAAAGTATAAAAATTTCATAATAATAATCAAAATTAAAATCTGAAAATTTTGAACCAAATGAAATAAAAGAAGGAAAAATAATAGAAATGAATAAATGAATAAATGAGTGGAATGAATAAATAAAAACTGATTCTGAAAAAATAATAATTCTGAAAAATAAAAAATAAAAAATAATAACAGAAATAAATTGAAAAATTAGAAGGAGTTTTTCTTTTTTTTGGAAATTTGCAAAAGAGGCCAAAACAAAAATGGCGAAGGACGAAATTGCAAAATGAAAGAAAGAGTCAAAGTTTCTGTTATTTGCAAAGTAGGCCAAAACTAAAAAGCAAGGGACCAAAAAGAAAAGAGGAAAAGACAAAAAGAAAGGCTATAAAAGAAGAAGCAGAAAGCGCATGAGGGTTTTTTTTACTACTGGGAACTTGACTCAAACAAGAGGAGGGGAGAAGATTTTTCAGAGAAGAAAGGGAAGAGAAATTTTTCGTTCTTCTTTGGGAGATTCTGGACGAAGAAACCGGAAGCAAAGGCTGAAAGAGGCTTTGAGAAAGAGGAGAAGCTTGAAGGTCTGGATCAACACTGTCCTTCGTTCAGCTTCATCTCGATCACAGGTTAGATTCACCCCTAATATATCAAAGAATTCCACATCAAGAATAGGATAAATCTTAATCTGCGAAAGTAGTCATGATATGTCATGCATTAGACGTGATTTCAATCGATGAATGAATTGTAAGGTAACACTCTATGCTGAAACTCAGATTGGGGTTCTTGTGCTGGGTATATTATCATGATGTAGTATGCAAGAAAGGGTTCAAGAATCAATATAACTACAAAACATAACAAGATTCTGACGTTGCATGCTTGAATGAAAATCAAGAATCGGATGAATACAGTTAATGGATGTAGCAGTTCACTGAAGGTTAGAAAAGGGGGATCTTAATGAACGCTGTAATACTGAGAATGAGTGCCAGTTCCTTTGAAGTTAAATTAAGTTTGCAATGGTAGCTGTTCGACCCTCTCTGTCAAAGAAGGGGACCCGAGCTTTGGGCACATTGAGTTATAGAATCATAGGTGGGGGGATGAGGAGTTAAAGACGCCTCTACCTTACAGAAATACATAGCACCTAGTGACTAAGATAGGAAAAAGAGTCTTGTGCTTGGCCTAAATTTTGGACCACGTTTCATCAGATCCCCTGTTTTGGGACTTCCCCTGTTTTCAGGCAGGAGCAATATCATCGCCCCTGTTCTTATTTCTCCTAAGTTCTTGGCATGCCATTGACCTCTTTCGGCCTCAACACGGAGGCACATTGTCTATCATTATCAGAATTAGGGGCTGGCCTAGTGTGACTCCCTCTTAGGTTCTAGAAGGATGCGCTTACTAGACAAAAGTAGTCATATGTCCGATGGCAATAACACATAAGATTCATCATCGGCGCCTTGCTCTACTCAGATTTTGGCCCATGTAGAATCTGGATATCTCCCTCATAATAGGAATATGGCCATGTCCATCGATTGAGTGATACACCTTGATAGTGTTAGGCACTCCATGGAGGTGTAGGTACCTGATGTTGTTTCTGCATGAAAAAGAAAAAAAGGGGGAGTTTGGCTGGGACACTAGAATGAAGCATAAGACATGCCAAAACCTCGGTTGAGTCAGACGAAGAGGAAATGTGGATATAGTCACTCCACAATCATCAGAGCATGATGTATTGAAGAGCCAAGGCGAAGTCTGGTTTCATGCAATTCATGCAGGGTCAAACAATCTACCTTCAATAAGGATTTGTAAAATAACACCCAAGTGTGTGATGGGCACAATGGTTGGAGTATCCGCCCACATCACCCAGGTCGCCCCCTTCGAATCAGGCAAAGCGATGTTAAAATTTTGCCCACTTTAAACTCGACCACCAAATTACTAAATCACCCTTTGGTCTATTTCCTAAACTCCTCATAAACCCCAGTTGAGAATGGACGAATTTACTTGGAATTCAGCCAATTCCAGTCATCTCGACCTTAGAAAGGACAGTTCCGCCCCAGAATCCCACAAATTCCCCAATAAACCCATTTTTCAGTAGAAGAATTCCTAAATACCAGAAATCCCTAAAAAATCAGAAATTCAAAAAAAAACATCAATTCCAGAAAAATAGTAAAATAAATAAAATTCCAGAAAATAGAAAAATGAATTACAGAAAATAAAAAATTTAAGAAAATCCAGAAAATTTCAAAATTAAATAGAAAATTCAAAAAAAATATAGAAAATTAGAAAGTTTGCAAAAATTCAGAAAATAAAAAAATTAAATGGAAATTTCAGAAAATTAATAAAAACATATAAAATTTAGGAATTTAAATAAAAATTCCAAAAATAAATAAAAACTCAGAAAAATTAGAAAATTCAGAAATAAATAAAAATTTCAGAAATAAAAATAAAGAAATTACAGAAATAAATAAAATTCTAGAAAATAGAAAATAAATAAAGATTTCAAAAAATAAATTTTAGAAATAAAATTTTCCAGAAAAATTATAGAAAATTCAGAACATTAACAAAAATTTAGAAAAAATAAGAAAAGTTCCAAAAAAAATAAATAAAAACATAGAAAATTTAAGAAATTAAATAAAAATACAGAAATTAATAAAAATAGAAGAAAACTAAAATACATTAGGATATTCAGAATCCATAAATATTAATAAACAGTCAAAAATTCATAAAAATTTATAAAATACAGAAAATTCTGGAAATACAAAGAAAGCGAAAAATCTTCTGTTATAGCTTCTTTTTATTCAGAGATTGATGACTTCTACAAAATATTTCTTTTTTCCAAAAATTCTTTAGAAGATCTTTTCCAAATATTTTAGGATCTTCGAGTCTCACGCAAAGGGCTCTAAGTGGGGAACTGGCGGTTTACCTGCTGTTCAACATTTAGTAATTCATATAGGTCTTTGTGCTGCCTTAGCCGCCTTGGGCCTTGTGCATGAGTGGGCTTGAGGTCCTTTTCAAATAAAAATATAAAATATATATCTTTTCTAAATGCTTTGGGATTTTAGGCCTCACGCGATGGGCTCTAAATGGGGAACTGGCGGTTTACCTGCTGTTCAACGTTTAGTAGTTCGTATAGGTCCTTGTGCTGCCTTAGCCGCCTCGGATTTTGTGCATGAGTGGGCCAAAGACCCCTCCTAAAACTAATATTTCTTTTCGAATAAGCAAAATCTTCAAACATTGTCTCAAAAAAACAAGATCTTTAAGATAGTTTTTCTTAAGCATTTTTTGAAGGTCAAGCCTTCATAAAATCAAATAATCTTCTCTCAAACATTTTTTTGAAGGTCAAGCCTTCACGAACTAGAACTACGTAAGCCTTGAGTTTCCCATTGCACCGGGGAATACGTAGGAGCAGGATCAAGTCCTGTCAGGCTAACCTCCATCAAATTATTTTTCACTTTAAAGGGATCAAACATTTTAAAATCACACACTCAGTTTAGGGTACCGTTCTTCGGAACGGGCAAGTAAGGTGCCTAACACCTTCCTTACTTGTAACCGACTCCCGAACTTAGAAGCTCATTCTTGAGTCAGGTTTTTTCCAAATATTTTTCCCTTGAATAAAAATTTGGTGGTGACTCCACATCATCATATAACATATCATTTTTTTTAAAATTTTAGCGAGTTCGTCGTCTCGTCGGAATTACGGTTGCGACAGATGGCGACTCCACTGGGGACCATTAGAGAGTCAAGCCCGATCAATTGAGTGTACATTATATTTGATCTCTTCCCTATTTGTTTGCACGATTCATTTACTTGTTTATTTATTTGTTGTTTATTTGTTTATTCTCTGTATAACCCTAGGATAGACAAACAATAAATTGCTATATATCTGTACAAGTTCCCCAATTGCAGGTATCCCAAAATAAAGTGCCCTCCATGCATTACATTTTATTATGAGTGGGGCCCTATACCCGGTCACCAGTACTGCCAGGATTAGAGGGATCTAGTGGTGTCATGCTGGGGCTTACGTCCTGTATGGCTATCATGAAAATCCCAGCTAGAGTACGTCCTATTCATAATGCCCCGCAACTAGTGGCTACTTCTACTGTTATGGCAAGCATTATGGACTGGAACTTGGCTCTAGTGACCTTTATACCCTAGGATTACAACCTACCTTGGAAAGGCTCATGCATTAAAATCCCTAGATCCATAGGACAGGTTACCTCTCTAGGACGCAAGGAGGGCACGCCCTATTTACACAACATCATGTCTGTAAGACTCTCTTTACCTGCGATTGTAGAATTAAATTTAAAAGAAAAATGAACAAAAAAGAGGAGAGAGAATTAAATTTAAAAGAAAAATGGACAAAAAAGAGGAGAGAGAAGAAAAGAAAGAAAAGTAGACCAAAAAGAAAGATGAGAGAAAATCTTTTGAAAAAAAAAAGAGAAAATCAAAATGGGGAAAAAGGAAGAAAAGTGGACAAAAGAGAGACGAAAAAGGGAGAAGAAAGAAAAATAACCAAAAAAAGAAAGAGGGAAGGATTACCATATTTATTGTTTTTATGCATGTACCATGCATTAATAGCATTCATCCAAAGTCTAACATATTTGTTTTTATCTTTTTCTTTCGAGGGATCAGATTCTCAGTCGAATTCTGGTCCCTCTGCATCCACCACCCTGCCAAATTCTTTGTTATTACCAACTAATTAAATGAATTTAATCATTTTTAACAGGTAACAAAATAGCGGACTTACGACTCCCCCGGCATTCATATAGCACCAGATCAAAGACCAAAATCATGAGTGAGCTGGAAACACAGAACGAGGAGCTCCGCAACGAGGTCGCGGAATCGAAAGACCAAGTAGCTAAGCTCATGAAGTTAATAGAGAAAGGCACGGGGAGACCCACAGGCACTGAGGCACCTGGGGCAGCCAATACATCTATGCCTCTTCAGACTGTCACCGAACAAGACTGGCCGTATGGCCTACCACCTGGCTTTGAACCTCCTCATGGGTCTCAAGAGATCTTGGTCAAGCGAAACCATAATGCCATACCACTCCATATAAACCTTACTTCCCATCAGCCTCACCCAAACTTTCCTGCTGGACCTCCACACCCCAACCTTAACATCCGCAACCCTCATACCAATCCACCAACTTACCCGCTTCCCGCTAATCCGGCTGGCTACCAACCACACTCACACCCGTGTTCTACACAAACATGCACCCCTACCCTTATAACACAAATACTTCTTCTGCTTTTCCTACACACACAAACCCATCTTTCCCTCCTCATATTAACCCATCAACCACATATCCCTACAATATACATCCTGACTACGCCCATATGAACGCGACCGCCACGGAAGATCCTACATACTCTGTGCCAGTCGCTGTTCATCCAATAAACCCACACCAACCACATCCCTACGGTCATGCTGCAAGACCCGGGGAACCTTATGCTTTACCCCCTCACGCCAGCCGACCTCTAAATGAGCCATGGCCAAGAATGGCGGACCAAGAAGCCCTCCTTGGGGGAAGATGGACGCACCTAGAAGAAAGGGTTAGGGCAATTGAAGGAGGCGGATATGGAATAGTCGAGGCTTCTGAACTCTGCCTCGTACCGGATATCATCATACCTCCAAAATTCAAAACTCCGGAGTTTGAAAAATACCGAGGAGTGGGCTGTCCGAGAAGCCATTTAACGATGTACTGCAGAAAAATGGCCTCTCATTCACACGACGATAAGCTGCTCATTCACTGTTTCCAAGACAGTTTAACGGGAGCAGCGGCCAGCTGGTATACCCAGCTTCAGAGGTCTTACATCCGCTCGTGGAAGGATTTAGCTGATGCCTTCCTAAAGCAATACAAGTATAACATCGAAATGGCACCAGATAGGACTCAGCTGCAAAATATGGTCAAGAAAGAAAATGAGTCCTTCAAAGAGTACGCTCAACGGTGGAGGGAGCTAGCCGCTCAAGTCCAACCGCCTCTGCTGGAGCGAGAAATGATTAGCACCTTCATGGAGACACTCCCCGCACCCTACTATGACAAGATGGTAGGCGGTGTCTCCATTAACTTTGCAGACATGGTACTGGTGGGAGAACGCGTAGAAAGTGGTCTACGCCGAGGAAAAATTATACACAATGCCGTCGGCAACGTGAGCATGAAAAAGCCGACGAATAATACATGGAAGAAAAGGAGGCCGAGACCCACTATGTTTCCTCGGATCCAAACCGACCAACCTCCGCAGACAACCCGTATATCAATCAACCACGACCCCACCTAACTACCAAACATCCTACCAATCACAATATCCCACACACTCACATATGGTAGCCTCCGCCCAACCTGCTCACCAACCGTCCTATAATCCACCTACTCAATACCATCCAAACACCACCATCACGGTTCCATTACCTCAAACCTTCCCTCATACTAACCCACCTCAACCGAAAACCAACAATAACCCGAGGAAAGTAGTGCATTTGACCCGATTCCGATGAGTTATTCGAGTCTTGCCCCGTTTGATTCAAAATTCTTTGGTCGCACTAGTTCCTATGAAGCCATTGGAACCCCCCATATCCAAAATGGTATAATCCAGAGGTCAAGTGCGATTACCATGCTGAGACGTGGGACATTCCACCGAAAACCTGTCGGCCTTGAAACATAGGGTCCGAAGTTGATTAATGCCAAATGGCTCAACTTTGAAAAGACGCTCCTAGTGTGGGAGCGATCCACCGCCGAAGCCATGGGGAGCTGGGACCCTCAATAAATTGCATTGAAATTGAGGAGGAAGTGGACATGGTCAATGAATCCTTCCCAGGGGCATCTAAGCCCCGGTGATTCGCTACACCGAGCCGTCGGTCTCACCGACGTCAATCGGGATGAGACCGTTACAAAAAAAAATCCAGGGACCCTTCGATTCATAGTAACAAAGAGGTGCCTTGGAGGTATGATGTGAAAGTTTTAGGAGGAAAAATGAAAAAGATGTGTTGAGGGCTCATCACGACATAACCAATATAGCCAGGAATAGGAGGAGTGACCAGGAGTGGTCGCATTTATGCTCCCCGTCGAAGATGCAAGAAGGCAGGCCATTCAAGAGAGAAGGAGAGGCTAGAATGGAGCGAAAGCTGTCAAGGAGGTGGAGAAGGAAATTAAAGAAGGCCGTCTCGGATGAAGAGGCCTAATTCCTAAAAATAATAAGGCAGAGCGAGTACGCGGTGATTGAGCCAACCGTATACCCGCTAAAATCTCACCGTTGGCCCTTATGATGGTCCCGAGCCCCAAGGAAGGTGTCTTTCGAAGATTCTAAACGAGGCTCATGTGGTCCACAACATCTCGGTGGACAAATTCGAGGGAATCGCCAATAACTTGATCTGCCAACAACTTTATAACTTTCACCGATCGCGAGATTCCTGATGAAGGGGCTGGACACTGTGAGCATTACATATCTCTCGGTAAAAGTGTATGGACCATATCTTGGCTAAGTCTTTGATAGATAATGGCTCCTCATTGAATGTGATGCCTCAACTTACCTTGTCCAAACTGCCGCATGAAGGGATCCATGAGGCCCAGCTCTACTACGGTGGTAAGAGCATTCGATGGGTCAAGACGGAAGTTATCTACGAAATAGACTTGGCGATTCAAATCGGCCGGTTATCTTCGACATAACTTTCCAAGTAATGGATATTCAGCCTACGGCTGTCTACTAGGCAGGCCTTGGATTCATTCCGCCAAGCGGTCCCTTCAACTTTACATCAAAAGTTGAAGTTCATCATGGATGATAGACTAATCATCGTCTCTAAGCGGAAAGAGGACTATTTGGTCGGTAAACCCACCAATCCTCCATATATTTGCGAGAAGAGGCTCACGGAGACTCAATTCCAAGCCTTGGAAATTGCCAATGTCACCACTATAAAAGAAGGAGAGGTGGTTGATCATAACGTGACCCACAAGGCTTTGATGATGATGGCCCGGGTGATGCTAAAGAACGGGTTCAAGCCAGCGGCAACCAGGGCAAAATAAAGGCGGCTTATCTCGGCCATTGCCAGCAGAAAAGAATAGACGGCGATATGGGTTGGGATATCAACCAACTGAAGAGGATAAGGCGATAAGACCCCGTTATAACAAGGTCCCCCTGTGCCACATATCACAAAGTTTTCGAAGTGCCGGTTTCGAAAACTCGAGCATGATCGCGGTCATAGACAAGGAAGGGACGTCAACTCTTGAAGAATTGGTGATGCCTTGTCCCCCTGGAAAAGAACTGACTAATTGGGAAATTTTCGATCTACCTCTCACTTTTGGTTCAGTTCAAATGTAATTCTGTAATTGTCATAATAAATTTTCATACGTAAACATTTTGTACATATTTTTGACAAATAATAAATACAGTTGCATTATCCAAAAATGTCCTCTCTTCTACCCCTCAATATATTTCCTCTTGTCAAATATATATATCTTATTCCTTCTTCTCATACCCAACACGCAGATCCGATTCGAAACCGCCTCACGACGATAATGCTAGTATTGTATTAGGCGATTTCGACTGCGTTGACGACCTGGTCGACGAAGAGGCAGAGTTTGAATGCGAACCCACCGACGAGATGTTGAGATTGGTGGAACGTGAATCTAAAGCAATTGAACCTCATCAGGAACCTGTGGATTTAATCAATTTAGGGACCGAAGAAAATAAGAGAGAAGTCAAGATAGGCACGCTTATTGTCGGAGACAATCGTGAGCGGTTGATCTCACTTTTACAAGACTATAGTGATATCTTCGCCTGGTCTTATCAAGACATGCCAGGCCTAGATACTTCTATAGTAGAGCACAAGCTGCCTATGAAAGCTGGATATGCACCGGTCAAACAAAAGTTAAGAAGGATGAAACCAGAAATGTCTCTGAAAATCCGGGAAGAAGTAAGGAAGCAGTTTGACGCCGGCTTCTTGGCTGTTGCAAACTACCCCGAGTGGGTCGCTAACATAGTACCGGTCCCTAAGAAAGATGGCAAGGTC
This sequence comes from Canavalia ensiformis, assembly GCA_026541065.1. Taxonomy (NCBI): domain Eukaryota; kingdom Viridiplantae; phylum Streptophyta; class Magnoliopsida; order Fabales; family Fabaceae; genus Canavalia; species Canavalia ensiformis. The sequence continues at coordinate 253,222 of JAMKYM010001005.1, forward strand.
CGGATGTGCGTAGACTATAGAGATCTCAACCGAGCCAGCCCAAAGGATGACTTCCCATTACCTCACATCGATGTGCTGGTCGATAGCACATCTTGCGCTTCTCCTACTTTTCCTTCATGGAGGTTTCTCGAGCTATAATCGATTAAGATGGTCAAGATGACAGAGAAAAGACCACCTTTATTACGGCACTGGGAACCTTTTGTTACAAAGTCATGCCCTTCGGATTAAAAAATGCCGGAGCAACCTATCAAAGGGCCATGGTAACACTGTTCCATGACATGATTCACAAGGAGATAGAAGTCTACGTGGACGACATGATTGCCAAATCCCGGACGGAAGACGACCATCTCACGAATCCGAAAAAGATTGTTCGAGGCTCGGAAAATTCAAACTGCGGTTGAATCCGGCTAAATGCACCTTCGGGGTTAGGTCGGGAAAGCTCCTAGGCTTTATTGTCGCCGAGAAAGGCATAGAAGTTGACCCCGACAAAGCCCGTGCGATTATAGACATGCGGCTCCAAGAACGAGAAAAAGAGATCCGAGGTTTCCTAGGAAGACTCAACTATATCTCTCGGTTCATTTTTCAGTTGGAGTACTACATGCGAGCCGATCTTTAAGCTATTGTGCAAGAATCAACCCATGAGTTGGGATGAGGATTGTCAAGAAGCTTTTGAAAAGATCAAATCATACCTACGTAACCCACCGGTCTTAGTACCGCCGATTCTTCGGGAGGCCCTTGATCTTATATCCGATTCATGAACTAATCAATGAGTTGCGTGCTCGGTCAACACGATGAACTGGAAGAAAAGAGCGGGCGATATACTACCAAGCAAGAAGTTCACAAGCGGAGAAGCTAGATATTCTATTAGAACGAACCTCTTTGTGCTCACATGGGCAAAGACACCGCCTAAGACAAGTATATGCTAAGTCACACCACATGGTTGATATCCGGGATGGATCCGATCAAGTACATATTTGAGAAACCGCATTATCAGGGACGGATTGCCAAGTGGCAAATGGTGCTTTCGGAATATGATATCTTCCAGTATGTGGAGGAAATCTGTCAAAGGCGATTGCACTTGCGGGAATATTTGGCCCAACAACCGCTAAGACTACCAGGCCATGCAAATGAATTTCGATGAAGATCCGATCTTTGGTGAAGAAGGAAAGATAGATGGAGAGAAATGGACAATGTTGTTTGATGGGCGTCAATATGATGGGCCACGGTATAGGAGTTATATTGATTTCTCCAGAAAGACAGTATATACCTATCACCGCCCGATTAGCCTTCGATTGCACAAATAATATGGCAGAATATGAAGCTTGTATATTAGGGATTCAAGCCGCTATCGAAGCGAAGGTAAAACGCCTAGAGGTCTTTGGTGACTCACCTTGGTTATCCACCGGGTCGGGGGAGAATGGGAGACCAAAAGAAAGTTAGTGCCGCATCCAGGCCGTCTCAAGAATTGCTAGAATACTTTGAAGAGATCACCTTCTCGCATATACCGCGGGAAGATAATCAACTAGCTGACGCCCTAGCCACCTTGTCCTTTATGTTTGAAATTGGACAAGAAGAAGATATGCCTCTCATTCACATCCAGCATCGTTCCAGGCCGAAGCAGACGTCAAGCAGTGGAGGTGGAACCGGACGAAAAACCATGGTATCATGACATCCGGCAATTTTTAAGGAACAAAGTATACCCCGCCGATGCATCTGAAAACGACAAGAGGACCTTACGAAGGTTGGCCGCAGGATTCTTCCTCAATGGAGAAGTCCTATACAAGAGGAATCACGACATGGTTCTGCTTAGATGCGTGGACGCCAGAGAAGCCGACAAAATTCTAAAAGAAGTCCATGAAGGATCTTTCGGTACCCATGCCAATGGACATGCCATGGCAAGAAAAATCCTCAGGGCTGGATACTATTGGTTGACCATGGAAGCTGACTGTTGCAAACATGTCAAAACCTGCCACAAGTGTCAGGTATACGCAGACAATATCCATGCGCCGTCAACATTATTGAACGTGCTGTCTTCGCCATGGCCGTTCGCCATGTGGGGAATAGATGTCATTGGCCCCATAGAGCCCAAGGCATCCAATGGACACCGTTTCATATTAGTCGCCATCGACTATTTCACAAAATGGGTCGAAGCCGCCTCATATGCTAGTGTAACTCGCAATGTGGTAGTCGGCCCAGTAAAAGAGAGAGCGATCTCGGATATGGATTACCCAGTAAACTCATCACAGACAATGGCTTAAATCTTAACAATAAGATGATGTCGGAATTATGTGACCAGTTCAAGATCCAACATCACAACTCATCCCCATATCGACCAAAGATGAATGGAGCGGTCGAAGCGGCCAACAAGAACATTAAGAAAATAATTCAGAAAATGGTTCTCTCATACAGAGAATGGCATGAAATGCTACCATATGCATTACATGCATACCGGACTTCTGTCCGTACATCTACTGGGGCAACGCCATTCTCACTAGTATATGGAATGGAGGCTGTACTCCCAATCGAGGTCGAGATCCCCTCATTGAGAGTCCTGATGGATGCTAAATTGGAAGAAGCCGAATGGGTCCGGAGCCGGATGGATCGGCCTAAACCTAATCGAAGAGAAAGAGGTTGACGTGAGATGCCATGGCCAATTATACCAAAGACGAATGAAGAGAGCATTCGATAAGAAGATCAATCCTCGGGAGTTTCAAGAAGGAGATTTGGTGGTCAAAAAGCTATTGCCTATGCAAAAAGCATTACAAGGGAAATGGTCTCCAAACTACCATGGACCTTATGTAGTTAAGAAGGCTTTCTCCGGAGGCGCCTTGATCTTGGCCGACATGGATGGAAAAGATTTGCCTAACCCTGTCAATTCGGATGCCGTCAAGAAGTATTATGCTTAAAGAAAAAAGCCCGCTAGGTCAACCATCAAAAAGACCTAGGCAAAAGTTAGGGCAATGCAAGAAAGAAAAGCCCGCTAGGTCAACCATCAAAAAGACCTAGGCAAAAGTTAGGGCAATGCAAGAAAGAAAAGCCCGCTAGGTCAATCATCAAAAAGACCTAGGCAAAAGTTAGGGCAATGCAAAAAAGAAGCCCGCTAGGTCAACCATCAAAAAGACCTAGGCAAAAGTTAGGGCAATAATAAAAAAAAAGAGAAGAAAGAAAAGCCTGCTAGGTCAATCACCAAAAGACCTAGGCAAAAGTTAAGGCAATGAAAGAAAAGCCCGCTAGGTCAACCATCAAAAAGACCTAGGCAAAAGTTAGGGCGATACAAAAAGAAAAGCCTGCTAGGTCAATCACCAAAAGACCTAGGCAAAAGTTAGGGCAATACAAGAAAAGCCCGCTAGGTCCACCATCATCATTGACCTAGGCAAATCGGGCAGGTTCAGTAAGAAGGTTAAACCGAAAACCCGAAAGTGGCGGTTTAAACAAGAACGGCATCGACAAAAACAAAATTCGCTCCTCCCGATTAGGAGAGGGCAAACAGGGGATCTCCATCTATACTGGGGCAAACTCATGATGAGACAAAAATGGGCAGATATCCATGGGTCTAGTGAAAGGTTCAAGACTGGTCTGGGGCAAGCTGAATAAACTGGGGCAAAATTTCGGCTTTTCAGAGGCTGGGACAACAATGCACGAAGAGATCGCCAAAATGCAATACTAGCACTAATCGTCTCAAAGGCATCACCATCAACCAAAATTAGTTCACCAAACACATCGCCACAAAAAAAAAACCCTATGTCTTTCAACTATCTTGTTAATTCCCTATCATATGCAACTATATTTTCTCCTGTCAAAATGTATATGCAGAATGTAATATCTCATTTTTAATGACAATTGCTGGTTACTAACACTGTACCAAAGTAAAAGTTATGTCGAATTTTTCTTAATGACAAGCTCTTTTGACCCAAATATCTTACTAAAGCAGCGCATGCAACTGATATGTCTCCCAAAACCATCAAAGAAACAAACGATGTATAGAATCCAGCTCGCTCTGAAGGATCTGATCGGTGCTAGAAGAAAACCAGGGAGTTAGAGTCCGCAAACAAAATCATGAGGTTTCACTCTATCTAAACCTACAAATGGAAAATATCTGCATCTTGCTCACTGGCCTATGTTGTCTGGCCATAGCATTACATCCTCGCATTTCCTGCTCACTGGCCTATGTTGTCAGGCCATAGCATCACATCTGCATCTCTGCTCACTGGCCTATGTTGTCAGGCTAAAGCATTACATCTCTGCATCTTGCTCACTGGCCTATGTTGTCAGGCCATAGCATTGCATTTTTGCATTTCTTGCTCACTGACCTATGTTGTCAGGCCATAGCATCACATCTGCATCTCTGCTCACTGGCCTATGTTGTCAGGCTAAAGCATTACATCTCTGCATCTTGCTCACTGGCCTATGTTGTCAGGCCATAGCATTGCATTTTTGCATTTCTTGCTCACTGGCCTATGTTGTCAGGCCATAGCATTACATCTCTCCATCTTGCTCATCGGCCTGTTGTGGTAAAGCATTACATCTCTGCATCTTGCTCACTGGCCTATGTTGTCAGGCCATAGCATTGCATTTTTGCATTTCTTGCTCACTGGCCTATGTTGTCAGGCCATAGCATTACATCTCTCCATCTTGCTCACTGGCCTATGTTGTCAGGCTAAAGCATTACATCTCTGCATTTTGCTCACACGCCTATGTTGTCAGGCCATAGCATTACATCTGCATTCCTGCTCACTGGCCTATGTTGTCAGGCCATAGCATCGCACCTTTACTTTCCTGCTCACTGGCCTATGTTGTCAGGCTAAAGCATCGCATCTTTACTTTACTGCTTTTCAGGCCTATGTTGTCAGGCCGCCGTAGATTAGATTTACCGCTTTTCAGGCCTATGTTGTCAGGCCACCGTAGTTTAGATTCTTGCTTTCGGTGCCTATGTTGTTAAGCCGCCTCGTAGATTAGATTTACCGCTTTTAGGCCTATGTTGTCGGCCGCCCTAGATTAGATTTATCGCTTTTCAGGCCTATGTTGTGCCGCCTAGATTAGATTTATTGCTTTTGGGCCTATGTTGTCGAGCCGCCCTAGATTAGATTTCTTTCTTTTCAGGCCTATGTTGTCGGCCGCCTAGATTAGATTTACCGCTTTTAGGCTTATGTTGTCAGTCGCCTAGATTAGATTTACCGCTTTTTAGGCCTATGTTGTCGAGCCGCCCTAGATTAGATTTACCGCTTTCGGGCCTATGTTGTCGCCTCGTAGTTTAGCTTTCTTACCTTTTTAGGCCTATGTTGTCGCCGCCGTAGTTTAGATTTCTCGCTTTTTAGGCCTATGTTGTCAGCCGCCTAGATTAGATTTATCGCTTTTAGGCTTGTGTTGTCGCCGCCTAGATTAGATTTACCACTTTTAGGCCTATGTTGTCAGGCCGCCCTAGATTAGATTTACTGCTTTTTAGGCCTATGTTGTCAGGCCGCCCTAGATTAGATTTACCGCTTTCAGGCCTATGTTGTCAGGCCGCCCTAGATTAGATTTACTGCTTTTTAGGCCTATGTTGTCAGGCCGCCCTAGATTAGATTTACTGCTTTTTAGGCCTATGTTTTCAGGCCGCCCTAGATTAGATTTATCGCTTTTTCAGGCCTATGTTGTCGGGCGCCCTAGATTAGATTTATCGCAGGGCCTTTATGTTGTCGGAGCCACTAGATTAGATTTACCACTTTTAGGCCTATGTTGTCAGCCGCCTAGTTTAGATTTATCGCTTTCAGGGCCTATGTACCGGCCGCCCTAGATTAGATTTACCGCTTTCAGGCCTATGTTGTCAGGCCACCCTAGATTAGATTTACTTCTTTTTAGGCCTATGTTGTCAGGCCGCCGTAGTTTAAATTTACTGCTTTTTTTTTTTTTTTTTTTTTTTTTTTTAGGCCTATGTTTTCAGGCCTCCCAAGCTTAAGTCTCATATCACGACACACAAAGCTGGTAAAGTCACCCCATGAGGTTCACTCTGAGCTCAAGGCTTCTAGTGTCATTCTTGGAGTTTTTCAAAAGGTCTGTCTCGGACATAAGGTGTTCACGTCTTTACTCGTTTTCCTACCACGATAACTCAGAGAATCGCTTCTCACGTTATCTGGTAAGAAAACAAATAAAAGGGAAGCAAATAAAAAACACCTAATTATGTCCGAGACCCTCTTTAGGGTGATTAATCCAAAATGAATTAAATTTATAATAAAAAAATTTTCAAAACAAATAAAAACGGAGAAAGCAAAACAAAAGAGAAAATGTAGACAAAGTCATTTAGTTTTTAACAACCAAAAATAAAATAAAAAGTATAAAAATTTCATAATAATAATCAAAATTAAAATCGAAAATTTTGAACCAAATGAAATAAAGAAGGAAAAATAATAGAAATGAATAAATGAATAAATGAGTGGAATGAATAAATAAAAACTGATTCTGAAAAAATAATAATTCTGAAAAATAAAAAATAAAAAATAATAACAAAAATAAATTGAAAAATTAGAAGAAGTTTTTCTTTTTTTTGGAAATTTGCAAAAGAGGCCAAAACAAAAATGGCGAAGGACGAAATTGCAAAATGAAAGAAAGAGTCAAAGTTTCTGTTATTTGCAAAGTAGGCCAAAACTAAAAAGCAAGGGACCAAAAAGAAAAGAGGAAAAGACAAAAAGAAAGGCTATAAAGAAGAAGCGAAAGCGCATGAGGGTTTTACTATCGGAACTTGGCTCAAACAAGAGGAGGGAGAAAGATTTTTCGAGAGAAGAAGGGAAGAGAAATTTTCGTTCTTCTTTGGGAGATGCAGACGAAGAAACCTAGGAGCAAAGGCCGAAAGAGGCTTTGAGAAATAGGAGAAGCTTGAAGGTCTGGATCAACACTGTCCTTCGTTCAGCTTCATCTCGATCACAGGTTAGATTCACCCCTAATATATCAAAGAATTCCACATCAAGAATAGGATAAATCTTAATCTGCGAAAGTAGTCATGATATGTCATGCATTAGACGTGATTTCAATCGATGAATGAATTGTAAGGTAACACTCTATGCTGAAACTCAGATTGGGGTTCTTGTGCTGGGTATATTATCATGATGTAGTATGCAAGAAAGGGTTCAAGAATCAATATAACTACAAAACATAACAAGATTCTGACGTTGCATGCTTGAATGAAAATCAAGAATCGGATGAATACAGTTAATGGATGTAGCAGTTCACTGAAGGTTAGAAAAGGGGGATCTTAATGAACGCTGTAATACTGAGAATGAGTGCCAGTTCCTTTGAAGTTAAATTAAGTTTGCAATGGTAAACATTCGGCCCTCACAAAGAAGGGGACTGAGCTTTGGGCACATTGAGTTATAGAATCATAGGTGGGGGGATGAGGAGTTAAAGACGCCTCTACCTTACAGAAATACATAGCACCTAGTGACTAAGATAGGAAAAAGAGTCTTGTGCTTGGCCTAAATTTTGGACCACGTTTCATCAGATCCCCTGTTTTGGGACTTCCCCTGTTTTCAGGCAGGAGCAATATCATCGCCCCTGTTCTTATTTCTCCTAAGTTCTTGGCATGCCACTGCTGACCTCTTTCAGCCTCAACCTGGAGGCACATTGTCTATCATTATCAGAATTAGGGGCTGGCCTAGTGTGACTCCCTCTTAGGTTCTAGAAGGATGCGCTTACTAGACAAAAGTAGTCATATGTCCGATGGCAATAACACATAAGATTCATCATCGGCACCCTTGCTCTACTCCAGATTTTGGCCCATGTAGAATCTGGATATCTCCCTCATAATAGGAATATGGCCATGTCCATCAGTGAGTGATACACCTTGATAGTGTTAGGCACTCCATGGAGGTGTAGGTACCTGATGTTGTTTCTGCATGAAAAAGAAAAAAAGGGGGAGTTTGGCTGGGACACTAGAATGAAGCATAAGACATGCCAAAACCTCGGTTGAGTCAGACGAAGAGGAAATGTGGATATAGTCACTCCACAATCATCAGAGCATGATGTATTGAAGAGCCAAGGCGAAGTCTGGTTTCATGCAATTCATGCAGGGTCAAACAATCTACCTTCAATAAGGATTTGTAAAATAACACCCAAGTGTGTGATGGGCACAATGGTTGGAGTATCCGCCCACATCACCCAGGTCGCCCCCTTCGAATCCCAGGCAAAGCGATGTTAAAATTTTGCCCACTTTAAACTCGACCAGCTGAAATTACTAAATCACCCTTGGTCTATTTCCTAAACTCCTCATAAACCCCAGTTTGAGAATGGACGAATTTACCCCCAGGGAATTCAGCCAATTCCCAGTCATCTCCCAGCCTTAGAAAGGACAATTCTGCCCCTAAGGAATCCCACAAATTCCCAATAAACCCATTTTCAGTAGAAGAATTCCCTAAATACCAGAAATCCCTAAAAAATCAGAAATTCAAAAAAAAAAACATCAATTCCAGAAAAATAGTAAAATAAATAAAATTCCAGAAAATAGAAAAATGAATTACAGAAAATAAAAAATTTAAGAAAATCCAGAAAATTTCAAAATTAAATAGAAAATTCAAAAAAAATATAGAAAATTAGAAAGTTTGCAAAAATTCAGAAAATAAAAAAATTAAATGGAAATTTCAGAAAATTAATAAAAACATATAAAATTTAGGAATTTAAATAAAAATTCCAAAAATAAATAAAAACTCAGAAAAATTAGAAAATTCAGAAATAAATAAAAATTTCAGAAATAAAAATAAAGAAATTACAGAAATAAATAAAATTCTAGAAAATAGAAAATAAATAAAGATTTCAAAATAAATTTTAGAAATAAAATTTTCGGAAAAATTATAGAAAATTGAACATTAACAAAATTTAGAAAAAATAAGAAAAAGTTCAAAAAATAAATAAAAACATAGAAAATTTAAGAAATTAAATAAAAATACAGAAATTAATAAAAATAGAAGAAAACTAAAATACATTAGGATATTCGAATCCATAAATATTAATAAATAGTCAAAAATTCATAAAAATTTATAAAATGAAAATTCGAAATACAAAAGAAAATAAAAATCTTCTCGTTATAGCTTCTTTTTATTCAGAGATTGATGACTTCTACAAAATATTTCTTTTCCAAAAATTCTTTAGAAGATCTTTTTCCAAATATTTTAGGATCTTCGAGTCTCACGCAAAGGGCTCTAAGTGGGGGGCGGCGGTTTACCCTGTTTGTTCAACATTTAGTAATTCATATAGGTCTTTGTCTTTTGCCTTAGCGCCTTGGGCCTTGTGCATGAGTGGGCTTGAGGTCCTTTCAAATAAAAATATAAAATATATATCTTTTCTAAATGCTTTGGGATTTTAGGCCTCACGCGATGGGCTCTAAATGGGAAGCGGCGGTTTCCTTGCTTTGTTCAACGTTTAGTAGTTCGTATAGGTCCTTGTCTTTGCCTTAAGCGCCTCGGATTTTTGTGCATGAGTGGGCCAAAGACCCCTCCTAAAACTAAAATTTCTTTTCGAATAAGCAAAATCTTCAAACATTGTCTCAAAAAAACAAGATCTTTAAGATAGTTTTTCTTAAGCATTTTTTGAAGGTCAAGCCTTCATAAAATCAAATAATCTTCTCTCAAACATTTTTTTGAAGGTCAAGCCTTCACGAACTAGAACTACGTAAGCCTTGAGTTTCCCATTGCACCGGGGAATACGTAGGAGCAGGATCAAGTCCTGTCAGGCTAACCTCCATCAAATTATTTTTCACTTTAAAGGGATCAAACATTTTAAAATCACACACTCAGTTTAGGGTACCGTTCTTCGGAACGGGCAAGTAAGGTGCCTAACACCTTCCTTACTTGTAACCGACTCCCGAACTTAGAAGCTCATTCTTGAGTCAGGTTTTTTCCAAATATTTTTCCCTTGAATAAAAATTTGGTGGCGACTCCACATCATCATATAACATATCATTTTTTTTAAAATTTTAGCGAGTTCGTCGTCTCGTCGGAATTACGGTTGCGACATACTGTTTGATTAAAAAAACTTGATAATAAGGATATAAAAAATTTGATTCAAGTTATTTTTTATCATTTTTTCCTCTCATAAAATGTTGAAATAATTTATTTAGTCATCTCTAATTATAATTAACTCATGAACTGAGTTCATTTTTAAAGAGGATACTATACACCAGAAAGTTAATTTCTACAAATAATTAAATTGATAAATATGACAATAAACAACAGATCGATACTTATTTTTAAGATTTATTAACTTACTTATGGATACGGCAGGTGGAAGAGTGAATTGAAGTAGTAGAAGAAACTGATATAATGGATCATGATGGATTAAGCCAAAATGAATGAATCCTTTAACAATGCCAATACCTATTGTTGGCAAGGCAATATACCTGATCACAATAATGCCAACAATAAGTGGAAGCTGAACCTTTTGTCCTTTTAGACCTATAAAAAGCACCCAATTTTTGTCATCGCATTGATTTACTAATGCAACTTAAAATGAATCCATTTCAAGAAATAAAAGACAAAATTGAAAATCTCATGTTATGGACATACCCTGAAGAAGATTTGCTCCGACTAACAAAGTCATACATGGAATTAAAGCTTCCCTAGAAATCAAGGAAAAATACAAGGGAGTACGAAATTTTATTTTTATTTTTTTTAAACTTAATACCAAAATGCTGGTAGTAGAAATATAAGGATACTTACCCAAGCATAATAAGAGAATCTTGAACCACATGGAGAGGAGCGATTTCACCAATTAATAACTTCCGAAATTGAGGGACAATACCAATTATCATACCAACAATCTAAATACATAGATGAAAAGAGGAAGTATAATTGTCTCGAGAAGTATAGAGTAACCTTGATAAATAGACAAATTAGTGTTAATTTGGATAAAATGATACTCTTTCCCTCCTCACGTACCATCCTTTTTCTATTTTGTTGTTAAAAGAAACACATGACTAAGCTAGTTCTAGTCTATCATTTTATTTTGAATTATATTCCTAAAGATCAAGGTTCAATGAGAATATCCTCAATGATACATGTGTAGTGCGCTTATACAACCGAGCTTGAGAGTGTAATGCATATCCTAATTTACAAAATGAGAATCTTGCACCATCACTAAAAGATCAACTTATATGGCTCATCTTTTTTACTAACTATAGAGGATTTAAGCTACAAAGTCATTTGATCTAAGAGGCTTCACACAACTAGGTTAACTGGGCTCACACACTAGAATATGACTTAACCAAGTTTCTGGTAGTCTAAGTTCTCAATAGACCCAATTATGTATAGGTTTAGATCTAATTTATGTGTATTTTAGTCTAGGTTTTTTGGACCTACTCTGATTCAATTTGAGGCTGTATTAAGGAGTGAATAAAGCTCCCTAATTGAAGTCACATCCAAGTTCAATTTAAATCTCCATATATGGGTTCATTCTCCACCTCCTTAACACCTTCTCCTAGCCTATATTAAGGTATCATTATGTGTAAAATACCATTCTTTGAATTATAATTTAGATTTTACTTGAGTGTTTGAAAGTTTTCTTTTCCTCTTTCCACCTTTCTCTTTGTGCCAAAGTAATGGTGCATTTCTTATCCTTGACTCCTCCAAGGTGGGAGAAGTGGTGAAGGCTTATCCTAACTAGGTGGCACCTTCCTTTAATCCTTCATCCAGCTCCAATTGCTCCTTCTCTTTTCTTTATCATTTCCTCCATTAACTAGGAAATTTCCTCCTTTAAACCTCTGCATCAATTGGTATCAAATCTTTTCATTGAGGTATGATCCATAGCCATCCTTCTATTTCTGCACATAATCTTATCTTCTACTCCATCTTTCTTCTTCAATTTGAACGATCAAAGGACCTCTGATTTGAGTGATGCTTTTTTGCTGTGAATTGGCTTAGATGTATAGTTTCTAGATTTGTGTCTTTTTGTTTGGTATATTTTTCTCAATTCTTTGATTTCTGCATACAACTCTATTTTGGCGCCAAAGAGCACCTAACTAGATTGTTTTAATCATATCTTATTCAATTCTTGTCCCAATTTTCTTAAATTTGTTTTTATTGTTAAATCTAGTATGATCTTCATTTTGATCAATATGAATTGTTTAGATCTTTAAAAAAATTTGAAAATAATAAGTTTTGGCACCAAGAATGAGTGAAGTTGAATTCAAAATGTTGATATGAATTTGATAGAAATTGTATAGGCTTGATTCAATTTTATGTTGTTCCTTTCAAGTGTGCTCTAATCTAATTTGAAGAGCAATATTTGTTTATCCAATTTCTCTCAAGAGTTGCATGATCATATGCATGCATCACTTAGATGCTAGCTTAGTTTCATAGTACAAAATCTAAGTGATTAAGTCCTTCTATTAAGTGTAAGCTTAATCAATCTTTTAAATATTTAGAAGATACTTAATAATATCCTTTAGACCTCTTGACTGTTTCTAGACTATGGAGAAATTTTTATCATTCTTAAGGATCTAGATTTACCTATACAAAGGAAGAGTGCACAAGTTGCACTAATTAGGACCAATCAGACATAGGACCTTAGAGCTTGAAAAAAGCCTATGTAAAGGAGTAGTTGAGAGCAAATTACCTTCTGGACTTTGGAAAAAAAACTCAAGAAAAAAAAGCAAAAAGAATAAAATAAAAACAAGAGAAGAAAACAAAAGAAAAAGAAAAGAAAATAAGTAAGAACTTGTTGAGGAAAGACATGCATAAGGTATAGGTATTTTAATTTTTGCATGTTTGTTCATCTTGTAATTATATTGTTAATTGTTAGGAAGTAGGGCTTAGGTCTTAATTACTTATCTATTGCATGTGTGAATTCCTTAATTAGCCTAGCATCATGGTGAATGTATGAGCATGTGCATGCACCTCTTAATCTTTAAGATTTCCTTTTGAGTGTCTCTCTTTCTTCTTATCTTTACTTCTAGATTATCTTTTTTGACCTCTGAGTTGGTCTTATTAAATTCTATTTGAGTGTGCTTTGGTTGTGATAATATTTTCTTGTTTATCCACTTTCTTGGTTGTGTATATGTCTTATTTCCCTTTAAATTCTTCATACTTTTTTCACCTTGGAAACATCAAGTGTGTTGAGGTTACAAGTTGATTGGACCTTCCATTCTAGCTTAATTGAGGGTTGGAATTGAGTGTTCATGGGTGATATAAGGTTGGCCTAAATGTGTGAGACCATTTGAGGGCATGAGAGAAATACTTGGTGAGGTGAGAATAAATTCTCTTAAATTTGGTACTACTAACCAATTGAGGAAAGCAAGCTTCCTCCTTTTTTTGTATTTTTGTAGGACCTATTTGAAGTAAAAATTGCAAAGAGGAAAGGATTACATAAAGGCTTGAACCAAGAGACTTGAAGATTTGAAGTTGGAGAACAAACTCAAGGCTAGTTTTTGTGTAACTTGTATTCGAATATTAACTTTTAGGCAACTTTTATGTACCTTTATGAACCTTATTTTTGTAATTTTATTACATTGGAGTTGGTTATCTTTATTGGTGTAATTCAATTTTAACTTGCAATTTGTTTGTAATTGGACGTTGGACTTAGCCTAAATATATGATACTTATCAAAATACAAATTTAATTTGATTGTGTGTTGCATGCAAAGATTAACAAAAGGGTACTATATGTTGTTTGAGTTTTTAGCATAATTATGTAGCACTAACTTGTTTTCTTTTCGAAAGGTCAAGGAAGTTAGGTATCTTTCCTAACTCTTGGTTGTTGTGTGCTACAAATCTAGGATTTCCTGCTAGTTGAATTGTTTGTTTCTAGATTAAGCTAGTTTAGGTAATCCGTGTATGGGAGAGGATAATTTTTATTTGCAAATGAGTTTCCACAATCAATCACCTAGAAACCAAATAGAACATTTTTCCATTATGTTAGAGAGGGGTTTCAAGTCCAAACTAAGACCACAGAATAAAGATTAGATAATCTAGAAAGAAGAAATTCCATGAGGCATCCTAAAAATCAAAGAGACATAGAAGCTATTGATTCTAGGAAGGGGGATATCATAGTAACAAGGAGACATTAAATGATTATGTCAATTTCTTAGGGGATAATATGGATCCAAGAGATAAGAGAAGACATTCTCTACAAAGAGAGAAGGACCATCTTTAAGGGATATGTCTCCCTCCCATACAAGGGCATCAATACCTAAAGATACTTTACATAGGGTAGATAGAGTTAAGGGTTATAGGAATAGGGAACCCTCTTGACATAGGACCGATAAACACAGAGATCATAGAAATAGGGAAAAAGTTCTGCTAGAGATAGTTTAGAGGATAAAACCTTAGAAATAATCCTAGGGTAAGGAACTTAAAGGGTAAGGATAACCTAGAGCCATTAGAACTACCAAAGGTCAAAATGCCTAAGTTCTAAGGAAGGAAAATTCCAGAGACATGCTAGATTGGGAGCTGAAGGTTAAACAACATTTCTCTAGCTATTCCATTCGGAAGGAGATAAAAGTAACGTTAGTAGTCTTAAAATTTTCTGGTGGGATAAGCTCAAGAGGAAGAGGTATCAACCCTTCATTGAGTGGGAGGAAATGAAAAAAATTTATGAGAACTAGGTATGTTACTTCCTACTATTTAAGAGAGATACATAATAGGTTGTAAAGGATTTATCAAGGCTCTAGAAGTGTAGATAAATAGTAGTGATTAGGGACAACTTGAGTGAAAGTTAGGAAGAAATAATGGATAGGTTCCTACATAGGCTTATGCATGATATAAGGGATGTGGTAGAACTTCATCATTATTTAAGTTGGAATGCCCTTTACCATCATGATTTAAAGGTATCCATCTTAGTAGGAAGGGTAAGGATAAATTCATTGTATATAAAATATCGACATAAGATTTCTAAAAAGATAAATTTTAAGCTTAAAGAACAAATATAAGTCAAGGACTCCAAAGAGTTCAAGAAAAAAGATCTAAACTTGCTCTAAAGCAAAGAGTCTTCAATAAAGTGTTTTAAATATCTAGGCAATAGGTAAATCTCTTCCTAATACCCCAATAATATGACCATAGTCCTAAGGGATAATGGTGACTACTCATCACTAAAGTCAAGTGGCTTTAACACCTCTTTCTTTTCATTTGAGGATGAAGCCCTATAGTATGCTCTTGAGAAAAACCATCTAATGGTTAGAAGATTACTAGAGAGGGTAGTTAAGGGAAAGAAAAGGCCTAAAGGGAGAACATCTTTCATACTATATGTTCCATCAAGGCGCATACTTGCTCCTTGATTATTGATGGGGTAGTTGTACCAACATGGCTAACACTAGACTAGTGAAAAAATTAGATCTAGTAACCACTCCTACCCTAAACCATACAAGCTTGAATGAGTTAGTGACTAAGGAGACCTGTTGTAAACCAACAAGTGCTCCTTACCTTCAATATTGAAAGGTATGAGGACAATGTCATTTCTAATGTTTATTTCCATGGAGGTCAACCATGTGCTATTGGGAAGATCATAACAATTTGATAGGAATATCGATCATAATAGGCATACCAATCAATATTCTTTCTTCTTTAAATTCCAAAAAATATTCCAGTACCTTTATCTCCTAATAAAGTCTATAAAGACCAAATACATGTGAGGCAAAAAGGAAAGGTTTGAAAAAGAAAAATTTAGAAGAAATTAAAGAGAATAAAAATGATAAAAAGAGAAAGAGAAATGTAAGAGAAAAGGTAGGTAGGGCCTCCAACTCTCTTGTGAGAAAGGGTGAGGTCAAGCTTGTAAGAAGGGATGAGGTGAGAGAAGTTTTCCTAGTTAGGAAACCTTTTCCTATAACTCTCATCACCTTGAACCTAACTGTTTAAATAAGGTCTAGTGCTTCTTCTATTAAGGAAGCATCTCCTTTAGGAGGAAGTTAAGCATGAGCCCTTATAAAGGCCAAACCTGCTAAAAAAAAACCTTTATACTTGGAGCACCATTACTATATTTTATAATGAGGGTTGTCACTAGGTCAATCCATTTATTTAGCCCATCATCTTTTTATGTGCTTCATAATGTGATTGCATCTCCTAAATTCTCTAACATACATCAATATTTGTCTTACACCTGGAACGTAGGTTGCTTAAATTGAGTGAATGTGCCAACATCTATGACTTGGTTGGTTAACAATATAAAACCTTAGTAAGCCCTCCATTACGACAACATCCTTCTTTACCACTGTATGAAGGGCGTAGGATATCCCTCTACAGTTTTGTGGGTATCATGCCCTACCTAGGGTAAGTCAGTTTATAATTCCTTTAAGCGATATCCTAGGATATATCCCAAATTCCCATTATAGACATAATCAGGAAAGAAACTTATAAACCTATTTGTTGTTCTTGACCCTTTATGTTCCTTTTATAATGGTTATAGGTTTCTAGTTCTTTAATACCTTTTACTTCTAAATTCTTATGTTTACATGTTGTTTGGAAAAGTAAAAAGGTTAGTATTTGATATTGGTATTATCTTGCTTACCCAACATTAATAACATCTCCTTTGCTTACATATGTCCTTTTCTTGTAGATAGTGATGAAACTTATACATTTGAGGATGAATGCTTTTGAAGAGGAAGGAGATGATGCAGAGATCCTAGTTGTAGAGGATTCCAGCTACAAGGCAACTAGGCCTATAAGACTTCACACAACTGGATCTATTAGGTTTTACATACTAGAACAGAACTTAACCAATTTTCTTGTACTCTAGGATCTTAAGAGGCCTAATTATGTATAGGTTTAGGCCAAATTACTAAGTACTTTAATATGGATTTTTGGGTCTACTCTAGTCCAACTTGAGGTTGCATTAAGGAAGTGACATTAGTCTCCAACATTAGTGAAGGAACGTAGTTGCATATTATTATGGAGGAAATAATAAATTCCACCCTTTTGCGTTGTCCGTGGAGAAATCCAAATTGATCACTATGCTTGAATTCAAGATAAAAGTGACAAAGTATGTGAGGATGGAAGATGGTCTAGTTGGAACAAACTAAGCAAAACAAACACAATAACATACCTAGAATGATTTATAACCTAATTTACAAGAATGAAAGAAAATGATTATAATTTTAGAAATAAGTGGTTTGAGAACAATAGTAACAACTTAGGTGACAGAAAGAAAAAGGACAAAGGGACAATTTGAAGACTACACCTTCCTTAGTGATTCCTCTAAAAGAATTTATAAAGAAGTCCTGGTTAAAGAATTTGAAATTTTTTAAGGGTTACCTCCTATTAGGACACTTAATCATGATATAAGGATATATTATACATTCCACAACAAGATAGGCCACATCACCAATGAATATATTCAACTAAGAGATGCATTTGAACAACTCATTTTTCAGTACCTCCTTAACAAATATGCTTAAAGGGGACATAGGGATACACAACACTGCTAGGATAACAGAAGAAAACCCCCTAGCCTTAATATGAACTAAGGCAGATATTTCAAAATAAAGAAATCCCTTTATAGGTAGGAAAACTTGCTTAAATAAGAAAGACAATAAATGCCACCATCTAATACTAGAAAGCGTACGAGCTTTAGGATTAAAATAAACACGATTGATGGAGGTTTTACTAGAGGATAAAATACCAAAAAATTTATAAAAAGAGTCTTCAAGGCATACAATAATGTATGGGATGAAGAGTCAAGAGGATATAACAAGAATTGAAGAAAGAAACAATATGATAATCACTTATCAATCAATAAGGGTGACTATCACCTTTTTGAACAAGGACTATGACTCCATTATTTTTGCATATGATGATATTGTTATCATTATGACCAATATTACTAATGTTAATATTGCAAAAATTATTGTTAATTAAGAAAGCTCTAAAAACATGTTATTTTACAATATTTTAAGCAAATGAATATATTTAAGGATAATCTTATCTTAAACCATATGGAGCTCATGTACTTTATGGGAGATTACATATATTTAAAGGGATACATTAAGATAAGACTCACTTTAAGAGAGAAGACATAGAAAGGACTAAAGATGTAAGGTTCCTTATGATGGATTACCTTTCCTTATACAATTTTATCCTTAAAAGACTTTCTAGGAACAAATTTGTAGCAATAATAACAATGAACCATCTGATCATTAAATTCCCCATGAGGAATGGATAGGTGGCATTCATTATGGGACGTCAAGTTGTTAAAGATGTTACAACATTAGTGTAAGGTTAAAGAAATATCATGAGAAAAGAAAAATGTTAAAGGAGTCCTTAATAGATCCAAGGTTGAGGGACTTATATGCTAATCCAAGGAGAAAAGAAAAACTGGAGTAAAGGAGCAAGCAAAAGGTCTCTTAGAAGTTAGTTTGATATGGAAAATAATATATACGCCTTGGTTAGCCAATGTGGTTCTAGTAAAAAAGTTAAGCAGGAAATGGAGAATGTGTGTAGATTACAATGATCTTAATAAGGCTTACCCAAAAGACTCATACTCATTGTCAAGCATTACAACTTGATGTATTTTCTATTATCATCGTTTGTTATCTTTTGTGGATGTCTACTAAGGTTATAACCAAATTCCTATGTTTTATGACGATGGGGAAAAAACTTTTTTCATCATAAATAAAAAAATATTTCATTACAAGATGTCCTTTGGATTGAAAAAAATGTTAGGGTAACCTACTAATGAATGGTGAACCAAGTTTTTTAGGGCCTACTGTAAAATTTGTTAAGGTATACATTAATGAAATGATCACCAAAACACAACCTCAAGGTGATCATATGATGATCTGAAATGAGTCTTTACCAGGTTAAGAGTATACAAATATATAGATTAATCCTCTTCAATTCACTTCTGATGTTAGAATCAGACAAGTTCCTCGAATAAATGTTAACGAGGATAGGTATTGAGGCAAATTCTCATAAATGAAGAGCATTTCTACAAATAAAAAGTCCTGATACCATTAGAGGAATACAACAACTTAACGATAGAATAATGGTCCTATCTAGATTCATGGCCAAAGCTACCTATCAATTGTCTAGGAATATAGTTGGAACAAATAGTGAAAGAAAGTATTCTAACCATTGAAGGAGACACTAACAAGCCCAACCCATACTGACCAAACTACAACCTATTGAGCCTTTAATTCTATATAGGCCTATAACTAAGGAGACAATGAACTTTGTAATAAAAAAGGAGATAGAGGAGGATTAGAGACTAGTTTATTTCGTAAACCAATATTTACATGGGCCCATTTCAACTGTTAGAAGTTAGAAAAAGTTATTTTCCCTTTGGTAACAACCTTTAGAAGGTTGAAACAATATTTTCAAAGTTCTTTATTCGTCATCATAATAGATTTTCCCATCTAAACAATGTTTGATAAATCTAATTGGTAGGACAAATGAATAAATTAGGCAATTAAGTTGTCTTAATGATATCAAGCATGAATTAAGGTATGATATAAAGACCCAAATATGGGCTAATTTCATTGTCGAGATGGCTAGCGTTAAGGATATTCACCTTCGACACAAAGTGTCTTCTTTATGTTGATGGGATGTTAAATGCAAATCAGACTATAACTAGGATCATTACATAAGATGAAAAGGAAGTGACCATTAAAAAAATTCTTTGAAGTTGGAGTTTAAAACATTAAACAACCAAGTTGAGTATGAAACATATTTGGAAGGCCTATGGATGTTTGCAAAGACTTGGGAGCTAAAAAGGTTAATCTTTATAATGACTTCCAACTTTTAGTATCTTAAGTGAAAATTAGGAAAGGGATCCAACATTGTAGGAATACTTGTGTTTGATAAAGACAGAGTATGAAATATTCAAATCTATTAAATTCCCTTATGTGTTAAGGGATAACAACCTAAGAAATAATGTTTGGTCAAAGAATAACTAGCATTAAGAAGATTGAAATAACCATTCCATTATTTATAATTCTGTTGTTTCTTCTAGCACTAAAAAGGTTGATATTATCTTTTAGATAGATTCAATCGAGCAAGATTATAGAACCTCTATAAGAAGATTCCTTAACGAAGGAATATTTCCCAAAGATAAGGTAAAAATTAAAAAATTTTAAGGTTGGATCCTTAGTTATCCTTCATCTAGTGAACTTTATAAAAGAATCATATCTAGCACAGTCTTTGAGTTATTTTCATTAGATGAGGCATCATATACTTTCTAAAATTTACGAAGGATGTTATGGCCAACATCTAAAGGAAATAAAGTTGATGAAATAGGTGATGCGCACTGATATTTTTGACTAATCATGAAAGTCAATGCTAGATGCCAAAGGAAGGAATGCAAGTCACATCAATTTCATAGTGACATGCATATCGCCCTTACTAAAGAAATTTTAGTCATTTTTTTTCCATGACTCTTTCATCAATAGGGACTTAAAATCATTGGTCCCTTCCCACCTACTTTTGGACAAGTAAATTATATTAATATGGTAGTTAACTATTTCACAAAATGAATGGAAACTAAGGTACTTGACATCATCTCCTTAGCCAAGATCCAAAAATTCTTCTATAAGAATATTGTAATCAAATTTTAATTCCAAAGATTTTTAGTCATAAATAATGGAACCTAATTTACAAATAATACTTTATTTTGACCCATAAACCAAATAGTTAGGATGAGGATGTAAACAACGTGATTATGTTATGTTGATAAGAAAAATTGAGATTGAATGAGCCTAAACCAAACATTTGAAGCATGTCCTATGGACCTATAAAATCATCCCTTATTCTACCACTGGTGAATCTCCATTTAGGTTGACATTTAGAGTAGAGGTCGTGATTCCAGTTGAGATAGGAGAACCATCTTGGAGGGTGGAAATTATGATAAGGACAATAATAAATATTGCTACTTAAAAAGTAGGATCTGTTGAATGAAATGAAAACATCATCTCATCTTAGAGATAAAACAATAAAATAGAGTACAACTTCTAGATACAATAAAAATTCATCAAATAATACTTTTAAATTAATAATTTGTTTCTTAGAAGAGTTGGCATCATGGTGAAAAATCCAATAGATGAAAGGTCTCCTCCAATTAAAAAGGATAATATAGGATAATCCATATAAATGATAAAGGAATTTATACGCTAGTAACATAGTATGAAAAAGAAATTCTAACAAGGTGGAACACCATGCATCTAAAAGATATTATAGTTGATATATAAGACGCGTTGTAAATGAATAAAAGAAACAAAATCTTTGCTATTCATATTTTCTTTCTATATGATATGATTAATTTTTTCTATGATTAGTAACAACTTACAAGATGTGATAAATAATATTATTGTGTTATTTTAGATCTAATGGAAAATATTAAATATATTGTTAACCTATTTTTAAGTTTTTAATAAATCAATGATTATTCAAATAAAATTTCACAGATTAAAAAAGTTTCTAAAGTCAACAAGATGGTTTATAATATAGGAAAAATCTCAAGGCTAATGAAAAAATTTACTATGACGATCGATAAAATGATTAATCCCTTGAGGCTAATCAAGCCTTTAGGCTTGTCAAGCCTCAATGCTAATACAAAAAAATTTTAGGATAAGTAAAATGGCTCATCCTCTAAGTAGCATAAAAAATTTCCTAAAGATGATGAAGAAGTTCATTATGAAAAACAAGGTGGTTTATCTTATAGGCAATATGCCATAAAGACAAACATAAAAATCAAAATGTGAAAATCAAAGATAAATAAATATTAAAAATTATTAGCTAGTAGAATGTTTAAAGAAGTTGAGGGTAAAGGTGCTCTATGCTTAAAAATCTTCTCTTGAGATGGAATAGATAAAGTTTAAGGAACAACATTAAATTGTTCATAACTTAGTATTAAGGCTAGTCATGGACTGATAAGGAGATTCCTCCCTTGAATAATCATTAGAAAAATAAGCGTTAGGTCTAGGTTCTTGGCTTTATGACCATGAGAAAATGAGCACATCCTAAGAAAATAGTTCTCACCTTTTATCATTTTATTGGTAAATTTCAAAGCCTATAAAAGTTTAATAGAAGTCAACTTTGATGGCAAAAATTAGCCTTAAAGAAGAAAGTTGAGAGATAACCTACAAGACTTGAAAAATGCTAAGAGACTCACATATCCTTCTAAGAAGATACTTTATGACGATTGGCATGTGACTATTGATGAAAGGATTGCCCTTAACTTAGGTGAATTCATTGAACCTCTTAAGTTTTAAAAAAAATGGAGGAGAAACCATCGACCTTATCCTATGGCATATTGGTAAAGCAACATCCTTAGATAGAATGCAACTTGTTGTCGTGCTTGAGTTCTCAAAGTGTTAAGGAGAACACCTTCAGTCTAAGCTAAGCTCCTTATATGCATCATGCATATAATTCGCTCAAGAAGGGAACCATCAACCTCAACTTACAAATCCATATAGAAGGAGCATAACCTTGACCTCAACATATAAATTACTTGAGGAGTTCACCCTTAATTCAAACTTAAATTTTTGGATGAAACACCTCCTAACCTTAGTGTGTAAACCGCATAAGGAAATCATACTCATTCTTAGGACCTTTCTTGATTGAATTACTTTAAATGGTACATTTCAACAAAGCAAGTAGAAAAACTTACTCTAACATCACATATATTTTAATACTTAATGTGCCAAGTTAGAAAGATCTTGTTCTAGGTTATAGTACCATAAGCTAAGATTCAAACTTAGTATTAGGGATGAAAATAAGTCAGATTGTCCAAAAGAAGCTTACAACTCGACTTGTTTAATAAATAGATAAACTTAAATTTGTTAAAAATATTTTTTAGATAAATAAATCAAGTTTAGATTTATAGAAAATCTTGGATATCCTATTCAGAGGCTTTTTTATCTTTATATATTATATATTTTATATTAATTATGTTTATTTTAAATATTATGTTTATATAATATTTATTTTAATATATTATATTTATATAATATTATATTTACATAATTTGTTAAAAATTAAAATTTTTAATTTTTAATTTCAAATAAAAGAAATCCTAAATAATTTTTTCCTTGTTTTCAAAATAGAATCCTAGATGATTTGTTTAAATAATTTATATATATTTTAAGCTTATTTAATAAACTTTTTATCTTATAAACTTTAAGCTTACAAACTTGTTTAATTAATAATCTATATAGAATTTAAGCCTATGTTTTAGTTTTTTTTATTATAAGCTTTTAAACGGGCTAGATATTCACAACAAAAGAAAAAAGCTTATGACAAATAACAGGCTTAAGTTTTAAAATTTTTAAACAATTTAGGCTTGAACATTCAAAGCCTACCTCAACTTATCCTATTTCTACCATTACTTAGTATATAAATTGCAAAAAAAAAATCATGTACACTCTTAGGACCCTCCTCAATAAAATTACTTCAAACAGTACATTCTAATGGGACAAGCAAGAAAACTCATTTTAGCTTAGTACATCTCTTAATACTTAATGTACCAAGTTGGAGAAATCCCACTCTAGATCATACTACAATGAACTGGGATCCAACCAATACACCCTAAATGATACCTACATAGTCCTTAGATAACAAAACAAGACTTCTACACCAACACTTAAAAGGGATCCAACCAATACACTCTAAATGATACCTACATAGTCCTTAGATAACAAAACAAGACTTGTGCACCAACACTTAAAGGATCAACTTACATATATCATTCCCTCCAATACTCGAATACTATAATATCCATATTTATAACAAGGAAAAAAACATATATAATGACAAAATGATTAAAAAAGGTGTCACCTTTTTTTTTCATTAAGTATACGTTTACATTCATCCTACATAAATAAAGTACACAGTAGAGATAAAGATATACATAATTATAGCTATTATCCTATTTTTAAACTTTTCAACCAGTAAAAATTTTTTCCATTAAACTTGAAGCATTAGAATCTGATTTGTAAATTCACCTAATTTATATGATATATCATATTTAATTAAGTTTTAAAATTAACAAATTATAAATATTTACTTCCACTTCTCAAAGCATTACAATCTAATTTGCAAATCCTCCTAATTTATATCATATCACAATATTTAACTAAGCTTTAGAATTTAACAATTAATTTATGAAGTTTCCCATATGCTTCAGAAGCATCTTCCAAAGTTGAGATATCAACTTTGTAAATATTGTGGTGTAACTTTGAATGAATGTTAAGTTTGATCAGTGCTCATTTAGGATATGCATGTAGATGATACAATATGCGAGTTGTTTTTCGCATCCTTCTATTTTACTTTTCACACCCTTCTTTTATATAAAAAGATAAAGTTATCCCTATAAATTTAACTTATGAAAATGTAAATTCAAGATTTAGATTTCTCTTTTCGAAAACACATATTCGAAAGGTAAATTATACCGTGTTCATTTAGATCCGAAAAGATGTATCCGAAATGAGAATATGGATTTCCGAATGTCTGTTTTCGAAAAAAGACTGAAGTGAATTTCAGATTTGTTGTTCCAAAATGTTGTGTGGAATGAGTATGAATATATGTTTCGAAAAAATGTTTTCGTAACGTATATTTTCGAAAATGCATATTCAGAAGATCTTTTTTGAAATGGATTTAATTACTCTCTAGATAAACATTTTCGGAAGCTTATCAAATCTATTCCAAAAAAGTATTTTTAGAAGCTCAATCCATTTTAAAAAATTATTTTAGAAAACTCATTAAATCTATTTTAAATAATAAAAATAAAGGATAATTTTAATGTTTAATTTTAATATAAGAAGAATGTAAAAAGTAAAAAGTAAAAAGAAGAAATATGGTATGTTGTAAGACTGAGCACTTATCACTGTGCCAAAAGTAATACATAGGTTTTAACGAGGGTGCAACAATTCATCTAATACAAGCCCGTTAGGAATGCCATGGTTTAATTTTGCTCTGCCCTTGCTTGAGGCTTTTCAAAGTAAGATCCTGCTCCACAACCAACATTTATGTTGTGATTGTTACTTTTTTTTTTTATTGTTACCAGTATACCTCAGTCTATACTTGATTTCTTCCCCCTCAAATGCACGAATTAATAAATTAATTAATAATTATAATATTATTAAATTTAATATTAATATTAATACTGAGAAAAGCAAGAGGTATTCACATACCGCTCCAATCAATGTAGGCGGAAATAATATCTTTAGGTTGATCATTTTAGCTAATATTTTGAAGTGTTTAATAAACACGTACTTTTCCTTTTTTTGCATCTGTAAAACACAAGAAAATGTAAGATCAAAGCTTTTATCAAATTAGAAAACAATTTGCAAACACAAACGACACCAATCATTCATGTTTATTCCATTCTTTAAGCTAAACAAGGTAAGTTTTTTTTTTCACTTACAAAAGATAGAAACAATATATTGTTTTGATATAAAAAGGTGTCGGTAAAAGGGTTCAAATATGTATAACTCTACTTTAGCTTCCAATATCCTCTGCCTTCCCTAAATCAGAGGCATTGTTGAACATTGATAATTTTATTTGATTCAGGTAAAATGATTATAAATAATAAAACTTTTTTATTTTTGACTTTTAACATACTTATATATCTAAAACTCAGACTTAATATGTCTAATTAAGCTAATTAATATTTTTAAGTAAATTAATTAGCTCAATAATTAATATCATTTTAGTCTTTGATGTTACAAAATATTCATTTCAATTATTAACCTTACAAAATATTATTTACTTTAATTTTTAGTGTCAATAAAAAATATATTATAGTATTTTACAAAATAAAAGAAAAATAATTTGTATAGTCTTAAAATAATAAGCAATGCTTACTTACACTTTCTTGAACCAAAATGGGGGATTACTCCAATCCAAGTGGTCAGAATTTCACGAGAGACACAAGTTCACAAATAAATTATATTAAAACCTAGGTAAATACTAAGAATATATATTAACTGTAGAATGTCTAAATTTTCAATATGTTAAATGTTGTAGTTTTTAGTAAATATTTTAAAATATTTAAAGTACCCTTAGAACCCTAAAACACATATCAAACTACCTTATCTTGTCGATCCTGCACGGTAATTTCAATTTCAAGTTGATTCACACCATTGTTAGTCTGTGATTCATCCTCAGCAGTAATCAATGCTCCTGTGGAACCTTTTCCGAGGTTTTCTGTATCAATTTCTGTTGCAAACGGTGAATTTACTATGGATTTATCAACTTCGACGACATTAGAAATTTTTTGGGAATATATGCGGACAATATTGTAGGCATAAGACCACACTACAATGGTTGCTATCTGAAAAGGCACAAACATAATAAAAAAATTGTATGGTGGATGTAACACATTTATCATGACAATCTTTTCAACATATTATTTTTAAGAGTTAATTATCAAATTAATCTTTCATTTTATGTATATTGTAAATTTGTTTATAATTTTTAAGATAATATAAATTATTTTTTACTTTTAAAAATTTTACAAATTCATCTTATAGAGAGATTGATTTATCTTATTTTAAAGAAATGAAATGGTTAATTTGCAAAATTTCAAAAAGTAAGGAAATAATTCATATTATTTTATAAATTAAAAAATATTTTGCAATACATTCATAAAGTGAGAAATTAATATATTAATTAACTCTATTTATTAAAAAAATTTATATATCTCACAAAATGATGCAAATATCATTTCTTATTTAATATATCTCATTCCATATTTGTAAATATATAAAGTTTGTCCAATAATATTACATAGTATATTAAAAAATTTTAGCCTCAATTCTTAAAGTTAATTTTAAATCCTTAAAAATGATAATTTTTTATAAAGTAAATATTTATTACATTAAAAATATAAAAACATAATAAATATTTTGATAAAAAATTATTATTTTTAAATGCTTATAATAAACCTTAAGGAATAAGATTAAGAAAAAAAGTGTTCCTATTATACTTAAATTCCAAAATGTTTAAAGTAACTATCATACTGCCAAGGACAGAGAAGCATAAGCCAGTCCATTTCTGTAGCAAACATTCACATCTCCAAAAGGATTGTTTCTTTCTTTACAAACTGCTGGAACTATAATAAGAGGCATATTTCCCATATTTCCTGTTAACATTAAACCCCAAATGGTCACATATACAAGAGCATTTTTTTTTTTTTTTATGAATAGGATATTGATAAGATCCATAAGGTAAAATTTTAAATTATTGCAATTTACCCTACCTACAGAGCAACACCCCAATACTAGGCCTTGAAGATGGTGAGGAACTCTTAGTATTTTAACTAGTAACCATCCAAAAGTTGTGCCAATAATAACTGTGAGAATAATATTCACTGGCATGAACCACCTGCATATATAATTCATGAAAATTATATGTTTGGCAAAACCAATTAGATGATAATTTTCCTAAACCCAATTCCAACAGATAATAATAATAATAATAATAATAATAATAATAATAATAATAATAATAATAATAATAACTTACAACGTAATCATGCTCCTTAAAGTTATGGATTTGGCCAAGCTGCTAAAAACTAGAGCTGGAGCGAAGACATAAAATATCATCTGCAAAATATTTTTTAAAAAATAAGTATGATATTCATATAAAAAAATTTGCATAAATAAAGATCCCTTAATTTTTTTTAACTACTAATTTAATTAGACAATAATGCAAGTTTTTCATTTGAAAACTGTTGCCATGATTTTCTTTTTTCTTTTAAATAAATTCACATTTTTATTTATTTTAGTATGTAAAGAGGAAAGCAAACAAACATTTCTCTATTTATTTTAATTTTTGTTAGTAAGAAAGTCTTATTACAAAGGAATTTGTAATTTTGGATTGCTATATAACATTTGGTTTGAAAAAGAGTGTCAAAGAAGAAACTTACAGTATTCATATTTTTCCTAGCAATCTCTCCAAGAATGTTGATGCGGTTAAGTGTAAGGAATGTCCCAACAGCAGTAACAACAGTAACCTTCAGAACTGGCATTAATGCAACAAGAAATAGCTTCCAGAACTCCATATTGTGTCTTTTATTCTCTCTTTCTCTCTCTTAACAAAAAATCAAGTTGTAATCCTGATATGTGAAACAAGTTTAAAATTAATAATCATCAAATTCAAATGGGTTTAGTGCAATGATTAATTTTGATCTTAATTTCTCTTTTAAGTTCAACAAGAAGCTGCTCATATGATTCGTTTAGTCAGGCCAATTGGGATTCTAAATTACATTAAACAAACTAGCCTATTAATTTGTTAAGTATTTTTTAATTAAAAAGGAATAAAACTTATATAAAAGTTACTATATGTTTATTATCAAATTAAATAATAGTAAGTGGATTCTTTTTCCAATGTTAAATAGTCTTCATTAAATATATGCTGTAAAATTCTATATAATAAATTTGAAAATGTACATGCTAGCCAATATTGTGCTTTTAAATCTCTTTTTATTAATACTTTTAGATACATTATCTTCACTTTTCATGCATCTAAAAATTTTGAACAATTGGATAAATAGGAAATTATTAATAAAAAATAGGGAGTGAATTTAAACTTTATTCTAACTATATGAGAATTCATTTGGGTGGTAAATTATACTTTTAAAAACGTGGAGCAAATTTTATTTTCAAGAACTAATAAATTTACGTAATTTATTTTCATAATTTGGATTATTTATTTAATTAAAAGGGAACAACAACTGCACTTGGTTTGAAAATGCAAGAACAGCATAAGAATAAACAACCTTTTGATTCTGCTAGAGGTGATAGAGGCGTTCCGTAACCAGGACAAGGATAATAAAATATGATAAATTAATTTTATCGTCTTATGTTATTTATTAGTTTTAAAATTATCTTAAAATGAAAAATTAAATTAAAAAATAGGATGAAATACTTTTTTTAATTTTTATCCTATACATATTGCTATCATTCACATCTAATTTTATTATTTATTTTTTCTACCAATATTGTTATTTCGACTATTCCTACTATTATCATAATTAAAATTTTACTATTCGTTATATTAAATTTTAATTATATTTTTTTAATTTTTTTAATTTGATCATAATTTTTTTAAAATATAAAAAGTGAGATTCTAATCTAAAAATTTATATTAAATTATTTTAGATTTAAATTAATCATCACTGATTTAAATAATCTTTTCATATATAGTTTTGACAAAAAATTTAATATTTTTAATAAAAAATTAAAAAAATAATTGTAAAATTATTAGAATAGATTTTGCGAAATTTATTCACACCTATAGTTTGACAAAGTTTAGTTGCAAGAGAATCTATATCAGTGTTAAACATAGAAATAGTTTCAAAATATCATATTAAAATTTTAATTTTATAATATAAATAATATAAAACTAAACGTGCTAAACAATTAATTTTTATTGTATTTATGAGTAAGTAAAAATATTAAACTATCATATTTGTAAATATTTTTTCCACTTTATTTTTTTCAAATTTTAATAATATTACTGTCTACATTTAGTTTCAAAATACTATTGTTTAGGGATAATATTTTTTATTTAATCCATAAATATCTCTCCTGTTTCAGTAGAAAATATTTATATTATGATCATTAGCTAACTACTTTCCAGTAATTTTTTTATATATAAAATTTAAATTCAAAATTTTATTTAAGAGAAAATTTAGCATGTATCACTTAAAACAACTTCGTTGATTAATAATAATGTGTTAGTTTATATAACCTGCTCCAATTATTTATTATTTTTTAATATCCGCGACTCTTCTTCTCCCAGAGCATTATTACGTATAGCTTTCAAATATTTTTGCTTTCCGCGAAAAGTTGCGGAAACTGTTGATATTTAATTTTTAATTCTTCTATATGTAATCAGCTTTTTCATTTTTCATAGATCAAGCATTTTGGAAAAACATTTGATTTTGGTAATAGACAAGGAAGAAATAGTGAAATACAACGAATATTAATTGAAGAAAAAAATCAAGTGTTGACAGATTAAACAACTTTTCATGAAAAGATCGGTTGAAAATAATGAATAGCGGATGTGGGTATATCAAATAAAATATTTTTATATCTTCAAATTTTAAAAAGTACACCTTAAAACCTTTTGATAAAAAAAGTACAGCTTAAAACACTAATGAAAAGGTTTTAAAAAAAGATTACTATAATATAAAGGAAAAAGAATATGTTGAAGAAGCTTTCATTAAGTAACACCCATAATTCTTTTTCTTGAGATTATATTTCAATTATGTTATAGACATTTTTTTACCAATTAAATGTTAAGATATTTTTAAAAGAAAAACTGTAACATTCAGATTTATTATTATTATTATTATTATTATTATTATTATTATTATTATTAATTTTTTATAAATAAATAAATAAAAGGGACAAATATTAAAGGAGTCACATGAAATATCCTTTCTCCATGAAACTACTTCACTGGACAACAAAACCACTAAAGTATGCTTTCCATGCACCACATGCATTCTTTTTCCAAATTTACGTCATCCAAGCAACAAGTCTTTCACTTCTTAATTGAATGAGAAGCTTTCAAATCCATATTTTTTTGGCTTTCTTCCTCCTTATCTCTTGTCCAAAATTCTACTGGTTATAAAGCTTTGGATATAGTTACCAAATAGGTATCCTTTGTTCCCACCAATATACACATCACAAGTGGTCTTTTTTCCTATAACTAAGCCACCGAACAACAAATACTTACCTCTACAATATTGTGGAAAAGAAAAGGCAAACAAAATTCCGAAGTTCTTCTACTTCATTTCTTCTGCTGCTGTTGCTTACATAAGTCTAAAGGCCAACTTCGAACCATCATTACCACATATGTATATTGACGAACTGGAAGAGTATTTAAATGGGAGATCAAATTCGATGTGGGGATTAAAATAAAATAAAATCAGCTTCAAATTTTAAAATCAAGTCAAGAAAACTTAAGTAGAATTTAATAGAATTTAAAATAGTTTCAGAGTTTTTTTTAGTTCTAGATTAAATTTTATTTTATTCTGGAAAAATTAAGAATTTACGTATGATCACTACAAAAATGATTATTTTTTTTAGCGATTATTTTTTAACGATTATAAAAACCGCTAAAAAAAAATACAATTTTCAACATCTTGGAAAAATGAAACAAATATGGAGATTAATCTTTCTTTCCAGCTGGGCAAAGTTTACCGAGAGATGGTAACATACCACACCTGTCCTTTCGAGCTTCTTACGCATAGATGTCGCTAAACATGACCTAACCTCTTATTTTCTCCTTATTAGAAGTTTGAGCACAAGAAACAGAATAAAAAGCATTACTTTTCCAGGATAGAATAAGAACACATTAGGATTAGGATTATGACATTGGGGAAGTCGCAAAACGAAGATGACATTGGGGAAGGAAGACGAGGAGATCTTGAAAGCCCACATTGACAAGAGGAATTACAAAAGGATCAATTTCCTCTTTGATCTCTGCTTCCGCTTCTGTTTCTCTATTTTTTTTTTTTCATTTTAATTCCATCTCTAATTTGTTCATTGCAGTGTGCCGCTTCCATGGATGTTGGTATGATCTCGCTAGCCTTGAAGGCCTTGCTCATCTCCTAGGTATTCACTTGGTATACTTCACATCCAACTTTTTATATCTATTATGTCGCGTATCGATTTTAATTTGTATAGAAATATTTTGATCGCTGTGTTGCTAATCTTAAAAGAATTCCTTGTTCGATGATTGATGTGCATTTGGAATCATAAGCAACTTTTTTCTATTTTTTCTTTTATTTCTTGTTTATATTTTTATTCTATTAATTCCCCAGTTCTTTGCTAATTTTCTTTGTCATATGGAAGTAGGGGGTTAAGAAGGTGAAATTGGAGTGAGAGGTCTAAATGAAGAAGATGATGTTGGAAAGATTGAAGAAGAAAATAAGTGGCCACCGTGGTTATGGCCTCTTTTCCAAACAAGTTTAGTCATTCAATGTGAGGTTCATGCAGATTCCCACAAAAGTGAATACAATACGTTTTTCTTGGACTGTATGAATGGAGTCTTTTGCTCTGCCTATCTTGCTTCTCACAAAGAGCACATAGAGCTATTCAAGTAAAGAAAAATTTAATGAAAAGTTTGTAACTATTAATTTTATATAGAGATATATGCCTCAATTTGATCAAATTCTATAGTGATTTGAATCCAAAGGGTCAAAATTCATTGGTTCATTCTGAGAGATAGACTATTTATTATTTTCAAATTTTATTAATTTATTTTAGCTAGAACAAATAATGTTAATATATTATTTGATGACTTATTTTTGTATTGCTTTCATTCTTATTATCTTTCAAAGATAAGGTCTTTATATTATGATGTGATAAGGGTTGTAAACACTCAATTATGTCCGAGGCCCCCAATCATTAAAATTAACCAAAAGTTAAGTTAATTAAAAATTTGAAAAGATGTAAAACAGAAAAGAAAAAAAGTAGCGAAAATAGTAAAAATGTAAAGCAAAAAATAAAAAATAAAAAATAAAAAAATAATAAAAATAAAAGGGAAATTAAAGAATAAGTAAAAATGATAAATAAATAGAAAAAAAATAAAAATAAAAAAATAAAAAGGTAAAAAAATGAAAATTGAAAAAAAGAGAAAGCTGAAAAATCAAAATAGGGAACAAAAATTTTGAAATCAAAGGGGTTGGCTTTTGGCTCCTAGAAAGGGGTGGCTTTTGGCCCTTTGAAAGGACTTGGCCCTTGCTAAGAGAGAGGAGGCTGGCTTTTGGCTCTTTGAAAGAGCTTCACCCTTGCCAAGAAGGGAGGTGTCTATATATACCTACAAACAAGAAAAGAAAAGGGGGCTTTTTTCTTATTTTTTGAAATTCTTGGGAGGAGGAGAACTTGGAGTCTTAGAAGAGGATTTTCAGAACCTTTGAGGGGAGGACCTAGGAGACTCTCTGGCCTTAAATTCAGCCCTTGGCCTCCATATAATCATCTCTTCATCACCTTCCAATGGAGGTTAGGTCCGAATTTTATCCCTCTTAAGTTTCTTGCTTCTTCTCGGATTTCCGAGTTCATTCTCATGTCTGTTTTTGTTTTAATTTTTAATCGGTCAAATGATCTCAGATTTTGATGATTTTTGTTGCGTTTTTTTCGTATTTCTCTCTAGTTTCTGGAATGATATTATTTGTCTAATTTGGATCTGAAATGAAATTGTTATCACTTGATTACCAAAGCATGTTCATCCTGGTGCGCGAATTGACCTAACTTGTTTGATTTGTGCATATCTTGCTCATTTCTGATTGGATTGATGTCAAACTTGTTTTGTTTCATTCTTATGATCCATATCTTTCAATTGATTGGTTTTTATTTTTCATATCTACCAAAAATATTTTCTAAAAATTCTGAGATTGGAATTCAAATTTTGGCGCCAAAAACTTGTGTGTTCTTGAGGTTCATTTTCCTCTCTGTTTTCGTTTTAATTTTTAATCGGTCAAATGATCTCCGATTTTGGTGCTTTTTGTTTCTTTTTCTTTGTATTTCTCTCTAGTTTTTGGAATGATATTATTTTTCCAATTTATATCTGAAATGAAATTTTTATCACTTGATTACCGAAGCATGTTCATCTTAGTGCGCGAATTGACCTAGCTTGTTTGATTTGTGCATATCCTGCTCATTTCTGATTGGATTGATGTCAAACTTGTTTTGTTTGATTCATATGATCCATATCTTTCAATTTATTGGTTTTTATTTTTCAGATCTACCAAAAATATTTTCTAAAAATTCTGAAATTTGAATTCAAATTTTGGCGCCAAAAACTTGTGTGTTCTTGAGGTTGATTTTCATCTCTGTTTTTCGTTTTTGTTTTTAGTCAATCAAATGATCTCCGATTTTGATAAATTTTGTTGCGTTTTCTTTGTCTTTCTCTCTAGTTTCCAGAATGATATTATTTATCTAATTTGGACTTGAAATGAAATTTCTATCACTTGATTACTGAAGCATGTTCGCAATTCCTTTCCTTAACTTCAAATCAAGTCAAGTTTATGTTAAATCAAGTCTAATTCAAGCCCAATTCTTTTAATCTCGATCCAATTTTCCTTCACTTGGGTCAAGCTCACTTCTTTTTCTTTAATTCTAAATCATTTCTTTAAAGTTGGATTTTGCTTAATTTGGGTCAAGCCCTAATTCTTTTCTTTAATCAATTCTTTGGGTCAAGCCTTAGATCTTTTCCTTTTCTTGAAATCAAATTCAATTTTGACATGGGTCCAGCCCAAGCCCCTCTTTTCACTTAAACTCAATTATTTTCTTCCATTTTCTTTTAATTTGGGTCAAGCCCAATTTTGGTTCTGTAACTATTAAATTAAATCCAATCGTTTTTTGAAACATTATCTTCACTAACTCGTAAAAACATCCGCTTTCAAACACACATTTTTAATTTTCTAAAATGTGCAATCGTATTTTTTAACACGAACAGTGCACCTTCCCTCGCTGTTTTCTGTGTTTTAATTCGTCTGGATTCAAATGCGCTTACGACGATTTGAATTTTGGAGCACGTAATTTTAGAAAATCATTGTTCACTAACTCTACTAAAAAAAATGTCTATTTCAAAATATGCTTTGTTTTAATTTTCTAAAATGTGTGCGGATTTTAACACGAACAGCGACCTTCTCTGTCGCTCGTTTCGTGTTTTAATCCGTGCGGATTCAAATGCGGCTTACGACGATTTGAATTTTGCAAGCACGCAATTTTAGAAAATCACTGTTTACTAACTCCACTAAAAAATGTATTTCAAAATATCTGTTTTAAAATGTGTGCAAGGGGATTTTAACACGAACAGGCAGCCTTCTCTGCTGTTCTGTGTTTCAATTCGTGTGGATTCCAAATACGGCTTAAGACTATTTGGATTCTGCAAGCATAAATTTTATAAAATCACTATTTACTAACTTTGTTAGAAAACGTCTATTTCAAATATCTATTTTAAATCTCTAAGATTCGTACAACGGATTCTAATACGAACAGGCAGCCTTCTCTGCTGTTCCGCGTTATAATTCGTGCAAACTCACTCACGGCCTACGACGGTTTGGGTTATGCAAGTACGCAATTTTTGTCTATTCAAAAATCAATCCTATCCTCAAATCACCCCTCTGCTTCTTCAAAAGATCAAGTCTCTTAAAACCAGAACTACGTAAGCCTTGAATTTCCCATTGCACGGAATACGTAGGAAGCAGATCAAGTCTGTCGTCGTGCCAACCTCCATCAACCTATTTATTTTCAAATTAATTAAGGGATCAAACTATTTTCAAATAATCACACACTCGATTTTAAGGGTACTGTTCCTTGGGAAGCCCGAGTGGAGTGCCTAACACCTTCCCTACTCGTAACCGACTTCAGCTAACTCGGATCTCATCCTTGAGTCAGGGTTTTTCCAAATCTTTTTCCCTTAAACAAAAATTTGGTGGCGACTCCACAATCAAATAATCAAATTACTTTCAAATTTTAGCGAGTTCGTCGTCTCGTCGAATTACTTTGCGACGTATGGCGACTTTCCGGACTTTAGAGTCAAACCTCGTTTTCAAATTGAGTGTATAAATGCATGTTGATCCCTTTTCTATTTATTCACATGTTGTTATTTATTTCTTATATTCATGATATTCAAGTTTGTTTGTTTCTCACCCTAGGGTGTAAGACATATATCTATTGTGTTTCAAATTGCAAAGTTATTCTATACATTCTAGTCCTATATGCATAACATGAGTGGGGCCCTACACCGGTTCGAGTGAAAACCTAGGACTAGAGGGTCTAGTGGTGTCACTTGGGATGCACGTCCCATTTGACTATCACGAAACCCCAACTAGTGGCGTCTTTTTCTTAGTGCCCGCCCGGTAGCCTTCTCTACGGTTGTAGCAAGCACTAGGAATTAGAACTCTGGCTCTAGTGACCATCATAACCTCCAGATTACAAACTACCCCGTGTGAGAAGCATATATTAAAAAAGACCTTAGATCTATGTCACATCACCTCACATATGACACAAAAAAAAAGGGGGCAAAAACATATTTTTTTTTGGGAAAAAACACAAAATATTAAGATTTGAAATTGATTTAGATTAAAAAAAAAAAGCCAAAGAAAATTGGAAACTAAAAAAGAAAGAAAATAAACAGATTTGACAAATGAAATCAAAAAATTAAAGAAAATTCAAAAAATAATTTCTTATACTAATAAGTGGCTGGGAAAATTTTTGCCTAAACCAATTCAAATTAAGATTTTGGAACATAAACACATACAAATCCAAAAGTAGAGGAGAGTTAGAACATTTGAAAAAGAAATAGAAAAATTAAATTACTAAAATAAGCAGTTATGGAAAATCCAAAAAAAAAAGAAGAAAAAGGAAATTGAAAACAAAAAAAAATGCTTTTAGGTTTGAAAGAAAACTAGGGAAATTCTAGCAAAACCAAAAGATTTTTTGTTTTAGAAAAACTAAAAAGTACCAAAATTATTAAGAATCCAAAAAGAAGCCAAAATAAATAAAGATCATTCAAAATGATCAACTTTCAAACCTCTAATTATTTGTGCATCCAACATTGCATTCATCCATTTGTTAAATAAGTTTATCATCGATTTTGAAAATTATCCCCACCTCCTCATTTTAATATTCACTGGAAAGCATTAACATTTTTATCATTCATTGATTTTGGCATTCACATTGTTTCTCAAAACTTAATTTTTAATTTAATGAAAGATTAAAAATTGAAGGCAGAATAACTTTCGGCATCCTTATAGAACCCGTTCCAAATCAAGAATCATGGATGAGTTGGAGAGACAAAAACGAGGGCGAAAAATGAGGTCAAATCTCTAAAGGAACAAATGGCCAAGCTGATGGAGGCCATCCAATCATCCAAACAAAAAGAGACAAGGAATCTCATAGGAGAACCAAATGACCTGTCATATCCTCCTGGGTTCACTCCACAAAACCCTTCAGCATTAACCATGCCTCCACCCACCGAAGGGGTTTATTATGGGTTTCCTCACCACCATACACATACACTACCCCAAACACAAGCTCAAACACAAACCCAAACACATAACCTACCGCCAAACACCATTCCACAAGCATACCAAACGGGCCGGTGGGGGAACGAATCCTATGTTCACCCAAGGCCTCACCCTATGTACATACCATTTTCTCAAGCTCACCATATGCAAGAGGAACACCAAGCCATCCTTCAAATGAGGATCTTGAAAAGTGGAGAATCTAGAAGATAGAATCCGGCGATCGAGGAAGCGCTTATGAAGCCAAAAATGCAGTGATCTCGTGCTTGGTTCCGACGTGGTCATCCCTCCAAAATTTAAGGTTCCTGAATTCGAGAAATATCAAGGAACCAAGTTGTCAAAGAAACACCCGACTATATTTGAGGAAGATGTCGCATGTACCTACAATGAGAAGCTGCTCATCCATTTCTTTCAAGACAACTTAACAGGCGGTACCAGAACCGGGTACACTCATATCGGAGCGGACACGCATCCGTTCATGGAGAGACCTTGCCGAGGCTTTCAAAAGCGATGATCATACAATACGGAGATGTCCCCGATCGGACTCAGCTCCGAATATGGCCAAGAAAGAAGAAGAAACCTTCGCGTACGCTCAAAGATGGAGGGAGTTAACGCTCGGTACAACCTCCTTTATCAGAAAAGAGATGGTCGCATGTTCGTGGACACACTCCAAAATCCTTTCTATGACAAGATGATTGGAAGTGTGACTTCTAGCTTCTCCGATGTCGTCATCATTGGAGAAAGGATCGAAGGTGGCATCGCGCCGGGAAGGATCGCACAAAAGCCCACGGGACAGTCCAATACTTCCAATTGGTCTGGGAAGAAAAAGACAGGGAGAGACCCGCAATGTGGCTTCTAATCAAGGCCAATACATTCCTCAATGGCACGAGTATGGTCCAACCGGCCCGACCACCACCATATACACCATACACACCTTACACACCATATCCCTACATCGCTACCACCTACCAAACACCATGCCCTCCTACTTACAATTACGCGACACAAGTCCGACCTGACACCATACACGGCCCAAACACAAGCCATAAGCCGTTTAATCCTAATCAAAGCCAGGAAAAAGGAGAGGAAGCCGAGTCAATTTGACCTTTATCCCAATCTCTTACATGAGCTACTACCTTGGTTGATCCAAAACTCGCTGGTTGCGCCTTATCCTCCGAAACCTCAAGAGCCACCATATCCTAAATGGTACGATGCTAACGCCTTGGATGCGATTACCATGCGGGGTTCATCGGCCATTCTACGAGAGGATTGCCTAGCTTTGAAAAGAAAGGTACAAAGCCTAATCGATGCGAAATGGCCGGATTTCTGGGAGGCTTGATCTAATACAAAAACAATCCATTGCCAAATCACGAGAGCCCATCAACAGTGAAAAGATGGGAGAAACACGACAAGTTGCATTGTACAAATCAAGCTATCGAGGATACTCATCCAAAATTGTCGCATTACTTTTCAAAATCAATATTTTGTAAACAAATCTCAATGAATAATACAAAAATTACATTTTCATGTTTCTTGAGCACGTGCTTTACATTTTGACTTTACTTCTAAAATTTATCATCCTTTTCATCATTCAACCTATTTCTTATTCCTACACCAAAACAATAAATACCAATTGGTGAGGATGCAGTCTTTGTAATAAGTAATCTTGAACGATCGAGTTAATCAAGCTCAAAGAGAACAACCCAATGAGGAAGCAGAATAAACAACTAGGGATTCTAGATCACCATTCAAAGTGTGTTGTCAAATAAAATATCCCGCTGGAATCAAGTTTAAATCCAGGCAAAATTTAGGGATGCAAAATAAGATCCGTTGAATTAGAAACCAAAATGACCCCGGCAAGATCGACATCCAACTACATAAAATTCAAGGAAAAAAAGAAAGCCTGCTAGGTCGAAAACCTTCAAAAAGGACCTAGGAAAAAGTTAGGGCACAACCAAAATCAAAAAAGCCCGCTAGGTCGAAAACCCTCAAAGGGCGGCCTAGGCAAAAATTAGGGCACAATCAAACAAAAGCCGCTAGGGTCGATAACCCTCAAAAGAGGACCTAGGCAAAAAGTTAGGGCACAACAAAATCAAAGAAGCCCGCTAGGTTGAAAACCCTCAAAAAACGGCCTAGGCAAAAGTTAGGGCACAATTGAGTAAAAAAAGCCCGCTAGGTCGACAATCCTCAAGAACGACCTAGGCAAAAGTTAGGGCACAATCAAGAGCCCGCTAGGTCGAAAACCCGTAAGGGCAACCTAGGCAAAAGTTAGGGCAATACAAAAGACACCTTTGGGTTGAAAACTCAAAAGAACAACCCAGGCAAAAATTAAGGTCAAACTAGGAATTCCAAGACAACATGATATTTCGCACCTTATATCTTCTTAAAAGCTGGGCAAAATTTTGCCATTTCTCAAAAGTTTGGCTAATTTGACAATCAACATTATGAAAAGCAGCATTGACATTTTTCATCAAAAGGTGCCATTTGGGCAATCGAACCCCCCTTTCATCATCCTTTTCCTTTCAAGTACACCACCTTAAAACATACAACCTCAAAATTCTCTCTATCTCCTTCTTGACCATCAGCATCACTTTGCACACCTCAAAATGCACGTGCCACAAGGAAACATGAAAAATGTAAAAGAATTAAAAAGGGATTAATTTTGAAAAGTCATGACAAGTCGGATGAATCCTCGACCGTTGCAACACAATAGGATTGTTTCCCAAAGATTCATCTTCCTACCAGCCATAACGTCATCAAGACGTAAAGGAGTGTGTCTTATTCAATAATACCGACCCTTTGTTGGGCCTCAAAGATCCCGACAAAAGCAAATTTACGAATTGACCAAGAAAACTTCGTAGTTGAGTCAATCCAACTTGTCCCGACTCTTGATTCTTTTCACACCTTTGTGGAGTTGTCGAGGAAGGATGTGTCACAAAATCAAAAATCAAGAGAAACAAGAACATTTTCATTTCATAGTTTGCATTTATCCCACAAAGATCTGTTTCATCAAATAACTATTTCAAAGCATCAAAATAAAAACCCCACATCATTTCGCATGCATCCAAGCATCACAAACACCATATTCTTTTTCATTCATTCAAACATCGTAAGAAGCATTTTGTCATTCAAGCATTTCATAACTCATCTTTCAAAAACTAATTAAGACTGGGTAAAATTGCCGAGTTGATCATAATTAAAAGACTTCCAAACTAGGGCAAATACTTGCCCACACAAAATTCAATTTGAGGTCATCCTCGAATTCGAGTCAAGCTCAAAGTGGGGCAAAGCGCCGCCCATTAAAATTTAATTTGAGGTCATCCTCAAATTCTGAGACAAGAAACAAAATTGGGAAAACACTTGAGAAAATTCAAGTTGAGGCAATCCTCCATTCCTCAACGTTAGAAAAAATCAAACTGGGGCAAATGCTAGCCCACACAATTCAATTTGAGGTCACTCTCAAAATCAAGTTCAACAGGGGCAAACGTTTCCACAAAAGTTCAAATTAAGGTCATCCTCGGATTCTCGGATCAAGTCCAAAGGGGCAAACATTTTTCCAAGAAAAATTTGAATTCAAGAACAAAGTTGGGGCAAGCTTTTGCCTAGAAATTCAAGTTGAGCGATCCTCAATTCCAAAATTTCATAATAGGGAGACATTCACCCGATAATTCAAATCGAGATCGAAAAATTTTGAATCAAGTTCAAACAAGGGCAAACACTGGCCCACCAAATTTCAAACTGAGGTCATCCTTAAATTTTCAGTCAAGTTCAAACTGGGGCAAACATTTGCCCAAGAAAATCCAAGTTGAGGCAATGCTCAATTCCTCAACTCAATCAAGTTCAATAGTGCAAAGTTGCCCCGGAAAAACTCAAGTCAAGCTCATCTTCAATCTCATCGAGGCTTAAACTGGGGCAAACACTTGCCTAAAATCCCTTCAAATCAAGACATCCATCAATTATCAAGAATCCTCTAAACTGGGGCAAAATGGTATCTCAAGTATTTTCAAGAAAATAATTATCAAGTATCTATCTTCATTTCCACTGTCAATAGCGGACTGCATGATTCCTTTGTCTTCACAGGCTCATTTCTGTCCTGTCAACAACAGGGCTTTCCTTCGATACCTATCCTAATAGATTCTTGTCTTTTTTCCTTTGCCTCTATTAATAGGTCATTCATGCTTTGCCTGCCCCAACAGGCCATTCTTTCAAGTTAGTATAGATCACTTTACTTTTCCTTTGCTTGTCTAGCAGGCTCGCATCTTTCCTGTCAACAACAGGATCTTTTTGTTTTTTGTCTTAACAGGCTTTTATCTTTCCTTTTGCCTATCTAGCAGGCTTATTATTTTTTTTATTTTTTATTTTTTTTATCAAGAGTCCATCTACATTCATCCTGTCTTAGCAAGGTAGTTTTCGTCATTCATTTTACCTATCTTAACAGGCTTCTTTCATTCCCCTTTGCCTCTACTAGGCTTGCATCTTTCCTTTAAACAACGGGATCCTTTCTTTGTTGCTGTCCTTAACAGCCTCTTTCATCTTTCATTTCCTTTGTCATCAAGCGGGCTTGCATTCTCTGTCAACAACAGATTTCAAGCATATTTAATCTTCTTTCGTCACCACAAGCGGGTTTGCATTTATCCCGGCAACGAGGATGTCATCATTTGCATTTTCCCTAGCAACAAGGGACTTCATTTGCATTCTCGTCCAACAACAGACTTGAGCATGTCTATTTTTCTCACAATTGCCCTGTCAAGGTTCGCATTTATCCCTGCGGCGAGGATGTCATCATTTGCATCTTCCGACAGCACGCGGGACTTCATTTGCATTCTCCATCAACAACGGGACTTCAAGCATGTCTATTTTTTCTCACTGTCAAGCAAAAAGTCTGCATTTATCCTGCAACGGCGAGGATGTCATCATTTGCATCTTCCCGCAACAATGAGGACTTCATTTGCATTCTCCAGTCAACATGTGGGACTTCAAGCATGTCTATTTTTCACAATCCTCGTCAAGCGGTTTGCATTTATCCCTGCGGCGGGATGTCATCATTTGCATCTTCCCGGCAACAGCGGGACTTCATTTGCATTCTCCTGTCAACAACAGGACATCAAGCATGTTTAATTTCTTGCGTCTTTTCCTGTCAACAATAGGACATCAAGCATGTTTAATTTCTTACGTCTTTTCCTGACTCTGTAGACCTCATTTGCATTTTCCCGCACAACGTAGGGATACCAAGCATGTTTAATTTCTTGCATTTTCCCTTAACAATGCGGATATCAAGCATGTTTAATTTTCCGCATTTTTCCGCAACAATGTACGGACCCCCTTCTACATTCCCTTCAACAACGGATGCCCTCATGTTACTTTCTCGCATCTTGGCCTATTTAGGCTACAACACGTTTACTTTTCTGCATCCTGGCCTATTCAGGCCCCTGCACATTTATTTTTCTGCACCCTGGCCTATTCAGGCCCCAGCACGTTTATTTTTCTACACCCCGGCTTATTCAGGCCCACCATGTTTAAATTTTTGCTCAGCCTATTTAGGCACTGCATTTTAATTTTCTGCATTTCGGCTTATTCAGGCCTACCATTTCTAAATTCTTGGTCAGCCTATTCAGGCGCTGCATTTTAATTTTCTGCATTTCGGCTTATTCAGGCCTACCATGTTTAAATTCTTGCCACCTATTCAGTATTTCGCATTTTAATTTTTTTGCATCTCGCTATCGTGCTCCTCATGTTTAATTTCAGTTCAGCCTACCAGCGTTGCATTTTAATTTTCTTGCACCTTGGCTTATTTAGGCCCTCATGTTTAATTTCCGCATAGCCTATTCGCGTAACTTCATTTAAATTCCTGCATCTCGGCTTATTCGTGCTCCTCATGTTTAATTTCCGTTCAGACTATTCGGGCGTTGCATTTTAATTTTCGCACCTTGTAGCTTATTTAGGCCTCATGTTTAATTTCCGATAGCCTATTCAGCGCTGCTTTAAATTCTACATCTCGGCTTATTCAGTCCCTCATGTTTAATTTCCGTTCAAACCTATTCGTGCGCTCGCATTTTAATTTTCTTTGACCTTGGCTTATTTAGGCCCTCATGTTTAATTTTCGCATAGCCTATTCATGCTGTGCGCCGCATTTTTAAATTCCCGTGATCTCGCTTATTCAGCCCTCATGTTTAATTTCCGTTCAGCCTATTCAGCGCTGCATTTTAATTTTACGCACCTTGGCTTATTTAGGCCCCTCATGTTTAATTTCCCCATAGCCTATTCGTGCGTTGCATTTAAATTTCATCTCGGCTTCTTTATTCAGCCCCTCATGTTTAATTTCCGTTTAGCCTATTGTGCGCTCGCATTTTAAAATTTCTCGCACTTCGCTTATTCAGCCCCTCATAGTTAATTTTCAGCTTTGCCTATGTGATCTCGCACCTTGGCCTATGTTGTCGCCTCACCAAGTTACGTTTTTCCACAAACTCGGGCCTATGATGTCGGCCTCCAACTTAGATAGATACCTCGGCCTATGCCGTAGGGCCACCTCAGACATATCTTACATTTTAGTTCTTGCATGCTTTCCGTCTTAAAACAGGTTTTCCACTCTACCGAGGCCGTCGTAATGTGCCATTTCTCTTTCCCGCTTCTTTTTTGTTTTTAATTGTGCCATTTCATTTCATTTGCTTGTCCTAACAAGCCATCCCATTGAATTCCACGCCAAGTCTGCAATGCATTCATTCATTCCACTTAGCTTAGTTAGGTTATACGGCTAAGCCTCGCATATTTAAACCTTATCGATACATGAAGTCGATAAGGTCATTCAATCATCCTTCTCCAGGCATCCATGAGGTTCAATTTCAAGTTCAAGGCTCCTTCTTTCACGGACTGCAAGTCTTTGCCTCGGACATAATGTGTTCACACATCTTTACTCATTTCCTATTACGATAATTCAGAGAATCATTTCTCACATTATCTGGTAGGAAAATGAGTAAAGAGGGGCAAACGTAAACACTCAATTATGTCCGAGGCCCCTCAATCATTAAAATTAACCAAAAGTTAAGTTAATTAAAAATTTGAAAAGATGTAAAACAGAAAAAAAAAACGAAACGAAAAATACGAAACGAAAGCAAAAATAAAAAATAAAAATAAAAAAATAATAAAAATAAAAGGAAAT
The DNA here is from genome assembly GCA_026541065.1 of Canavalia ensiformis. Classification (NCBI taxonomy): domain Eukaryota; kingdom Viridiplantae; phylum Streptophyta; class Magnoliopsida; order Fabales; family Fabaceae; genus Canavalia; species Canavalia ensiformis. Next base: position 297,301 of record JAMKYM010001005.1, read on the forward strand.
TAAAGAATAAGTAAAAATGATAAATAAATAGAAAAAAATAAAAATAAAAAAATAAAAGGTAAAAAAATGAAAATTGAAAAAAAGAGAAAGTGAAAAATCAAAATAGGAACAAAAATTTTGAAATCAAAGGGGTTGGCTTTTGGCTCCTAGAAAGCGGGTGGCTTTTGGCCCTTTGAAAGGACTTGGCCCTTGCTAAGAGAGGAGGCTGGCTTTTGGCTCTTTGAAAGAGCTTCACCCTTGCCAAGAAGGGAGGTGTCTATATATACTCTACAAACAAGAAAAGAAAAGGGCTTTTTTCTTATTTTGAAATTCTTGGGAGGAGGAGAACTTGAGTCTTAGAAGAGGATTTTCAGAACCTTTGAGGGAGGACCTAGAGACTCTCTGGCCTTAAATTCAGCCCTTGGCCTCCATATAATCATCTCTTCATCACCTTCCAATGGAGGTTAGGTCCGAATTTTATCCCTCTTAAGTTTCTTGCTTCTTCTCGGATTTCCGAGTTCATTCTCGTGTCTGTTTTTGTTTTAATTTTTAATCAGTCAAATGATCTCAGATTTTGATGATTTTTGTTGAGCTTTTTTCGTCTTTCTCTCTAGTTTCTGGAATGATATTATTTGTCTAATTTGGATCTGAAATGAAATTGTTATCACTTGATTACCAAAGCATGTTCATCCTGGTGCGCGAATTGACCTAACTTGTTTGATTTGTGCATATCTTGCTCATTTCTGATTGGATTGATGTCAAACTTGTTTTGTTTCATTCTTATGATCCATATCTTTCAATTGATCGGTTTTTATTTTTCATATCTACCAAAAATATTTTCTAAAAATTCTGAGATTGGAATTCAAATTTTGGCGCCAAAAACTTGTGTGTTCTTGAGGTTCATTTTCCTCTCTGTTTTCGTTTTAATTTTTAATCGGTCAAATGATCTCCGATTTTGGTGCTTTTTGTTTCTTTTTCTTTGTATTTCTCTCTAGTTTCTGGAATGATATTATTTGTCCAATTTAGATCTGAAATGAAATTTTTATCACTTGATTACCGAAGCATGTTCATCTTAGTGCGCGAATTGACCTAGCTTGTTTGATTTGTGCATATCCTGCTCATTTCTGATTGGATTGATGTCAAACTTGTTTTGTTTGATTCATATGATCCATATCTTTCAATTTATTGGTTTTGATTTTTCAGATCTACCAAAAATATTTTCTAAAAATTCTGAAATTTGAATTCAAATTTTGGCGCCAAAAACTTGTGTGTTCTTGAGGTTGATTTTCATCTCTGTTTTTCGTTTTTGTTTTTAGTCAATCAAATGATCTCCGATTTTGATAATTTTTGGTGCGTTTTCTTTGTATTTCTCTCTAGTTTCCAGAATGATATTATTTATCTAATTTGGACTTGAAATGAAATTTCTATCACTTGATTACTGAAGCATGTTCGCAATTCCTTTCCTTAACTTCAAATCAAGTCAAGTTTATGTTAAATCAAGTCTAATTCAAGCCCAATTCTTTTAATCTCGATCCAATTTTCCTTCACTTGGGTCAAGCTCACTTCTTTTTCTTTAATTCTAAATCATTTCTTTAAAGTTGGATTTTGCTTAATTTGGGTCAAGCCTAATTCTTTTCTTTAATCAATTCTTTGGGTCAAGCCCGATCTTTTTCCTTTTCTTGAAATCAAATTCAATTTTGACATGGGTCCAGCCCAAGCCCCTCTTTTCACTTAAACTCAATTATTTTCTTCCATTTTCTTTTAATTTGGGTCAAGCCCAATTTTGGTTCTGTAACTATTAAATTAAATCCAATCGTTTTTTGAAACATTATCTTCACTAACTCTCAAAACATCCATTTTCAAAACATCTGTTTTTAATTTTCTAAAATGTGTGCAATCGTATTTTAACACGAACAGGCAGCCTTCCCTGCTGTTCTGTGTTTTAATTCGTGCGGATTCAAATGCGGCTTACGACGATTTGAATTTTGCGAGCACGTAATTTTAGAAAATCATTGTTCACTAACTCTACTAAAGAAAATGTCTATTTCAAAATATCTGTTTTAATTTTCTAAAATGTGTGCAAGCGGATTTTAACACGAACACCTTCTCTCGTTGTTCTGTTTTTAACTAGTCCGGATTCAAACGCGCTTACGACGATTTGAATTTTGCAAGCACGCAATTTTAGAAAATCACTGTTTACTAACTCCACTAAAAAATGTATTTCAAAATATCTGTTTTAAAATGTGTGCAAGCGGATTTTAACACGAACAGGCAGCCTTCTCTCATTCGTTTCCGTATTTCCAATTCCGTGTGGATTCCAAATACGGCTTAAGACTATTTGGATTCTGCAAGCATAAATTTTATAAAATCACTATTTACTAACTTTGTTAGAAAACGTCTATTTCAAATATCTATTTTAAATCTCTAAGATTCGTACAACGGATTCTAATACGAACAGGCAGCCTTCTCTCGTTGTTCGCGTTATAATTAAAATTGCAAACTCACTCTCCACGGTCTACTGACGGTTTTTGGGTTATGCAAATACGCAATTTTTGTCTATTCAAAAATCAATCCTATCCTCAAATCACCCCTCTGCTTCTTCAAAAGATCAAGTCTCTTAAAACCAGAACTACGTAAGCCTTGAATTTCCCATTGCACCGGGGAATACGTAGGAGCAGGATCAAGTCCTGTCAGGCCAACCTCCATCAACCTATTTATTTTCAAATTAATTAAGGGATCAAACTATTTTCAAATAATCACACACTCAGTTTAAGGGTACTGTTCCTTGGAACAGGCGAGTGGGGTGCCTAACACCTTCCCTACTCGTAACCGACTTCCGAACTTCGAATCTCATCCTTGAGTCAGGGTTTTTCCAAATCTTTTTCCCTTAAACAAAAATTTGGTGGCGACTCCACAATCAAATAATCAAATTACTTTCAAATTTTAGCGAGTTCGTCGTCTCGTCGGAATTACGGTTGCGACAAGGGTGTTCAAGATAAATAAAATTTTGGACATAATATGGTCCAAACTTACATCATAAACAGTGCCAAGATTGTGTTCTTGAATGAAATGCCACAGCCAAGGCTTAGAAAAGGAGTCACCAATACCTACAAAGTCTATGAGTGTAACTTTCTTGATTCCTTTATGCTCTGGTTTCTATATCACTTGTAACTTATCCTTTATGCTATGGGAAATTCTTGTAACAAAAGTTTAAGTGTCTCATGCCTGGATAGTGGATATTTTGATTTTTGACTCATTGAATGTTTGTAGGTACATGTTATGTAAATTAGAATAATTACAAAAAAAAATGTTGTTTGATCATTGAATATTATGCATGGGACAACCTAGATATGTCATTATGTCTACACTGTACGGATCAATTGTCTATCTTGGTCACCTGATAACAGAGTAATTGCCATAAGTTCACTTGATACCTGTGTCATTATATGAAGTTGGAGTTTGATTTATGAATAAATATCACAGGCATCAGAACCTTCCAATGTGTGATGGAGTTTTGTGGTAAGAAATTGATACTTAATAGTTATGCAATCAATATTATATGATGATCAGCAATTTTTATGAGCAATTTTTTTTACATTTTTTTTTATTTTCCAGCATTATTATTATATGAAATCCTATGTAAATATTGCTAAAATTCTAAATCTCACATATTTTTTATTTGAAGGTCACGTTGCAAGTGATTGATAAGGAAATTGGTGGATATTTGAAATACAAATCCTTTGGAGAATGATTGGTTCCAGAAACACATCAAAAGTAGAATACAATCTTCAACTTTATCGAAGAGGCTCATGGAATATTCCCCACCATTTGATTCTTGAATTTGGGCAAATGGATTAATGAGTAGCTAAACAAGAAGGACATAGGTTTACTAAGTTGTAAAAATAATAGATTAGCTAGCTGTAGAATAAGAAACTAATGCATGCCATTGATGCTTACATATTATGTTTACATTTTACTAACAATTTAGGATACGTGTTTGAATCTTAAGTTTTGGGGGTAGTGAATGAAATAATTCTAATGGATAAATATTCGTGTCTAATTTTTTTTTAGTAGTTGTTTTATATATGCCAGTACCACTCCAATTTTGCATACACGAGAAATTCATTTAATCCTAAAGTTCTTCTATAAACGTTTCTTAAATTGTAACATATATATTTGAATAAAAAAATAAAATATGTTTGAACTAATATATAATATACATAAATGTTAAAATAAAAATATTAATGTTTTATAATTTTTTTTATTATAAATATAATAAATATTAACATTTACTGATTAATGTGATATTTTATTTATATTTAAAAATAATTAAAAATTATGTTAACGTTAGTAAAAAAGATTCTAGCAGTTTTGTTTAGTTTATAATTGGCAGTAGATAAATTAACCATTTGTAGCGGTTGTACCCGCGGTTAGAGAAAAACTGTCAGAATCGTTTGTGGCACCTGCCAAACTAGCGTTTTTTTAAAACGCTGGTAATAAATTTTGAGGCGGTTTTTAACCGCCAGAAATTTCAATTTTAACCGTTAAAAATAACATGTTTTTTTGTAGTGGATGTTGTCTAAAATTTAATCTTGAATATGATTGTTTGATTTTGTTGAATTTGATAGTTAATGCAATATTTAGATATCCTAAATTTGTTATTTTGTCTCTATGCTCATATTAACTAGCCAAAACTAAATTGTATGAGTTTCTGGGTTTAGAAATTTAGCATGGTTGTACTTATAGTTAGCATGGTCGAATTAAGAACAAAATAAAAATGTACCTACATATTGAATGAGTAAAATCTTGTTAAAAGAACAAGTAAGCCTCTATTAGAGAATGAGTGAGAATGATTTGAGCATTATCGAGGACGTACTGTCATTGTGGTGAGTGTTGTCGATGGCACACCGTTATTGTAGAAATTGGATTACAGTACTTTCATTGTGTTGATGATAATATGATGATGGTGATTTTGACCCATATACATATGTATATTGTAGGGATGATGAACTTTAAATTAAGTATACTGTCATTGTGCTGAGTGTTGTTCAGAGCACACCATTATTGTGGAAATTGGATCGTAGTACCCTCATTGTGTTGATGATAATATGATTAGGATGATTTTGGTCCATATGCATGTGTATATTATAGGAATAATCAACTCTAAATTAGTGAGAATTATTATGGTATAAGATACAATAAACTTCAACCTAATCCTGAGTTTGTCATCATAGGAATGGTTGAAAAGAATGATAGAGTAAATACATGCATATGGCAATTGTTTTGTGAGATAAATTTTATTATAGTTCTTTGTATACATTAAGGAACTTATATGCTACTTGTTTGGACCTTGATTCGGGATGATATTTGAGAAAGGAAAACCTATGTGTTCGGAAGCGCTTTATAGATGTGTAGGATTTTTAGAGAAAGTGATGGAATAACCTTATACATATAGTGTATGCTAAGATTGATTTTGTGATAATTCTTTATGATTGTCCAAGAAACTTTTATATTTTGTATCTTAAATTATAATGTAGCACATTTCTCCTATGCTAGCTTTTACTTGAATAAAATTGTCCCACTCTCTTTGCTATATTTTCTTGTATATATTATGTAATCATGGACCTGTAGTAAATTTATGATGTGAACATCAATTTTTTATAATATTTTTGTTTATTATTATTTTTTTTAATTATTTTCTTTAATCTTAATTTTGATTGTAATTAATTTAAACTAAATAATAGATAAAAATATAATTTTATTTAATTTGTTTATAATAAAAAGAAAAGGAAAAGAAGCTTAAATTTGATTTAAAATTAATAATAGCAGAATATCTGAAATTAGGTGAAGCAATCGGCATAACACAATTACATTAAATGGCTAGGATGGACTATTGAGGGAAGAAAACCATTTTTCTCAACCAAGAACAAGCAAGTTGGCTTCGTTTACTATAAAAAGGACATCAGAGAGAGGAGGTATGCCTGGCCCAGTTTAAATTTCAGAAAAATACTTCAAGAACAAAAATTGAAAAGGAGGGGAGAAAGATTTGCTAAGAAAAAGAACACAATAGAAGCAAAGAAAGGAAAGAAACATAATAAGTCTAGTTACAGATTTTGCACAAAAAGTTAGTTTTTCTATTCTTTCTTGTTATGTTACTTATTATTTTTATAATTTTTTTCATATAGATTCATTATATATTAAAAATTATTTTAAAATGGTAAACAAACCAAATATACTCTAGCAGCACAAGATTTAGTCAATGGTTAGATGTATATATAAAATTAAAATTTAAAATAATAATAGATACAACACCAATGGATACATAAGAGTAAAGCTTGAAAACTTAGAAATTTCTCATCACCTCTCTTCAACTTTAGCAATTAGAGAATGCTATCACAAAACCACCTTATTATGTTTTCATAGTTTTCACTCCATCACTGCGTCACCCACAACTAGACCACCACAGCATCCCTCCATAGTTCTTGTCATTGATTATATTTTCATGAATATTGGAAATAGCTCAAAATCAAATATCTCTTCTCCCTGAATCCTTTCTCTTCCTTTTTTTTTTCTCCTCGCTTCCAATGCCTGCTTCCTCAATCTTCTTTCATGTGTGCGTGTGTGCTAACTTTCCTTTAGGATAATCAACCCTTTATTTTCAAATTTTTAATAAATTCAATTTGTTTTCTTTTTTATCTTTTAAAAAAGGTAGCATGATGAATTGAGCTGTTGTTTGAACTTTAGGAATTAAAAAACAAAATAAAATTGATCAACAAATTAGTAGCTAGTTTTTTTAGTTTAATTTTTTAACACATTGACAATTTACAAGAGAAGAGAAATAGTAAAATATTTTTTAAAATTTTGTTCTGAATTTTTAAATTCTGCTATTACATATCTATAAATAAAAGAACACGGTGGTTGATTCATTTATATTCTGAACTTTTTTTAAGAGAAAAGTTTTTATTTATTTATTATTATTATTTTATCATTCTTTTAATATTTAAAATTAGTAATAATTAAATTAGTATAGTATGTTAACTTGTATTGATTTAGTAAATTTGATAATATTATTTATTTTATTGTAAAGTTAAGTTTAAAAATTGATGGTATGTTAGTTGTTATTATTGTCTAATTTTTTTATTAACTTTTATTATTATATTGATATTTAGTAATTAATGTCTTTTGTTTATTATTATTATTATTATTTAGTATTTTGTATGTATTATTTTCTTTGTCACATATATTGTTGTGGTATTTATTATTAATATTTGTTATTTAATTATTTATTATTTTTTTATTATTATGTTTATTTTGTTAAATTTATTTTAAAATATTATTTTTTTAATTAATTTTGTTTAAGCATATGTTCTGATCTACGCATGATTGATCGCATGAATAGAATAATTGAATATTATTTTGCTAATATTTTAAATATAAAAATTTATTAATTAGTTTTATACTAATTTAAATTTTGAGTAATATAGATTATTTATTTTAATATATATTATATTTTAATCAAATTTTTTATATATTTTATTAATTTTTTTATTGATTTTAAAATAAATTTAATTAAAATTAATGTTCGTTTAATTTATATAATAAATAATGATAGAAATTGGATAGTCTGTGCTAATTTTACTATCATCTTAATTGAATGGACTTATAGAATGGTTTTATGTTAATTTAAGTTTAACATAAAATAATTTTAATTTTAAATAAATATTTTATATTTAATTAATTCTATAGATTTATTTTCAAGAAAGCATTTGTTTTTAAAATTTTTTAAAAAATTGGAAGATAAAATTACGTAAGTTTTGAATTTTCTATCGAAAAATACGTAGAAGTAGAAACAAAAATCTTGTCAAGCTATTTTCTATATATACTATATTTTATTTTTTTAAATTATTTGGTGTATATAAATAGATTATTTAAATATTTTATTTTTATATTAAAAAAGAATCGAATAAGTTTTTTTTCAAAATTGCATAGTTAATTTTGGATATCGTTATTTGGAATAGACGAATAGGATGCCTTGCACATTACCTATTCATAACTGACTCCCAAACCTAAAACTTATTAGAGTTTATCCAAAAAAATTTCTTAAAAATAAAATTTGGTAGTGGTTCTACATTTTTATCAATTAAACTGATTATTTTTTACGGATTCATCATCCTGTTGTAATTTAGATTACAACAGATTGTCTTATTATGAAGAATGATCGTTATTTTACTAGTTACCCCAACTATAATGTGAGTATTTATCCTATTTCATCTAATAGATCAAATTTCTCATTGACAATGCAGTTTTGTCCTTGTCAAAGTTCTCTACTCTCCATGAAAATTCTCTTATCTTTGTCGGGAACATATTTTCTATCTTGTAGGCTAGCCTAGAAGAAGGTTTTTCATTAGTTGATTAAGGTATGGTTTTGTATGTCGAAAAGACGTGTTCCAACCACTCGATCCAAGCTCATCCAGTTTCAACTTTCCTTCTAAGGGATCATAGGATAACTTTCTTGGTTGCCTTAACGTGACCAATGGTATGGAGTTGCTTAACTAAAGCAAAATGTTACTTGATTTGAAAGCTTTATAACAATGTCTAGAAGCCTTAATTGGTGAACTACATCCCATAATTTATTATAACAAACTTTAGGATCCCAAAGCTAATGTTGATGTTCCTATACTTCTACTTCAACTCGTTTAGTAAAATATTCAATAATCACAATAATTTACTTCATTTACCTTTTAGTGGTAGGAAAAGTTCCAAAATTTCAAACCTTTATTGATATAATGGCCATAAGATTGAAGTTACTTAATGCTCTTTAACCGTTGTGTTATGCAAGTTAGAATGCATTTGTTAGTCATAACATTTGTGTGCATGTTCCATGGAGTCAAATCCCATGGTAGGTAAAAAATAGCTTGCTTTTAAAGCTTTATTCATCAAGGATCATCCTCCTAAGATCTCCAACAATATTACAATTATTTATCTTTGTCTTTTACGATGGCATAATTCGTTATACGCATTGAACTCATGTAGAATATATATATTTTTTATCACTGTTGAAAGTATGTCCTTAGATGCTTTCAAATTTATTAAGTTTGAATAAGTCAATAATCATAACTTAGTTGTTAGTGGATAGGTTTGTTTAGTTTGTTTTCATGTTATTAGTGGTTCTTAAAATTGTGGAGGCATTAATTTTTGTTCAGCTATTTTTTAATGTATTTAAATATTAGTTCCATTCAATAATATCATCATCTTGGCAACCATATCCCTAAATATTTTATTTTCTTTTTTATCCTCTACATCTCTGTTTATCAAAACAATAGTTGGTATAAGAGTTTTCTTCTCGTGAGACCTCTGTGTAAATTTTCATGGATGTTGAAGCAAGTTTTTCGCAAATTGCTCCTCCTATCTTTGATGGAGAAAATTACGACTTCTAAGCACTGAGAATGGAGTCATACTTGAAGGCTTTGGATTTATGGAAAGTTATGGATGAGGACTATGAAGTATCCTCGCTACCAGATAATTCCATTATAGCTCAAATAAAAAATCACAAAGACAAAAAATGCGAAAGTCAAAGGAAAAATCATGCTTGTTTGCTAGTGTTTCATAAACTATCTTCACCAGAATCATGACTCTCAAAATAGCAAAGGTAATTTGGGAATATCTTAACGAAAAATATGAAAAGAACGAAAGAGTCTGAAGTATGCATGTGTTGAACCTAATGAGAAAATTTGAGTTGCAAAGAATGAAAGAGTTTGAGACAATCAAAGAATACTCGGACAGACTACTCAACATTGCTAATAAGGTATGATTACTGGGTGTTGAGCATGCTGATTCTAGAATTGCATAAAATTTTCTTATAACAGTACCTAAATAATATGAGGCATCTATAACCACTTTGGAGAACACAAATGATCTTTGTAAGACCATTTTGGTAGAAGTCTGACATGCCTTGCAAGTCCAAGAGCAAAGAAGGATGATGAGGCAAGATCGTATGATTGAAGGTGCTTTACTAGCCAAACACTAAGAAATTGGAAAAAAGTTATAACAAAAATCAAGCATCAAGCAGTGAAACCAGTGCAAATAATCAAATCTTCAGCAAAGATAAGAATAAAAAATATCCACCTTGTAAGCATTATGAAAAAATAGGTCATCCACCATTTACATGCTAGAAAAGGCCAGATGTAAAATGTAGCAAGTATGGTCAGATGGGTCATGAAGCTGTAATTTGCAGAATGAAAATCCAACAAGTTAGAGATGAAGTAAAAAAATGTACAAGAGAGGAAGACCAACTCTTTATTGCTACTTTTTTCTTTAGCAAAATTCAACTGAATCGTGGTTGATCGATAGCGGCTACACCAACCATGTGACCTACGATAAAGAATTGTTCAAGCGTTTGAAAAATATCAAAGTCAAGTGGGTCAGAATTAGAAACAGTGAACAAATTCCGGTAAAAGGTAAGGGAACAAGAACTATAACAAGCTACACAAGTACAAAAACCCTTGATGATGTTTTAATGTACCTAAAATTAATCAAAACTTGCTTAGCGTTGGACAAATGCTTGAGAAAGGGTTCAAAGTTATCTTTGAAGATAATAGCTGCATAATTAAGGATCCAACAAGTCAAAAAATGTTCAAGGTCAAAATGAGAAGCAAGATCTTTTCATTTCATTCATTTAAAGGAGGAACATACTATACTTCAAGTCACCGCAAGTTGAGCTAATCTCTAGCATAAAAGGTTAGGTCATTTCCATCATTTGGAAATGAATTACATGCTGAAAAAGCTAGCTGAATGTGAAGCTTCTCAGTTTGGGAAGCAAACTAGGAAACCATTTCCAGAAAGTACTTGGAGGGTAAGCCAAAAAAACTTCAACTTATTCATACTAATCTTGTTGGATAACAAAGAACTCCATTATTAAAGGAAAGTTTATATTATATCATTTTTATTGACGATTTAACTAGAATATGTTGGATATATTTCCTTAGATATAAATTAGAAGTAGCTAAAGTATTTTGGGAATTCAAAACTTGTGTTGAAAACTATAACAGCTGCCATATTCAAATTTTGAGATCAAATAATGGCAAAGAGTATGTAATTGATTAGTTTCAACAATTTTATGTAGAAGCTAGGATTGAACATCAACTAACAACCCTTTACATTCCTCAAGAAAATAATGAGTGCAAAGAAAAATAGATTAATTATGAAAATGGTTAGATGTATGCTTCATAAAAAATGATTACTAAAGAAGTTATAGGATGAAGCTGTGAATACAAATGTGTTTATTTAAAATAGACTTCCTACATTAACTTTGCAAAATCAAACTCCTGGTTTGGTTTTAAACCTTCTTTGTATTTTTTGAAGTGTTTGGTTTCTTATGCTACTCATATGTACCTTAAGTTAAGCATGACAAACTTGACAAAAAGGCTAAACCTGGAGAATTTATTGCCTACAACATAGTTTCTAAAGCTTATAGAATTTATCAGCCTTAAACAGAAAAAATTCTTATAAGCAAAACGTAGACTTTATGGAAGATAAAAACATGGTACTAAAATCAATCAAAAAAGAATCAGAATGTAATCTCGAAGCTTGAAAATATAGTAGACGATCCACCTACTCATGACATAAGGTCAGTTGCTCACGTATACCAAAGAAGTAGAGTACTAGTGTGCAATGTAGCTGTTTGTGAGCCGGCTAGCTTTGAAAAAGTAGCTATGTACCAAAAATGCTTGGTTGCAATGCAGGAAGAACTATCCATGATTGATAAATATCAAAACATGGAAGTTGGTTCCAAGACCTTTTAACAAAAATGTTATAAGGGTGAGATGGATGTTCCGGACGAAATTCAATCTTGATGGCTCTATAAAAAAACACAAAGCAAGGCTTGTTATAAAGAGATATTCTCAAGTATTTGGAGTTTATTATGAAGATTCTTTTTCTCCAGTATCAAGACAAGACACTATAAGAATGCTACTTGCCATTATTTCCCAAAAAGGATGGAAAGTGTTTCATATGGATGTGAAGTTAACATTTCTCAATGGCTTTCTGCAGGAGGAGAATTACGTTGAGAAACCAGAAGGTTTTGTGACCAAAGACCGAGAAGATAAATTCTATTTGCTGAAAAGGGCTTTATACATCTTAAAGCAAGCCCCTAAAGCATGGTACGATAGAATTAATGATCACCTATTGGGCTTGAACTTTTAAAAGAGTTAATTTGAAGCTACACTTTATGTCAAGCATGTTGGTGCAGATATTTTAATTGTCTCCTTCTATGTTGATGATCTCTTAGTGACAGGGGATAACATATCACTAATCAAAGCATTTAAGAAAGAAATGAAGGATGTCTTTGAAATGACTGACCTTGATCTTATGACTTATTTTTTGGGCATGGAGATCACACAAAGACAAAATGAGATTGTTATTTGTCAAAAGAAATATGTAAGGGAGATTCTTAAAAAATTTCAACTTGAAAAATATAAAGTAATGAACACTCTTATGAATCAAAAGGAGAAGCTCACTAAGAAGGATGAAGTTAGTAAAGTTGATGAAGCTCAATTTAGAAGCTTGATTGGATTCCTAATATATCTTATAGGTACAAGACCTAACATTTTATTTCCAGTTAACTTATTGTTAAGATTTATGCATTGTGCTAATGAAGTACACTGGAAGGCAGTAAATAGAATTATCGGGTACATCAAAGGAACAATCAATTATAGAGTCAAATATTGCAAGGTACAAGACTTTAAATTATTTGGTTTTTTTTACAACAATTAGACAAGTAGTATTGATGATATAAAGAACACTTCAAAGATTGTTTCAATATGGGTTTAGGTATCTTTTCTCGGTGTTTCAAAAAGCAAGAAGTTGTAGCTCAATCAACAACAAAAATTAAGTTTATAGTCGTTGTAGCAGTAACAAATCAAGCTATCTGGTTAAAGAATATTCTAACAGATTTGGACCTAAAGTAAGATTAAAGTATAAAAATATTCGTTGACAATCAAGCAGCAATTTCAATATCACATAACCCTTGTTTCATGGTGTGAGTACCAATTCCTGTCTGGATATTTTTTTTTTATTAAATTTCTAATGAACTAAAACATCTTTGGGAATCAAAAACCCTAAATTATCAAAATAGAAGAAAGAAAAAGAGAGAAAAAAAAGAAAAAGGAAATAAATAAATAAATGAAAAATAATTAAATTAAAAATAAATTAAATAAAATGCTGAAAAAATAAAAATCAGTTAGGATTAGTTGAGAGTTAATTAGAGGCATTAAGATTGTTATAATTAGGGTTAAAAGCTGACCATGGGTTAGGATTAAGGCAACTATGGTTAAGTAGAGGTATAAATAGCATTTGGAAAATAGAGAATGGTTACACAGAGACCTTTTTGGCACCAAAATTGAAAATTGCTCGAAGTGGTTCCTGTTCTCCCTTGGAGCTCTTTTGGTTCTCAAAAAGCGATTGAAGTTCCCGGGGATTCGTCGTTTTAAGATGGTCTCTGAATACTCACAATTCGCTTTTTGTTCACTCGGTCCTCTACGGAATTCTTTTTAGCGTTGGTTGCGGGAGGAAGAATCTCCAGATTTCTCTTAGATTCTCATTTGTGTTAAGCCGATTGAGCTTCTGTTCTTCTCTTTCTCCATTGGAACTGCGAAGTTTCTTTCGTTTCGTTTCCGTTCGGCATTCACAGGTAGGCTCACACTCATCGTTTCTCTCTTATATTTGTGAAATTTTATCTTATTGTCCTACAGTAGGCTTAAAACCTTGGTTAAATTGAACCTATGGAATGGGTGAAATTAATGATGCTTGAACATCTGCTCTGAGTTGCAATCCAGAGTTATTGGTTGAGTTGCGTGTATCTGTTTAATGTTTCTATGTCTGAACAAGGTCAAGGTTTTAAAAAAAAGCCACTGAAAGTTGAACTCTGTGTTCAATGGCTGTGATCTCACTCTGTTTTGAGAAGTTCAATGCTGGAAATGTATCAAAGAAATTATTACCTCTGCTAATCTTGGAATCAATTGGCCTGCAAACCATTAATTGTTCAATCACTGGATATAATTCAACTTAGGAAGCAAGAACTTGTGATTCGCTGTTCTGTAAATAAGTTTTAGACTAAATATCAGCTGGTTCAGTAGATTCTAGTTATAACAGCAATCCTTTGGTCTTAAGGTCAAGTGCTTAATGAACAATGATCCTAGTTGTATCCTTTTCTCAGAACATGATTTAGTAATACTAGTATACAGCCAGCCTATGGCCTGATCGTTTGCATTAGCACCTAGATCAACGATCAGTTGTAATAGGCAGATTTCATGATCTTTCCTAAAGCACCTGGGAACCAACCAATAGGCGTCTGTAATAGGATTCCTGATTACCTCAACCAAACCTAAAACCCAGCATAGGCTTGTCTAGAAGTTACTGTCAAGATAAAGGTCAGTTCTTTATGATGTCAGCCCTTGATGAGGCAAGCAGTAGGGGAATCTTTCTCTGGAATCAATGAGCTAATTTCCACTAACAGAGTTTAGAATCATATGGATATTGGAGTGAAACCTTCAATTCTACAATAACAGACTATAAGCAATCCCTGTTGGTAGGCAAAGTTGCAAGTTCATGCTTTGTGCCTGGGGAGGGTAAATAGGACATAGTGCAAGTATCAGGTCATTTGGCTCCTTGCAGTTATTTAGGTCAGCTACTGATTGCTATCAGGAGGTAATCACTGGTCTGGTTCCTTAGCGACATGAATTATAGACTGAAAAAGGGAGTGGGGAAGACTCCATACTTATTCTTGAGGCTAGATTTTGGTTAACCATAAGGGGAACAGTTTAGCATCTTGAACCTTATAATTGTGCACTTTAGGTTGTGTTTGGACATAAAGAAAGGTTATAGGCCAGGCAATAGAGATACCTTGTAAGTTCAGTAGAGTGGACATTTGTGTGGTTTAGTTTCGGTAATGCACTGCCATAAATGGATTATGCTCTGGACTCCTTCCTGTAAATGCCACTAGAAGGTATCAGTGAAAGCCTTGAGTCAGGCTCAGGCTGTGAATCATCTTCACCAGTCATAGACCAAGCCCTGTTTTTTGTCTTTAGGCCCTGAGTCTTGTTAAAGGTGCATGATGTCGCCAGAATTCACTGTTGTTGCAGATTGAGGCTGTAAATGATAGAATCAAGCCGTTCAAATTGGCTCAATGGGTCCTGGCAAACCAGTTTCCCCTGCCTATCAGGATCAGTTTCCTTTGTTGACCTAGAGGAGTTTTTCATGGGTTTAACCTGAGGCAAACTTCAACAATTTGATTTAGCACCCTGATATGTTAAGGTTGGTTAAGTACCAGATCTCAAAATTAATACCTTGATGACCATGATTAGGGAAAAGGGAAACCATGGAAAGGGTCAAAATCACATTACTTTAGTAATATGCAGATTGGAGTTTGGAGAGCTATAAGGTGTAGATATATAGGAGCAACCCAGAAACGCAGAATCAACAGACAACTGGGTGTTGAGAATATGCAGTCCTAGGGGTATGTCAGTAATCTTACACATGTCCAGGTTATTAGGAAAAGTCTGTTCATGGATACTTGTATTTGCCTAGGAAAGGTTTCAATAAGTGAGAAACTAAATAAGGGAATAATTCTGAACTATGTCTCTGCGTAAGGCTCATAACCTTTAAATGTAGAGGAAGTTGAATTCATGGAGGAAATAACTGGGGTTTTTGCTATATTATTAACAAACTGCCCACCAGGCCTCACCAACACCACCACTAGAAAGTCAATGGGAGGTTAACCTCTAGCAGCCTGTGAGGGTAGAGTTCATTAAGGCAAGGATCAGGGAAAGAGCATTGCAAATGGAGCCTGTCAAAGTACCCTTGGCCAGTGCATGACAACAAATGTTTCCTTTAATCAGGGTCACCACAAGAATAATCCTTGGATATAGCTTGATTCCTGTTAGTCAGACAAGGACTAGATCTACCGGCAAAAGTCTTAGTGTAGGAGGCCAGATCTTGGTCAGTGAACTAAGGAAAATCCTTATGTTCATCCACAGCACCACTGTCACGGATTTGTATTAGTGTTCTGGGTAAATGCAGTCTTTGAGAATAGCTAAATTCCAGCCCACCAGGATAAGTGACATTTGCTAATACAATGTTATTACAGTAGGCCTTAGAGCATGTAAGGTTTGAATGTGTACCTAGAGAATTCTGCCATGGCAGCAGTATAGGATTTGATTAGAAATGCAAATCAGGGGAAGTATGACAGCTCCAATTGCAGTGCAGAAAAGTGCTTCCGAGCTGAGATTTTTAAAAACTTGACAATACAATCCTAGGGGAGGGCCAAACCTGAATAGAGTTAGGTTCTCCCTAGTCTATAGAGATTTCTGAGATAAGAAATACCTGCTGTGGCTTGCTGATGTTGCATGCTATTTCCCGTATGATTGATTCCTCCCAGTTAAGACCAATGCTTGTAGATAAAGTTTACCAAGTGGCGCTCCAAAGTACTCTGTTAAGCTAATCTGTGCTTGTCACAGTAGTAGTAGCAGAAGTCATTCATTTGAGTCTCATTAAGTGAAACAAAGTGGTCTTGGCCTCAATAAGCAACTCCCTGTTAGGCACTTTGATTTAGTGTAGAATAAGAGACTATCCCAAGAGCAGACCTCTAATATTGCTCTCAATATACACCAAGCTGTGAACAAGGATTATGGATCCTCAACTAGAGTATTCGAATCCTGAGAAGTACTAGGAGACTCACCTTCCCCTATAGAAGTCTTGGATCGGGTTTGAGTTCTAAGTCCAACCAAGAAAAAGTCAAATCTGGGAAGCAACAGACCATATTGAGATTTTGAATCTAGTTTCAGCTTATAGTAGTAGCAGGTCGGTACCATTCCCATACTCCTACGCTTTAGTTTCTAATATCTTCATTGAACCAGGTCGTTTTCCACATTAACAGTTATGTGGATATTAAGTCTAAACTAGATTAGTACTATAATCATGGACCTATCCCCATATGTGCTTGACAGGCTCAACTAATCTCCAGGGACTGAACCGTTTATGTAAAAAGAGTGGATTAAATCCCAGGTAGTTGGAAACAACCATCCCTTTACCCTTACAAACCAAGCCAAGCTTAGGACTGTAGGCCGTTGAGATTCTGGCCTTGAGCCACCCTTAACCAAGGTAGTTCCAAGACTTATACCTTTGGAATAAAGGAAAATCAGAATAGGGGAAGGCGTACCAATAATCTGGATAGGACTCTGGGCTAAGTAACTTTTGCACCCCGGTTCTCTAAAACTGTGGCAGCAACTGTACTGCACTTGGTTTTGTATTCTTGACCCAGCATGCCTATATAGAGGTTTAACTAAGGCGGTTAGTGAACTTGAACAGTAAGACAATGGCTTCAGAGCGTAGTGGGGTTTAGGTAAGCCTTTAGACTCAAACTGTCTTTTTTTTTTTTGAAGTCATGAGGTCATAGGTTGTCCCTATTGTTTATAAGAGAGATGCCAAACATAGAATACAAGCACAAAACCAGAAGTTGACTAGGCATTTGGCCAGATCTGGTACTGCACTGCTGGATAGAGGTAAGGAATCTAGGTATTATTATGAGATCAGCATGTTGATTACATATATAATGCATAAATTTGAATCTCAGTTGTAAATTGACTTTAGTAGAAGACTTAATGCCAGGTTCCCCAATGTGCCCCAATTCATAGGCAAAAGTCAGAAATAGATCAGTCTCTGCTACAGGATCCTAAACTCAACAGCAAAGGGACAAATTCTCAGGTTCTGTAACCCTGACAAGACAGCCACAACAATTGCAGGCCTGCGGTTTTTATAGTCCATAGGCCAAATAAAGTCAAAGTGTGAGATTGTATTCCCTAAGAAAAACTTTTACAGCAGCTAGTATATAGTAAAATATGTCAGGCTAGTTTTAACAGGATTTTCCATCATGTTTACAAGCCTGCCTAAGAAATCAATTCAGACCAGAGGCTGCATCAATGACTCTAATTCACCTCACAGCTTGCTGAACCTAGGATATTAGGTACAGATTAGTCCTAGGGAAAATCATGGTTAGTAAGGATGGACCCCAAGACCTCATATTACCTTAGAGTACAACTAAACTTCACTAGGCCATATGGGTGGAATTAGGAGTACTCTGCATGTTTGGTTGGCTTCAGGGTAGAATCAAAAGACCCTTGATCAGGGGTTTGAACCATATCTGGTAGGCTCGCCCTAAGGCAAGCTTAAGGGATTGGAAATGGATAGTATATCTTTAAAGTGGAAAACGTTGATTTAGGATAATGATGGCACTGATTTTGGGCATTCTTAGCAGCAATTTAAGCTCTTACACATCTTTGAACCAGCAGGCCTGAAATTAATTTATAAAACTCTTGATATCCCATCAACTAGGGTCTAGCCAATTAGCATCTAGTCAAAACCAGCAAGCTAACATAAGGGTTATGTGTTCCAAGATCTAAAATCGTACAGGATCAGTCCTAAACTTAGCTTATGTCCGAATTGTGCCCCTAAAAAGTTGTACCAACTAAACCAGTAGAGGCACTTATCCCTGTAAAAGGATAGCTGCTACCCAAGCTGAAAGAGCTATGGAGTATTCCCAGGTCTTGTTTTCAAGTTAAGGCAAAATCCATGATAGCAGATTCACTCGAACAAGGAGTTTGTCAGAGGTCACTTGATCAACTACTATAATCAAAAGGAAATGACAGCAGGTTGAGACATCATTAGAAGAGTCATGGACTCTATATACACATGCAAAGCAAAATATGTTATTCTCTTTCTTGAGACTGTTTATATGTTATTGATTCAGGTTTTGATAAAACATATGCCTCAAAGGCCCTTTTAGTAAACTATTTCAACATCTATTTCCAAAAATCATTGTTTTAATTTTTTTAAATTGTGCAACGGATTCTAATACGAGCAAATAGCATTCTCTAGTGCTTCGTATTCTAATTTGTGCAAATTCAAACACGGCTTACGACGGTTTGAATTTTGCAAGCACATCTGTTTTCAAAAATCATTGTTTTCTTAAAAATGTCTGTTTTAGTTTTTTCTCAACTGTGCAACGGATTCTAATACAAGCAAGTAGTGTTCTTTATTACTCTGTGTTCTAATTCGTGCAAATTCAAACACAGCTTACGACGGTTTGAATTTTGCAAACACATCTGTTTCCTAAAATCAGTGTTTTCTTAGAAAATGTCTGTTTTATTTTTTTCTCAACTGTGCAACGGATTCTAATACGAGCAAGTTGCATTCTCTACTACTTCATGTTTTAATTCGTGCAAATTCAAACACGGCTTACGACGGTTTGAATTTTGCAAGCACATCTGTTTCCAAAAATCATTGTTTTCCAAAAAACGTTTGTTTTAATTTTTTTAAAATTGTGCAACGGATTCTAATACAAGCAAGTGACGTTCTCTACTGCTTTGTATTCTAATTCGTGCAAATTCAAACATGACTTACGACGGATTGAATTTCGCAAACACATCTGTTTCCCAAAATCATTGTTTTCTTAGAAAATGTCTGTTTTAATTTTTTCTCAACTGTGCAACGGATTCTAATACAAGCAAGTAGCATTCTCTACTGCTTTGTGTTCTAATTCGTGCAAATTCAAATACAGCTTACGACGGTTTGAATTTTGCAAACACATGTTTTCCAAAATCATTGTTTTCTTAGAAAATGTCTGTTTTAATTTTTTCTCAACTGTGCAACGGATTCTAATACGAGCAAGTGGCATTCTCTACTGCTTCGTGTTTCCATTCGTGCAAATTCAAACATGACTTACGACGGTTTGAATTTTGCAAGCACATCTGTTTCCAAAAATCATTGTTTTCCTAAAAATGTTTGTTTTAATTTTTTTAAACTGTGCAACGGATTCTAATACGAGCAAGTAGCGTTCTCTACTGCTTCGTGTTCTAATTCGTGCAAATTCAAATACGGCTTACGAAGGTTTGGATTTTGCAAGCACGTGATCTTATGAGATCACTGTTTCCACTACTGTGTCCAAACAATCACTTTTTACATAAGATTACCCTTTTATTTTTCAAGGGATCAAGTCTCTTGACCAGAACTAAGTAGCCTTGAGTTTTCCATTGCACTAAGAAATACGTAGGAGCAGGATCAAGTTCTGTCAGGCTATTTTCTATAAACTTATTTATTTTCTATTCTATTTTAAGGGATCAAACAGTTTTCAAAATATCACAGCCGTTCTTTGGAACGGGCGAGTAGGATGTCTAATACCTTCTTTACTCATAACCGACTCCCAAACCTAGATTTCTTCCTCTAGTTAGGGTTTTTTCAAATGTTTTCCCTTAAAATAAAATTTGGTGGCGGCTCCACAATCCATAAATATTCCTTTTTAAAATTTTTAACGAGTCTGTCGTCTCGTTTTAATTGCGGTTAGGACACATGGAAAAATAAAAAATTTTAATATCAAGTTATTTTATTTAAAAGATGTTAAAAAAATGTTAATGTAAATCTAATCTACTGCAAAACTATATGTTTACCAAAATTTTTTTCGCAAGTTTGATACAAAAGTTAGGAGTTTGCAATGTCCAAAACAAGGAATGTTAAAAATATGTCTTTACATGATATTGAATCTATTTGAATTTAAATAAATCAATAACCATCATCAGTTAGTTGTTGGTAGATAAGTTTGTTCAATTTATTTTATTATTAATTATTTCTACAATTATAAAACATTAATTTTTGATAATTATTTTTATATATTTAAATATTAGTTTCATTCAATAATATCATCATCTTAATAACTATATTTTTGAATTAATTTTTTTATCCTCTATATCTTTATTTAATAAGACAACAATCACAACCATCAACCCAACAAAGAGCACATTTTATTAATTGGTAACACCATGTGAAGGGGAAAAAACTTTGTTTAACAACATATAAGCTTCTACGTACTTCTACACGATAACTTTTAGAAGCCCGTCATTATAAAAATTGTATAAATTTACATATTATTTAAATACATTTTCTTTGATAGTGAGGAATTCGTTAAGCATAAAAAAATCTTGCAATCTAAAATAACTATTGTACAAGCCATATAAAGAATGTACTCCAGAATGTAACTAAAACTGCAGCACAAGAATAAGTTGCTAGCATGATGACTGACAATTCACTCTCACCACCTCCAAATAATTGAATAATCGTACCTGGAGCATTCATAAAGTATTTAAGTATATTTCTAAGTAGAAGTCCAAAGGAAATTTGGTTTAAATTTTTCTAGTTACAAAATTAAATAAAAATGTAAATATAAAAAAAATATTTGATGAAACTTGTAAATTAAAAATATATAAATAATAATTGTTATAATAAAAATGATGCATATACATATGAAAGTTGGATAATCATTTTAAAAATTATATTTTTTTTATAAATATATTTTAATAATTATATAAATTGATACAAAATATATTAAATTTAAATGATTATATAGTTCAAAATATTATTAAAATAATTTTCAATGGATAATTTTTTACAAATATAAATTTGGCAAAAAAAAATTTATGAAAATTAAAATTATTATTATTTATTTTTTTAAAACAAACTATCCTAAATAAAACTTTCTTTTTGTAGTGAGTGAAGTGTACATTTTTTCAAAAGTTAGATAAGCAGAAGATATAAGTTTGTAATGCAAAATTCTTAATTTACATTACACGCTTGTAATCACACCACGAAGACCAATTCAGTATATCACTAGTGAAATCATGCATATTGTTAATGGATAGATATAAAAATCTACAAACAAATTAAGTAGTAATCAAGTTGATTATTCAAATTGTCTGATAAATTATATTTCATGTTAAGAAAATGTAAAATAAATAAATAAATGGCAAAGAATGCACCAGTTTTATAGAACTGAGGATAATAAATTCTCTCCATACATGAATCCACCTAGCAAAATATATATATATATATATATATATATATATATATATATATATATATATATATATATATATAATAATGAAATATTCTAAAACAACGGTATTTGAACCATTGCAAGATTGGAACTTATTAAACATTCATATCATAAAATCCTTTAAAAAATAAAAGCCATTGTTTAATACTTTTGCTGCAAATTAAGGTTAATAAACAACTTACTTATGTTTATTGCAGGTGGAGTGGCAAATTGAAGCAGTAAAAGGAATTTGTATAATGGATCAGGGTGGATCAAGCCAAAATGAACTACACCTTTCACAATGCCTATACCTATTGCTGGCAAGAGAATAAATCTAACCACAATAATTCCAATTGTAACTGGAAGCTGCTTTCCTAATCCATTTAAACCTGAAAAAAAATCATTCTCATAATATTCATTTTCCAATATAACTACTAAAATAAATGCCAAAATAGATCATTTTATTTTATTGATTAACCTTTAATAAGATTTGCCCCAATCAACAAGGTCATTATTGGAATGCTTGCATCCCTGAAAATTTGGAAAATAAAATATAGTATAATTAACTAAATAAAGATCCAGTAACTAAATGTTGGTATACAGGATCAAGGATATACTACCCCAACATGACCATAGAGTCTTGAACCTCATGAAGAGGAGCAGTGTTACCAATTAATAGTCTTCGAAGCTGAGGGACTACACCAATTATTAGACCAACAATCTGCATACATATGGATGGAAAAAGTAAAGTATATATCTTTGTTAAGAATAATTATTAAGGATAAAAACATGTTTGTAATTTAATTTTCCCAAGTAGCTTATTTAAGCTCTATTCTTCCATATATCAAGATTAATACAATAATGCCCTTATGTGCCTCAAATGTCTAACATGGTTGAGATATACAAAATAGTAAGTGTATATTGTGATATTCATGATTGAGTTAATATATTGTTTCATTCTAAAATTGAATAAACAAGACTATGTAAGTGTTGAATGAAATATTTTCATCATGACTAGCACGATTTATTAATCATTCTAAACATTATATCCTCTTTGTGGAATGTGTTGAGTAAATAGAAATTAAGAATACTGCAAATAAAAATGAAACGAATTTTTGACATACTGCTCCGATCGTGGAAGGTGCAAATAATAGCCTCAGGTTGATCTTTTCTGTTAATACTTTTATCTGTTTCATAACCTTTTGCTTTCTTGGTAGCTGCAAAACTCTTGAAAATTTAAGAGCCATAGCCTTCTATCAAATATTAGCGACAATAAAAAAAGGGTACTTCTCACTCCATATCACGGAAAGAAATACAATAGTTTTTATATACAAAAGTATACCATATTGCATTTCAATCCTTTTATCTCTTCCACTTATTCCCACTTGAATAAAAGTTTTATCGATTGCTAATGAACAAACCACCAATGCATAATTTCTTATGTAATGTGTTGATATTTAGTGTTGATACAACTAATCTAAACAATACATGATTTTTCAATTATTTAGAAACTAATATTTAGTGTTGATACAAGAAGGTGACGATGCATGTAGCAGGAACAAACCTAAAAGATTATAACAAATTTTAGAAAATTTATTTTTTTAAGAAACTAATTGGTGAAAGTGACCAAAAGGGTAAAATGATCATGCCAAATAGAAAATATTTATATAATGTAATTATATTGGGACAAATGTGAAATACCTCTTCTTGATTCACGTGATCATCAATTTGTGATCTATCCTCAACCGTAAGCATTTCTCCTATGGAACATGTTGAAAGGTTTTCTAGATCAGTTTTTGTTGCAAACTTTATATTTGCAGTGGGATCATCAACTTTGATTTCATTGGAAGTCTTGTGTGAATATATACGAACAATGTGGTATGTATAAGACCAAAGGTAAATGCTTCCTAGCTGAAAAACCAAAAACACAGTGAAAATTATCAAACTAATTCAAAAATATGAACATAACTATGTGATATACAAACTTAATTCCAAATGTTTGAAGTTAGCTAGTGTCATACTGCCAATGATAAAGAAGCATATGCTTCTCCATTTTTGTAGCAAACATTCGTATCTCCAAAAGGATTGCTTCTTTGTTTACAAATAGATGGAACTATAATAAGAACCAAACTTCCATGATTTCCTATAGACATCAAACCCAAATCATCATAGACATGAAATGTATATGATCTATATGATATTGATAAGTAAAGATAAAATTATAAATATACAACTTATGCTACCTGAAGTACAACACCCCAATACAAGGCCTTGAAGATGATGAGGAATTCTAGTTATTTTGACAAGTAACAATCCAAGAAGTGTCCCAAAAATATATGTGAGAAGAACATTTATTGGCATAAACCACCTGCATAATTTGTCAAGCATCTCTGCTAATCCAACCATATGGAAAATCTTTGAAAAGAAAATGAAAATGTAGAAAGAAAAAATAAACTTACAACATTGTCATACTCTTCAAAGTTATTGTTCCACCTAGAGCAGCACAAACAAGAGCAGGAGAAAAGACAAAATATACCATCTGTATATATATAAAGAAAAATAGTAGTTAGTTATATAATATTGTTCTATTCCTTTCCTATACCCCTTTTTTTATTTCCTTTTTGGGAAATAAGAAATAATCAATTGTGTTAATGATCATCGACGTTAAATCTTAAGCCTTAAGGATTACCAATGATAGTTGTATATGAGGGAATCTCTATATCTTTGATATTATAAGTATTTGTTACTTTAATTCTCAATTTCACAAATTTTTTATTTAGTTACTAATTTTATAAAATAATTTTTTAAAAATTTTTAACTAAGTTTTTAATATTATTAAGAATTAAAACGAATAACATTTTATAAAACTTGAAACTAAATAATAATTTATTAAAATCAAACTAAAATGATCAGCACTTATAATCTTGGAGATCAATGTGATCAGAAGGCTTATTCGATGTAATATTTATAACAAGTACCCGATGCAAACATTCTCTAAACTTTGTTGGCATATGGTTAACCATTTTTGACGAAATTTCAATGGTAAATTTTGTGTTTATAATAATAAAAATAAAATTTAAGTTTAAAATTTTAAACATCTTATCGCCCAATTGATCATAGTGGATTTCAAGTGAGAAGTTTGATATAATACACTTGAATTGAAACTATTTGACCAAATGCTTACTCTTGAGTCTAGAGCAAGCGCAACGACGCTTTGGACACACATGATACAATTTCTTATTGAAAATTCTTGTAAGAGTCAAACAAAGATTATTTAATATCTACATTTGTTATATAATTAAATTTTTTAAATAATATTTTTTTATTTTTAAATAATAATCTAATATATAAAGATAAAATTGACAAATAAAAATATATATTTAATTTAATTGATAAAAAAAATAGATAAAAATATGTAGCTAACATAAATAATGAAAAACAA
The DNA here is from genome assembly GCA_026541065.1 of Canavalia ensiformis. NCBI lineage: Eukaryota > Viridiplantae > Streptophyta > Magnoliopsida > Fabales > Fabaceae > Canavalia > Canavalia ensiformis. Next base: position 322,635 of record JAMKYM010001005.1, read on the forward strand.
AATTAATAGAAAATAAATGTACAGCTATCCTAAAAGATAAAATTAATGAATAAACATAATTCTTTTAAAAGTCTAACAATTTTAAAAAATTAACTAATAATTTTATGTTATCTAAATCATCATAAATATCTATATCGATACAAGTTATACATTAAATGTATTATAGGGTTGATTTGAAAATTTTTATGTTATATCTTATTATTATATTATTATTATTATTTTTACATATTGTTCTCAAAGAATAAATTAATATGAAAAATTTTAGTGTTATATATTTTATAATTCTATCATTTTTTTTAAATTATACATTATTTTAAAAGGATGTAAATTGAGATAATGATGTTACACAACAATTATATAATTTTTTTTTTAAAATTTGCACGTTATCTTTAAGATATATATTAAAATAATAATATTATAGAATAATTTTATTATTTTTTCTTTAAAATTATACCCTATTTCTTATTTCTTAAAGCTAGATTTTATCTTCAAAATATAAATTAAAATAATAATGTTGGGAAGATCCCATCAACATATTACATATGTAATGTGACATGCAACTTTGTATCCTGATTCTCTTATTTTCATTTTTATTTTGTTTCTTTCTTCTATTTTTCATTTTTTTCATAAAAGGTTCCATGTCTTTAATTTGGCCAACATAATAACCCTTGGCATGAGTTCGGTAATGTTTTAGAATGATTTTAAGTGTATGAATTTATCGGAAAAAAATTGTACGGATTTAGACAAAAGAAAAAGTATAGAAATAAAAGAAAAAAAAACGAGCAAGATTGCAATGTGATTAACAAGGAGCAATGATATTTAAAAAATATACATTCTAACAAAATTTGAGAATTGAAAATTTAATTAAGCCCTTAAATAAACATAGTAAAATACAAAGAAATTAAAAAATAATAGTACCATGGAGCAATGAGTTGCGAACCATAAATGAACTTGGAAAGTTAAAGGAAACGGTGAAACTTACAGTATTCAGATTTTTTCTGGCAGTTTCCCCGAGTATGTTAATGCGATTAAGTGCAAGGAATGACCCAACAACAATAATCAACAGCACCTTTATAATTGGCATTAATGCAACAACAAAAATCTTCCATATATCCATATTCTTCCTTCTTTGTTTTCTCTTTTGCAACTCCAAATGAAGTAGTCACTATAAAACATGTCATTTATTAATGATTTAGTGTTTGATAAACTTTTATTAATATAATTTTTATTAAAAATAAATTAATATATTATACTATCTAATTTTATTAATATAAAACATTAATATATATTTTCAAGTACATTAAATGTTCAGGTAATATATTATTTAATTTGTTATTATAAATCTTCATATCTACATTAATGATTTTTATTAGATAAACTATATCAATAAATATTATTTTAACGTTTGATATTTTTTTAATTGTTAGTAAACGAAAGTTTTATTAATAAGTAATCCCCTAATATGTGAAAGTTTCAAATAAAAATCATATGAACTTAATGTAAAGCATAATTTTATTTTGGACTTTTAAAAATATACAAAATCAAATACAAGAAACTTATCATTTGTAAGCAATTGGATCCTTAAAACAAGCAATACCATGATATATTAATGAAAATTAAATACAAAAATCTTTTCCTTCTGTTCAATTATATGAATCCTATTACCCCATTTAAGTAGGATAATATAAATGGAAGCTCACGTTGACATTTATAAACAAATATGAGAAAATATATATATATATATATATATATATATATATATATATATATATATATATATATATATATATATATATATATATATATATGAATGAATGATTAATGATGGTATCCACGGATTCAAAGAACATTAGCAACTACAAGCCCATATTCAAGATTTTAAATTACGGTTGCAGTTCCAGGTCGAATAGTCTTCAACCCTTTACATTACAGAGAAATGTATTTGATAAGAATGCAATTGTGGTAATGATATAGTTTCAGAACACCCCGCCCCCAAACAAAATGCTCGTTTTGGATTGAAACCGTAATTATGATTTTGGACTGCAATTTAAAACCATGCAATAATGAATACTTATAAGTGTCAAGAACTCAATTTGGAGGAAGTGATATCATATCAAGAATCTAAATTAACCATCAATTTCCAGATACATAAAACAAAAATATTAAGTCATGAATTTAATTATATATAGAATAAGGACAAATGCAAGTCTTATGTGCGTGTTTGTGTTATTCAATCACATACACACACAATCCCCCTATATGTCCATGAGCAAGCAAATTAAGAAAGGACAATTTAGCTAAAATTAATGGAAAATGAGAGAGATACTAAACAATATTCATTACCAGATGCTGATCAGTCCTTCGTTTATGACAACATGGGGCAATGGTTGGGATACGGTTTTAGAAGGTTAAGTGCTTCCACTATAAACGTAGAGAACTATATATAAACACATTTCCCAAAAGTTTATAGCAAAATCAAATTGGTGCTGCCTTCAACTTATTTTTTAAGCCATTCACATTGAATAGTTTAGGGGTCGTTTAATTTGTAAAATATTTTATGGCTTTGTTTTTATTTGTATATATAAAAATATTATTTTATTTTTAAATTTTAGAATTTTGTATAAATAATAAAAATGAAAAAAAAATTACTTTTATTGTTCTTTATATAAAATTTAAAACAAAAAATAAAAATATAAAATTTTTTCATAAAATAAATAATCTCTTAGATTGTTAATATTTTAGCATTTTTTTCTGTCTGCACCATACAGTTATATTTATAAAAAATATTTTTTTATACATGTAAGAGTACTTGTTGGGCAGATTTGGATGAGTTTGAGTCGGAAAATCTTTACCCATCAAAAATCATCATTCATAAAAGTTTATCTGTTTTCGTCTGTTCACAGTGTTGGGTTTGTCAGGTACGGGTAGAATGGGATGATCGGTTTACGACGGATTAATGTAGAAGATAAGAATATTAAATCTTTTCAGATTATGGCGATTGGCGACCATAAAATCTGGCTAAAAAAAAGCTTGGAACAGTTACGGCTACAACAAAAATAAGAATGCAAACTCAAATCTTGAGAGGATAAGATGATTTTAGAATTTTAAAAAGATAAAACTATGAAATATGGTAAGAAAACCATGAAATATGGTAAGAAAACCATGAATTTCGACTAAAAAATCATGAATTCCGGCAACATTGGTTGGTTTCAATTTCCAATAGGTAACGTTTATAAAATTCATCTCTAACTGAATTAATTGCCTCTAAACACCTCTCTTTATGTGATATAATCCATTTTTTTCTTTAATCTGTCGATTAACATTAACAATATAACGATTTCCAATAGATTTGATCGGAGTCATTTTTTCGTTCACCTAAATAAATGTAGGATCATTATCAATTAAAAATTCTTTCTTTAAATTTATAATTTTAACATGCAAAGTAAACATCAATTCATTTATCAAAAATATATTTAAATTTTTTTAATCAAGCTAATTAAATTGAATTGAAATCCCCTCTTATATATAACTTAAAAAACATACACTTAACCTTTCCTAAAGTTTTCTAACACGTTTATTTTATAGAAATCAATCAGCCTAACTCCTAGAATTTCACTTTCTTACCTTAAACTCATTAATAGAGTTTTAAAATCGAAAAATTCTTACAACCTAGAAGCTAATAAGCTGAACTTAATTCTCACATCTAGTAAGTTACAATAATTTTGTTAATATTGTTTTTGTTTAACAATCTATTTGTATAATCCTTAAATTTTTATATTAATAAAATAATATTTTATACTAATATTTAATATATTAATAATATATATATTAATATTTTATATAATAAAATTATCTATTAGTATAGCATATTATAATATTAAAATACATTATCTATATCAATAGTTTAACTATTCTATGAAGAAGAAAAAAAGTATACCAACAAAAGTTAATTGAATTGAAACCTCTTAGTATTGCATTTCGTTTGAGAAAAAAGATTATCTATGTATATATTTAATTGTAAATTATTAAATCTATTTTTATTTTTATTTTTAAAAAATTATCAGTTATTATATAAAAAAATATAAATAAATAAATAATACTTTTGTCTATAAGAATATTTGAATTGTTTTATTTGAAGGGTCCCTATGCTCTTTATTTATTATGCCCTCCACTTTCCTTTGTTTCTAAAAAAAATAAAATTAACCACATATAATATTCTCTCTCCTCTTTCGACCATCATCACTACTTTGTACTTTTGGGTGAATATTACCTTTGAAAGGTCAACTCTACATCCCAACAACCAATTTAACTTTAAGAACTGCAGACTCTGGACCAGGTGACTCAACTTGGAGGATATAGGGTTTACTTGTTTTAAATATAGGTATGTACGTAAAACTTTATTTCAAAAGAGTTAACATTAAAAATTTAATTATAAAAATATTATAATCTACTATTATATTATAAATATAAATCTGCATTTGAGAACGAAAGTATTTTAAGAATTTTTACTGATATATTTGTTTTTATTAGATATGACAATGAAATAGGTTGAAGTTAGATTTTGATTTCCTAATTTATTCTTCAAAAATGAAAACAATCTCAATGTGAATTTAGAGTAGAGATATAAAAAAAATTAGAATTTGACCGCAACTTTATCGAATTCAAATAAATTATGAAAAAAATTTATAATTTTTTATTTTTTATTAATTTTATTTATCGATGTATATTTTTAAATAAATCATATAAAAAAATTTAATTTTAATGGTAACATCCTCAAATTTGTTCATACCTCTCTGCGTTGTTTATCTCCTTTTAAACGATAAAGAAAATTTTTAGAAATTAACCCAAGAAAAATTAGAAATATGGACTTTAGACGAACTTACTTAGAAGATTTTTTATAATTTTTAATTAAAAAAAAATCTCTCACCGTCATTTATTAGATAATTTCACGTATGATTCGCATGAAATAAAGGTGGATTTGGATATTTTATAAATAGAATAATAATAAATTTGAAGTAGATTATTTTGATAATATTATTTGGATTAATATTTAAAATTTTTCTGTAATTTTATTTCTGGAAAGGAATACCTCAAAATATATTTATTAATTTAGAACAAATTAGAATTTATAAATGCTAACGGAGATTTCATAAAAAAATGTTAAAAAAATTATGAAAAAATTGTAAAGTCTAAACTAATTTGAGATTAATTAAAATATTTTTTAGAGTTTTTTATATTTTCTAAATTTTTTCCAAAAATTAAAGATTTATTGAACCCGAAATACACGGCAGTTTAATTTTCTCTTTAGATTGCTTCTCAACTAAATTTTATGAAAATGGTCTATCCTAAATAATTTCTTATCGCTTTTAAAATAATCCACAACTTTCTATTTTCTCGAATAAAATTTGATTAAATTAAACTTGAATAACTTAAAATAATAATAATAAATAATATAAATATATATATATATATATATATATATATATATATATATATATATATATATATATATATATATATATTAAGGGGAGGAGCGTTGTCTTCTCGAGCTCACGCCCAGATCAGCAATTGACATTTCCACCATATATAAAACTTCAAATTCAAATTACTAAATTTAACACTCAGATTGTTTTTTAATTTAATTTAGATTTTACTTCTTTTACTAGTAAGAAATATTTGGATACCATTTTTTTTTTAAAAAAATTATGTTTTCATTATCTCTTGTTGAATTATGACTATGTATGAGGGAGAGTTTTTTTTTTTTTTTTTCATTTTTTCTGCAATTATTGGTTCTATTTGGTTCAGTACCCATCCATATTAGTTGTTCTTGCTAGGGTCTTTTAGAAGTGCCTTTGGAACCGGAAATTTTGGATTTTTTTTCTCTCCTCTCTTCAAGTAGCTCTCAGTTTGGAGGAAAACATAAGGGGAACGAAAATTTGTTCGTGCAATCGGAGAATTCAAAGATAGAATGTGAGTTTTTCTAATTTAACTTAAATGTATTGATTGAAACTAATTAAAATTTTAGAGAAAAATATTTTAGGAGTGTAATTTGATTACTTTCTTTGTTTTAGCATTAAATTTGTAAATTAAATTAAGATAGCTCTTGATGATGAAAGAGATGTTTATGAGCCAAGATAATTAAGAAAAGTATAGATATTTAGCTTTAAGGTTTTATTTTGAATCAAAATTGTTTTATTAGAACAATTTGAATATCTTTTAAATTGAGAAAAAATTATAATATTTAAGTTTAAAAGAACTTTAAAAATTGTGTTGATTATTTATGAGGAATATTTATAATTTATATATTTGGCTTTATGTATTATAATTGTTTAGAAAGTGCTTGTTGAGAGAGTAATTTTAAGTAAATGTAATTTTTGGAAATGTATTTAAGATTGCATGTTGTATTATTCTAAAGTTTTTAGAATACTAAATTATATAAAAAATAATTATGTTGATAAAATTAAAATAAGATGTTTCTTGTGAGAGTGATCGAAATTTTTATAGTTATATGTGAACTTTAAGTATGTAATTTATTCTGTTCTTTTAATGATATATCCATACGCGTAAATGTTATATCTATAATTGGTATTGATAAGTTGAAAATATTTTATTATATGTTTGGTCATAGAAAATCTTGTTAGACTATAGAACAAATAAAAGTTCGATCGTGAAATTTATTATTTTTATTCATAAATATTGAGAATTGTTTAAGGTTAATAATATTCTTGATGCTGATAACTCTTATGATCATTTTAAATTGAAGTATATAATATGGGTTATGTCTTAAATACATTGGCTAATTTACATAATATAAGAGTATATTAGATTAAGTAATTTTATCAAAATTGTGTGAAGAAAAATTCTAAAATTATATGAGTAGTCGTAATTTTGATTCGATATAATAAATTAAAATTTAACCATAATGTAAAATTTATGTTGATGATAATATATATATATATATATATATATATATATAAAACCTTAAGTGATTAGGGAGCTACTAGTTTTGAATGGATATAGATTCATTATGACGATTTTAGTTAAATTCAAAAGAATGAGAAAATCATATTTTTCATTAAAATTTAATAAGAAAATATAAATTATAAATATTTGTAAAAAATAGTTAATCTTAATAATTATTCTTAGTTTATTATCAAAAAAAATATTTTGAAAAAGGTGAAATTTAATTATTTTAAAATTAAATTTTAATTTTCAAAATTTCTTTAAAATTTCTTATGATAAGCATAAAATAAAATAAAAAGTATTACATTTTTTTTAAATAATCATTGAAACCCCAAAATCTTCTCCAAATTTAAATAAGTCAATCCTTAATAAATAAAATATTAGTGTAGAGAATTAAATTTTATAATCTAAGACTAAATAATATAAAGAAAACAAGATTTTTTTTCCAATATGCCAAATGAGAGTGTAAAATTTTGGGGGAAGGTCTTTAGATTGCTAAGTGCAATCAATATAAATGGTTCCTATGATAGTAATATAAATTAAGATGAGATTGACAGTGTCTTGTATAGATAGTAATCTATTGTAATTTTTTAGAAACCATTATAAAAATTGAACTTATAAAGGTAATAAAAAAATAATAAAGTAAGAAATGTTGATATCAGATCTATGGGTCAATGTATGTTTACATATAAATATATGATAATGATTATGTGTGTATGATATGAGTTGTGGTAAGCATGCATATCATGTAAATTATATATAATAAAATTAGGAAGTCCAGTTATTTATATCAAGAAATTGTAGGACTGCCTGATTAAGAATCTAGAAGGTTAATGGCTGAGTTTAATGATCTAAAGAGGGTCTAAGGTACCTATTTAGCATAAGACTATTATAATTCATAAGTTGGCCATCGTAAATAGGATCGAGAATTATCTTGGTCCAAGAACTATTTTCATGTTAAAATGTCAGTTGTGCATTGATAATGGCCTAAAGAAATATTTAATAGATTTCAAAAATTTTAGTTAAGAACTGCATGAAAAATTCAAATTTTTGTCAACTTTCCAGTAAATTAGATATACATTCATAAAATATCAAATTAAAGATAGATCGAAAGTTTGAGGAAATTTAGTAATATATATCATTATTTTGAAATCTATGCTAACATAAAGTCCATCACAGTGCAATTATATATTGAATTTATATTATCTTGATCTTTTATGGAACTTGGATCTTGATCTCTATTTAAAGCCAACCCTTCTTATCGCTCAGTTAAGTATGCGAGAGGTCTTGTAGATGGTAATTTCAACTTTAAGCAATTGTCTTTTCCTATTTCTAGGCAGACTTAGTGAGGATGAAGTAGAAGATTTTTTTTTTGTTTTTTCTATACAACTTTGGTGAAAAAAAAGAGGAATTTTTAGGAAGGAAAGTATGTATTTTTTGAAAAATTAGATCATATATTTGTATATATATACTTTGATAATAACCCTTAATAGTTGTCAAGTTTTAGGATTTCTCATTTTCTTTGGTAAAACTTTAAAATTATGTATATAAGTGCTATATTGAACATATTTTTATGTATATATTTAAATATTCTTGTGTGTGGTTAATATTTAGTTGTATACCTTGAATGAAAAATGATGATGGTATGTATATAAAATGTATACAATATTAGATAAGGAGTTAGAAATATATATATATATATATATGTATATATATATATATATATATATATATATTTATATATATATATATATATTTAGTATATATATATATATATACTAAATATATATATATATATATATACTAAAAATAGAGATAGATTAAACTAAATTAGACTTTGAGTGTTTGAACTTGATTTATTTAAAAATTTTGAACCCTCAATCTAAGTTCATTATCTATCATAAGTTTTTTTTTGTTATCAAAATTTTTAAAACCAAATAAATCTAAAAGTCTGCTTCAAAACTTATAATATAAAAAAAGCTAATAAATATGATTAAAGTATATATAAATAATTGATTAAACAAGTTTGTAAGATTAAAATCTACAAAGTAAAAATGTTAATAAATAAACATAAATTTTATATAAATGGTTAATTAAAAATATATTTTATATATATATATATATTATTTAAAAAATTTGCAAGCTTAAAACATTTTATGAAAATAAATTTTTATAATATTTTTTTAAGTTGTAGAACCTATTAAACGAGCTTTTATTAGTATCATTTCAAGAAGAATCAAAAGTTTCATTACTCTAAGTAGAGAAAATATTTGGAAAACCTATATTATTACAAATTACACAATTTTAAAGCATATATATTGAGTATTAACTATATATAAATACAATAACATGTAAAAAAAATATAACGCACAAACGCATAAACAAGTTTAATAGATATAAAAATTAAAGAATTACAGAGAATTTATTCTAAAATTAAAGTAATATATACAATATTTATAATAAACATAAAAAAATCTTGTAACAAAGAGAACTTTACCACTATCTATTTTGGAATATTACACACTAGGTGATGTATCACATATAACATACAATTCTTGCACAAATTATGTTAAAAATGTTGGAGGTAAATTATCTCAACCATAGATATGTTCAAAATTGGAAATGTCTATAATGAAACTATGGAACTATAGAGATAGATAAAGACAGCACATGGAAGTTCTATTTTAAAGATAAAAAAAAAGTTGTCTAAAATTTTTTTTATTTAAAATTAAAAATTTTTGTTTTTAACAAATTATAAATATATTAATATTATATAAATATAATATATTAAAATAAATATAAATAATATATATAAAGATAAATAAATTCTTTAACAAGTTAAAGAAATTATTTTATAAATTTAAAAATAATTTATTTATTTAAATTTTTTTTAACAAATTTAAACCTATCAACTTATTAAATAAATTAAGTTAAATTAAATTTTAAATAAGTTAGATTATAAATTTCTGTCAAACCACTTTACTTATTTTTATGTAAGCAATACATAAAATGAATATTAATAATTTTAAAAAATAAAAATTTTAATGATAAAACTATACTTAAAAAATTATAGATGTTTAATATTTTTATTTAAACATTATTATAATTATTAAAGCATAAAAAAGATAAATATTTATATCTCAAAATTCGACTCATAATTTTTATAAATTTGGTTTGGGTTTGAGCATTGATTGTTTCAAAACCAGCCAAAGCCAATTTTCACATTACAATAGGAATAAAATTGAGACAATTATCCAAGAATTTTAATTTTATTGTCATGTCTAATCATCGTTAAATTATATAATTTCTTATACATTAAATATTTAATTTAATTTTTTATTTATAAATAAATCTTTAAATGTTTTTTAAAATTTTTAAATTTCATAATTATTTCATATAATATTTTAAAATTTTTAATTTTGATATATTATATCAAAAAAATAATGTATCTAGATTTAAATAATTTGCTTATATAACTTTTTCTTCAATTTTAAAAATTTTGTTTTAATTTAATATTATTTAATAGAGTGAAATATTATGATTAACAACAAAAATATTTATTATTATTTTTTATCTATAAACTTTATTAAAATTTAAAAATATCTATACAATGAATGAATAACTGGCTAGTTAAAAGATTAATTTGTCTTTAAAAAATGTATTTAAACAAGATACCGAAATTAATTTTATTTTAATAGTGAAATAAAATCATAAGTTTTTAAAATTTATGTAGGATTTGTTTCTTTAAAAATGTTGCATTAAGACTGATAAAGAATTTAAAATGAAACTTTATTATATTGGAAAGAATAACATTTACTATATCAAAAATTTAAAAGTAAATTATTTTTTTTACAAATAGAAAAGTCCAATCTTACGACTAACATACTTAACAAAACTGTTAAAAATTTAGTATTTTCAGAATAAATTTTAATATATTTACTCTTTTATATCTATTCATTTTGTACGATAATAGGCCGGTTAATAAATGTAATTAATATCATTATGAATTTAATGATATTTAAGTTAAAGTAATATTTATTGTAAATTTTTTATAAAACTTTTAATATTGATAGTATATCAAACTTAAATTCATTACAAGTCATTAAAATTGATTTAGTAATAAAAAATTGAAAATTAAAGTAATTTTAAATTCAAACAATCTCATCATTTTCCATATTATAAAAAAAATTTAAACTCATAATAAATCTAAACTATTATGATTAGTTTAGTAATTAAAAGTTAAAATAGTTTATATAAAATTATAAATTTATATTTTATTACTTTTATTATGCACAAATTTTTTTTTATAAATTTAATTAGAATTAATTCATAGCTAGTTTAAAATTTGTTTACAATGACATTCAATCATGTATTATCATATCATTAAAAAATTATTTTTATAATAATTATTTTAAAAATTATACCTCTTGTAATTTTTTGTTGTTGATTGAATAAAAATCTTATACTAACAATCTATCTAAACTAAATTTAATATATAATTATTTAAAAATTTAATAGATAAAAATATAATTTAAAGGTAAAAATTAATATTATCTTAATTGTAGGAAAGGATATGAATAAAAAATAAAGAATTAAGATAGATAAATAATACCAAATTTTTTTCTTAAATTTGTCAAACAAAAAGGCATGAAAACAGTATTTATTTTGAAAGGTAAAAAAGTTTCCATGTTTTAAAAATTAGTTCTATTTACTACAAAATTGATTTTGACAAAGTAACTTGAACAATTTGATGCAGTCCACGGGTACATTCATTTTTGCAATAAATGTAATTTCGGGCACCACCAAATAGGCTGTCCAATAGCAACTGCAGTGCCAAATTGCCTGCAGTTGAGGACATGGCATGCCCCAATTGATGGGAAATTAACGAAAACAAGAGAAAGATGGTGTAAGCTGTTTATAACTACGTTAGACTTTACTTTGAATATATTTCATACATTATTTATCAAATATATATAAAAAATCTATTATGTCATAATGCTTTCCCATAGATAAAATAATTAATATAAATTGTTAAATTTTATTGAATAATTAAGATTAAAATAAAAATATATAATATTTTAAAATTATTATTTCGTTACTAACTTTTAATTTTGATTATTTATATATTTTTGTATGATTCAAAAATAATATTCTTTCTCACTGTACCAAACAATATAACCACAATCTTCAGAGTTAAGTCAAAGTAGGATGAAGATAGTGGCAATGAAAGAGAATAATACCATTGTTAGTGAGTGCGAATTAAATGCAAAAGAAAGAGAGGACGATTTTCGTTACAGAAGAATATTAATACCCTTGCATAGTATACGTTGTAAAGTAAATGACCTCATAGAAATGGTTAGGATAGTTGCCAATGAATAACTGAATTAGTTTTCTCGAGTTCTCTAATATTCCTCATAAGTTGACGGTTATAAATATTAACCCTATCTTGAAAATTAAAAATGAGAAAAGGAAAGAATATATGTTATATTTTTAATTTTTATCTAATGACTAGATTAGTATTAATTAATTATTAATATAAATTATTTTATATTAATTATGATATTAATATTTTTATTATATATTAATAAATATAATAATAAATCTGATGAATAATCTGTTAGGATTCAGGTTATCTAATATCTGGATCCATACATTGTTATTCATTAGAGATTGATGGATATATTTTTTGTATTAAAGTATATATATACTCTACTATCTCATTTATCAATAAAGAGCATTCAAGTAGCGCTAATTGATATAGATCCAAAGCATAATAAAAGTTACATGTATTTTTAATTATTTTAATAATTATTTTGATATAATAGATATACATATTTAAAAATTGTAGTAATTAATTATGAATGAAAAGAAAATTGAATATTCTTCTTTAAGTATATAAAAATGAAAATAATTTTGTGATTCATTCTTTTAGAAGAAGATAAATTCTTTTCAAAATTGATTCAAAGTTTTTCTAATTCACTCATGATCTTATATACAAATTTTCAAATCAAATAGTTGAGATATTCTTGTAAATGTTTTAGATTATAATTTCGAGTACATGAAAACATTCTTTTTCTACTTAAAACTAAACCAATGATTCTTAAAATTAATTTGAGAATTCTTCAATGTATGAATGTTTATTTCTAAAAAATTTCAATCCAATATTGATGAATTTAAAAAAAAAATCTTAATTAAATGGTTTAAAATTCTTGCTAAAAATAATTATTTGAATATTAATATTTTTATATTTAAGCTTGAATTTATTTTTTTATATTCTTATATTATTGGTGATATATTACTTTCTTTACTAAAATGTAGGATTAAATTTTTTTCTAAGTCTTGTATATTGTGAAGTTATGCTAATTTTTTCTTTATTTTTAAAAGTTTTATGTATATTATGCATGACTTATGTACATCATACATGAATGTTATTCTTTTGTATGATTATGACTTTGTATATTATAAAAAACAATTGTACAAAATTTTTATAAACTTAAATAACCTAATTTATAATTTTATTTAATTAATAATACTATTTTTACAATAATTTAAGATATTATATTAATATTGAGTACAAAATGTAATATAGTTTTTGGCAAGAAATTTGAACCAAACTTTATCAAATGGCTCCCAATTTTCAAGGGAAGTGGGCCCCTATTTCTTTAATCCTAATGGGATAGGACAAGTCCCCTCCTTAGTTCCACTTGACTATCAACTGCTTCATTCTTTAAATGGTAGCCACATAGATCCTACTCTAACTAACACGTGGGTGAGGAGACCGTCCCACACATAGGGTCATATGTTAATAATACACGTCGATTTTTTGTGATGGGAAACATGATGTTGCTCTACTAGGTGACATAGAGGTTCTAGTGGCAAAGAAAGGCCAGGTGCATAGACCTATTGGGCCTATTGAACTTGTTACCAGAATAAGAGCCAAACAACTGCAAGAAGAGGTGGAGACCTTCTTGGGCCTTCAAAAGGAGTACCTTCAAGCTCAATCTATCTCTTTCTTGGCCCTTCACATGGTAGAATGATATTTATGAACTTTTTGTATTTTAGGAACTAATAGGTCCAAATATGTATAGGATTGGACTTATTTTCTTGTAATTCTTTGTAGAGATTTTTGGGTCAGAATTGCCTCATTTCTTAGGCTACCTCAAGGAGGAATGAGAGACTCATTTTAAGCTTCATGATAGGCTCAATTTAGACTCCCAAAGCTTCCTCATGTAGCCATTCTCCTGGGCACCACTTAAGGCCTATATAAGGTATCCTTGTTTGTATTTTTCAACATTTTTGAGTCATAATAGAATTATATTTAGGATTGTATGAGAAATTCTCTCTTCTATCTCCTTTTCAGACCAACTTGGGGCTGAGAATCCTCCTTATCCATGATGGCCATGATTGCAAAGAAAGAGTTTATTCTTCCAAGGAAAATGGCGCTCCCAAACACTTGAAGACTATATCGAATTCACCTTCATCTTCCACTTCCTCTTTGATCTCCATTGTGAATTCCAAATCCTCCTTCCAAAGTTGCATGAACCTAGTATAAGATCTCCATTAATGGAGGTTAGATTCACTTCATCATTCATGTCATTTTATTACTTCTTCTCGGATTTGAGTTTATCTTCTTCTTTGTTTTCCTTTTCCTTTTTTATCAGTCAAACAATTTATGGTTTTGATGATTTTTATTATGTTATCTTTGTCTCTCTTTCTAGTTTCATAATTTCCATCATTTGTGTGAATTAAATCTGAAATGAATTTTTTATCCTTGATTACTGAAATATGTTCATCTTGTCGAGCAAATGTACATAACTTGTTTGATTTGTGCATAATTTGCTCATTTTTTATCTAATATTTATCAAACATTTTTTTTCTTCTTGTGATCCATACCTTTCAACTTATTATTTTGAATTTATTAGATCTTCCAAAAAAAGTTTTAAGATTTGAATTCAAATTTTGGTGCCAAAATCTCATATGTTTTTGAAGTTCTTGTATTGATCTGGTTCTTTTAGCCTTTCTTAGGTATTATTTTTCATGTTTTGATCCTCCTATATATGTCTTTCTGAGTTATTTGTGTTTGTATTGTCTCCTTTCAAAAATTTCTAAGAGTGCATAATCATGTGCATGCATCTTATATGTTAAGTTTAGCTTATGTCATCCATGATTAAATTATTGAACGTAAAAGATTAAGTATATGATTGAATCAAATTGAAAGACACTTAATTGTTATCTTTGGACCTTATGGCATGAGCTGGATTGAAGATAATTGGACAGGGACTTATGACTTAGAATACCATACCTATGCAAAGGATGAAATGAAACATGAATTAGGATGAATTTGTGGACTTAGGACCTTAACAAGAGACCATGCAAGGAACAATTAAGGACTTGAACTTTTTGGACTTTGAACAATTAAGGACTTTGGACTTGAACAATTTATTTCCTGTTATTTCATATTTTCCTTCTATTTGTCTGTCTTTCTGTATTTGTTTTGTTTTTCTATTTATTTATTTTAATATTCACTTATTATTTAAATTATAGTTTGTTCACTAATTAATTTTAACAATTGGAGGCCTCGAACATAATTGGGTGTTTATACATTGAGTATACCATCCTTGTGGTAGTTTTTCTTTCTTGTCTTTTAAATTTTTTCTAAGTTTTGTCATCTTTGCATATACACTTATGAGCACTTCTTCACCACTTACACATCACTATGGAACCTAAGTTGAGTTGAATTATTCCTTGACTTCAAAATTGGTTTGGAAGGCTATTTGTGTGAGTGAAATGGTATGAGAGGGCTGGTTGCATGATGAGGATATTAGAGGGAGGAGAGCATAAACACTTGGTGGGGACTAGTGAAATTTAACTTAATTTTTCTAATACTAACCAAGTGGAGAAAAAAGTGTCCTTTTTGTTTGTGCTTGATTTTGTAGGGACTCAAAGAAGCTTAAGCCTAAGGAAAGGTGTGTCAAGGGACTCAAGAAACCAAGGCTTGAAACTTGAATTTCAAGACCAAAGTGAAGGGCTAAGAGCAAACCCGCATTGAAGACCAAAGTGAAGATATTTTGTAATAAGTAGTATTCAATTTTGAATTGTAAATTGTAGGTTGAATTTTTGTAATTAGGTTTGATTGAAATTGTAAACCTAGTGACCTTGTAGTAGGATCTTCTTTGAGTGCAACTCGGTTTACCTTTGCAATTTTTTTTGTAATAAGGACTTAAACTTTCATACCTTGGTGTAGGATATATAGCTTTTTGGGTTATTTTGTGCCTTAGAACCTAGGTTGTGTGCTAAGTATTACTTGCATTTTGTAGAATTATCTTATGTAGCACTAACCTTATGTTTTTTTTCAGGGTCAAAGAGACTGGGTAAATTACTTAACCATTGTGTATTTGTGTGTACCTTAGAATTTAGATTCTGTGCTAAGTTTTTTGACTTGTGTGATTTAATCTCTTAACATAAGCAATTCAAGTGCGAAGAGGCATTTTCCTACTTTGCAAATGAGTACCCGCGAATTATCCCCTCAAAACAAAATGGAATTACTAGATAATAGACTAGAAAGGATTTTCCAAACCCAAACAAGGGCTATAAAGAAAAGACTAGATCACCTAGAAAGAAAGAAGTCTAAAAAGCAACCAAGAAATCAAAGAATAATTGAAACTAATAGATATAGGAATAAGGATAACTATGATGAGGAGGACATATCAAGTGAAGATATCAACTTCTTTGGGAAATACATGAGTCATAAGAAAAGGAAAGGAAACTCTCCCCAAAGAAAAAGGCCTTCCTCAAGGGATAGGCCACACTCACAAAAGAGGAAACTATCCTCCAATGATCATGTACCAAGAGTAGAAAGAACTATGGATCATGTGCATATAGGTCATCTACATAACACAGTTGGAAAGATAAAAAACAAGAGATCCAAAAGACTCTAACTTTAAACCTAGGCAATCCAAAGAGTCTAAAGAAAAAATTCTAAATTTCCCTCTGAAAAAGAGTTTTTAATTTAAGTGTTTCAAGTGTCTGGGTAAAGGGCACATTGCTTCCTAATTCCAGAATAATAAAATCATGGTCCTTAAGAACAATAGTAATTATTCATCTCTAGAGTCCAATAACTCTAGTTCATCTTCTTCCTCATCTAATAGTGAAGCCTTAGAGTATACCCTAGAGGATAATCTCCTAGTGGTTAGAAGGTTACCAAGAGAGTGAAGTTAAGGGAGAGGAAGAGAGTTCAAGGGATAATATCTTCCATATCAAATGTTCAATTAAGGGGCACACTTGCTCCTTAATTATTGATGGGGTTATCTATGAAAATGTGGCTAGCATTAGGCTAGCGAACAAGTTAGGGCTAGTAACCACCCCAACTCTAAGCCATACAAACTGCATTGTCTTAGTGATAAAGGAGACTTGTTGGTCAATCAACAAGTACTCCTCACCTTCACTATTAGCAGGTATGAGGAAAATATTACTTGATTTGTTGTTCCCATAGAGGCCAATCATGAGCTATTAGGAAGACTATGACAATATGATGGGGATGTCCACCATGATAAGCATATTAACATGTATTCCTTTCAATTTAACTTCCAAAAAATTACCCTAGTGCCTCTGTCCTCTAGTGAAGTCTATCGAGACCAAATGCACATGAACCAAAAAAGAGAGGCGAAGAGACGAGGTTTGAAAAAGAAAAAAATTGAGGAGATAAAAAAATTGAAAATAATAATAAAAAAAAAGGCAGGTCAAAAGAAAGGTAAGTGAAGATTACACCTCTCTTATAAAAGAATGTGAAAATCGACTTATAAGGAAGGATGAAGTGAGAAACATCCTCCTATTTAGGAAACCTTGTCCTCTCCATTACCTTGAAACTAGAAATTGGGATAGGGTTTAGTATTTTCTTTACCCTAATAAAAGAATCCTTTCCTCTAGGAGGGAGTAAAAAATGTGGCCTCATAAAAGCCTATCCCTCCCAACCAACCATGGTTACTTATGACACCATTGTTACATGACATGATGGGTATGATATGAATAGAGTCGTTTAATTGACTAAACCCTTATTTTTTTTTGTATGCCCCATATGGTTGTAACTATTTAGTTCCTTAGCATGCTTCAATACTTGTCTTATCCATTTACATCTAGGATGATTGAAAATTATAATACTAATAATTTGATAGGAAAGACATCTAAATTCTTGACACAAGCATCATTACACCACCATTAGTCTTTGCCACTTTATGAAGGGATACAAACCCCTTTTCACAACTGTGTGGGTGTCATGCCCTACCTAGGGTAAGCCAGTCCATGAGTTATTTAGGAAATATTCTAGTGTCGAGCCCAACCATCTACTATGGACATAATCTAGGATTAAAACAAATACACCTATTCACAATGCATGCTCTTCTATTTCACTCTTACAGAGGTTATGATTTTTTGGTTTTCTACTACCTCTTATGTCTAATTTGTCATGATACACATTATTAAAATTCTTTAGAAGATTTAAGAGGTTGGTATTTGATCCTGGTATTAGTCTTGTTTCCCTTTTTATTAATAAAAGTATCCTTTACCTACTTTTGTCCTTGTTTAGCAAATATTTTTGAGCCTACACATTTGAGGACAAATTCTTTTGAAGAGAGAGGATCTAATGTAGAGGTTCCTACGACAGAGGAAGACCAATTGTAGAGACCTACTATGCCTATTGGCCCATCACCAAAATAAAAGCCAAACAACTGCAAGAAGAGATGAAGACCTTCTTATATCTTCAAGAGGAGCACCTTCAGGCCCAATCCGTCTCTTTCTTAGCCCTTTACATGGTAGAATAGGATTTAGATACTTTTTTGTATTTTAGAAACTAGGAGATCTAAATATGCATAAAATTGGGCCTATTTCCTTGTAAATCTTTGTAGACTTTTTTGGACCTGACTTGGCTCATTTCTTAAGTTGCCTCAAAAAGGGATAAGAGACTCATTTTAGGCTCCATAAGAGGCCCAATTTAGACTCCCAAAGTTTCCCCATGCAGTCATGTACCTAGGCACCACTTAGGGCTTATATAAGACACCCTTGTGTGTATTTTTCAACATTTTTGAGTCAAAATAGAATTCTATTCAGAATTATGTGAGGAATTATCTCTTTTATCTTCCTTTTAAGATCGATTTGGGGTTAGGAATCCTCCTTATTTATGGTGGCTGATAAAACACCATTCTGTTGATTTATCTGTGAGAAATTAGTTATAATTACGATATAGTTTATGAATATTTGATTGTAATTCCACCTAATTTTCCTTATTTCGCAGGAATAGTCATGTAAGCAGAGAATCTATAGGAAATTTTTGGGCCAAAAAAAGGATAAAAGGAGCATAAAAGGATAAAGACTCTAATGCGATAATGTCACATCAGCCTTACAACGCTTGATAAACCATCGTTCTATTGATTTATCTATGGGAAATTAGTTATAATTACGATATAATTTAGGATAATTTAATTATAATTATACCTAATTTCATTTATTTTTTACAGAATGATCATGTAAGCATAGAATATGAAAATAGGAAAATTTTGGGACAAAAAGAAGGTAAAAGGAGCATAAAAAGATAAAACATCTAGTACGACAATGTCACGTCAGCGTTAGCAATGCAAGAGGCATCCTAGTTAGACCTACAGTGTTGTATGGTGACTTATAATCATCGCGATTGCTAGATTAAGCCTGGTTCACAACATTGAAACCATAATCCATACCTATAAAAGGAGGCTTTGCCACACCACACCACACAATCGTAGTCTCCGAAGGCCACACCACTCTCCGAGGCACAAGCTTATCACTATCCTGAAGACATATCATTCCATTCTTATCTTTCTTTCGGTATCCTCTCTTAGGATCTTAAAAGAAAAAGCTCTTTCATAGTATGAATTGTAACGTCCTATTACCAGATTTTCCAACAGTATGGTTTTGTCATTCTTTTTATAGAATTAGGATCATGGATTATTTTGTTGGACTTAGTATGCTCTTATTTGTCTTATCTCTCTATGTGTAACTAATCCTTAAATCATAAGGCTTTGGAGAAACTTATGATGTAACAAATTGAACCATTTTTTTCCTTTTTATGAATGATTCTGCATTTTTATTCAATTGTATTTTCCTTATTGTGCTTAATTAATTAGTGAAAATTAGTCACTCTTATTCATTTTTAAGTTAATTGGAGGATAGACTATCGTACCATTACCTGATTATTGGAACTATAAGGTAAACTGGATCTAAGGGTTTTGGAGGATCAATCATAATCTTTGATTTCTGACCGATTATTAATTTAATAAGTTTAAATATTCTTTATGCTTCTCTTAATTATATACCTTGCATGATTATCGAGGATAGTAACTTAAAGGAAAGAATATTGCTATTTCATGATCATTGGATAGTAATAGAATGAGAATGGATGGTTAACAATTCACTTTAAATCATTCATAAGGAAGTTGAGATGAAATTGGATAAAATTATAAGAGAAACCAAAGTCTCATGCCTTTCCATAATTAAATTTATGCCAGTGTTATTTTGCCTTTAAATTTCCTACTTTTTTTTTCCTTTTTATATTTATTTTAAATTTTTTTAAACAAAACTCTTTTTTAGTAAACTTAAAAGTTAGGATTCAATCATTTTTTTAAAGATTGTTGAAATAATCTCTATGTGAACGATACTAAGGGTTTCAAATACCTTTTTCTACACCAACGGGTGCACTTTCCCATGAGTAAAACTTTGTATGCATAGTAAACACACAACAGTGGCCATGGTGGTGGAGAAGGAGCTTATTCTTCTAAGAAAGATGGTGCTCCTAAGCACTTGAAAACTACACCAAATTCACCTTCATCTTCCACTTCATTTTTTATCTTCGTTGCATAGTCAATGTCCTCTTTCCAAAGTTGGGCCCAAAATCCTATCGATGGGCTATAAGATAACATGGGGGATTGCCTACCCAGACCCTTTATTGCTCGTGATTAGAATAACTCACCCTTAAAAAATACTATTTCAAATTCTAATATTCGATATAGTAACTTAAGATTACAACAATAGGAGAAGGGGCAACAAGTGCTTAAACTACTAAAGATAAGTAAGCTATTGAGGATCCATACACTTGGTATGGAAGATGAGGTTATCATCTCCCGAAAGGAGATTGAACATGGAGACAAGACTTAGGCCCAAGGGCTTATTCCTGACGCTAGGCTACCATCCGGGGGTCGATGAAGATTACCACATACAATGTCAAGGAGTTGGGGGTAGGGATTTGGTTAAGAAAGAAAGACTTGACTTGCTACTATTCAAGAGACCAAAGTCGAGCAAGTTGATCAACAAATATATGCCAAATTAGGGGGTGCGATGGTTTTAATTATTTGTTGGCCCCCTCCATTAGTAGTTCTGGAGGTTTACTATCCATATGGGATGATTCTAAGATCACTTTTTCATCCTTGTTTTCAGGACTGGGATACTTGGGAATGGTGTTTTAGGGATAAGGGGTAGATCCTATCAAATTAACTAATGTCTACTCACCTTATGATGGGACTGAACATCATTGGCAGTGGGAAGCTATTGTTATGACAAAGTGTTATAAAGGTGGGAGCTTGTGGTGTCTTACAGGGGATTTTAACAGTGTTCAAATAGTCGAAGAACGACTTTTAAGGATGTCAAATGACGGGTCGCTGGTCATGGCCTAATTTAATGAAATGATAAAGGAATGGGGATTGGAGGAACCACAAGTATATGGTTGAAGCTTCTCTAGGATGAATACATCTAGATCAACAATGAGTAGGTTGGATTGTTTCTTGGTCTTAGACTTGTGGACAATATCATTTGGGTCATCATTGCAATAGATAGCTCGTTGCGATGTTTCTGATCACTTTCCTGTGGTCTCAAAAGGAATGGTTTTGACCGGGGGCCACACTTTTATGTTCTTCAATAAATGGTTGAACGAGCCCTCGTTCCATGACTTGGTCCTTAGTGCTTAGGGGGATTTATAAGTGGAGGGTCAGAAGTCATTCTGCTTATATGAAAAGATAAGGCAACTAAAACCATTGATCAAACGTTGGAATCGGGGTGTGTTTGCATGGTTGGATTCTAAAGTGGCTAAAACTTCCTTTGCCTTGGAATCAATTGAGATATGTGTAGAACAAGGAGAGATGGTAGATTTTATGTTGGAGGAAAAATGAATGGTCATACAAAATTCTTTCAAATAGTGGCTTACTAGCAAGGATGAGAATTCATCTTTTTACCACCATTGTATCAAGGAGCATAGACATGCCAATGAAATCTTGGAGCTATAGATGACTAATGGCATATTGTTGGAAGATGTGGATGAGATCAAGGTTGTAGTTGTGTCCCAATTTGAACAACTGTATAAACCCATTCAATATCCATGCCTACTCTTGGTTGGGGTGTCTTTAAACGAGATTCCACCAATGCTACTCCTATTTTTTCAAGGAAGAGATACATGCTATGCTAAATTGTGTCTCCAATAAGATTCTAGGGCCTGATGGGTTGAATTTCAACTACCCAAAGAAGTTTTGGAGTCTTATGAGTGAGGAGGTTGTAGAAATGTTCCAAGAATTCTACAAACAGGCGCAAATTTTGCCTCGGCTAAGCTTTTGTGTCTTGGCCTTAATCCCTAGACCAGCATCCCTTGGGGATTATAGGCTAATCTCACTTTTAGGTTGCTTATATAAGTTGATAACCTAGTTATTAACCACTAGGTTGTAGACTGTGATGTTGGAGCTCATCTCCCAAACTCAATCGGCATTCATTAAAGGTACGTATATTATGGATGATGTGGTAACTTTGAACGAGATGATTAATCATCTAAACGAGCTAAGAAGCCATGCCTTATCTTTAAGGTGGATTTCAAGAAGGCCTATGAATCCATTTTGTGGTGCTTTTTGATTATGTATGGATGCAAGTGGAATTGTTAGATTGTTGGCAGGCTTGGCTGCAAGCTTGTATATATGAGGAAAATCTATAGGTGTTATTAAATGGTGGAGTCACAAAGGAGACCAGGATCGCTTGTAGGCTCAAGCAAAGGAACCCTTTTTCTCCTTTTATGTTCCACATGGTAGTCGAGTCCATCAATGGGTTGATGTCCAATGCATTACTCCCATGTCGTTATAAACCTTATGAGGACTCGTCCTAAGTTCCAATATCCATGCTCCAATATGAAAATGACATGATTTTTATTTGTCATCGAAAAAATTATAAGTGATAAATGTCATCCTCCATAGTGTGGAGCTGGCCAAGAGGTTAAAGGTTAATTTTTCTAAAAGTTTCTTATATGATGTCCATATGCAACAATAAGTGTTGCGGGAGGCATTGGGTTATCTAATTTCATCTCCATGCCAAGTGTTTGCACATTTGCATTAGGTTATCAACCATAAAAAATTGCATTAGGCTCATGACCAATTTTATTTGAAAATTAAAGTTACCAGGATAATCTAACTCATTTTAGACATATGTCTTCTTAACAAAAAAAAAATACATCATTTTAAAAAAAAATGTCATACTTTAATAGAAAATATATGTTTATTTTCTTATCCAAACGTATATTTTCATTAAACTGGCATTCAATTTTATATAATTTTTACTTTCTTATCCTATTTTTATTAATTGATCATCGATTTGAAGTTGAAAATATCTTTTAGCATTTCATCAATATTTATTATTTAGTCCTACCAAAGTTATTAAAAATGGGTAAAAAAAATTATTAGTAAATAATCAAATGTGTCCCACTATTTTACTAATAATTGTACAATTGCTCAAAAAATTAGTAGTAAAATCATAAATATAATAGCTACCATGAAAAATTAATGAATAATGTAAAGAAATCATGTGACTAATGTGACATAGGAGTTCACTTTAAAATTCAAAGAAAAAAACTTCATATAAATTCAATGTTAAAAAGTAATGCTATAAGAAATATTTTTTTAATACATAGAAAAAATGTAGGCTTTGTGAATATCCGTTTTCAAAAGAGGATTGCTTTTGATGTAAAAGCCTTGTAGTAGACGAGTAGAGATCCATGTTAATTCTTTTTTTTTCTTATTTTCTATTTTCTATTTACTATTGACTATAAATTATATTATAAAGTTACAACTTAATTGCAACTTACAAGCGTTTTTCACTTTTACATGCTTAAATATGATTTACCTTAAACAATTCTAACTTAGATGAAAGTTCATATATGTTTAGATCTTACTAAAATGAATTTTCTTTGATAGTGAGACATTTTTGAAACATCAATAAATATCTTATAAGGTAAAATAATTATAGTACAAGCCACATAAAAAATGTACACCACAAGGTAAGTGAAATTGCAGCACATGAATAAGTGGCTAACATGATAACTGAGCATTCACCCTCACCAGCTCCAAATAATTGAGTGATTGTACCTGCCACATTTATAAAATAATTAAATCTACAATTAAAGTCAAAATGAGAATGGTCATTTTTTTAGAACAACAAAAAATAATACTTTTGTAAAATGAAGTGAACTAGTAATAATATTAAAAATTACAAACATTTAGATAACAATTGTTACTATAATATGAGTTAACATATACTCTTATGAAGTTGGGTTTATACACACTATCAATGGATAAATATGTAAATATTTATTGAAATCATACTTAATATTTTTTATTTTACTATAATCTTTTGTGACCAATATAATTATATAAAAAATTATAGGATGTTTATGTTAATAATAATGGTATAGATAAACCTCTAATTAAGGTTATAACAAATAATTAATTAGCTTGCTGTAATATATAGTTAGTTTAAAAAACTAAACCTATAAATATCAGGTAATATGATAGAGTAAGAATATGGATAATATTGAGAAAAATTTTGTTATTAAAGTGCACTGAATCTCTTTAAAACTCAGAATTAGTGAGGATTACTTATAAAATTCTTCTGTAATCTTGCATTTTAGTTTCACATAGGGACTAAGGCAAAATCTTAGGGATCCAACAATAAAGATTCATTCTTTTTTAGTATTCTGGGGTACCAATCCTTATCAACTAGTATCAAAACTCCTGATCCTATGAGCTTTCTATGGTGCAAACAAATATGGGAATTAGACTGAATACTTTAGAATAGAGCATATTAGTTGGAGGAATTGTTAAGAATATCTTAAAAGAGAGATAACTAATAAGTTTGAAATCTTGATGAATGAGATCCATAACCTATGAAATGGAAGGAGTCCTACACAGAAGGAGGACAAGGGAGGTGAAACTTATTTTTCTATAAATGACGAATTTTAGTTTAAATCTAGAGAACATCATGTTCACATTGATAAATGGAGAAGGATAGATATTTCACTGTTTGATAAGGATGATCCTTGTAGGGGTGTATGCATAAAATTAAAAGGTATTCCAAATTGAAAAATGTTAATAATATAGAAAAGATGGAGGCTATTCTTGTAGCAATGGAAGGAAGAGCCCTCAATTGATTTCAACTATTGGAACACAAGATCCCACATCTATCATAGAGTGAATTTAAAAAGAAAGTAATAGAGAAGTTCTAACCAATAGATATTTGTCATCCATTTAGACCCTTAATGCAATTAAAGTAAACAGGATTTGTTGCAAATTATAGAAAAAAAATTGAATCCCTAATAGGTCGTTTGAAAGATACAGATGAAGACTATCTTCAGGAAAAAATATTAATGGGTTAAATGAAGAATTGAGGGGAAAATTAGATACGAAGAACTTCACATCCCTTCATGTATTGATGCTTAAAGCGTAGAGGTTGGATGGAAGAAATTAAGGAATGCTTAAAAAGGGAGACCATGAAGGTGAAAAGTTGCTAGAAGGTGCAAGAATCCAAAATTTTTAAAGTGGGACAAATTTTGATGAGAAATTGAAGGAGCTATTTCTTTTGGGTCACCAATGATAAGTGTTGGGGGAAAGTAAGGAGAAATCAAGGGTAACCAAAATGAAGGCTTTGAGAATGGGGAGAAGTTAAATTGGTTGAAGCAAAAATAGAGAAAAAATTAGAATTGTTGGCATCAAAGAATGGGATCAAATACTTGCCTCTTTTACAAAAGATGAACTTTTTAGAGATCAAGAATTAGAATCAAGGTTAAATTGTTTCACATATTTCAAATTATTACAAGCAATATTTTGCAGGTCATGCAGATTCTCCACAACATATTTAAGTAGGGACTAGAAGTTGATCTTGTTGAGGTTTTCGAGGAGAGTTGGCAACAGGAGAGCCTTAGGAGAATTTTATTTGACCATGGTTTAATTAATTTCAGCATCTTAAAGAATTTTCTCAACACTACAAATATAGTTTGGACTTTATATGTTCAGTATTTGGGACCGTGATAGAGCTATCTTCAACAACTACAACTTGGTGGAACTTGACTTTTAGAAACTAAAAATCATTCATCTTTGAGACAAGGTGCAACTTTAGGTATGCTAGTTTAATTTATCCAATTAATTATTACTAATTATCTTTTTACTCAATGCATGTGAAAATAATGTATTCAATCATTACTAATCCTAATTAACTTGATAGTTCAAATTATCAGATAAATAATATCATTGAGATAATGTAAAAGAGTTAAATGCCAAAGAAAGCATAAGTTTTTAAAAAAATAGGGACAATAAATTCCCTTCAATATGTAAAGCCACCAAGTAACATAGTGAAATTTGAAAAAATAATATTTGAGCCTCTGTTATTTTTGGCATAATTAGAACTAATGAAACTCTCATATCACAAGATCCTCAAACAAAATCGTTTTGGAATGTGACCATTTACTTTTGCCATGAATAATAAAATTTATATTTCACAAACAACTTACTCATGGCTACTGCTGGAGGAACGGCAAATTGAAGCAGCAAAAGAAACTGATATAATGGATCTGGATGAATCAAGCCAAAATGAACTGCACCTTTCACTATGCCTACACCTATTGCTGGCAAGATAATACATCTAACTGCAACAATGCCCCCAATAAGTGGAAGCTGGTTTCCTAGTCCTTTTAAACCTGAACAAAGTATCTAGTTTTGTCATCATATACAACTACTAAATTGAACTCAACCCAAGATATGAATGAGAAAATTGAGAATTTCATTAACCTTTGATAAGATTTGCCCCAACCAACAAAGTTATTGTTGGAATTCCTGCATCCCTAAAATTCAAGGACAATAGAAAAAAAATAGTACAATCAAATAAAGTATCTTTGTTTTTTTTTTTTAACTTAATATAGGTGCAGAGAATACTCACCCCAACATGACTACAGAGTCCTGAACTACATGAAGAGGAGCACTATCATCAACTAATAGTTTTCGAAATTGAGGGATTACACCAATTATTATACCAATAATCTGTATGTAAAGAAGGAAAAGAGAAAGTAAATTTGGTAAGAAGAACTAATAAGGTTTTAATACATTGAAACTTAAGTATCATAAGTTGAAGATGACTATGTTAGTTTTAGTCAAATATTTATAAACTAAGATAACAATGCCTTTATGAGATTCAAAAGCATCTAACATGGTTGAGACACCAGTATGTGCTATGATATGATTTTGACTCAGGATTGTTATACTAGTGCTCATTCTATAATTGAACAAATAAGACTTAAGTTTTGAAATATTTTCATTATAACTAGTATCCTCATATTCTAGTCATTACTCCTTCTGTGTGAAATGACTTGAATAAAAATAATTAAATACATTCAAATAAATAAATAACTTTTGTTACTTACTGCTCCAATTGTGGAAGGTGCAAATATTGCTTTCAACTTGATTTTTTTAACTAACTTTTTGATCTGTTTCATGATCTTTTCCTTTTTGGGTACCTGTAAAACACTTAAAATGTGAGATCATAATTTCTATCTAATATTATGGACAACTTAACATGAAAAGTCCTTCACACTCCAATTCACCTAGTGAAATGCAATAGTATATACATGAAAATTAGTGTCAAAACTCTATCAAATGCATAGTCTAGCAAGTAAGGCCTATTTTTCCCATGTCTTTGTCTCTCACTTATTGGATGATGCAGCAGCCAATTGGAGAAGATGTGCAGTACCTCTACTTGTCCACAAGGTGCTGTGCATTGAATTTCAAATTGCTTCACATGATTTTCAGTTTGTGATCTATCATTAGCAATAACATTTGGTAATCCTGTGGAACATGTTGAAACGTTTTCTGGATCAGTTTTTGTTACAGACAATGGATTTACCATTGAATCATCAACTTTGACTTCATTGCAAATCTTCCTTGAATATATGCGAACAAGGTTGTATGCATAAGACCAAATGAAAATGGATCCTAACTGAAATCAAAAGTAATTCAGGAATATCAATATCACTCAATGATGCACAAACTTAGAATCAACCTAATTTGACAAAATACTTTTTATGTTTATTTTTATAAAAAAAATAAATCATAAAAATATCATCTTATGTTTACATTATTTCTTATTGTCAAAGACTTAATTATATGAAAAAACAATGAAAAGAATATAATTTTTTTGCTTTCACATTTCGTTGTTTCATTATTTCCTTTACTTAAATATTTAAAAATAAAAAATGAAGTTAAAATAATATGATATGTTTATAAAAATTTGTAAAAATTTTTGAAACCAAATATACCCTTAAATTTCAAAATATTTGAAGCTAGTGACATACTGCCATTGATAGAGAAGCATATGCTAATGCATTTCTGTAGCACACATCCACATCTCCAAAAGGATTGCTTCTTTGTTTACAAACAGCTGGAACTATGATAAGAGGCAAATTTCCCAGATTTCCTACACATTAAACATTTGAACCCCAAATCATCATAGACACTAAATGTTGGTTTAAATAAATTAATGATTTATAAAAATATTACAATGATTCATTTTTTATTTTTATAAAAAATTTATTCAATTTTAATCCATACATTTAACAAAATTAATGTGATTTGAATCCCATACAAGGAATTCATTAAAATCATCATATAATTTTTGTTAAATATAGGTACTAAACATGAATAAAAATTTTATAGAAACCAAAAATAAAAAATATTATATTTTCAGAGATCAATGATTTATTTAAGACTTAAATATTTATAATAATGATAAATAAAAAGAAAAATTCAAATATATAAATGATGCTACCTGCAGCACAGCACCCTAATACAAGGCCTTGAAGACGATGAGGAACTCTAGTTATTTTAACAAGTAGCAATCCAAGAGTTGTCCCAACAATAAATGTGAGAAGAACATTCACTGGCATAAACCACCTGCATAATTTGTTAAAGTTTCTTTGCTAATCCAATTTCATGGAGAATTTGTTTCATAAGTAAATACAAAAATAACAAAAAAAACAAACTTACAATATAATCACACTCCTTAAAGTGATTGTTTCAGCTAGGCTGCTACAAACCAGAGTTGGAGTGAAGACAAAGTATACTATCTGTATGTATAAAAGAAATAGACACTTTAAGAAAAAATGTGACTATTTGACCAAAATCACTTTCCTTGAAAATATTTAAGACCTGCTTCATTTAAACTTGAATAAAATTAATTTTAAATCGTTAAATATAATTAGAATATATGCCAAAATTAAGTTTAACCATACATTTTTATTGAAATATGTAATTTTATTAGAAGGTACAAAATTTAATTTTCTAACTAATAACAAAAAAATATGTCATTCATGCTATTAAAATTAGAATAATAATAATAATTAATTAAAATAGTTTATATAAAATTTTATATTCAAATATCATTAATTTCATTATTGAGCCATTTTTTCCCTTTAATTCCCAACTCGAAACTTTACTACAGCCTCATTTCGTACACATAGACCTGTGTTATACTCACAGGGTTAAGGCGCGAATAATTTTTACACTCACGTGAGTTCAATTTCACATGAGTACTATTATTAAAAAAAACACATGAGTACTATTATTAAAAAAAACACATGAGTTGTTATTTTTAATTATTTAGTTTATCAATTATATATAATATTGTTATTCTTACATATCCACCAATCAAATGATTCATTTAATATGATGATGTGTCAAACAGCAATTAATCTCTTTTTGGGAAAATTTAGCGTATAGTAAATAATAAAGTTTTAACATTACCCATCATCACTTAGCAAAATGTTCTCAATTAGAACAATACGGAATTTCGTTGTAAAATTGAAAGATTCAAATAAATAAATTAAACAATTTAAAAGAATAAAATATACAGAGTAAATTTTGAGTATGTTTTTTTAAAAAAATACAAACAAGGAGCAATGACCTGTTAACAATTAATAAACTAGTAACTTTGGATAAAGATATAATATTTGAGGTAAAATTAAAAAGAAACACACTATACAATCATTTGTTTATAATTTAATATATTATTAATAATTTTATATTAAATTAACATCATTAGTATCAATTTTTTAACATAAAAAATAACTTGTTAGTATAGATGAGTTTATCCTAACAATAAAATATATTATGCTAACAAATATTTTTTTAGTATAGGATATTAATATATAGTATCAATATATACATCAAATGTTGATGTGTATTATTTATTAATATTGGCCCACAAAATCTATATTTTAAAGAAATGTTAATTTTATTGTGACGATGGAAACATGAAACTTACAGTATTCAGATGTTTTCTAGCAGTTTCTCCAAGAATGTGAAAGCGGTCAAGTGCAAGGAATGTCCCAACAGCAGTAATCAACAAAACCTTCAAAACTGGCATTAATGCAACAAGGAAAAGCTTCCAAAAATCCATATTGTGTTCTTTTTATATTCTTTTCTCTTGTACAACTACAAATCGAAGTTACAATTAATCCTGATACAAGGTTCAAATAATGATTTAGTGCAAAGAATATAGTTTCAATTTTTTAAAAGCTTTGTCCACAACCATTTGGATCCTTATATAAATGAAAATTAAATAAGAAATTAAACCTTCTGCTGTTGAATCATATGAATCCAATTTAGGTTGGAATATAAATATATGTATACATATTACTATTTATATATATATAATTCATCATAGATGTTCATAAGGAAGCAAGAAAGAACAATTTAGCTAGAATGAAAAATGCAAGAGATGGTGAGATAAACAATCTTCATTACCTGATACTCAGATCATGTTATGAGAAGGTGGGGTTTGGGTTCAGATGTTTCAAAGAGACTTGTGGCTTTAGTGCGTAATTAAGTGCTTCTAGTGCGTGGTAGCATGCACAAACATATATATATAAACATGAACATAGCGCACTATCTCGAAAGTAGTAGACAAAATCATGTTGGTTACCAAGTCTTCCACTTATTAATTCCTAAATATTTTTAAATTGTTTGAATTTTACATTTTACGAAATATAGTTGTATTATTTCACTAAAATTGATGCTAATTCATTAAGTCTGTTGAGTTTTTCTATGTTATATAGTATAATATTTACGGTTTAAAAATATTTTTAATCTTTATCTTTTGATTTTTTTGTTTTAAATTTTTAAATTTTTTTATGATTTTAATTTTTATAGTTATATAATTTAAATGTTTTAATTTTTTACTGATTTGATCATATAAATAATCAAAATATAATAACTTCTCAAGTCATGGTATTATTTAACATTTATCAAGGATCAACAATATTTCTTTTATAAAAATTAGAACTAAAATTACAAAAGAAAAATGGAAATTTTTTTTTAAAAATCTCATAAAATTTTAAAGCCAAAAACATATTTAGGTTAAAATTTATTTTATATAAATTAAATTATTATTATAAATATTATGAATATTAAAATATATTAAATTAATATTATTATTTTAATATAAAAATATGATATTATTATCAACATTTTATTTTATTAGTATAATGCATCACAATATTAGTATAAATTTACAATTTTTACTAATAATTTAATTTATGTTATAAAATACTATTCTCATAATGTTAAGAAATTTGTATAATAAATATATAATAATTTATACCACACTTTTTTTTAATCTTACTATCATATCACATACTTTTTTTTATTCTTATATCTTTTTATATTACATGTTTTGTAATCTCTATTTGATTTAGTAATAAAGGAAATCATATATATAACGCCTAACATTTCTCCCTATGCTTGTAATGAACAAATTAATATAAAAAATAATGCACATGTCAATTGTCCATTGATCATATAGCACTAAACATTTATCTTTCTAATGCTTAATGAACAATTAATATAAAAAAGTAATACACATGTCATTTGATCATAGATATGTGCTGTGTGACAACTTCAAAAAATCACTCATCACCAACTTTTGATTTGCTTGAGTCATCATCAATAAGACAGAGCCAGCTGAAGGGAGAAAAAGACAAACATGTAGATTAGGAATGCACATAAATTTGGCCTAAGAATGGAATGGAATATTATTATATATTATTAATATTTTTACCTATAAATAATAATTTATTTATATATCTCTCAAATTTAATAGTTATAAATTCTTTATATATATCTCAAATGTAAATGAGTGTAATGTATTTTTTTATTTATAAAAATAATTTTGCCTTATTATATAACTATGAGTAAATGTGTTAATTTGTTAATGGAATTCCGAAGCCGGGAACAAAGTGGAGCATTATTAATAATTTCATAGTGATATATTCCATCCTAAAAGGTATAAAAAATAATGTTAATTTCATTTCCCTTTCAGTTGTACCGCAGACGTTACATCAAGATATTCTCTTCTTTCATCTTCTTTTTCTTCCACTACCTTCACTTAAATGATCCTTTCTTAACCTTTTTCGCAGTTTAAAAATCATTTTTCAAAACAAATTAGGGACAACCAATTTTTCAATTTTTTAATATTTTTTTAAAAATTTAAAAATAATTTTATTGTTATTTATTATACATCTAATTATATCACATTAACATCTTACTGCAATGAAATATAATATATATATATATATATATTATAAAAAGATGAATATAATTAAAATTAATTTTAATTATATTTAAAATTAAAAATATATTTAAATTAAATAATTATATACAATTTTTTATGTGTGTCAATTTTTTGTTGTACAAATAATAGGACTATATTAGTATTTTTCTCTAAATATTGTTTTTTAAAGAACGTCAAATCTCTTTTATGTTGTGAATATTTCCCGGCCATCGCTATTATCCAACTTAACTTTGTGTGAACTTGTAAGGAGAGTCAGGTAAGGAGGGTAAGTTGGATGGATATATTTAGAAATTGAAGAAATTATTTTTTTAAAATATACAATTGACCTAGGTTTGACCATATATTTCGTCACTTTAAAAAAATATCTTTATTTAATTATAAGATAAAATCATTTTAAAATTTAAATTTAATCATGATTTAAAAAATTTAAAATTATGTTTTACTTTTTAAATCAGAATAAAAATAAGATATACGATAAAAAATTGATAATATATGATATAATTTATTATATTTTATATGTATTGTGCATTATAATAAATTAGATGAGATTACGTTATTCTATTTTATGTTTAAGATAAATTAAATAATGATAAGATATTATATAAATTATATTTAAATAAAAAATTATTTTTTATTAAAATTAAATATAATTTTATTAAAATAAATTTTAATTAAATATTTAAGATATTTTAATAAAAATAAATAAAAATATGATATTCTAACTTCTTTTTATCAAATCTTGAAAGAAACATGAGAGATGACATATCAAAAGAAATAATCGATAGATAAGAGATAAAAAATCAATAAAAAATAAAAAAAAAAAAATAACAAAATAGATAATAATAATAATAATAATAATAATAATAAAATTATTAATATTATTAATATTATAATTATTAATAAATTATTATTATTATTATTAAATATTTTTATTATAATAATAATTATTATTATTATTAGTTAGTAGTAATAATAATATTAGAATTTTACAGAATAAAAATTACATTAAATAATATAATAGGATAAAGTAATATAGGATAAATTTATCATATCCTACTAGTTAAACAAATATTAAAAAATAAAATAAGATAAAAAAAATTATTTTATTATGACCTCCAAATATATCATTAGTTTATTAAAATTAAGATGATTGTATTTTATATTTAATCTTTTTATTTTTTGAATTATCACTTTTTAAATGTCTCACTTAAATATATAATTTTATACAAGAAATTAGTAGAGATGTGAAATTAGCATATTATAGTAAGCAAAACTATATAGAATATAAATTTCATCTTCTGAATTCTGCTTTCATTTTATTTTGATATTAAATTTATTATTTTTTTATTCATATAAGTAATAGATTGTTTATTATATAATTATTTTTTACCATTTTCATCTTTTTTCTATCAATTTTATATATAAATTTTGAAAGCAAGTTGAAGGTTAGATAAAATAGCATAAATCATGTTCTTTGATTGTTTCAAGTTTAATTTGATAAAAAATTATTATTTTTTATTTTAATTTTATTTTAGTACAAAATATTTATATATTTTTGCATATATAAAATGAATATTTGTTGGCAAATAATAACACTTGGATATTTTGGAGAGAAATTCAATCATAAAAAATATCTCTTGTATGTAAAGTTTGGTCTTAATGTTCTAATGTTTTATTATATTTCATGAAGATCAATAAATTAATTTAAAACTATATATGATCTAACGTATAAAAGAGATAGTCTTGATGTTTTTATATACCACACATCTTGGATCAATTCTTTCAAATGTCTTACTTGTCGGTGGATTTTTCTTTTCTTTCTCTCAACATTTAATTAAATTTTTTTTACTTAGATCTCAAATTTTAATTAAAATATAAAGTAAGGAGCATTATAACAAATATTATTAGCAATTATTCATCTACATGCTATTATACTTTATACAACTTGATTAATTTGATCTTTATGTGATTCAAAATCTTTTAGTAAAAAAGTTGGGACAACAAGCTTAAATTTCAAAATCAATAAATATTATTTTTCATCTTTGTGAATGAGTCTTAGTATAAGATATTGTCACTATAATTCTATTTAACATAAGTATAATACTATGAAAACTATCCTTTATTTATTTAAATTTAAAGAAAATTTATATTTTAAATTTTCTTTAACAGTTAATTTATACCTTTGATTTTTTTTAAAAAAATATTGTAGAAAATTTTATCAAATATTTTCAATAGTTTAAAAACTAGAAAATTTATTTTTATTGATCTTGTTGAATAAGATGATGTAAAAAAATATATATATCTAAAGATAAACATGTAAATTAGGATAAAAAAAATTTTCATGACAACATGACAATATTACATTTGAATGATATTTTTCATGACTTAAGTTGGTAGTTTTTTAATTGGATTAGTTGAAAGTAATATCTTGATATTATATATTTATGTTTCGGATAAAATCATCTTGTTTTTATTTACTTTTGTAACTTCTAGTTTTTTCATTGCTATAAACATTTAATACATGCTTTCGTTAAAAATAAATCACTTAGGAAAAGGAAAAAATTTTCTAATAAAAATTCCTACTTAAAACGTTTACGATGAGAATCACTTAATGAAAATGTCAAAATTTCAATAATTTACTTCATCCCCTATAATAAGTATTTAGTTGGAATAAATAGCATTGCTTATTCATGTGCGTGTATTTTATTTCTAATGGTAAAGATTATATATATTGATTACAGAAATAATGGTTAAACACTAAAACACTCAGGTTTGGTAATATATATTAGAAATTAACTTATTATCAATAAAATAAAGAAGGATGATGTTAATGATTTAAGTGATCAAATTTAAAACTTAAAGGTATTATTTATCTTAAGAATTTTATCAGAAAATAGTTTTTAAAGGATTGATGCAAGTCTAACATCTCAGAATTACAATGTAGGTTTTTATTTAATGTAGGAAGAATTTATTAGGAAAAAAGATGATATTTATAGCTAAAATAAGAGTAATTTTACTCAGAAGATAGTTAACTTAGACCATTCTTTACTCTACCTCACACTAATAATGACATTAATGAAAACAGTTTTTAATTGTTCTTTACTCCTTTTTTTTTTAATGATTGGAAATGGAAAGTTATTTCAAGTGTTTATTATGAAAGCATTCTATTATGAAGAAAATAATTTCTTTTCAAGTATGTATTGTTAGGATATAGCTTTATATATGTCCACATTTGTTTGTAGTAAACATAATTAATGCATAATGTAACAATTTTCTTTGGTTCTCTGTTTTCATCTTTTTCTTTCTTTCTTTGCTTTTGCTGCTTTCTAAGCCTAACATAGTATCATGAGCTATTTTTTTCACTAGCATCACATCCATTAACCACCTTCACACCTTTAATCTAGTTCTTTTCAAGCTCACTAACTATCTACCATGGAAACATCAGGCTCTTTGGCACCATTAAATGTTATAACCTCTTTCCTATATAATCGATGACCCATTTATCCAACCATGGCTCACTAGTTATTCTTGATCAAGATCCTCTCATTTCAACTTCTCACTAGCTCTCCTCCATGACAAAGCCATTATACTTACAATGATCAGTTTCATGATGATCCATCAATTATGGCATAAGCTTGAAACTTTGTTCTTCTCCAAGACTGGAGCTTAGGTTAAATAGCTTAAAGTTTAGTTGAAGTCACTTTGGAAAGATTCTCTCTGCTAGTGCTTATTTTCTACTTGTTTAAAAAATTGTTGACTCCTTTGAGTCGTTGACCATTCTATATCCACCAAAGAACATATTAAAGTCATTCTTGATGGTCTTAATGAAGAATATGATTCTTTTGTAACCTCCATTATCTCCTGCACTGACCATTATTCTATTGATGAAATTAAGTCCTTCATAGTCAAGGAAGAATGCCTTGAATATCATCGTATCTTTTCTTCTCAAGTCAATCTTTTTCAAGTTTCCAAGAATTCTTCTTCTTCTTCTTCTTCTTCTTCTTCTTCTTATTCTTCTTCTTCTTCTTCTTCTTCTTCTTCTTCTTCTTCTTCTTCTTCTTCTTCTTCTTCTTCTTCTTCTTCTTCTTCTTCTTCTTCTTCTTCTTCTTCTTCTTCTTCTTCTTCTTCTTCTTCTTCTTCTTCTTCTTCTTCTTCTTCTTCTTCTTCTTCTTCTTCTATCTAAGATATCTTTTCAATCCTCTAATTACGGTCAATCTCGAGGCCGACCTTTCTTCTACAATTCTTCCATGGTTCTTATTCTTGCAGAGTTGATGTTTGTTCGCCTTCTTCCTGTTTTGTCATATGCCCCGAAGGTAAATTATATGGTAAAATTAGTTATACCTCCTGGGTTTATTACCATTTATACAATCGCCACTTTTCCAACCCCTTCTCAAGATCTACTCCATCTAACAACTCTCACAAAGGGGTAATTAGTTATTCATGAAGATAAACAGTTCACAAATATCTATAACATATAGTATATAAAAGAAATACATAACAAACATTTTCAAAAAACTGATAATTGTTTTGAGTTTGCATAGCACTAGTATTACTCCCACCAAAATCCTACGAGAGGATACCGAAGGAAGAACAAAGAATGGAGAGGTTAGAAATGAGAAATTGGGAAAATGTAAGGTTGTGTTAGAGAGAGGGATGTCACTCTCCTGAGGAGAGGGGTGAACTCTTTGAGGGGAGAGGTGTTGGTGTTGAGATATGTTACTCCTATGTAGAGAAGGAGTGTTGAGAACTATGTCAGAACCTCTTTTTTATCGGTGCAAATTTAGGATTTTCAACATCGTGAATCGGGCCCGGCTCTAGCTTCCTATCATCATCATAATCATTCTAGGTCTCCAAAACCCTGTAAGGTTGACTATGATGCTTCTTACGTCACAAGGGTTGATGTGGCACTGCTTGTTGATCGCTTCACATGTTAGAACAGTTGTGCTAAGTTGGCACTAACGTACTTAGGTCTGCACGGTCGTGCTAGTTCCTTAAGGGGAATTTTGGCCTTTTCTACTCCTTTGTTATTTTATATTGCCTTTTGTCTTCTTTTTGCCTTAAAATTTGCCTATTTTTATATTCTATTTGCTTGACCATTCTTATAAAAGTAAGAGATATTAGGTGTAATTACAAATGAAATTATGTTCAATCATGCAGTAATTATGTTTAAAACCCACAGATAAAGTAACAAAATGACAATTTATCAAATGTTTTTCCTCATTTGGTAACATATACATTGTTTGCAATATTACCTTTGACAAATCTCCTTTTCCTTTAAAGACTTCGATTATACATATTTCTCCTCCTTCATATTCTAGTCAGCATGCCTCTCTCATCCTAGCTATTCCACTTGCTTGTCTTCCCTTATCCCTTACTGATTATCCACCTACTCCTTCTCCTTTTGATCCTTTCTCTCCTCCAATCCACTCTACCACATCTTCCTTGTCTTCCTTGGTTCTTGTTGACAATCACCATGTTATGGTTACTCGTAGCAAAGATGGTATTTTTAAACTCAATCTCTTCATAGCTTCCTTTGATCCCACTTGTCATCATCAAGCTCTTACCCAACCTCACAGGCTCAAGGCTATGTAAGAATAATTTCAATCTTTGCTCTGGAACAATTCCTATACCCTTTGATCACCAACTCATTGGATAAAAATAGGTTTATCACACCAAAAATAATCTTGATGACACCATTCTCAAGCACAAAGTTCATCTTGTTAGCACAAGTTTCCATCAGCAACAAGGACTTAACTATCCTGAAACCTTCATCTTGATTATTAAACATACCTCCATTCAAGTTTTCTTTATTCTTACCCTTTCTTGGCAGTGGCTTGTCCTCCAAATTAATGTTAGTCATGCTTTCTTAAATGGTGATCTTGCTGAAGATGTTTACATGATCCAACCCCTGATTTTAGCCTTAGTGATACCACTCTTGTTTTCAAATTACATAAAACCATCTATGGCCTTAATCAGGCACCACAAGCTTGGTATGCTAAGCTTAATAGTACCATTATCACTTTTGGCTTCCAATTTTCCAAAGCCAATAGCTTCCTCTTTATTCTCCAAACTCCAACTTCATCTACTTATATTCTTGTTTATGTTGATGACATCTTAGTTACTAGTAGTTTTGTTTCATATATTTACTCCTTTACTCAAGAACTCAACTTTGTCTTTATTCTCAAGGACTTTGGTCCTCTTCACTATTTTTTAGGCATTAAGGTCTCTCACATGAATTTCAAATGCCTTCATCTTTCCAAGACCAAATACATTTGTGATATTTTCCAACGTATTTATATAGAGTCTTCCAAAACCATGTGTTATAATCTCCATATTTTCATTCATCATGGAACATCCTTCTTTGACCTATCTCTCTACAAATTCATTATTGGTTCCTTGCAATATGCTACTATCACTTGTTCAAAAATTACCTATTGCATCAACACGATCTTCCAATATATGAATAATTCTCTTAAGGAACATTGGAAAGGTGTGGAATGTATCCTTCATTGTCTAAAAGGAGCTTCTTCTCATGGTTGAACTTTTCATCCATCCCTCCATTTCATCTCATAACTTAGTGCAATTTAGACTAAGGGTCAGATATTGATTATGGAAATTCTACCTCAAGTTATTACATGTATTTTGGTAGAAACTTTATTAATTGATCTTTTAGGAAGAAAAATTTTGTAAGTTAATCCTTCGTTGAAATTGAGTATTAATGTCTTGCCTTCACACTCACCAAACTCACATGAATTCAATCTCTTGTTATTAAATTTTATTTGTTTACTCACCTTATCCTGAATAATATAGTATAACAACATTGGTGTTGTTCAACTTTTTGCTAATCATGTTTTTTTATCAACATACTAAGAATTTTGATATAAATCTTCATTTTATTTGAAAATATGTTACAAATTGTAAAATTAGCATTCATCACATTTCTTCTTTTCATTAGATGACTGACAACCTAATCAAATTACTTTCAAGTACTAAGTTTCATAATTTTCATTGTAAACTTGAGTTTTTACTCTTTAGATCCTTAGTTTAAGACAATGTTAGGATACATCAATATATATATATATATATATATATATATATATATATATATATATATATATATATATATATATATATATATACCACATGCATTGTAGTAAATACAATTAATGCATAATATAATAATTTTTTTTCTCTTCTTTCCCTTTCATGCCTTTTTAAATTTAATATATATCATTTTAAAAATTTTAATAAAAAAAAAAATTAAAAATACTTTCAAGATATTTTTTTTAGTCCAAAAATTCATGCATTCCATTTTTTTTTTTTAAAAATGATGCTTAAAAAAAGTTTCAACCAAAAAATAAGTAAATAAGACAGTTGGTAAAGGAAGAACGTAAGGTAAAATAACTTTTTCATAAAAGCGTTATACTATAACATTCTTATGCAATAAATAACTTTTAGTGTAAAAAAAAAAATTGAAAAAAAATGGAATCTCGCAGTGGCTATGAGATATCTTTAGAATATAAATAAAAACTGTCGGTAAAGCAATTGAAAAACACACCTAACTACAATTTTGTATTCAATTTTTTTTATCATTTATATTATTTTTATAATTATTTTTTATTATTTATTTTGAGATAGCTTTAAATTTATTTTATTGTACTTACAAGTTTGAATTTTAAAATTTAAGATTAAAAATTTATGCAATTAATAATATTTAAAAGACACTTGAAATATGAAATATTTATGTAAAATTATTTTTATAAAAAACTCTTAGTTAATGGTTTAGGATTAAACATAAAATTTGTATTTAAAAATAAATTAGTATAAATTTTATTATTATTTTTCTATTTTTTAAATCTTTTATCATACTTACTTTGACAAAAATTTGGGTTGAGATCTTAGTGTTTTCCTGTAAACTATTTAGTTGTGGAAACATCTTCAAAGTTCAAGTGTTTGCGTCGCTTAAGACATGCGTTTTTTAAATGCTTATTAAAATAGTTTTTTATAATGGTTTTAGAAAAAAACAATCAACATTTTTTTTATGTTTTTAATTATTTTTATGTTATAGTTTTATATATATATATATATATATATATATATATATATATATATATATATAAAAGGAGATATAAGTTATTTTAAGAATAATTTTAATTAGAGTTATTCAATTTAATAAATTTTATTATTTTAATTGTTAAATTAATAAATTATATTATATAAAATATTTTTATATAATTTCATAAAATTTTAAAAAATTAATATTTTATTAAATAAATTTAAATTAACAGATATTATAAAAGATATATTATCTACTAATTTAAATTTATTTTTTTCAAATATCAAATTTTTTAAAATTTTATAAAATTTTAAAAAAATAATTTATATAATATAATTTATTAATTTAACGTTAAATTGATAAAATTTAATTATTTATAAAAGTTATCAAATAGAATAACTTTAATCAATAAATTAATAAACTAAAGTTATTAAATAAAATAATTCTTATTAAAATTATTCTTTCAATAATTTGATCTTTTCTTTTTTCTTTATATATATATATATATATTTTGTAAATAAGATTCATAATTTTTTAATAAAATTAATTTTTTTATTTTATTAATTAAATTTTTTATATTTTTTCTTAAAATTACCATATCGAATGTCACTTAAAATAAAATAATTTAATTTATTTCTTTAACCCTAATCTCACGTCCTATTTGATTTTTAAAATTTTATCAAAATTTTACTCAATTTTTTATTTATAAAATCTTAAAATTCTTTCAATATATATTTTGAAATTCCATCATGAATTTTCAATTATTCAAATGAAAATAAGATGTCGAAATTTTTAGGTGAAAAAAAAATTGAGAAAATAGAAAAAAAAAATTTAGTTTTAAAACTAATAGAAATTGATTTATGGGGAACAAAAATTAAGGAGACCAAATTACACAGAATTGTAAATTTAAAAACCTAAAAGTCTCACGTTTCAAAATGAATTCTATTTTGAAACCTAATTTCTCTCAAAATCAAAATTACCCATCACATAATTGATTTTGAGAATAGAACTAAGTTGCAAAACCACTTGATGCCCTCTAAAATCTAAACATACCCACATTCACTTTGTCATAAATGTTGGGCTTCAACGAAGCAGGTAGAACTATAGGCAGACCACAATTTAAAGAAAAACAACAGCCAAATGGCCAGTATTGAGCTCACACTATAGGCTGATTAATTTAAAGATGAAACAGGAAAAATGAAACCCGGAGAAAGAAAAGATGTCTCATATTAATTAAAAATATAATTATAAATTTTTTATGAGATTTAAATAATTACTTTTTAATTAATTGTTAAAAATAAGTTAAATTTAGTTTATTTGTAATATAATTAGACCTGATGTATTTTTAACATAGTATCTAGATTTGTCTAATTTCAATGTTATTATTTTATATTAATTAAAATATAGTTAAAATATCTTTTATAAGATTTAGATAGTATTTTTTTAAACTAGGACTGGTTAATTTCTAATCAAGTTATTTATTTTAATATTATATAAATTAATTTTAATATACTTATTTTTATATTTTTAAACATGATTTAACTATATATAAAATTAATCTTGATTATATATTTTAATTAAATATGTATTTTTTATTAAAAATTATAAAATTAATTTTTTATTATAGATCAAGCAGCTACTAAGTAATGATATATAGACCTAATACAAAATGAAAAGGAAAAAATAAAATTTATATAATATATTTTTTATTTTTATTATATTATTTATTATATCATATATTGTTATTATAATTTTTGTTGTAGAGTTTCTCAAAGGAAAAGAAAGTGCCCCTTGAACATGTTGCATCATGTCCATAGGCATGATGCGCAGCACTATAAGTTGCATGAATGTGATTAGTGGAGCGCATGTACAAAAGAAACTCCTTTGCCGTGTAGTGTGACAATTAGTGAAAGCAAGTGATGTCATATACATAGACTCATAATCTCCCTCCCTCTCATTTATATATTAAATTTATAAAATTAATATTATAAATTTTATTATGTAAATTATATTTATAATATTTTATAAAATTTAAAAGAGATTTAATATTTTATTATATAATTTTATTTTAATAAATATTAAAATAAATATATTATTTATTAAAATAAAATTATACAATAAAATATAAATTGTTTTAAATTTTATAAATAATTTTTATTAAAAAATTTTAAATTTATTTAGTTAACTATTAAATTGGTAAAATTTAACTTATTAAAAGAGATATGAACAAAGTAATTCTTAACATAAATTATTTTTAAAATAAATATATAAAATATTGTAAGATATTATAATATAAAAATATAAAAAAAATAATAATAAATAAATAAGAATGTGTAATATATAAGATGTCAAAACATAGAATAAGTTTAAAATATAAATTAAATATGTGAAGAGTAAATAAAAATAAATCAAATTAAATCACCAACTATTAATATTATATTACTTTAATAATTAAAGGAGAAAAATAATAAAATTCAAATTCAAGATGTTATATAAACTATTCTAATTTTAATTTATCAATATTAGATTAATTTGAATGACTTGATACGTACATTTTAAATTGTTTCATTAGATATATCAATTTTAAATAAATCATACTTTAACATATTGTT
Organism: Canavalia ensiformis; assembly: GCA_026541065.1. Lineage (NCBI taxonomy): Eukaryota > Viridiplantae > Streptophyta > Magnoliopsida > Fabales > Fabaceae > Canavalia > Canavalia ensiformis. The sequence goes on from JAMKYM010001005.1 coordinate 366,201, forward strand.
TAAAAATATGATTTAAAAAAAAATAGAGAAGAATAATTTTTTATTTTTAAATTAAAAAATTATATATTATATAATGATAAATAAACAATTAATACATTAAATTTATGCTAATTGATTATTTTATATCTTCAATTTTTAAAATTAATAAATTAAATTGTTTTTCTCAATAAATTAAAATATATTTATTTAAAATAAAAATTAACCTGTTCTTTTTTTTTTGTCAAAATCCTCTATTCCAAACAATTTCTAACAAAAGAAATTAATTATAAAATTTTTCTGTTTTCTATTGCAAATTTTTTTATTTTAATTTATAAATAAATGATAAAAAAACATTTTCACTTTCAAAGATGGGAAATTGACTATAGTAACTAAATATTTTATATATTTTAAAAGAGTCATATTCTCGATCATTTGATAGGAAAGTGTTTTAATTAGATATGAAAGATTTTAACAACAAACATCACCTAAATTCAATAGGCCGTTCAAAAAAGAAAACAAAAAGAAAGAAAGACCAACGATTATTATCATATCTTGTGGGCTATATAGCCACACGAATTAGATCAGAAAAGAAGAGAAATCTTACACATAATTACTCCTTTAAAAAGCACTCAAGTGCCAAACAAAGTGTCTATCCAGCTATTCTTAGTCAATAAATCATTATTTAATAAGTATCTCTTTTAGTTTTTATTTTCATCAGATGGCTTTAGCTATAAAATTTAATTAAAATATATTACCCTTATAAAAATTTCGTATACTATCATTAAATTATAAATTATTATATAATTAAAAATTATTAAATTTTATTATAATTATATTAAAAATTATATATGAAAAAGTTTTATTAATTAATAATATATTAAAATTAAACTCTTATTATATGAGAAGAATTTTTATCCTTCACTTCTCCATTTTCCGTTTCATGCTAAGTCCAGAAGGACTTTATAAAATCATAAAAAAATAAATATACTCTTAGTGGGGGTTTGTGATCATATCTTATAACCACATGAATTAGAATGGAAAGGAGAGAAAATCTTAGTCTTGATTCTTTGGTTCCTAATCCTTCCAACTTCTTCCTCTTCTGATTCTTTCATCCCTCTTAATAATTATTCTTTTGTCTTGTTCTCTGATATTGCAATTCCTCCATTCGCTTACCTTCCTCCACCAAAATTATTTTTAACCTTGCAACTTATAGATTCAATATAAATGACGTTTATTATTGTATCTAAAGATTATCCATATAACTAAAAAATGAACTAATTTACCTCGTTCTAAAATAACTTAATAGAGAATACCAACAAAATTTGATCGGTTTAACTATTTTTAACAAGAATTACAATATTTGTATAAAAAAATTTATAATAATTTTTATAACATTTAATTTTTTATTTTTTTCTATTATATTAATTATTTATCTTACTATAAATTTTTTCTACAATTTCTATTTTTTTTAGACTTTATTGTTCAAAGTTTGTTATGAAAATTCAATTTCTATTTTAATAACAAGTAAACTCTCTTAGCAACCTTCAAAAGTATGTAGGTTCAATATTTTAATTTTTGACTTCTTGTGTTTTCGACATTTTAAATTTTTATTTTTTGGTTAATTTAATAAATTATAATTTTTTATAACATGAAAAAAATTAAAACAGAAATTTGAATAATATATGTGAAAGAGCAAAAGATAATAGAATTTAAGAAAACAGAAAATAGTAATTAATAAATACTGTTTTATCTAACTCTAATATCATTTTAAGTTATTGATTAAAAATTAAAATTAATTTTTATGAAAAATAAAATATTTAGAAATTGGAAGTTATTTATTTTTAAAGTATTAACATTATATATTTTTTATATAAGTATTTAAAAATATTTTATAGGATGTATTTTATGTTTTAGATATTACTTAATAATATGTTTTATTAACTGTCTCTATATTTTATAAAAAATTATGAAACAAAATTAAATAAAATTAATAATTTTAAAATATAAAAATTTAATTTTTATTTAACAAGTGAAAAAACTAATAAGATGTTAATAAAAATATTATTTTCAGTTTTTATAAGAAATAATTGTTAATATTTTTATATAATATATAAATTATATTTTATGTTTTAATATATTAATTATTATTTTACATTCTTATTTCGTTGTAAAATTAATATTAATGAAATATTTACTTATTTTTATATTATTAATTGGATAGAATATTACCGTGTTCAGCGTTGGTGGTTGAAACATGACAAAAGGCAAAACATGGAGTTGAAGTGACCAGACACAGCTAGTTGTCGTGTTCCATGTGGTGAATGTTGGATCCTGGTTGGCTGGGATATCTTGGAGAGATAAGTGAATAAGAATTTATAAAATAAAATAAAAATTGAATAATAGAATAGAAAGATTAAATTATTTAAATAGATAAAATTAAAAATAATTTTTATATAAATATTTAATAAAAATACGACATTAATAAAAGAATTAATATAAATTTTAAAAAGTAATTTTTTATATTTTTTATTAATATAAAATTATTTATAACTTTTAATATAAAATATTCAATATTTTAAAGTTAAAAAAATCGAAAAAAAAAACCTCTTCTCCCTGCTCAAATTTACGGTTAAGAGGAACGGATTATTTTTTACCATGTGATGTGGAGTTATATTAAAAATATTTTTTTAAAATTTTTAGTTGAAAATTTGTTAAATTTTTTTAAAATATATGAATTTATATATAATTAAATTTATACTATTAATATATTTTATTTTTTATTTTTCATCTATTCAAATAAAAAATTATTTTTTTATCTTTTTATTTCTATCTATTAAATTAATTTTTTTATATTTTTATTTTTTTATGATCTAAACAAAACATAATAATATGTTGCACAATAAATAAATTAGATGCTTAAGATAAATGAAAATTTTTTATTTTTTAAATCAATTTTTAAAATAAAATTTTTTTGTCAAAAATAATTTTAAATTGATTTTTAATACATTTTAAAAATAACTTTTTTCTAATTATTAAAATAAAAAAAATTTCTTTATTGTTTTTTTAATTTTAAAATATTATTATTTTTAATTCTATCAAATCATATTATTATTATAATATGTAGTTAATATTGTTAAATAATCATTATTATTATAACTATTACTATGACCACAACCAACGTCATTCAATTACAATCATCATCATCTTCATCATCATTATTATTATTATTAATATTACTATCATAATTATAATAATAATTTATTTTTATTATTTTAAAATTTTAATCTTTTATTATTTTAAAAGAATTTGATACAATTTGTATGCATTTATTTTTATAAATTTATAATAAAATAAATAATATTTTTAATATATAAATTATATTTAATTTATAATATTATAATATATATATATATATATAATTTTATGTAAAATAAATATTGAATAATACAAAAATTATCATAATAATAATATAAAAAATTATTTATTTTATATATTAATTATTAAATAATATCAAACAAAAAATTGTGTGATTATATAAAATTCTTTCTATTATAACTACTATTATTATAATTATCATCATCACACCTACCATTACAATCATCATCATCATTATACATCTCAACTATCATGTTTTGAAAAAAAAAAAAGCAACTTAAGATTAGAGTCTTCTTCTACATTAACATTTCTATTACTTAATTGTTCATGTAAATACACTAACATCTTCATTAATTAATTGTTAATATAAATGGAATCTTTCATGATTATCAATGTAAAAATAAAAGTTTTCTACAAAAGCTAAAGTCTAAGTTTTTACTACCAATAACATCTATCCTTAAACTTATAGATGTTGTAATAATTAATTTAGTTTAAAACATTTTTTTACAAATGTTTCAATATAAGCTTTATATTATTTTTTTAAAATATTTTATCTATATAATAGTTTAAAATGTGTGTTGGAACAACTATATAATTGTTGTAATGAGATCTACTCAATGATTGGGTTTGGACCTCTCAAGAGCTCAATATAACTATACATAGTATAACATACTGTGTCAACCTTATGAAGTATACTCATGCAAAATTAGTACCGTAAGTGGCAAGGTTACACGATTGTGCAGACCTGTGCATAACCATGCACATTTTGGCACACCCATATAAATTTTGAGCATCATCGTGCATAATCCTAAACAAAATCATGCCAATCCTAAATAAATTCATGCATAATCTTGAGCTTGTCCATGTAGATCTAGTACCACTGGAAGGTGAGGAAGCACTTTTCAACATGGTTGTGCAAAGTTAAATATAGATCATGCATGACTATGTTTAAATGTTCAATTAAAAAGAGAAGCATAGTTTAAATAGAATTCTATCTCTTTTTCTATAAAAATAAGGTAGAAGCACACAAACAGGACACTTGTACCTATGTTTTTTTTCTTCTTTTAGGATTATGAATTTCCTTTTTGGATTAGTTCTTATTTTGTTATTTTATATTATGTGTAATTAATTCATAACCAAAAAATTTTGATGGTTTTTAAAATGTAATCTTTTTAGCCTTTATTTTTCTTTTTTAATTAATTTTTTTCTTATAATTGTACTGATCCTATTATTTTCTTTGATTGTCAATATTTGATCAAACTTAATAATTTTTAGTTAACAAAGTAAGAGGAATTATTGTTCCATTTGGTTGATAAATCTATAAAAAAAATTAAATCTATAGTTTTAGAGGATCAATTAAAACTGTAAATTTCTAATTAATTATTTAACTAAAATCTTGTTGATTCTTCATATTTTTTTAATTAATTATCTTGTGTGATCATTGAAGGTAATGATTAAAGGATATTATTATTGCTTGATTATTAAGTAATAGTAAAAATAGAATAATTGATTATTAATTAACATAATTGTAAGAAAATTAATGATAAAAATTGGGTAAATTCATCGATAAATGAGAGCCTAAACTTTCATTCATAGTCAAAACTGCTATATTGTGGAGTGTGTCTAAGTTTCTTAGTTTATCATTTCTTTTATTTTCTTAATATCTTTATTTAAATTTTAAATTACAACATCTCTATTTTTTATAAACTCAAAAGTTAAGAAACAATTGATCTAGTACTCATCTTATACTTATTAGATAACCTATGAGAAAATGATATTAAAGGTCTAAAGTATACTATTTTACTAACTTTAATGGATACATTTGCTTATAGATAAAACTCACAAGTCCTTAATACTTGTTCCTGGGTGTAATATTAAAAAAAAAAAAAACGTCAAGTGGCAAGTGGCAAATAGCAACCGCTTGCCGACTACACCGCACACATCGACACCGGTATATAAAGAAAAGGTGCAATTGAATCTCAATTGCAAATTGATAAAAGGGGAAGGGAGGGGTGCAATTGAATTTGAATGGAAAATTGACGAAATTGAAAGCTAGAGGCAAATTGTAGAATTGGTGGAAGTGAGGCGCAGTGCATAGCAGAGGCTAGAGACTTCGTCGAAGAAATTAAAGAAAATTACATCGGTATTCAAATTCTAGGTAAGGGAAGGAGACTCAAGTAGAATATAGGAGTAGTTATAGAGTCCCTTACTCTAAAATGAAATTTATTAATTGTATGATAAATTTATGAGTTGAATTTAATTATGTCTTAATTTAATTTTGGGCACATTTAATTGTTTATAAGGGTAGTTCTAGAGCCCCTTACTCTAGAATAAATTTATATTAATTATGTGATAGTATAAAATTTATCTGTGAATATATTTAAATTTGAATGCAGGTAAAATATTATATAATTATAAATTGAAGATTAGACTAGTTAGGAATTAAATTGAGTAACTTAGGAGGAGGGGAATGTGATATAAAATTTTATGTGCCCAAAAATATATATAAATTTATTTATAAATTATATTAATAAATTTTGTAGGAAATATAAAATTAAATACTCTTATATAAATTAATATAAATTATAGGTGTTATAATATTTACATGTAGAGCTGCAGAGGAAGATTTTAAAATAAGGTCCTACTTAATAATTTTAAGTTCTACACATATTCCGAGTAATAAATATAGGAGGAGTATCCAATTAATAAATTTGAACAAAAAAGGAAATCACCTAATATTTTATAAAAATGTTTAAAATCTAATACCGTATGATAGGTATTATTTTCCCTGCTAATATATTCCTACGTTATATAAAAATATAGTTAACAGTTAATTGGCCTTTTCATATATAAACCATTGTGTTTAACCCTTAGTATAAAGAAATAAAATACAAAACTATCGGAGGAGATTGTATTAGTAGTTAATTTATATAAAATTATTGACCTAAGTTTTAAGGGATATTTATCAAAGGTTGGGAATCTCGTTTAATTGGTAGAAAATATAATTAAACGTTGAAATATATATATATATATATATATATATATATGTAAACACTCAATTATGTTCGAGGCTCCCAATTGTTAAAATTAATCAAGAAACCAATGTTAAATTAAACAATAAACAGAAGATAAAATAGAAAAAGCGAAAAATAAAAATTGAGAAGTAAAATTTATAACAAAAAACAAAATAAGAAAAAAAAATCTGAAATAAATATAACATAATAAAAACAAAAAATCGGAAAACTAAAATATACTATAATTTAAATAATAAAACAAAAAAATAAAGAAGGAAAAATAATAAAAAATTCAAGAAATAATTAACTAAAAATAAATAACAAAAAATAATAATAATATAAAAAAGCTAATATAACAGAAAAATAAAAAATAATAAATAAAAAGAGAGAACAAAAATAAAATCAGTGCAGCTATTCTTTAGGGGGAGAAAGAAAAGAGATACATGGTCTTTGATTCTCAAGAACTCAAGGACTGATTCCAAGGATATCAGGTAATAGCTTGAACGCTTCTCTCATGTTTAAACATAATAGTAACATTGTTCGAGTTACGATTTGAAATTCAACGTGTACTTGTTAGTCTAGGTTGATGCTTTACTGGTTTCTAGTTGTGATACTTTACTGGTTTCTAGTTGGAATTCAAGGTCTATTATTCTGTGGAATTAACTTAGAAACTATCCACAATCCATAATGTGAATCATTGATTATTTTGATCCGTGAGTTAGTAATACTGTGGCTATGAATGAGTTCGACCACTGCTCAAGATTTGACAAAACTACTGGAAGAATAATTTGATGTCCTCTTCTTCATGATCATATTCAATTTTAAAACTAGTAGAGGATTTGTGGTCTCACTATCGTCTCTCATCGGTCCTGTGAAGTAAAGTTGATCATAGCTATTAGTTTTCTAATTAAGATTCATGCCATTATGCTGTGAGAATATGCCCGTATATGACGCACAGAACCATATGTCACTTGACATAAATCTGCTGAGAAGTATAGTTGATTGCTTCCTAGAAGCAATGGTGAGTTAAAGCTGCCATAAATGTTTCAGCATGAGTTACTCCCAAAGTTTTCATGCTCTGTGAGGTTCCAGTAAACGGGGTTCAAACATATAAGACTCATACCAGTGATCACCTTTGCCATGATTGCGGAACCAGAGAGGAGGGCAGGAATGTTTTAGTACCAAGACAGTCACCCTTGAGGAGGTTATGCCCATTAATACCAAGTATCAGAGTTCACTACCGCCCCTGAAAGAGAAGAAAATCAAGACTCTGGCGTTGGTCTAGGGGCTATCCGGTGAGCAATCGCAATTACAAGAGTCATGCTATGGTCAGGAGATGACTAAGCAATGCATGCAAACCATATCTCATGCATATATAAGAATCAAGGTGCCTCCGAAAAGGAAAACCAGAAATAAAGGGGCCCCATGGGTTCCATCGATACTTTTCGACCAAATACCTGGCCTAGTCCTTCATGGTGAGTACAAACGGTGGTGGGGCACACGCCGAAACATTGGTACACAGTTGCCAGTTGACAAACCCAAGATCACAAGGATATGGTGTCTGGTTTCAGCGAGGGCCGTTTTGCCAGGATAATGCACCACTCCTGAAGATCACCATTGTTGGTAGACTTTCAGGAATTTCCTTTGCTAATGGCTAGGTACAAAAGCTGCCATGTCGAACCCTTGCACCTATACTCCCCCTGATGTGGTGCAGATCACGTCATTTATTATCCTGGCTCACAGTTTTGATTCATGGATGTTTTCCCTGGAAATGGTGAGGTTAGAAACCCCACCTTTGTGCTCAATTCCACCACTGACTTCGTCACTACCGGTTAAGAGATAGAAGGATTCTATAGAGTCAAAGACAGGCCAGAACACTCCATTGGTTTCCATAATATGATACATTCCACCCCAAACATCCTATGGTGAATGATGGAATCGATTGATCAAGCAAAGCGGGACGTTAGTCACTAACTGTGTAACAAAAGCCGGACGTTGGATCTCAAGACTTCAGCTCGTGGGTGTAGTAATGTGCCATGCAGAGGTCCTACAATCTTCACAAGATCCCAAGAACCTGCCTCATTTAGGGTACCCGAGCAGTGCATCATTACCAGTGGTGGGCTCGTTTCCTTGGCTCATGGACTGCTACCATGCTCTCTGAGATATGATTCAAATAGTCTCGAGAATAGCCTACCCATGAAACAAATTATACATTGGTCGTAAGAATCAGTATAGGAGGAGATATGGCATTAGTCTTAAGGGTTTCGAAGGAATCCAACACGTAGATTGCCATGATTCTGGAAGAGTGGCATGAAACAATTGGTTAAGCAATGAAGACCTTGGTTCGGAGAGAATGAGGAGGAAAGGACCGATCTAAAGCTTTTACATAGAAAAGGATGAAACTCCATGCAGCGTACAGACCATAACTTCATGTCGAAGTATACTTTAAAATTGATTTAAGGCATAAAAAACCCAGCTAGCTGCTCAGCTCAAGTGGTCAGCCCCACCCATGCCCATGCTGAGGTTGCTAGATTCGAGTCTCACCGAGACACCTTTTCTTTTAATATGTGTATTTGAGAGTTGATCAAGCATTATAGTTTGTCCAGGATGTTAAACACTCAACCAGGTGCTTAGCCTAGTGGTTGGTGCACCACCTGGACCGCCACGACCTGGGTTTGAAACCCCCTAGAGGCAAATTTTCCTTTTATAAATAGCATGAGCCGTCCAAAGAGCCAAATAAGTCGCCGAGCTAGGTAAGCCGAATGAGCCATTATGCTAGAGACTGAACGAGTTTCCCATTACACTGGGGAATACGTAGGTTCTTCGGAACGGGAAAGTAGGGTGCCTAACATCTTCCCCACTCGTAACCGGGTTTTTTCCAAATCTTTTTCCCTTAAATAAAAATTTGATGGCGACTCCACATTATAAAAAAATGTTTTTTCAAAATTTTAGCGTGTGCGCCGTCTTGTCGGAATTACGGTTGCGACAGATGGTGACTCCACTGGGGACATTAGAGAGTCAAGCCCGTTAGATTGAGTGTACATTGTATTTGATCCCTTTTTGTTTATTTGAACGATTCCTCTTTTTTTTAGTCGCACGATTTATTTGCTTGTTTATTTGTTTGTCGGATTATTCTCTATATAACCCTAGGATAGACAAACAATAAACTGCCATATATCTGTACAATTTTCCCAATTGCAGGAATCCCAAAATTGTGTGCCCATACATTACTCATATGCATTTATCATGAGTGGGGTCCTATACCCGGGTCTGAGTGCAACATAGGATTAGAGGGATCTAGTGGTGTTACTTTGGGGCCTACGTCCTATTTGACTATCACGAAAATCTCAACTAGAGTGCGTCCTATTTGTAATGCCCTACAACTGGTAGCTTTTTCTGCTGTTGTAGCAAGCATTATGAACTGGAACTTAGCTCTGGTAACCTATTATACCTCAGGATTACAAATCACCTTACGAGAGGTTCATGCATAAAAAGCCTTAGACCCTTAGGGCAGGTAACCCACATAAGAGGCAAGAAGGGCACACACCCCTTTCATGATATATGCACAGACATTTACTTGAACGGAATCATCCAAGACGGAAGAAATAAACCATTATGTTTAACCCTTAGTATAAAGAAATAAAATACAAAACTATCGGAGGAGATTGTATTAGTAGTTAATTTATATAAAACTATTGGCCTAAGTTTTAAGGGATATTTATCGGAGGTTGGAAATCTCGTTTAAACTGGTAGAAAATATAATTAAACATAGAAATATATATATATATATATATATATACGTATAATATTGAACAAATCAAATAATCGATTGAGGACTAAGAGGTCCTATCCCTTGAGAATACGGTAATGCCTTCAAGGTGAGATAGAAATAGGATTTAGAGCAATTAGTTGACATGCATCATTTGCATAAAATTGTTTTGTGAATTATAATGGGATAATGTGCAAGCCCTTCTATGAAAGGAAGTTGGGAAGTCTAAGGGTCGGTTCACATGAAAGTAGACCGAAATTCATGATAGTAGGAACTTCCAAGCCTAAGGGGTACGTGAGCTGAGTTTGAGCCTCCCAATGGGGTTGCTCCTTGTAGCCGGGACTGCTCTAGTCGGACTTAGCTGCCTCAACAATACCCTGACGATTAAATCATTGGTCGAGCAATTTAAGAATATTGTGGAATGAGAATGATGATGATTTTAGTGTTACCAAGGGCACACTGTGATTTGAAATTGGATTCCGGTACCTCTATTATTCTGGTAAAGTTGTAAAGAGGTTTAGGACCCACGTAATCTGCGTATCTAAGTAAGATGACCAACTTTAGATTGTAGAATCATGGCATAGTAATTTAAAGGCGACAAACTCTCGCTAATATTTTAAAATTAGATTTTATAGATGATGTGGAGTCGCCACCAAAATTTTTATTTAAGGGAAAAGATTTGGAAAAACCCTAATTTGAGGATAAGATTCTAAGTTCGGGAGTCGGTTACAAGTGGGGAAGGTGTTAGGCACCCTACTCGCCCGTTTCGAAGAACGGTACCTTTAAACTGAGTGTGTGATTTCTAAAAATTGTTTGATCCCTTTTATTAGAGTAAAAGTAAATGGATTGATGGAGGTTAGCCTGATAGGACTTGATCCTGCTCCTACGTATTCCCCGGTGCAATGGTAAATCAAGGCTTACGTAGTTCTAGTTTGATTTGAAGGCTTGATCTTCAAAAGGTGCTTGAATTTAAAGGTGAACATGTTGTTGTCATTTTTTTTTTTGAAATATTTCAAAGAGAGTCTTTAGCCCACATATGCACAAGATCCAAGACAACTACGGCTGCATTGGGATCCATATAAATCCCTAAGCATCGAACAACAGAAAAAGCTACCAGTTCGTGCTTAAAGCTCGTCGCGTGAGATTAGGAAATGCAAAACGTTTTTATTTGTGTGAAAAAGAGGGCATTCCCAATCCACATATGCATAGGGCCCAAGATAACTACGGTTGCACTTGGACCCATACGAATCTCTAACCATCGAACAGCAGAAAAAGTTACCAGTTCGTGCTTAGAGCTCGTCGCATGAGATTAAGGAATGCAAAATGAGTTTTTTACTTTGGGACAGCGAATGATAAAAATCGATCGTGATTTGGGAGTACATGCGAATATAGAGGCTCAGTTTGAATTAGGAGGAGTACACCGAGGCTTGATTAGGATCTTGGAAGCTGATAAGTGTCCAATAAGACACTTATTTAAAACATAATTCAATGTAATTGCAAGTAATTGAAGCATTAAACACCATTAAAACATGAGAAAATGACATAAAACTAAATAACCCATGCACAATATGGAAAATACAGTTTTAGAACCTTTTGAATGATAAATTCTCGTAAATCTGATATGTTTTAAATTTTTGCAATCTGTTACAAGGTTCCACGTTGGACATGCGACGCTACAGACTAGTAGCTATAAAAAGCCCAGAACAGAACGAAAACAGGGCATCAGTCACTCTATCTACTAATCTATCTCCAGGATGCAGACATAGAGAGGAGAGCCGCCTTTTCCCAGGCGCAGGTTCTGTTCTGGGTGAAGGAAGAAACCTTAGGGTTGAGGACAAAGCACATCGACTGCATGTCTTCATGCTCAGAATTTTTCTCCCTCTCCCCTGTTTTCTTTCTTCCTAATTATGTGTAACTAAGTCGTTGTTGGGGAAAGATGAATCCTTCACTGATCTTATGTAATCCAGATGATGCATTTATTTAAGATTATTTTCCTTTAACGTTAATTTTTCATCTCTTTGCTTAATGCCTTTATAACTTGGCCACTTATAAATTGAACTGAAATTCTTCTTCGCAATTGGGAAATTGGTTTTAGAATTGGAACTAGGATTGAATAACACAATTGTGAAGACTCTAGGGATAGAGGTTCACATTTGTGAGATCGTTTAAATTCTTGAACCTAACGCTCATTGCAAATTAGGAATTCCTATCATGGAGGAACACCAACCTTAGTAGAGACCACGTTGGGAGAGTGAATGCGTTGTCCCAAATTTCCGAGGTTGCAACGCCCCCAGTATGGAGACCACTTAGATCGCTGCCAACAACTTTGAAATCAAACCGGCACTACTCTATCTAGTGCAACAGGACTAGTTTGGAGGAAGTGAAGTGGAGGACCCGAACCTCCACCTTTCAAGCTTTCTCCAAATATGTGACATAATCAAGATGAATGACGTTTCTGACGAAGCGATCAGATTGAGACTATTCCCATTCTCTTTAAGAGACCGTGCCAAATATTGGTTGCAGACCCAACCAAGAGGAAGTATTACCACTTGGGAGGAATTGGTATCCAAATTCCTCATGAAGTACTTTCCACCCTTTAAATACAACAAGTTGAGAGGAGAGATCTCCCTATTTCGGCCGAAGGAAGGAGAGTCACTCTATGAGGCTTGGGAGTGATTCAAGGAGATTTTGCGGAAATGCCCACACCATGGCTTCTCCGATGTCCATCAAGTTCACATTTTCTACAATGGAGTCAAGCCGACCAAGATCGATCATAGATGCCTCACCAGAGGATCTCTGAATACCAAAACCAGAGGAGGCCATGGAGCTAATTGAAATAATGGCTTCCAATGAGTACCAATCACTGCGATGGTTGGCGCCCCAAGAGAGGTGTGCTAGAGTTGGATACGAAAATTGCAATACTTGCTCAGAACAAGCTGATCTCACAGCAGCTGGAGGCTTTGACAAAATAGTTATAGGTCTTCAACGTAGGAACCCCTCAACCAGCACAAGTCTTGAAATGTGACTTTTGTGGGGGTGAACATGAAAACGGATCTTTGTGACACCGGGCGTAAGCAGGAATCCCGGCCAGGAGCAAGTACACTATATGGGCCAGCCACAAAGGCCTAAGTATCCTCCCTATTCTAACGCTTATAATTCTAATTTCAGGAACCAAAACAACCCCTAGGGAGGAGCGGGCGGATGTCAAAGACAACAACCTTCTCAACAAAAGAGACAAACCAACCACAGTGACAACTCTGACTTGGGAAACATACTCTGCCGATTCATGCAATCCACTCAAGCATCCATCAAGAATTTGGAGAATCAAGTGGGATGACTATCCAAACAACTCACAAAGAAAGAAATCTTTGGGAGTTTTCCCGGTGGGACAACTTGATGAATCCCAAAGAGCAGTGCAATGTCATCACAACGAGGAGTGGAAAGATGATAGAACCAAGGGTACCCAAATCAAAACAGATAACAGAAAACGTAATCACAAACCAATGATGCTGCTGATCCAGCAGACCAACCATGTAGAACTGAAACAGACATGCAATCTAGAAGAGAACCAGCAGTCAATCCACAACCAGCAAAGGAAGAACAGAAGAAATAATACCATGACAGACCAGTAAGAAAAAGCAAAAAGCAATTATTTGAGGAAGCCGTAGCCAACGGAGAGAAAGCTACGTCGGCAACGCCAAACGTCTCATTTCCTCAAAGGCTAAAGAAACAGTAGGAAGAGAGGAAGTTCTCTAAATTCCTGGATATATTCAGGAAACTGCAGATCAACATACCACTAGCTGAAGCACTGGAGGAAATGCCCTCCTACGCAAAATTCATGAAGGAGTTGTTGTCCAAGAAAAGAAAGCTTAAAGAGGATGAAATTGTAGCTCTCACGGAAGAGTGCAGTGCCATCATTCAAAGGAAGCTCCCTTAGAAGTTGAAAGATCCAGGATCTTTTACAATTCCCTGCACCATTGGGAATTTACAGATTGGAAAGGCATTATGTGACTTAGGAGCTAGCATCAATTTGATGCCTCTTTCCATAATGAAGAAACTGGAAATAGAGGAGGTGGAGCCTACCATGATGTGCCTTCAATTAGCTGATAGGTCAATCAAATATCCATATGGTGTGGTAGAAGACCTCCTAGTCAAGGTAGACAGATTTATATTCCCAACTGACTTTGTAGTGTTAGACATGGAGGAAGATGTTGAAATTCCATTGATCCTAGGAAGACCATTCCTTGCTACAAGAAGAGCACTTATTGATGTTCAGCAAGGGCAACTGATGCTGAGAGTGCAGGATGAAAATGTGACGTTCAATGTTTTTGAAGCCATGAAGCACCTTGCTGAACAGCCACATTGCATGAGGATGGATGCGTTGGCAACGCCGCAAGAACGCATTTTGCAACGCTTTGTCGATCCCTCTTGAAAAACAGGACAGTGAGTCCATTCTTGAAGGAGTACTTTGGAAATCCAAAGGCCTGATCCAGGAGAGAGAAAAAGAGAGCCAAGATGTGGAGGAATGCATAGCCACACTTGAAGCTAATCCCCCCATGAAGTCAAGTTCATAACCTTCTGAAGGTTTGTCAAAGGAAGAAGGAAAAGTGGACAGCCCACAAACAGAACTGAAGCAACTTCCATCTCACCTCCGTTATACATTCTTGGGGGAAAAGAACACGTTTCCAGTAATTGTGAGCAACTCTCTCAATGAACAAGAAGAGGAAAAATTGTTGAGGATTCTAAGAGCTCACAAGTCTGCAATTGGATGGACTGTTTTAGATCTAAAAGGAATAAGTCCTTCCTTCTGCATGCATAAGATCCTAATGGAGGAAGATTTTAAACCTGTAGTACAGCCCCAAAGGAGGCTTAATCCAACCATGAAAGAGGTTGTGAAGAAAGAGGTCCTCAAGCTATTGGACGCGGGTATTATCTACCCAATCTCCGATAGCTCTTGGGTCAACCCAGTTCAGGTTGTACCTAAGAAAGGAGGGATAACAGTGATCCCTAATGAGAGGAACGAACTTATTCCTACAAGAACAGTAACTGGTTGGCGTATGTGCATAGACTACAGAAGACTCAATGAGTCCACCAGAAAAGATCACTTCCCTCTTCCATTTATGGACCAGATGCTGGAGAGACTACCTGGGCATGCCTACTACTCTTTCTTGGACGGATATTCCGGTTACAACCAGATTGTGGTGGATCCCAAGGACCAAGAAAAAACTGCCTTCACTTGTCCTTATGGGATATTTGCATATCGTCAGATGCCTTTTGGGTTGTGTAATGCACCAGTTACATTTCAAAGGTGCATGCTGGCCATTTTCTCTGACATGGTGGAGAATTTTATTGAAGTATTCATGGATGACTTCTCAGTATTTGGCTCTGATTTTGACAATTGCTTGAGTAACCTGTCTTGTGTGCTGAAAAGGTGTGAGGAGACCAACTTAGTGCTGAGTTGGGAGAAATGTCACTTTATGGTACAAGAGGCCATCGTGTTAGGACACAAAGTCTCATCAAGAGGTGTGGAAGTAGATAAAGCCAAGGTCGAAGCCATTGAAAGGCTTCCTCCTCCAGTAAATGAGAAGGGAGTGAGAAGCTTCCTTGGGCACGCTGGATTCTACAGAAGATTCATTAAGGACTTCTCCTAAATTTCCAAACCATTATGTGACCTCCTGATGAAGGATGCTGAATTCAAATTTGATGATGCATGTCTGAAGGCGTTCAGCACACTCAAGGAACGGTTAATCACAACACCTATACTTGCAACCCCAGATTGGAGTTTTCCATTTGAATTGATGTGCAATGCAAGTGACTTTGCTGTAGGTGCAATACTAGGACAGCGGAAGGAGAAGAAGCTACATGTCATATACTATGCCGGCAAGGTGCTGAATAGTGCACAATTGAACTACACAACAACTGAGAAAGAGCTGCTCGCCGTCGTCTACGCTTTTGACAAGTTCATGTCATATTTAATTGGTGCTAAGGTAATTGTGTATACCGACCATGCTGCCCTAAGACATCTGCTATCAAAACAGGAAGCAAAACCAAGGCTGATCAGGTGGATCCTACTCCTCCAAGAGTTCGATTTTGAAAGTCAAGATCGAAAGGGTAAGGACAATGGTATAGCTGATCACTTGTCCAGGTTACCTACGCAGATCATAGAAGATGAGAAAGTCTTAATCAATGAGGAATTTCCAGACGAGAAGCTATTAGCCATCGCTATTGCGCCATGGTACGCAGACATAGCAAATTTCAAAGCTGCACAAATTATCCCGAATGAATGGTCTTGGCAGTAGAGAAAAAAATTGTACCATGACAGCAGATTCTACATGTGGGATGAACCCTTTCTGTACAAAAGATGTGTTGATGGATTGCTCAGAAGGAGTGTCCCATGTGAAGAGCGAAGAGATATCCTGTGGCACTGTCATAGCTCAGCCTATGGAGGCCATTTCAATGGAAGAAGGACAGCAGCCAAGGTGTTACAGAGTGGATTCTTCTGGCCTACATTATTCAAGGATGCTAAAGATTTTACCATTGCGTGTGATGCTTGCCAACGCAGTGGAAATGTCTCAAGGAGAGAAGAAATGCCCCTCACTAACATCTTGGAAGTGGAACTGTTTGATGTGTGGGGTATAGATTTCATGAGACCATTCCCTACCTCGCATTTTAACGAATACATATTACTAGCTGTGGACTACGTGTCTAAGTGGGTAGAAGTAACCCCCACACACACATGTGACGCCAAATCTGTAATCAAATTTCTGAGGAAGCACATACTGTCTAGATTTGGTGTCCCACGCATTCTGATCAATGATGGGGGAACACACTTCTGCAACAAGCAGCTGGAAGCAATCCTAAGCAAATATGGTGTTAGGCATAGAATTACCACAACGTATCATCCACAAAATAACGGCCAAGCTGAGGTATCCAACAGGGAAATAAAGAAAATCTTAGAGAAGACTGTGAACAACCCCTTCAGGACAGACTGGGCTAACAGGTTGGATGACGCATTGAGCCTATAGGACAGCTTTTAAGACACCAATCGGTATGTCTCCCTATCAACTCATTTTCGGAAAAGTCTGCCACCTACCTGTGGAACTTGAGCATAAAGCATACTGGGCAACAAGGTTCCTAAATTTCAACGCCAACACATCCAGAGAGAATAGACTCCTACAGCTGCATGAACTAGAGGAATTCAGTCACAATGTCTATGAAAATGCAAAAATCTACAAAGCGAAGACCAAACAATGGCATGACAATTTGATCAAACACAGAGTTTTCAAACCTGGACAACTGGTTCTGCTGTTCAATTCCAGGTTCAAACTATTCCCCGGGAAAACTAAGATCCAAATGGTTGGACCTTTTGTAGTTAAGGAGGTCTCAGATCATGGTGCCATCACACTTGAAGATACACAAGCCCAAAAACGTTTTAAGGTCAACGGGCAACGTGTCAAGCATTATCATGAAGGTGAAATCAGTAGGGAAAAGACTACCTGCACGCTTCAGACCCTAAAATGAAAATTTACTATGTCAAGCTAGAGACGTTAAACAAGCGTTGCAAGGGAGGCAACCCTTGGAAGTAGTTTTAAGTTTTTTTTTTAGTTTTCCTTCTTTTATCAGATTGAAGGGGTACAAAAAAAAATAGTCCTATAATGAATGAAGAATCACGTGGTAAACGCAAATATGAGTGCGTAGTCAACGCAAGAGCGTCAAAAAAGACAAAAAAGGGGACAGTCAGCAAAAGTGACAAGGTGGCCTATAAGCAGTTGGGTCAGCATTAACTACCCAAACCATTACCCACCCACCTAACTCCTCATATCCCACATGTGTGAATATAAAAGGACCTCCCAATAACCATAACTCCCACCAAATCCGTTCAAATTTCCTCGTTTCAACTCTTCACTTTCCCCTCATAAATTGCTGCTCTACTTCACAAGTGCAACAACCCTTCAATGGCTTCCCCCTCCAAGACTACACTTGCAGACGACCAAAGAACTCAAGCCATGGCAACAAATGTGCAAATATTTAAATCCTGAGAGAACGAGGAATGGTTTAAAACACTCAAGAGAAACCCCATAGTAGGGGACAAGAAACTGAACCTACGTACTCGGGAGTTTTCGTCAATCAAGAACGAGATCAAAGATAGAAAGTGGTAGAAGTTGTGTAATTTGGCTGGGCCAAGGGTACAAGGAAATCCTCGCGAGTTTTATGCCAACATGGCATTAACTCAAGCAGAGGACGGCTATACGTCCTACGTTCATGGGAAGACTATTTCTTTCAACCCACAAGTAATAAGAGATCTGCTGGAAGCTAGACCCCCCATATTCATATGCATGTATCAGCGTCAGAGGAGTGCCCCAGTAGACCAACCGGTGTCCTTGAGGGTACTCTGTGTACCAGGAGCCAAATGGGAACTAAAGGAAGATGGCTCCAATGACAAAAAATCCCTGCACAAGGTCGACTTAGTACCAGTGGCCAAAATCTGGTACGCTTTTGTACAGTCAAACCTGCTGCTGATGCTTCATTCTAATGAAGTGAATAACAAGAGGGTGGTTCTGCTATGGATGATAATGACATCCTACAAGGTGGACATCGCCCAAATAATTTCCCGAGAAATGAAGAATATTTGCTCGAAGTGCTACGTTCCCCTGGGATATCCCAGCCTTATCACGACTCTATGCGAATCCCAAGGAGTCAAGATTGAAGGCTGCACTTGAGTGGACCCTCACCCCACTCTGGACGAAGCCTACATTGGGCGCTACGTCCTCTGCAAGGCACAGCCTGAGGCCCTACTTCCACCAAGGATCTATGAGATCCTTAATGAGCAAACCGAGCGTCTGAGTGAACTGCATCACCTTGTGCGCCGCCTGGGCAAGCAAGTCGAGGCTACACACAGAAACGTAAAGAAAATCCATCTGGGGACGAAAGTCAACAGGCAGCTCTTAAAGAATATTGGAAGAAGGATAGGCATGACTGAGCACGAGCTCTCTGATGCCGAGCAGGAGCTGATATTGCAATGGGCTGACTTGGACGACGTTGAGAGTAAGGCCAGACCAGCAACAGTAGCCCAGATGGAAGAAGATTAATAACCATAAATAGGACTTAGTTTTTTTTTCTTATCTCTTCTTAGTTAACTATACTAACATAGATGCAACAAATTCGTTCTTTCCCTTTAGTTTTATATGTTTAGTTTTTTTTTTTTTCCATTCTTCCCCCTTTTTCATGTTTGTATTACAGAAATATTTATAATTTCCTGATTATAAACTTTGTGTTATCCACATGGGTTCTATAACTCCAAGTCTAACCTGATGTGCTATGAGTGTGATCCAACTCAGATGAAAAGCAGCTCAATTGGCTAAAACCAACAGGACCCTATGCCAACAGCGTACCAACACAAAAAGACTAAGACATTGCCAGACAGTTGACTCAGCAAGGACCATTAAATCATAGAGCATACAAAGTTCCAAGTTAAAAAAAAAATAAAAAAATAGAGAAAATAATTTTCTATATATAAATATACATAAATATATATGATTATATATATATATTTATATATATATATATATATACCGATCTCTCATCTTTGATGGGTGGAATTAAACAAGCAGAGTAAATGACTAAAAGGGAGCAAGTTTTGGGTTACCAAGTGAAATTTTAAGGAATGGCCCAGGGTTGCACTGTTGCGTGGCCAACACATATCACAGGTAAGTGAAACCAAGGGTTTTGACCTGTTCCTAACACGTCCGACCCTTCGTATCCCACACAATGGTTATGAAAAGGCATCAGGTAAGTAACTCCTACTCACCCAAGCCTATAAAAACTCTCACTCAACTTACTCTTCGTCTTCCACTCAGAAAACAGTTCCCTCACTTCCCCAACTTCAGGAGAACTAAGGTATGAAAATTTTTTTTTCTTCTTCATCTTCATTTCGTGATTATCAACTCCATAAACAAAAAGTAGGCCAGTCCTACAGAAGGAAGCGAGTCCAAAACTGCATAATATTGCGAGACTTGGGCATGCATACATTGGGAATGCTCGAAAAATCGACCTAGGGAAATAGGGTAACAGGGTACATACAGCTGATAAAGAGTTATGCAAACGAGGATCTAGGGCTTCCATTTTCAAACCCAAAACAATCTCCATAAACCTAGTGAAAGGTAATAAAAATGCTGAAATCTACCGAACTCACTAACTGCGGTTCTTCTTTTTTTCTTAGAATGGTATCATCCTCAAAGAACATGCACATCAAGACAACCCTCGCGGCAGCCCTCCGAGGAAAATCAAGAGCTGAAAACACCCACCGTTTCAAATTTGCTGACAACGAGGAGCGGTTTGATAACCTCAAGGGAAGTTCTGTTGTAGGGGACCGGAAGATCAGCCTGAAAATAGGGGAGTTTCCCTCAATCCCCGAGGAGATTGAGTACCGGAAATGGCACAAGTTGTGCAGCTTAGCGGGAGAAGGCTACGAAGAAATAACCAAGGAATTCTACGCCAACCTAGTGTTGACTAGGGCAGAACCGAGAATCACCTCTTACGTGAGGGGGAAAACCATCTCCTTCAAGCCCCACGTGATTAATGAGCTACTGGAGGTTAACGTCTCTAGAAGAAATTGCCAATACAGCAAGCTAAAAGATATCCTGGTGGACAAAGAAACCTCGCTGCAAGTGCTGTGCGTCCCTGGAGCAAGATGGGACGAGAAGAAAGATAAATCAGGGGATGGAAAATCGCTGCGAAAGGTAGATTTAGTGCCCACGGCGAAGATTTGGTGCACCTTCGTGCAGTCCAATATCCTGCTGTCGCAACCGTAATTCCGACGAGACGACGAACTCGCTAAAATTTTAAAAATGGATTTTGATGATGTGATATTTGTTTTGAATTAATGTGGAGTTGCCACCAAATTTTTATTCAAGGGAAAAATATTTGGAAAAACCCTGACTCAGGAATGAGCTTCTAAGTTCGGGAGTCGGTTACAAGTAGGGAAGGTGTTAGGCACCCTACTTGCCCGTTCCGGAGAACGGTACCCTTAAACTGAGTGTGTGATTTTGAAAATGTTTGATCCCTTTAAAGTGAAAAATAATTTGATGGAGGTTAGCCTGACAGGACTTGATCCTGCTCCTACGTATTCCCCGGTGCAATGGGAAACTCAAGGCTTACGTAGTTCTAGCTTGCGAAGGCTTGACCTTCAAAAATGCTTGAGAAGATTATTTGGTTTGTGAAGGCTTGACCTTCAAAAATGCTTAAGAAGAGATTATCTTAAAGATCTTATTTTGAAGAAATGTTTGAAGATTTTGCTATTCGAAAAGAAATTTTATTTTTGGGAGGGATTTTTGGCCCCCTCATGCACAAGGTCCGAGGCGACTAAGGCAGCACAGGGACCTATACAAACTGCTAAACGTTGAACAGCAGGTAAACCGTCAGTTCCCCATTTAGAGCCCATCGCGTGAGGCCTAAAATCCCAAAGCATTTAGAAAAGATATATATTTTATATTTTTATTTGAAAAGGACCTCAAGCCCACTCATGCACAAGGCCCAAGGCGCTAAGGCCAAGACAAAGACCTATATGAACTACTAAATGTTGAACAGCAGGTAAACCGCCAGCTCCCCATTTAGAGTCCATCGCGTGAGACTCGAGAATCCTAAAATATTTGAAAAAGATTTAATTTTTGGAAAAAGAAATATTTTGTAGAAGGCATCAATCTTTGAATAAAAGAAAGCTTGAATGTAATAAAAGATTTTTCGTTTTTTCTTTTTTACTGTATTTCCAGAAATTTTCTGTATTTTATAAATTTTATGAAATTTTGAATGTTTATCAATGTTTATGGATTTTTCTGAATTTTTTATTAAATTTCCTAAATTTTCTATGTTTTTATTTATTTTCTGAATTTTCTGCAATTTTGATTAAGTTTTCTATTTTTTTTAAAGGGGTAATATGGTAATTTCTAGGGCAGGGACCTATTGGGTATTTAGGAAGATGACCAGGGGTAATGTGGTAATTTCTAGGGCGGGGACCTATTGGGCATTTAGGAAAATGACCAGGGGCAGTATGGTAATTTCTATGGCAGGGACCTGTTAGGCATTTAGGGAATTCTTAAGGGACAGTATGGCCATTTCAATGTTGGCTAGAGACTAAGTGGCTGACCTGCATGGCCGCAATTTATTTTAAAAAAGAAGAATTGGTTCCAATGGGTTTCGAACCCCTGTCTCTGGGAGCGCAAACGAAACTCCTAACCACTGGACTAATCCAATTGACTATGATTTAATACTTTTCTGTTTGTATTTAAAGCCAACACAGTCTTGTTTTAGAAATAAGAAATGTTGTAGGCAGGAACCGAACCGGGGGCCAAGGAATTGATGGGAGACGCCCTTAACCACTCAAACCTGCCTCAAGTGCTAACTATAAGCCCTCCTTTCTTTGGCTATATGAGGAGCCACAACCTGATTGCTTATTTGCAAAATAAATGCCTGGTGTAGAGACCAAATCTATATGCAATTTGTAGTTAATCACAGGTCCAGACACACATCTCTATTAGTATGTATACTGTATGGCCTTCCTATAACCCACAACTAAACCATGCCTCAGAAAGAAAATTCATGGATGTATCAGCACATGCATACCCCTGTTTTTCCCATAGATGGTTATAAGAATACACACATTATCTTTGAGGCTTTCAAGCAGGAGATGCAGCTCTTCGGATCATAATTCTGAGAGCTTCGTTCAGCATGCAGAAGAGTGAGCCATGAGCTGCTGAGACAACGAAACAACATGCACTAGTGTAAGGCCCACCTACATCTGTGTACTCCCTTGACTATCAGACCAAGCTCCTGGTCTGTGTTATTATTGATGACTTGACATACTATGTGAGGCATACTGATTTGATGTAATTCACTTTGCTGCTAATGTAAGCCAAATTATACATGAACTTTGCAAGGCTTTTATGCAGCTCAGATGTCTTTCATCGCGCTCACCATTTGGTAGTTATGAATGCTAGACCAAACACTGATCGTGCCACATGTTACACTCATACACACAGCCTACCAATCTTTGAGTTGTGAACTAAGGTTGACTGCACTTGATCTATCCATATGCTGTGACGGGACCAGAGGCAGTAGCCATGCCTAAGTAATTTACACTACTATATTGATGGGGTTGCTCCTGACATAATTAATATTGAATGGAGAGGTTCAGATCAAGTTTTACATTATTAGAGATGAATCCTGCTAGGTGGTCTCAACTTATTTGGTCTTCTGCACAATGACCTGGTAAATTCCAACTTTTAATCACATACTCACTGCTAGACAAGGCCCTGAGAGCTATATTGGATAGGAAGAATGCTGCCAAGAGAAACTCTTTTTAGCCATATCATTGATACTGGTTCTGCTGTAACCGAATCACAAATGAGACTAGAAGATGTTGTTGATAATTCTAAGTGAAGTTGGAGAAAATGATGAATGCCAAAACCCTGGTAAGGCAACTAGCAGCTTGTGAGACCATAGGATCAGCCATGACGGGGTTGGGGTACTTGTGCACTGGAATTCTAAGCTCTACTCTAAAACTGTGGTTGCAGTTAATATGCCATAACACAGGAATAGGTTTGGTTAAATGTAAGATCTCAGAGGCCCTTACTATTTGCCATTCCTTTGATTTCCAGCTCCTATTCTGAGAGAGGATGCTGCTAATATTGATCCACTGTATAGGAGTCAGATGTGTATACAAATCCTTCAAAGCCTGCTGGTACTTAGCCTCCACTGAGAAAATCTGATCACTGAAGTCCAGCCCAGTTTCATTCACCATCTTCTGCACATCGATGATCTTCTTTTGCAGATCAACAAGAGGCTTTCCTAAATTCACAGTGACAGGCTTTGGCTTGACTCTCTTCTACTTGTTGGGGTAAAATTTTGCACGAATGTCATTATGCTGAATAAAGCCTGAATCATGATTAAAGCCTTATCTGTTATTTGGATCTATGTTTTGGCAGCAGCCTGATTACTACTAGGCTGAGCTGTTTGTTGGAGTCTTTAGAACTCAAGGACTTTTCTGTTGTGACCTCCAAGGTAGCCTGGTCACAATGCTTAACTAATGCTTCATCTAGAGCTCTTGACGACTAACCTTTTCTTGAAAAATGATGGCATAATCAGGGTGGTGAAGATCTCTTAGATGTAGCATTCAGACCCAGTTTGGAATCCTGGACAACTCCTTGACCCGGATGGTCAAAGAGTGAGTAAAATACTGTGTGCAGTTCTTTGGAATCTCAGCCTCCTAAATCCAATGTGACACTATGCCTAACCTCATTTTCGACCCTGGATCCTTATGAGAAAATTGGCACATATGCAGGGGAATTCAACGTCTGTATTTTGACCTCATTAACCTTTCATGAATATCCTACACTAGACTTTCTGAAACCAGACTCAAGAACTCAGAGCAAGGGCATGTTCAAGCATCATTCATGCAATATTAACATATAAGAGGAAAAGGATGCTCTTGTTCCATGGCCAAGAACGATTCAGTTACACAAACATGGACATCGGATCAGATTATATACAAATTGCCTTAGATGTTCTTGATCGCAGGAAAGTTAATAAAACTTCATACAAGAACAGGTTTCTTGTTTCCCTTTATTGAGATGCAGCATTTCAAGAATTGAAACCTTTCAAAGATAATCAAATGCTCGTAGGCTAACCTGTTTGGTGGAACCAAATCAACCCCTGCACCAGTTTTCAAAGTTCAATGCCAATGCCTTTCGTCTCCCCTGCTGAAGATTCTATGCTCACAGCAATCAACTTCTTGCAGTCCTTTCTTGGCGTCTTTAGGAGGAGAAAATTGTCTATGCTCCAGAATGCCCGAGAGGTAGAAATCCAAAAAAGGGACCCCCTGTTCAACGCTTTTCTGCTTGATTTATAGGCTTCAGCAGGCCACCTCTTTTGCTTCTAATGCTTTGTCCTTCTTTGCAAATTTCCAAAACTTGGCTTTTCTTTCATTTTGCATTTTCATCCTTTGCTTTTTTTTGGCCTCTTTTGCAAATTTCCAAAAAGCAGAAAACTCCTTCTAATAATTTTTCAATTCATTATTATTTTTCATTATTTTTTATTTTTTCAGAATTATCAGATTTTAATTTTGTTTATTATTATGAAATTTTTGTTGTTTTGATTTTATTTTTGGTTGTAAAAAAAAACTAAATGACTTTTGTCTGTTTTCTGTTTTCTGCTTTTTCTTGAATTCTGATTTTTATATTTAGTTTCTTGATTAATTTTGATAATTAGGAACCTCGGACATAAATGGGTGTTTACACCTGCCCCTGCTCCATTCAAATGACGTAGCCAAGAAGAGGGCTATTTTAGTCTGGGTAATCATGAGGTCTGAACCCTTGGATCTGGGCACCATCATTGCCCAGGAAATGGAAGAGATTGCCCCCAAACTAAAGGCCACCCTTGGATATCCGAGTCTAATAGCTGCTCTGTGTCAGAACTAGGGGGTCAATGTTGAAGGATGCACCAAAGTCCCTCCGCAAGCAACGCTCAACAAAACATATATCGAGCGACACATACTCACCGAGCATGAACCAACACCACGCAGAGAGCCTGGACCACCTCTGCCACCCAAGATATATGAGATGCTGACCGAGTAGAGGGAGTTGTTACTGGCACAGCAAGCCTTCAATCGCCAAATAGGAGGCCAGTTAGAGGCACTGTAAAGATACATGCAGAAGGTCAATAGAAGAACGAAGAGAACCCAACGGCTCCTCAGGAAAATTGGGAGACACGTTGGGTTGACTGATGAAGACCTCTCAAATGGCCCCGAAGAACAAGCTCCACAGTGGATCAACATATAAGATAGTGAAAGTGAGGGAGGGTCGGCAAGAAGGAATGACATGGATGAAGATTAAACAAGTTTCCTTGGAAAATCTTCTCCATGAGATCAAACAAATTTTCTTAGGCCTCAGTTCTCTTTTCAATTTTTTCTTTCCTTGTTTTTGTAATCAGGAAATCTTATACCCACTTTGTAAACATTACATTATGAATTAAATGCTAAACTGTTACAAATTCAGCCTAAGGAAACTAACTCTAACATGGTGCGTTGCCAATGTGAATTGTTTAGGTACTGTAAACACCTATTTATGTCTGAGACCTCCAATTGTAAAATTAATCAAGAAACCCATGTTGATTTAAATAAAAAAAATATAAATAAATAAATAAGCAAACAAAATACAGAAAACACAAAAAAAAATAGAAAGCGGAAAACAGAATAAACAAAGAAATAGACAAACAATAAAAGTATAGGATAATAAGGAAAAATTAAAAAATAAAGAATGTCTAAAAATAATAAAATCTGAGAAAATAAATAATATCTAGGAATTAAAAAAAGGGAATAATAAAGAGAAACTGAAGAATGAAAATTAGTTAAAGAAATATAAAAATCAGAATTCAAGAAAAAGAATTAAAAAAAAAGTAAAAACAGAAAACAGAAACGGTTTTTTTAGAATAAAAACAAAAAATTTGAAAAAAAAGGGAAGAAAGATAAAAGGAGGGCAGTGAGAGGTCTTGGGTCTTCTTTTTTTTTGATCTGAAGGAGAGGGGTTGGGAGGAAAAAAGCACGAGACTGAGAGAAGGAAGGAGCTTTTGGTCAAGGAGTTTGATTCTTGCAAGGGGGAGCAAGGAGGTTGGCAAGTCCAGAGGGGGAAGAAGCCATCTGAGAGCTTCATTGAAAAAGAAGGATCTAAGCAAGATTCAAGAACCATCTTGTATAGGTGCGTCCAGGTAAGTCCATGCACATTTCAGTATCGTCTTCATGAAGACGATTCTTGAACTCTGAATATTGATGATCTAATATATGAGTAAATTCGTACATTGTTGCTAACATTGATTCACACGATCCTTAGCCAAATTATCATGAATAATGAATCATATGGTACAACATGTTAAAGAAGTTCCAATGATGATAGGTTGGCATTTGATGCACATAACTATTGTGAGTTCGGTGAGAGTGGATCGATTGCCTTTCAATCTTGCTTACTAGATGTTTCAATGTCTGCCTAAATAAGATCCAAGAACCACCTTATATGGGCACCTCCAGGATCAATGGTTAAGAATTTCTAAAGTAATCTTGCCAAGTCTTTATCCTTGCCAAGCAGGGTAAGTACCCCGTTGCTTGGTCAAACCCTTTTCTTATACCCGCATTGACCTTAGAAATCCTTGCTACATTGTGTTTGATTCGGTGTCAAGAACCATATACCAGCAGTGAAGGGTAATCAGGGAGGGCCTGCGAGGAAATGGTTAACCGTTAGGTATAGCATTATGGTTGGTCCTTACAAGTTGAGACTTAACAACCATTAAGAGAATAACATGACTAACCCAATAATCATGGTAAGGATGAGCTCAGTCCAGTGCCAAAAAGAAATTCAACTCATGCTCTGGGCTGTAGGAATTTAATTCATTGTTAACCTACCCTGCATGTACAAGCATACCCGTTGCTATAGGCCTGGGCATCTTCGGATCCGTAGGTATATTGGCCTCAAGTCTAGTGATGCATATGCCGTTCTGGGAATGTTAACGGTAGAAAAGCCAAATGTTATCATACCGTGGTAGTCAAGTCTAGGTATACTTAGTCCATAACTCTAGGATTAAAGGTCAGCACCTGATCTCCTTGAAGTTTGGAGGGTCTCCAACAATTAAACATTCCAAGATAATCAATCATAAATCCAAACCAATTACTTTCGGGTTCTTTCAGTTCATAAGAATCGCCTTCTCCATATACTATATTCTTGCAACTAGAATGAATGTAAAATGGAAATGAACTTTGTGTTAACCACCGCAAATTCTAGATTGATCCACCCACATTAGGAAGTTCAAATTAATCTACACACAATCTTGAATCTATGTGCAAGTATGAGTTTTTGTGCTTTTTTTTTTCCGAAGTATTATCTATAAAGTTAGTATTGGAAAAAATTCAAAATTTTAAGAAATTAATAAAAAAATTTAAAATTTCCAGAAATTAATAAAAAAATTCCAGAAATTAAGAAATTAATAAAAAATTTCAAAATTTCCAAAAATTAATAAAAAATTCCAGCAATTAAGAAATTAATAAAAAATTCAAAATTTCTAGAAATTAATAAAAAATTTCAGAAATTAAGAAATTAATAAAAAATTCAAAATTTCCAGAAATTAATAAAAAATTCCAGAAATTAAGAAATTAATAAAAAATTCAAAATTTCCAGAAATTAATAAAAAATTCCAGAAATTAAGAAATTAATAAAAAATTTAAAATTTCCAGAAATTAATAAAAATTCCAGAAATTAAGAAAATTAATAAAAAAATTCAAAACTTTCAGAAATTAACAAAAAATTCCAGAAATGTAGAAATTAATAAAAAATTCAAAATTTCCAGAAATTAATAAAAAATTCCAGAAATTAAGAAAATTAATAAAAATTTCAAAATTTTCAGAAATTAACAAAAAATTCCAGAAATTAAGAAATTAATAAAAAATTTAAAATTTTCAGAAATTAATAAAAAATTCCAGAAATTAAGAAATTAATAAAAAATTCAAAATTTCCAGATATTGATAAAAAATTCCAGAAATTAATAAAAAATTTTAAAAATCTAGAAAATTAATAAAAAATTCTAAAAATCTAGAAAATTAATAAAAACTTCTAAAAATCCAGAAAATTAATAAAAAATTCTAAAAATCCAGAAAATTAATAAAAAATTCTAAAAATCTAGGAAATTCATAAAAAAACTATAAAAATAATTTAAAAACCATAAAAATCTTAAAAACCATAAAAATCATAAAATTCATAGGAATTCATAAATAATTCTGTAAAACCCCAAAATTAATAAATAATTCAGAAAAATTGCAAAATTAATAAATAATCCATAAAAATTCTATGAATCCTAAGAATCATAGAAACCGTAAAAATTCTAAATAAAATTCACAAAATTGTTAAGTACTTTCATAAAATTCCTTAATGAGTAAGGTTCCCCAAGATTTCTGATAATTACTTGTGTCTTGTCTTTTTCCAAATAAAATCTCATTTTGCAATTCTTAATCTCACGCGACGAGCTCTAAGCACGAACTGGTAGCTTTTTTCATTTGTTCGTTGTTTAGAAATTCGTATGGGTCCAAGTGCAGCCGTAGTTGTCTTGGACCTTGTGCATATGTGGATTAGGGTTGCCTTTCCTTTTTACAAAATAAAAACCTTGCTCATTCTTATTCCTCGATTTTCAAAATAAAAAATCTTGTTTTGCGATTCTTATTTTCACACGACGAGCTCTAAGCACGAACTGGTAGTTTTTTCTGCTGTTCGTTGTTTAGAGATTCGTATAGGTCCAAGTGCAGCCGTAGTTGTCTTGGGCCCTGTGCATATGTGGATGAGGATCGCCCTCCTAAAATAGTTTTCAAAAATAGTCAAGCTATTTTTACTTTCCAAGTAGCTCCGAAGGTCAAGCCTTTGAGCACATTTCAAATACTTTTCAAACACTTCGAAAGTCAAGCTTTCAA
This sequence comes from Canavalia ensiformis, assembly GCA_026541065.1. NCBI lineage: Eukaryota > Viridiplantae > Streptophyta > Magnoliopsida > Fabales > Fabaceae > Canavalia > Canavalia ensiformis. Next base: position 395,830 of record JAMKYM010001005.1, read on the forward strand.
AACATAACCAACTATAGCCTGAGTTTCCCATTGCACCGGGGAATACGTAGGAGCAGGATCATCAAGTCCTGTCAGGCTAACCTCCATCAAGTATTTATTTTCACACTAATTAAAGGGATCAAACAATTTTTAAATCACCACACACTCGGTTTAAAGTATGGTTCGTTTCTTGAACAAAGTGACGTGGGTGCCTAATACCTTCCCCACTCGCAACCGACTCCCGAACTTTGAATCTCATCCTCGAGTCAGGGTTTTTTCCAAATCTTTTCCCTTAAATAAAAATTTGGTGGCGACTCCACATAACAATAAAACCCATTTTCAAAATTTTAGCGAGTTCGTCGTCTCATCAAGTATTTATTTTCATGGCACTAATCGGGGACCATTAGAGAGTCAAGCCCGATCAATTGAGTGTACATTATATTTGATCTCTTCCTTATTTGTTTGCACATTTTATTGATTGCACGATTCATTTACTTGTTTATTTATCTGTTGTTTGTTTGTCTATTCTTTGTACAACCCTAGGATAGATGAATCATAAATTGCAATATATATATTTGTACAATTTCCCCAATTGCAGGTATCCTAATTACTTGTGTGCCTCATACACATTGCATATGCATTATCATGAGTGAGGGCCATATACTCGGGTCATGCAGCCTAGGACTAGAGGGATCTAGTGGTGTCACTTTGGGATTACGTCGTTTGACTATCACGAAAATCCTGGCTAGAAGTGCGTCCTATTTGTAATGCCCTACAACCGGTAGCTTTTACTCATTGTTGTGGTAAGCATTGCAGAATGGAACTTAGCTCCAAGTGACCTCAACACCCCGAGGATTACAAACCACCTTTTGAGAGGTTCATATAAAAGGCCATAGATCCCTAGGGCAGGTAACCCACATAAGAAGCAAAGAGGCACACACCCCTTCATAATATGGTTCATATACGCATGACAATTATCATCCAAAATGGAAGTCAAGATTGGAAATACAGAAATCAAGAAAGAAAAGTCAAACAAAAAAGAAAAGAAATATCAAAACAAATAAAAAAATAAGGAAAATCAAGGAAAACTAGAAATTTAGGAAAAATTAGAAAATAATTTCTAAAAATAATGAAAAATATCAAAAGTTCAAAAGCGGAGAGAATGGAAAATTTCGAAAACCTAAAGAATGCTTTTTGAAAATTTTAACAAACCCTTTTCAAACACCATCAAAGGTTTTTTAGTAAAATACCTAAAATACAAAACTCCTAAAAACAAATTTGTTAAAAATCAATAAATAAAACAACTCTCATTTATTTTCAAATAGTCAAACTTCAAATCTCTTAAAATTATTTGCACATAGCATTGATTCATTCATTCATTCATAGATCTAAAAAAAATAGATTTCAAAAATCATTCTACACATTCACACTCATTGTGCATCAACATCTCTATCATTCACGTTTTGTTGCATTCAAATTATTTCACAAAATTAATTTTTAACTTCACCCCGTAAAATTGGAGAAACACAGCTTCCTCGACATCCTTATAGAACTCGAGCACAATCAAGAATCATGGATGAGCTGGAGAGACAAAATGAGGAGCTAAGAAATGAGGTCAAATCACTGAAGGAACAGATGGCCAAGCTAATAGAGGCCATCCAGCAGTCTAAACAGAAAAAGGCGACGGAACCCTTGCCAAGAAAACCAACCAACCCAACACACCCTCCTGGCTTCACTCCACCATTAAACATACCTTCACAAACAGAAGGGGTTCACAATGGGTTTCTCGTGGTATGCACTCATACAACCAAACACAAACCCAAACACAAGCCCAAACACAAACCCAAACACATAACCTACCTCCAAACACCACTTCACAAGCTTACCAAACAGCCGTTGGAGGAACGCATTCTATATTCACCCAAGGGCCGCACCCTATATACATACCCGCCTTCTCACCATCACCACATGCTAGGAAAACCCAAACCATCCTTCAAGCGAAGATACGAAAAATGGAAGTGGTCTAGAGGACGGGATCCGGGCAATCAGTGGGAAACGCTATGAAGCCAAAGATGCATCTGATCTATGCTTGGTCCCAGACGTGGTCATCCCTCCAAAATTTAAGGTTCCTGAATTCGAGAAATATCAAGGAACCAGCTGTCCAAAGAAACACCTGACTATGTACTGCATGAAGATGTCTGCATGTACTTACGATGAGAAGCTTCTCATCTACTTCTTCCAAGACAACTTAACTGGGACACAGAACGGGTACACTAACCGGGATGACACACATCCGTTCATGGAGGGACCTTGCCGAGGCTTTCACGAAACAATATCAGTACAATAGAGATGGCCCCGTGATCGGACTCCAATTTCCATGACATGGCCAAGAAAGGAGAAGAGTCCTTCAAGCAAGATGCCCAACGGCCCCAAGCGAGAATTGGCCGCTCAAGTACAACATCCCTTATCCGAAAGGGAAATTGGTCGCATGTTCATGGACACACTCCAAGATCCTTTCTATGACAAGATGGTCGGCAATATAACTTCTAGCTTCTGCGATGTCGTCATCATTGGAGAAAGTATCGAAGGTGGCACGCGCCAGTGGAAAGATCGCACAAAAGCCCACGGGACACCAATGCTTCCAATTGGTCTCTGGGAAGAAAAAGAGGAGAGACCCGCACGTGGCTTCTAATCAAGGCCAATACATTCCTCAAAATGGCACAAGATGGTCCAACCGGCTTCCGACCACCACCATATATACCATACACACCTTACACACCATATCCCTACATCGCTACCACCTACCAAACACCATACTCCTCCTACTTACAATTACGCGACAGTCCGGCCACCAACACCATACACGGCCCAAACACAAGCCATAAGCAATCCTAATCAAAGCCGAAAAAGGAGAAGAAACTGTTCAATTCGGTCCTATCCCAATCTCCTACACCGAGCTCCTACCTCTACCGATCCAAAACTCGTTGGTTGCGCCTTATCCTTTGAAACCTCAAGAGCCACCATATCCTAAATGGTACGATGCTAACGCTAGATGCGATTACCATCAGTGATTTATTGGTCATTCTACCGAGGATTGCCTAGCGTTAGCGAAAGGAACAAGGGCGATTGATGCAAAATGGTCTGGATTTGGGAGGCTTGCTCCTAATACGTAAAACAATCCGTTGTTAAATCACGAGCCCGTCAACCACTGAAAGAGACGGAGCAAAGACGACAGTGGCGCCTTATACAAATTGAGGATATTCATCCAGAAATTGTCGTACTTTTCAAAGTTAATCTTTTGTAAATAAACTGCAATGAATAAATACAAAATTACACTTTTCATATCACTTGAGCACGTGCTTTACATTTTAGCCTTACTTCTAAAAATTTACCATTCTTTTTATCTCTTCAACCCACTTCTTATTCCTATACCCAAACAATAAAATACCAATTGGTGAGGATGCTAGTGCTGTAATGAGTAATCTTGAACGTCGGATTAATCAAGCTCAAAGAAAAAAGCCCAATGAGGAAGCAGAATAACAACCAGGGATTCTAGATCCCTATTCAAAGTGTCTTGTCAAATAAAACATCCCGCTGGAATCAAGTCTAAATCCAGGCAAAATTTAGGGATGCAAAATAAGATCCGCTGAATTAGAAGCCAAGATGACCCTGGCAAGGTCGATGTCAAAATTCAAAATTCAAGGAAAAGAAGAGGACCTACTGGATTAAAGTAAAAACTAATAATCCAGGCAAAATTAAGGTCAAAACATGAAATTCTAGAAAAAGAGAAACCCGCTGGATTAAAAGCCAGAAATAATCCAGGCAAAAATAGGGTTAAAGTTCAAAATAATGATCGACAAAGTCATGATCAGAAAAGGTCTTGCCAGTTTTCAACAACAATTCCGGCAAAAATCAGGATCATATACAAGCCCGCTAGGTCGAGAACCTTAAAAAAAAAAATGACCTAGGCAAAATTAGGGCGCACAATCAAAAGCCCGTTGGGTCAACAATCTTCCAAAGAAGACCTAGGCAAAAGTTAGGGCACAGTCAAGCAAAAGGCCCGCTAGGTCGAAAAACCCGTAAGGGTGACCTAGGCAAAAGTTATTAGGCGATCAAGCTGTAAGCCCCGCTAGGTCGACAGGTCTTCTCAAAAGAGACCTAGGCAAAAATTAGGGCATAATCAAACAAGAGCCCGCTAGGTCGACAACCCTCCAAAGAGACTCCAGGCAAAAGTCGTGGCACAATCAAATAGAAATTTAGGTCGACAACCTCCAAAGAGACCTAGGCAAAGATTAGGTACCAAAATCAAGAGCTCGCTAGGTTGAAAAACCCGTAAGTGGCAACCTAGGCAAAAAGTTAGGCAATAAAAAGACTGGCTGGGTTAAAACTCAAGAAAACTCTGTGCAAAATTTAGGTCAATCCAAGAATCCTGACATAACATGACATTTTCGCATCTCATATATTCCTAAACGGGGAAAAATTTTGCCATTTCTAAATTTGGCTAATTTGACAATCAAGATTATGAAAAGCAGCATTGGTATTTTTCACCAAAAGGTGCCATTTGGGCAATCGAACCCACATCTTTTGTCATCTTTCCCTTTCAAGTACACTACCTCAAACATCCTTTGCAAACCTTCTCTATATTTTTTCATTAACCATCAATCATTAGACACCCTCAAAGACACATGCCAAAAGAGATGTGAAAAATGTAAAAATAAAAAGGATTAATTTTGAAAAGTTAATGACAAGGATGAATCTTGATCGTTGCAACACTGACATGATTGTTTCAAGGATTCATCTTCTTACCAGCCATGATGCCAAAAAAGGAGTGTGTCTTACTCAATGATACGACCTTGTTGGGTCTCAAAGATCCCTAAAAGAAGATTCCAAAATTGATTAATAAACCAAGAGACAGAGTCAATCCATTTCTACTTTGGATTCTTGATACCTTTCACATCCACTATGGGGTTGTCGAGGAAAAATGTGTTAGAAAAAATTAAAAATCAAGAGAAACAAAAGGTTTTTACACCTTTTCATGGTTTGCATTCATCCCATAGCATCTGTTTCATAATTATTTCAAGCGTTAAAATAAGAACCCTGCATAACTTTGCATTTATTCAAGCATCACAGATACCATATTCTTTTTCATTCATTCAAACATCGCAATAAGCATTTTGTCATTCAAGCATTTCATAACTCATTTTTCAAAGACTATAATTAAGACCTAGGTAAAATTTCGAGTTGATCATAATTAAAAGATTTCAAACCGGCAAATAACTTGCCCACACAAAAATTCAATTTGAGGTCGTCCTCGAATTCGGAATCAAGCTCAAAGTGGGGCAAACGCCTGCCCATTAAAATTTAATTTGAGGCCATCCTCAAATTCTGAACCAAGAACAAAATTGGGGCAAACACTTGCCCAGAAAATTCAAGTTGAGGCAATCCTCGATTCCTCAACGTTAGAAAAATCAAACTGGGGCAAATGTTTGCCCACACAATTCAATTTGAGGACATCCTCAAATTCTAGGTCAAGCCCAAACTGGGGCAAATGTTTGCCCACACAATTCAATTTGAGGTCATCCTCAAAAACAAGTTCTTGGGACAAACGCTTGCCCACAAAAGCTCAATTTCGGGTTCATCCTCAGTTATTCGGATCGAGTCCAACGGGGCAAACATTTGCCCAAGAAAGATTTAAATTCAAGTTCAAATCAAGGTAAACATCTGCGAAAGAAAATCCAAGTCGAGGCAATCCTCAATTCCTCAACTCAATCAAGTTCAATAGGCAAGGTTGCCTAGAAAATTCAAGTCAAGCTCATTAAACCCTTCAAACTAGGAAAATGTTGGCCCAAAATTCTTTCAAAAAAAGACGTCTCTCAGTTATCAAGAAATTTCCGAACTAGGGCAAAATGGTTGCCCAAGTCTCTTCAAGGAAATAACTATCAAGTGCAAGATAGGATGTTTCATTCATTCCTTATCACTGGCCTATGTTGTCAGGCCATAGCGTGGTTTATTCTTTCCCATTCATGGTCTATGTTGTCTGCCATCGCATCATTCATTCCTGCTCATCGCTTATATTGTCAAGCCATAGCATGTTTTTTCTCTCCTTTCGGCCTATGATGTCGGCCACCTTCTAGTTTAGATTTACTACTTTCAGACCTATATTGTCAGGCCATCTTTTAGTTTAGATTTAATGCTTTCCATGCCTGGTTGTCGTGCCGCCATCTAGTTTAGATTTCTTTGCTTTCAAACTGTGTTGTCAGGTGCCACCTTCTAGTTTAGATTTCATCGCTTTTAGGCCTATGTTGTCGTCAGTTTATCAACTTTTAATTTTAGGTCATGACCTATGTTGTGGGCCTCATCAAATTTTATTTCGCACATATCCTCGTCATGATTTCATTTGCATTTATCCGCAACAATAGGATTTCATTTGCATTTTCTCGCAAATAGGGACCCCATTTGCATTCTCCTCCAACAACGTGACTTCAAGCACGCTTAATTTTATGTCCACCGTCATGGGGTTGCATTTATACTCGGCAACAACAGATTTCATTTGCATTTTCCGAAAAAATGACCCCCATTTGCATTCTCCTCGCCAACAAATGACTTCAAGCATGTTTAATCTTCATCACCGTCAAGTTTGCATATCCGGCAATAGCAGGATTTCATTTGCATTTTCTAAGAACAGCTGGACCCCATTTGCATTCTCATCGCCAACAACAGACTTCAAGCATGTTTAATCTTTCACAATTGCCAAGGTGGTTGCATATATCCTGGCAATAGCGAGGATTTCATTTGCATTTACCCTGACAATAACGGACCTCATTTCGTTCTCCACATCAACAATGGACTTCAAGCATGTTTAATTTTCACAATTGTCAAGCGAGGTTTGCATTTATCCTGGCAAAAAGAGATTTCATCATTTGCATCTTCCTAAGAACCTTGGGTCTCATCTTCGCATTCTCCTCCGTCAACAATTGATTTCAAGCAAGTTTATTTTTTCCACTGGTCAAGCAAAGTTTGCATTTATCCTGGCAACAGCTAGGATGTCATCATTTGCATCTTCCGCAGCAATGGGACCATTTTGCATTTTCCGTCAACAAGTGACCTCCAAGCATATCTATTTTTCTCGTCACCCACGTGTTTGCATTTATCCTGGCAACAGCAGGATTTCATTTGCATTCTTCCCATCAACAACGGGGTTACCATCATGTTAAAATTTTTGCATCATGGCCTATAGTGTCAGGCCTCATCAAGTTTAGATTTCTGCATCATGGCCTATGTTGTCAGGCCACCATCAAGTTTAAATTTCTGCATCATGGCCTATGTTGTCAGGCCTCATCAAGTTTAGATTTCTGCATCACGGCCTATAGTGTCAGGCCTCATCAAGTCTCTGCGTCAGGGCCTATGAATGCCAGGCCTCGCTCAGGTTTCCTTCCCTGCATCGTTAAATATTCTTCTCTTCCTTTTGGCCTATAGTGTCAGGCTTCCCTTTAGCTTTCTTTTCTGCACTTTGGCCTATAGTGTTAGGCCACCTTGCACATATCTTACATCTTATTTCTTGTATGCTTGCCTGTCCTAAACAAGTCGCTTCTACTCAGCTGAGCTCGTCGTAACGGGCCATTCCGTTTCCGTTTTTTCCGTTTTAACAGGCCATTTTCATTTCATCTTTGCCTATCCTAACAAGCAACCGCCACAGCAGTCCATGCCTGTCCTAACAGGCCTTTATTCATTTCACTTAGCCTAATTAGGCTATACCCTCAAGCCTTAAACCCTGTCAGTACACGAAACCGGTAAGGTTTTTCAATCGCCATCCGCCAGGAATCACTTTAAACTCAAGGCTTCTAGTGTTGCCCTCAAATTTCCTAAAAAAAAACCCACCTCGAACATAGACTGTTCACGTCTTTACTCATTTCCTACCTCGATAATTCGGAGAATCATTTCTCACATTATCGGGTAGGAAAATGAGTAAAGAGGGCAACCGTAAACACCTATTTATGTCTGAGGCCTCCAATTGTAAAATTAATCAAGAAACCCATGTTGATTTAAATAAAAAAAATATATAAATAAATAAATAAGCAAACAAAATACAGAAAACACAAAAAAAAACACAAAGCGGAAAACAGAATAAACAAAGAAATAGACAAACAATAAAAGTATAGGATAATAAGGAAAAATTAAAAAATAAAGAATGTCTAAAAATAATAAAATCTGAGAAAATAAATAATATCTAGGAATTAAAAAAAGGGAATAATAAAGAGAAACTGAAGAATGAAAATTAGTTAAAGAAATATAAAAATGTAATTCAAGAAAAAGAATTAAAAAAGGTAAAAAAAATGAAACGGTTTTTTTAGAATAAAAACAAAAAATTTGAAAAAAAAGGGCAGAAAGATAAAAGGAGGGCAGTGAGAGGTCTTGGGTCTTCTTTTTTTTTTTGGATACAGAGAGGGTTGGGAGGAAAAAAGCACGAGACTGAGAGAAGGAAGGAGCTTTTGGTCAAGGAGTTTGGTTCTTGCAAGGAAGCAAGGAGGTTGGCAAGTCAGAGGGGAAGAAGCCATCGAGAGCTTCAAAAAAAGAAGGATCTAAGCAAGATTCAAGAACCATCTTGTGTAGGAAAGTAACGGGTCAAGTCCATGCACATTTTGGTATCGTCTTCATGAAGACGATTCTTGAACTCTGAATATTGATGATCTAACATTGATTCACACGATCCTTAGCCAAATTATCATGAATAATGAATCATATGGTACAACATGTTAAAGAAGTTCCAATGATGATAGGTTGGCGTTTGATGCACATAACTATGTGGAGTTCTGCGAGAGTGGACGAATTGCCTTTCAATTCTTGCTTACTAGATGTTTCAATGTCTGCCTAAATAAGATCCAAGAACCACCTTATATGGGCACCTCCAGGATCAATGGTTAAAAATTTCTAAAGTAATCTTGCCAAGTCTTTATCCTTGCCAAGCAGGGTAAGTACCCCGTTGCTTGGTCAAACCCTTTCTTATACCCAGAGTAAAGCCTTAGAAATCCTTGCTACATTGTGTTTGATTGAGTGTCAAGAACCATATACCAAAGAAGTGAAGGGTAATCGGGGAGAGGCTCATGAGGAAATGGTTAAATTTATAAGATAACATTATGGTTGGTCCTACAAGTTGAGACTTAACAACCATTAAGAGAATAACATGACTAACCCAATAATCATGGTAAGGATAAGCTCAGTCCAGTGCCAAAAAGAAATTCAACTCATGCTCTGGGCTGTAGGAATTTAATTCATTGTTAACCTACCCCGCATGTACAAGCATACCAAGTTCTTTATAGCCTGGCATCTTCGGATCCGTAGGTATATCGTCTCAAGTCTAGTGATGATATGTTGCTCGGGAATATTATGATAGAAAAGCCAAATGTTATCATACCATGGTAGTCAAGTCTAGGTATACTTAGTCCATAACTCTAGGATTAAAGGTCAAGACTGATCTCCTTGAAGTTTGAGTCTCCAACAATTAAACATTCCAAGATAATCAATCATAAATCCAAACCAATTACTTTCGGGTTCTTTCATTCATAAGAATCGCTTCTTCTCCATATACTATATTCTTGCAACTAGAATGTAAAATGGAAATGAACTTTGTGTTAACATCGCAAATTCTAGATGATCCACCCGTGACAGAAGTTCAAATTAATCTATTACACGATCTTGAATCTATGCGCAAGTATGAGTTTTTGTGCTTTTTTTTATATTATCTATAAAGTTAGTATTGAAAAAATTCAAAATTTTAAGAAATTAATAAAAAATTTTAAAATTTCCAAAAATTAATAAAAAATTCCGTAAATTAAGAAATTAATAAAAAATTCAAAATTTCCAGAAATTAATATAAAATTCCAGAAACTAAGAAATTAATAAAAAATTCAAAATTTCCAGAAATTAATAAAAAATTCCAGAAATTAAGAAATTAATAAAAAATTTAAAATTTCCAGAAATTAATAAAAATTCCAGAAATTAAGAAAATTAATAAAAAAATTCAAAACTTTAAATTAACAAAAAATTCCAGAAATTAAGAAATTAATAAAAAATTTAAAATTTTCATAAATTAATAAAAAATTCCAGAAATTAAGAAATTAATAAAAAATTCAAAATTTCCAGAAATTGATAAAAAATTCCAGAAATTAATAAAAATTTTAAAAATCCAGAAAATTAATAAAACATTCTAAAAATCCAGAAAATTAATAAAAACTTCTAAAAATCCAGAAAATAAATAAAAAATTCTAAAAATCCATAAAATTAATAAAAAATTCTAAAAATCTAGGAAATTCATAAAAAAACTATAAAAATCATTTAAAAACCATAAAAATCTTTAAAATCATAAAAATCATAAAATTCATAGGAATTCATAAATAATTCTGTAAAACCCCAAAATTAATAAATAATTCAGAAAAATTCCAAAATTAATAAATAATGCATAAAAATTTTATGAATCCTAAGAATCATAGAAACCGTAAAAATTCTAAATAAAATTCACAAAATTGTTAAGTACTTTCATAAAATTCCTCAACGAGTAAGGTTCCCCAAGATTTCTGATAATTACTTGTGTCTTGTCTTTTTCCAAATAAAATCTCATTTTGCAATTCTTAATCTCACGCGACGAGCTCTAAGCACGAACCGCCGGGCTGCATTCGTTGTTTAGAAAGTCGTATGGGGTCCAAGTGCACCGTAGTTGTCTTGGACCTCGTGCATATGTGGATTAGGGTTGTCTTTCCTTTTACAAAATAAAAACCTTGCTCATTCTTATTCTCGATTTTCAAAATAAAAATCTTGTTTTGCGATTCTTAATTTCACGATTTGAGCTCCCACGAACTGGTAGCTTTTTCTGCTGTTCGTTGTTTAGAGATTCGTATGGGTCCAAGTGCAGCCGTAGTTGTCTTGGGCCCTGTGCATATGTGGATGAGGATCGCCCTCCTAAAAATAGTTTTCAAAAATAGTCAAGCTATTTTTACTTTCCAAGTAGCTCCGAAGGTCAAGCCTTTGAGCACATTTCAAATACTCTTTCAAACACTTTCGAAAGTCAAGCTTTCGAAATATAACCAGAACTACGTAAGCCTTGAGTTTCCCATTGCACCGGGGAATACGTAGGAGCAGGATCATCAAGTCCTGTCAGGCTAACCTCCATCAAGTATTTATTTTCACACTAATTAAAGGGATCAAACAATTTTCAAATCACCATACACTCGGTTTAAGGGTACTGTTCTTCGGAACAGGCAAGCGGGGTGCCTAATACCTTCCCCACTCGCAACCGACTCCCGAACTTTGAATCTCATCCTCGAGTCAGGTTTTTTCCAAATCTTTTCCCTTAAATAAAAATTTGGTGGCGACTCCACATAACAATAAAACCCATTTTCAAAATTTTAGCGAGTTCGTCGTCTCGTCGGAATTACGGTTGCGACAGGTACTACACACACAGAGTACACACTAAACCAAGCACACACCTCTAACTCACTTCAAGACCATACACGAGGTGGGAAAATTAGAATAAACCATTGCTGCTACGAGACACAGGCGTAACACATTGCCAATACCAAAAAAACTGTGTTGCCAACGCATGCTGCTTTGTTGCATACTGGTGAGATCTTTCCAAATAATTTTAAACAATGAATTGTGCATTACATCAATTAGTGAACTCTAACTCTAACTATTGTAGTACTGTTTGAATGCTGATACATCAATTATGTAGAAATTAAAATGAATTCACATGAATCTGCATTCTGCCTAGTTGCGTTCTCAACTCAACTAACCCTTGCGTGCCCAATGCTTCTGGGTTGAGTGAAACACCACATTGCTATTTCACAGCAAGTGCTACTTTCACTCATCTGATCACCAGAGCACACTCATGCATAGTTTCACCCATTGAATAAGCACAGTGCAGGGGTTTTCTCAACCCCACCACTCAAATCAACCTTTAACATCATTCCTCTTCCCTCTCAAATGAGCATCAATTTTAATATAACCTCATTCTCCACAGCATGGAGAGATTGTATAGTCCCTAAATGTTCATTTGCATGATGCAGAATGTAGCATGATTGATGAGAATTACTTCGCTGTTCTGTTATTGTTTGCAACAATTAATTTGTCATACATGTTCTAGGCTTGCACAAATTGCTTGTGAGCGGTTAGACCTCTACACTTATTTCTTTTGTGTGTGTATGGTTACAAATTGAGTTTCATTTCAGAACTTACCCTGTTTCTTAGTTGAATTCCAGTATCACATGCTTGCATAAATAGGATTAAGGCACTTCTTTGATATTTACCTACTTGACCAAATAACCCACCTTGCATTCTTGTCCATTGTTTAGCCCCTTGAGCCTTATACCCAATTCTTGTGTTTGATTAGCTCATCTCCAGCCAAGACTGTGAAAAACCATGAATATTCCTAGCCAAAGGAACTAGGAGAAGGTTGCTTGTATTTGAGGTTGAGTTTTACACTAAGTTTAAAGTTTCTTAAGGACAAATAACACTTCTAAGTTGGGGTTGCTTGAGGACAAGAAAAATTTCTAAGTTTGGGGTTAAGGGTGTCAATAGCAATGTAATTGGCAGTGGGTTCCCTTATTAAAAAAAAAAAGAGAAGAAGGGGAATTCGGATACCCAAATAAGGCAAAGAAACATTGAAAATAGGAACATACTTCTATGGGGTGATCTTGCATCTCCAAACTAATGGAAAGTGAATTCTCCAACCCTCTCATAGTTTCTTTGGCTTAAATAAACCCATTTCCCAAATTTCACCCACCTTTCACCTAAGCCAAGTTACAACCCACAACAAGACCTTTTGATTTATGTAAGTATGTGACTCATTGGTAGAGATAGAGAATATGGGCAAGCCTATGGTAATGGAATTTTGATTTGGAGACATAGAGAGAAACACCTAACCTAAACACTTGAGAGAAAGAGTGAAGCACTTAACCTTATGAGAGTTTGCAAGTCTAGGCCATGTTTCCTTAATAGCAAATTGTTGTAACCATAATATAAACACTGTTTTACTTAGAATTTCATGCTATATTCTGAATCTGTAATTATTTTTCATGTATTCCCAATGCTTGATGGAGTGTCTTTGAAATAAATATGAAATTTTTTTATTGATGCAAGTCGGAGTGAAGAAGGGGAGTGAAATATACTTGAGAGAAATGATATGCATGCTGTGAGTTGTCCAGAATTAATTATGTTCCTATAGTTTAATGCTTGATTGAGGACAAGCAAGAGTTCAAGTTTGGGGCTGTGATAAGTGTCCAATAAGACACTTATTTGGAACATAATTCAATGTAATTGCAAGTAATTGAAGCATAAAACACCATTAAAACATGAGAAAATGACATAAAACTAAATAACCCATGCACAATATGGAAAATATAGTTTTAGAGCCTTTTGAATGATAAATTCTCGTAAATCTGATAAGTTTTAAATTTCTCGCGAACTGTTAGGTGGTTCCACATTGGCACGTAATGGTCAGTTAGACACGCGACGCTACAAACTAGTAGCTATAAAAAGCCCAGAAGAGAACGAAAACAGGGCATCAGTCACTCTATCCACTAATCTATCTCCAGGACGTAGACGCAGAGAGGAGAGCCGCCTTTTCCCAGGCGCGTGTTCTGTTCTGGGTGAAGGAAGAAACCTTAGGGTTGAGGACAAAGCACATCGGCTGCATGTCTTCATGCTCAGAATTTTTCTCCCTCTCCTCTGTTTTCTTTCTTCCTAATTATGTGTAACTAAGTCGTTGTTAGGGAAAGATGAATCCTTCACTGATCTTATGTAATCCAGATGATGCATTTATTTAAGATTATTTTCCTTTAACGTTGATTCTTCATCTCTTTGCTTAATGCTTTTATAACTTGGCCACTTATAAATTGAACTGAAATTCTTCTTCGCAATTGGGAAATTGGTTTTAGAATTGGAAATGGGATTGAATAACACAATTATGAAGACTCTAGGGATAGAGGTTCACATTTGTGAGATCGTTTAAATTCTTGAACGTAAGGCTCATTTCAAATTAGGAATTGCTAAGAGATTAGAATTCCTAATTTGCTGTGAAGAATTGCTGAGTCATGGGATTGACCTTCAATCAATAATTTTTGAATTCGATCTTCAACTACCGCTTATCTTAAGTATACGTACTGATCAAGGATTACATAGGGGAAGTTTTGGTGAAATCTAACCCTAACATCTTCCATAAGTTGAATTCTTACACATTTATATCAGTTGCTGAGTGTTTGACAGTTTAGAGTCTATTTTGAGTAGTTTTAGGAAAATTGGAACAGACTTCCAGATTAGTGACAGAATCTGTGAATCTTGTTATTTTTCTGTTTGCGTTACCTACGTGCTTCAATTTGCGTTGCTTACACGACCCCATAACTGAGTTCAATTAATGGACTAGTAGGAATTCAGTATTTGAACCAAATCCCTATGGAGACGATACTCTTACTCACTCTTTATTCTGTAAAATGATAAGGTGCACTTGGCTTCATACGTTGTCACATCAACATAAGCCCATGGGCTTAACTGCAATTTAGGGAAGTTCAGGGGCTTAATTGCAATTTTGGAGAAATTGAGGGGCTCAATCGCGATTTTAAGTTTAGGGGCTTAGTTGCAATTTTTGGAGATTGAGGGGCTTAATTGTAATTTTGGGAAGCATGGGGTCTAACTGTAATAATAGGGAATTCGGGGTCTAAGTGTAATAATAGGGAATGCAGGGGCCTAAGTGCTATTACTGGAAGTCTAGGGGTTTAAGTGTAAAAAGGAGGTTTGGGGCTCGCTTGTAATAAAGGGGAAAACCTATTCCCATCCCCTTGGTTTTGTAAGACTGCCATTTATCTGTGGAGTGAACCATGGTTGCACATTCTACTTTGTTTATTCAGCGGGGCCCACACCCTTATCCAATCTTTTGCTGCATGTATGGCTCTTTACGTTCGTTTCGGATGGTGTACTCTCGTGGATCCCATGCTGATTGGATTGACGTAGCATGAAGCGTCCCTCTCTTCAACCCCTTCTTCTTGTATGGGTTCACTCCCAATTTGTCTCCAAGCTGCTGCCTGTGTTTCATCCCCTGTGTCTTTGGCACTCCCATACTTTGGCTGCCATGTTCCATATTATGGTGAAGCTTGGAGTCAAATGTCGAACTCCTTTTTGGACTTCTTGATTACGTCCCGTATCCTCGAGCCAACATAGGCTCTCACTCGCATGGGTGGTCGATCCATGGTGATGCTGGGGTGGCCCTCAAGGACTTTGTTCGACTAGTCCGGCAAAGTTATCTTTCAAAGAGTCAATTGAGGGAATAGTCCTCCTGTACCAGGCATCATCTCCAGTTCGGGCGTCGTGCAAAGGTGGCGGGCTATCTTCACCAAGGTTAGCGAAACGCAGATCACCACCTAGAGCCTCTCTATGGGTGTATAATTTGACGAGTCCCTCACCTTCGAGTACAGACGACTTTCGCGCTGAGGCTGTGCGCATTCACAACCTTGCCCCCTTGACTTGGAAGGGCCCCTCAACCAGTTTTGAGCCCGGGAGTAGCTCACACTTGTGGGACGTTGTCGTCACGTTGCGTTTGACCTCATGCCATGCAACTAAAGCGCCGAGCAGGTTCAGTGTGCGACCTCCATTCTCCTTTGAAAACTTGAGCTATTGAGCTTCCAGGTTTATCTGCACACCTTGCATGGCTGGTTGCGAAGGTTTGGGTTCGGGGACGTAAATCAACGTGTATTCGCGCACCTAAAGACGCTCTACTAGAGCCGTTTACGAGCGCGAGTCTTCGGTCATATGTTGTCTCAGGTGCGTTCTTCCAGCTAGCGGGCGCATGGCTCCTGATCTCAGCCAGATGGAGGCAGGGTCGTCGTTAACGGAAGGATGGGTTCGCATTGGGGAGTATCGTCCTGTACTCATCGAGTACCTTTCTTAGCGGTGTCGTCTGACTCCTTCTTCTTGCCTGGAGCCTTCTACTTTCAGATATCCCAACTTTTGATTATGGTGGTCGACCTAGTCGTGGTCTTGAATCCCTCGAATGCAGTGTGTAGAGGTCATCCGGTTAGGAGACATCCTCCAGATTCCTCTTGGTGTGTGCACGGTTGACCCCGAGTTCTGATCTTTCACTTAAACAAGGTTCCGGAACGCGATCAGTGAGGCGTCGCCCGTGCCTTCCCAATTCACGAGCAGATTACATCAACTATGCCCGCGACCTTCGTTCGTAATTCTGAGCTTCGATCTCTTCATCCTTCTCCAAAGCAGACTTAGTCGTACGAGTCTTCAATAGATCGCTGGCCTCGGCCGTTTCGGCAGTATATGGATGCAGAGATGCGCTGCCCTGTTTAACGATTACATCGTATACGTTACTATACATACTCAAGGGAATATTTGGAAAAGAAAGAGGTCGTCAAAATAGGCCTAGTGACAAGCCTTAGGGGAACACTAGTCTCTTGAACAAGATGTTATGATTCGTAGCTTTTGGTGAGCCTACCTATCAGATACAGAGTGGTCTCTACCCGACCTGACCTTAGCCTAAGAGCGATACTCCACCGAATTCATGATTAGTATCACATTGCATTAGAAGATACTAGCATTGCATCTCATTGGTGCGCTAATCGTATGGGAGATCGATTTGTTTCACAGTAATATCATCGAACACTTTGGTTAAATCTAACACATCTCAGTGCCTAATCTAGATGCGAATGTTATCTTCAACCATAATCATGCAAAATCCTAGATCTAACATCCATGGAAGAGAAGAGACTAACCTATGTGTAATCGGCAGAGGGAGGAGATCGCTTGGCTGGATTGCTCCGCTAGTGTATGGCCATGTGCAAGCAGGATTGACGAGAGCAACGCCTCTGCTCTTAGTGGAGTGCTGGGAATGAGGTTTCCAGAGTCTTCTCCCGAGAGATTTCTGGTTCTCTGCTTCTTCCTTTACTCTTTCTGAATCTCTCCAAAAAAAATAAGGGAACCCCTGATTCACCCCCGAGCTCCTTTATTTATAGGTCTTCAATTGGTGCCGTCCCTGTGGTTCTTTGGCCTACCCTTTTTGTTTACGCTTCTCTTGCCATTTTCTATGTCATCTAATATTTTATTACCTTTTTAATTTTCCTATTTCTAACTTGTCATTCTTTTATTCTTATTTTATTATTATTTTTCACTTGTATTTGATGTTTACTATTATCATTATTTTTTATTTATTTATGCATATATGTTTTCTATTATATACTTTATTTTTCCATTTTTGTTTTCCTTCTTTTCCTTTTTTTTTCAAACTTGTTTTTTTTTCGTTTTATTTGTCAGCGTATCTTTATCAATCCCATTTATTCGTTCTTTCCTTTTCCCATTTTATTTTCTTCAACCTTTATTTATTTTTTCTATTAATTAAATTATTTACTAAATAATTGATTTTGGGGTAGGACCTGGACATAATTGGGTGTTTACATAGATTAGTGAAGATTATTGTGGTATACGACGCAATAAATCTGAATTTATTTTTAAGTTTGTCATCGTAGCCACTTGTGACAGAGAAAGTAGAATAATTCCACTCATTTATTGCTTGGGACGAATAATTTCTAATAGTACGTAGACAAGGTCAAAGAACGTATTTGTTCTTTATATTAATCTACTACTCCTATTTTTACTTTTACTTGAATGAAGTATCTCACTCCCTTCTGCAATATTCTGTTGTATGTACAACCACCACTTCTTAGTGAACCGGCAAGGTGGATCACCCTCCTTTCGACGTTGAGGTGATCTTCGACGTAAAAATCAGATAAGGGATTTTTACTTCGTAGACAAGGACAACGACTATAAAGTAGGAGTATCAATTCGAAGAAGAAAAGTAAATTCCTGTAGTTTTTAGTTAGATATAATCACATATGTTGTACACTCTTATTTTATCACCCTAGTCATAAAACTCTAGATTACTTATATTCTAGGATTGTGGAACTAATGTAGTTTCACATAAGGACATATATATATGTTTTTTATTACTAGGAGTTTGTATATTCAGATACACATCTATCAAGTAAATCATGATTGTACAATTATTCGATACCAGTAAATATACATAAAGGATGACGTACAAATGATATTAAGATAATATAAATAATTTGAAGTTATAACATTGGGAATTATCCCAACTACTATAAAAAAATTAAGTATTAGTTGCTTGACACACATACAATTTTTTTATGGTCTAAATTTATTTTTTTCATTTTGATAAACTTGCTACTCTTAACCTAAAAAAAATTTGTTAAAGAATTTTTGATAATAATCAAGTGTAAATCCTTATATAATTTGTTACACTTAATGAAATTTTTAAATGTGGCCAAAATCAAATAAATTCTTTATTTTGTAAAATTGAGTTAGTATAACTTTAGCATGAATTTCTCTTTTTTCTTTTTTTTAAGTGTAATTTAATTTTTTTCTAAATTTTTATTAAATCATAAACAAAAAGAAATAAATTCAATTCTTTTTTTTAAAGTTATCTCAACATCTTCTTTTTAAAAATAATTAAATTATTTAAAATAATAAAATTTATTTAAATGAAATTACTATAAATTAAGTAAGTATATTTTAACAATGCTAATAGTAAACTTTTGATTTTATTTTTTATTATTAAGTAAATATCAATCAAGCTTAATTAAATAAAAGACAGATTAAGTTATTAGAATTAATTTAATAATAAAAAATGTAAATTTTATATAAGAATTCTAAATTTAAAATTTATTATTTTTTACATTTCACCAAAAATAAAAGGTGGATCAAACTATATAATTTTTGTGAACTGATGCACTTGTTAACCGGAAACATAAAGATTTGGCATAATCTTTAGAGATGTTAATGGTGGGTGGGCAGTTTTGGGATAACTAACGACATTCATGCAGAAGATTATCATACTATGGGATCTTCTTGTCAATAGAAGAGCCCCAACTGGCTTTTTCTCAGGAGTCTAATATTTTACACCTTAATTTTCTTTTATGCCTTTTTTTTAACAAAAAAAACTCTATAATTTTTATAAATACGTGTTACAAAATGAAAACAACCATAAAAGTTCGCATATATTATAAGATTCATTTAAAATTGTGGAATAAAATAAAGAATATTAAATTATTTAAAATAATAAAACAAATGTAATATTATAAGGCAAAATATATATTAAAATCAATTTTTCGAAATAAATTGTCCTAAATTGTATGAGGATATAATACACTTTTTTAAATATATTTTTATTATTAATTAAGTTGCTTAAAGAAGTCGGAAAAATTTACTTAATAAATAAAAGTGGATCAATTAAATTTACTTGAAAAATTCTAAGTTTAATGAAATAATTTTTAATATATGTCCAAAGATATATAATAAAAATTTATATATTATAAATTTTTATTAAAATATAATATATTAACAATATTAAATATTATAAAATTATAAAAAATTTACTATTTTATAATTTTTATTATGTATCTTTCCACACACTAAAAATTTGCTAAATAAAAATGGATAAAATTGGTCACTGTTCATTTATCTTCTTACATATCTGTTTACCAATTATTCTATTACTTTAAACAAAAAGATGAATGTATTTATTGTCTTAAAATATAAAAATATTTAATAGATTTTTATTTCATGATTAAAAATACTTTTAGAAATAAAAAGAAAGAATGATTTAGAATTATTCAGTTTACTCTTATAATATAAATTTGACTCTTAATTTTTAAATGTAAATATTTTTTAAGAATTTTCTTGATATATCTGAATTTTCATTAAATTACATGTATTTTCTGCATTGAATTTTTGATTTTTTTTTATATTTATATTTATATTTTTAATTTAATTTAATTTTTAATAAATTACATCAAATTAAAAATATTTTTAATAAATTAAGTTTTATTATTTTAGTTTAAATAATCATACTTTAATTTTGATTTTAAAATTTAAATTTTTAGTATATCATGTCGACAAAATAATGTATTTGAATTTTAATAATTTTTTTTTTGTAATTTACAGTTTTAAGATTTTTATATATTAAATTACCTATTATTTAATATAATAGAATGTTTATTAATTTTTAAAAATTTTTATTTATAAGTTTTGTTTAAATTTAAAAATACACTATTGCATGAATGATTTGTTAGTTACTGCTCTATTTTTTTTTAAAGTTTAACACTTTAATATTTTTATTTTGTTACCTTTTATTATAATTGTATACAGTTAATAAATAATTAATATTTTTTTAATAATATATATATATATATATATATATATATATATATATATATATATATATATATATATTGATCAACAAAAAAAAATAAGGATGATAAACCGTTAGTCGGATTAGAAATTAAAATAATTTTTATAGGTTCAAACTTATCACTTTTATATTATATTTTTTAAAAAATAAGAATCATAATAAAAATGAAAAATAAAATTAATTAAAAAATAAAAATTAACCATATTTTTAAAGTTTTTTAATATCCTTAAAGGTAAAAAAGTAAAAAATATAAAAACACGGAGGTGGAGTATGATAAGTTAGTCCATTATTCATTATTAGGATAATGATTAGTTAATTATTTTACTATAAGAATAAACCGTAACGAGATTACGGACTTTCATGTTGTGGCCACGCTGTTGGGGAGGCATAACAGTGGCAACTGGTAACATTTCCAAACTGAAACTTCGATTCATATTTTATCATCTCATTCCCTTTGCAATTGCATCACTCCCTTCCCTTCACTTTTGGTTCTCTCTCTAATCTGTTCTTGTTTCTCTACAATTTACTTTGCTTAGTTTAAATGATAATAATGATAAATTGATAATCCTTTTTCCCCAAAAGAGCCTGCAAGTTTGTGAATACCCAGAGGAAATTAGAGTCACTTTCTTTTGTTTTATGAAACCGAAACAGCTTCACGTGTTCATAATCTCATCCGGGTCTGATTCAAACGTGTCTGAAGTGGTCATCTCGGTAGTGCCTATGACCTGTTTGTGAAAATGCTCGAGAGAGACCTTGCTGCACTGGGGTGCAATTGTTGCAGGTTTGGCTCGGTTTGCGAAGAAAGAAGAGGAAAAAATGGTGATGTTTTGAGGAAAGTATGAAATGGGTTTCTTATCTGAGAATTGAGGGATATTCAAGTCTTGAGAGAGCTTTATCTGATCATCATGTGGGTTATTTACTTAACAGTTTCTTGTTGCAATTTACCGGTGGAGTTTGAGGCTGCTTCTTCTTATTACTCACACACATGAAACACACACTCACACAAGCAGACATTTAAGAACAAATAAACTAGCTTTTTTTACATTTTTGTTTTATCAGATTGGAAAAGAGGTGGTTGTGTTTTAATCCTGGGGTTTTGAAAAGACTTAGAAACTTACTTTCAAAAGTGTGTCATGAACTTTGTGATTTATACTTTAATTTGTTAAATGAAATGAATTGATTGATATTATTTTCCTTCTTATTTGCAAAAAGAGTTTAATTAATGACTTAGTTCGTATTGTATTATTTAGTAAGATTGATTTGGCAATCTATCCCTTCCATTTTTGTTTCGTTAGAAGTTGGCACCTTTGGCATGATTCAGGATGGCAAATATGAGTGAAGAGTCTGATTCTAGAGGAGAGGCTATGGGTCTCTTGCATCAGTTGGAGGATATCCTTGAATCTGATGCTCTAATGTAAGGTTTAGCAAATTCATACACACAAACTGATATAATACTTGTCCTGATTGTTGCTTTGGATACTTTTGAATTTTCTAGCATTTCTGTTATTATGCTGCCTTCTCTTAATCAATATAAATTTTTGTTACGTATGCTTAATGGTATTTGCATAAAAAAATAATACTATTTTCTTTAGAAAATTTAATAACCTTCACTCGTATGAAGTCTATGGATAAAACAAAATTTTGTAAGATACTAAGGTATAACCTTGATTATTAGAATAACACCTTGTTAGCCATGCCTAGATTAAGGTCAATGTTCATTCTTTGTTTTGTCATGCAACTATTTTGTGTTGTCTATTTTTAATATGTTTTCCCTTGTGCTTTTGGATCCAGTGATGAACTGGGCTTTATTCATCCATCCCAGTTTGCCTTGCTACGTGAAGAATCAGGCATATTATCTAATTTGTCTGATGGAGCTATCCATCCCTTAGCAGGCAGGACAGTAAGCTCTGAGGAATCTTCGAAACAAGACAACCTATATTTCTGGAACAAAGATCATAAACTAGGAATTTCAACTCAAGTTCTTCTACCATTATATAAAGCTGCTAAACATGCATTTATGACCACATTTAAACAATACAGGATGTGTGGCAATCAATCTAACAAAGTTGGAATTTATTTACCTGCTACTTCATCTTGTGACCATCTTGAAAGTATACTTCTAAGACACAGCAAGTCTCTTCTCCTGCTAAGCTGTGATTTTATGACTGCTTGGAACTGCAGGTTCTCCTCTTGTCAATTGATCATTTTTTTTTTTATCTTGCGAAGATGTCTCACATTGGTCAGCAATAAAGTTAGAATACTCTTTATAAAGCTTGAGACAACCCTCCTCTCCCGAGCTAGTTGTTGAGTGTTAGGTTTAGTTTTCTAATATGGTATCAGCATATATTTAGTCATACTGTTGAACCATTCTTAAATATCCAGTTTTGCAAATTTCATGCATCAAATGTTCAATCCTGGATGTGAGGAGGTGTGTTAAGATGCCTCATGGTGAGGAATAGAGTTAGAATATTCCTTATAAGGTTTGAGATAATCTTCCTCTCTTGAGCTTGGTTTTGGAAGTAAGTTAGGCCCAGTTTTCTAATATATACTATTGTTGCTAGCATCTATAAGTCAACATCATAAGTTGGAAGATTCCAATATAATGTTTTCAATTGCTCATGATAATTGATTTATTTGATAGCATTTACCTTTGTCCAAGTGTCCAAATGACACCATATTGTCTTTCATTTTTATGATTGAAAGTTTCCTCTTATGCTAAAAAGAGAATTTACTGCATAGTTGTAAGACCTGTGGTACTGTGTTGTACTAAACGTTATGTGGTAAAGAATCAAAAAGAGCATAAGCTTAGTGTTGCACAAAATGTTTTGGTGTATGATTGAATATACATAGGATCTATAATGAATGCATTTATAATGAATGCATTAAAAAGAAAGTAAGGATAAAATTTATTAAGGAAAAGACTGAGTCTCACCCAAAGTGGTTTGGCAAAGTGGAAAGAAGACCAATAGAAGCTGATTGCTTAAGTATGTAGAGTGAACTAGACATAGGATAGCCATCTAGTTAGAGAGAGGGAGATTGCTAGAGCTCCCATAAAATTAGTGTATTCTAGAAGAAATAAAAATAAAAGAGGCTAAGCTATTAGGCCCAGTAGAAAGCTGAACTGTTAGTTAGTTAGTTAGAATAAAGAGGAAATGATAAATAGGAGTTAGAAGACTGTTAGAGACAGTTTTTGATTTGAAAAGAAGTTTGGTAGAGGAGGGATAGGGACTCTTGAATTCCCTTGTATCAATCTTGTACATTTCTAGTTCATTACCCACTTAATTATGTTTTGAGTCAGATTCAATAAGGAGAATACAAATTTACTTTTCCTTTGTTTTCTTGCATTTTCTTTCTTAATATGATCTAGTTCTTGCAACTAGTATCAGAACTTCTGATTTAAGTTACTGCTACGCATGGTGAGAACAAGAATGGAGGCTAGGGTGGAATCTTTAGAGAGAGGGAATGAAGCATGGAAAGAAGAATTAAAGACGAGAGAGCTTCAAGAAGCATGCTTGAAGCAGATTGAGGAGATGTTGGAGGGCATGATAAAGATCCGATTAGCTTATCTAAAGATTTTTTGTATGAAATTTTAGGGTTTGATTTGAGGATGAATCCTTTTGAAGAAAGAGAGAATGATAGAGATTCAAGTCTACTTAAAGACTTGTTACATGCAATTTTGGTCTAAATCCAAGAAGAGATAAACAAAGTCCTAATGTTACTTGGACAAGTTCAAACAATTGAAGATCTAAGATGAGAATGCGACATAAAGAGTTATTCTAATCAAATATTTAAATTTATTATATACAAATCTACTTCAGATTTGTAATTGATTTGCTTTATTATTTTAGGATTTGATATTGATTTGCGAGTTATCTATTTTAAATTAATTGCAATCTAATTAGGATTTCACATTTGTTATCTTTTTATTAGATTGTAAATCAAATTGCAATCTAATTAAAATTTCATATTTGTTATTTTTTTACTAGATTATATTATTTATAAAATAGGAGTTAGAGATTCAATGTAAAGACAGATTTTGATGAATAATATTTTTTTTCTTTGAGAGTTTTTCATTTATGTATGAATTGATTTCCTTGGTTCTTGGGTAAAGAACTACTCTTGATAACGTAGGTTCTTCCGACCAGTCGCGGTAAGTGTTACGTTCCTATTTGATAACTTCGGTGCTATCCGTCAGGTTGCAATTTGTGTCGGGTTCCTTATTATATCTTGATTTTCAAGACATTCCAATTAACGTTTACACATCCTGATTCATTCCCGTTGGGTGAATCATATTAGGGCATCTCTCTTAGATAGCAACAAACGAATCCTAATCTTGTAGATGGGGTTCGCAATTCCATGAACACTGAGAAAGAGGATGAATCAGGGAAAGATTCAAGAATAGAGCTTAGGGGAGACTGGTGGAGAAAGTTGAAAATTCCAATATTTTCTGGTAAAGATGCATTTGGATGGGTAAATAGAGTAGAACGTTATTTTCTCATAAGGATGTATTGGAGGAGGAGAAGTTGCGTGCAGTAATGGTGGCTATGGAGGGAAAGGCATTGAGCTGGTTGCAATGGTGGAAAGCATGCGTTGAGAATCCTACTTAGGAGATTTTTCGCAATTTGGTGATTAGGAGATTCTAGCCTTCCATGATGCAAAATCCCCATGAATTATTGTTGGGATTGAAGCAAACAACATCTGTTGAGGAGTTTAGAGAGCAATTTGAGTTGTACTTAGGATCATTAAAGAAGATTGACCAAGGGTACCTTCAAGGAATATTTTTGAAAGGTCTCAAAGATGTCAAAGCTAAATTAAAGTTGCACCTCATAAGAACCTTGACTGAGATGATGAATGTAGCCCAGACAATCAATGAAAAGAACATGACGATATCAAAGGGTCAGAGGCAAGGAAATGTAAGGACTAGAGGAGGGGTAAGGTCTTTTCCTAGTTTTCCTAATTCTAAAACTATTACATATGAGTCGAGTCAGAAAATTAATAGTGGCAATGAGTCACAACATGGTTCTGTAGTGGGTTTTGTCAACTACAGATCTGGTGGTGCTTTTAGAAGTAAGGGAAATTTTGGCAGGAGAGTATCCTAGGCTGAGTGGCAGGAGAAAATAAAAAGGGGTTTATGTTTTTCATGTGATAAGTATAGTCAAGACCATGTATGTAAGAACAAACAATTTAGATTGATGTTAGTTGAAGAGTCAGCAGATGGGGAGAATGAAAAAAGTTTAGACTAGGTGGTTAAGGGTGAAAGAATTGAAGACAATTCAATTATCAATCCATAGCATCATGGGTTTGACTTCTAAAAGATCCTTGAAATTGTGGGGTCAAGTGAGGAGTAAAGATGTGATCGTGTTGATTGATTATAGGGCTTTCCATAACTTTATTTCCACCAAATTGGTAAGAGAATTGCACCTACTAGTTATGGATACTGGAATATTTTATGGAAGTTGGTGATGGACATTGGATTATGAGTAAAAGGGGTTTGCCGAAGTATAGAGTAGTAGCTGCAAGGGTTAACAGTACACCAATTTTTTTTTGTTTGAATTAGGAAAAGTTGATGTGGTGCTGGGGTTAGATTGGTTGGAGGGTTTGGGAGAAATAAGAGCCAATTTTAAGGACCTCACCTTAAAATTTGAAATGGGAGAAAATATGATAATTTGCCTTATCCAGGGACCAAGCACCATAAAAATCTATGATAAAGGCTTTATGAGATCATGGGTAAGGATTTTATCTAGAATGCAACAGTTTAACTGAGGTTCAAATTGATTTTAACCCCACTTTAACAATTGTGGGAGCAATACTTGAGGAGTTTCCGAAAGTCTTTCAAGACCCACAAGGTTTTCCCCCATATAGAAAACATGATCATGCAATAGTCTTGAAGGAAGGGACTGAAATTCCCAAACATTGGCACAATTTTGTGGAAATCATGTTTTGTGATTTTATAACAGCTCGAAGTTGAGGTTAATTTAACTTGTTCTGTTTTCTCTGATTTTGAAAGCATATTAGGCATTCACATAAATATACTGAAAATGACTTTCCCCTTCTAGAATTGTAAAGCAAGAAAGATACAAAACGGTGGAAATAGGCTAGGAATTTGATTTTTGTTACAAACTTTGTAAGTTTGTCTATGCATATTGCAGGAAGTTAATAGTGTCCAAGAAGATACAGCTCTCAATGTTTGTAGGTGAGCTTCTCCTGTCAGAACTGGTTCTTTCATATTCTCCCAAAAGCGAACAAGCTTGGAATCATAGGTATTAAATGTGAAGTTTCTTATCTCTGTATCACTAAAAGGATAAATGTTTCCTAGATAATATTGTATAAGTTTGAATTTTGAATATTAATTGATCCCAAGGCTTTGGCACATAAATGGCAATCTAATGCATAGAAGTATTTTATCTAGGCGATGGGTGATCAAGTCAATCTCTGCAAACTGTTCAAATTTCAGAGAGATTTTGGGAAAAGAATCTGAGCTGGTGGAAAAAATAGCTGAGGTCTAATTTCAGTACAAGAACAACCTACTGTTTAAACTGGAAACGTTTTGTTTTATGATTTTATAATTTTGATGGGCTTGCTGACACAAGAGAAGGATAATTGTTGCTTATCTTTTGCTTTTGATCTGGCCTTTGTTCAATACAAGGGATGTGTATAAGATTCTATTGTAGCATTTGTCATGTCATTTTATATATTGAGAGAAGACATTTGATATTCAATCCATCTTGCATTGTAAATGTTAAGATCCCATATTGACTAGAGATTTGACCTGGGTAGAGCTTTATAAAGGTTGGGCAATCTTCACCTCACAAGTTAGGTTTTCAGTTGAGCCAAGCCTGACCCAAACTCTAAGATGGTATCAAAAACAATCTTAAGTTTGATATTGAGCCCAAAATTCCACCTTCATAGCAGACCACTATTTGCCTTCATTGCAGCCACCCTCGAAGTTCCACCTTCATTGCGGCCATCTAGGCTGCCTTTATTGTAGCTATCCACATTCCAAATGTTAAAAAATCCTCACTTGAGGCCTAGAGATTATTGTAGCTATCCACATTCCAAATGTTAAAAAATCCTCACTTGAGGCCACTCTAGGCTGCCTCAAGGGGTGTGTTAAGATCCCACATCTCATAAAGATATGACTAAAGTGCGGGTTATAAAGGTCTCACCTCATGAGCTAACTTTTGGAATTGAGTTAAGCTTTGTCCAAATTCTAAGTAAATATTAAATATTCTCCTTTACGTCATCCTAGAGAAGGGGAAAAAAGATAGATGGGGAAAAACAAGAGATCACCTAATGATTTTAATTGATTTATATAATGCTTAACCTTTTCATTATAGGAATTAGATACTTCGTATCAGATGAAAAAACATTGTTTTGAATTAAATATCCATTTATTCCTTTTTGTTATCCCATCATTTACAGAGATCAAAAATGAATTACCGTGCATGGAATCACCGTTCCCGGTTAATCTCATACATGACTATTGAACAGGTATTTTGATTCTATGATACTTTTATTTGTTGTAAGTATTATGACATGAATTCTGGATCAAATTGCATGGTAAAATAATGAAATATTGAAATGCACTAACAATCTGACTATTTGAAGGGTTGTACATGTAGCCTTAAACTCCCAAAAGATTATGTACACTGTAGTGGTGGCAGCGGAGGTGTTCTCTCTTTCTGAAAATGTGTCGTCACATTTATTCACTTGTAGTTTTACTATTACCCTAGTTGTTGGGGCCAAGGGACATATTAACCTGATTATTCCTTGTTTAATTGGATAGAATGGGTCCATTCCCATTCCCATGTTCGGTTAGTTCCTTCAATAATAATAATAATAATAAGTGATGTAATCTTCATTTTATTTCACCAGAATGTGTATAAAATGCCTCAAACCACATGGACCATTTATTCAGTTCCAAAATCTTTTTTGGGCAAAATTTTATTTTCTCAAGCTCAGGCTTGCATTGGACTGATCTTGGCTCTGCCCTGCCTGGCACATAATATTGGTTAGCCCAAATCAAGCTGAGCTGAGAATATTTGACTTAAAAAATCACAATTTTTTATATTGTATTTCTATTAATTATAGTATATCAAAATATAAAAATGGAATGTAGTTATAGAGTCAACAGTTCAACATTCAATTCCCTTCCAACACTCTTTCTCATTCCCATTCCATCAAAAATCATTTCATCAAATGAAATATGACCTTGTTAATGACATAATGATTATTTCTTATGAAGTCCATAATTGAACTTGTACTTTTTTAGGTGCTGTACGAGTTAGTGAAATCCAGAAGTTGGGCTGCACTGCATGTTGCTGATAATTGCTGTTTTCATTATCGCAGAGTAAGTTTTGGTTAACTTGTTTGAACCTGTTACTGAAT
Source organism: Canavalia ensiformis (assembly GCA_026541065.1). Lineage (NCBI taxonomy): Eukaryota > Viridiplantae > Streptophyta > Magnoliopsida > Fabales > Fabaceae > Canavalia > Canavalia ensiformis. Next base: position 424,454 of record JAMKYM010001005.1, read on the forward strand.
GGTTAGTCTCTACAAATTATATACCTTTTGAGTAAGAACATGGTTTTGTATGTCCTATGATAAGCTTAGGATTCGGCACTCTTGACAATCATAGTTTCCATCATATTGCAGCAACTACTGCTGAAAATTATGGAGGACCAAAGTGGCTTGGAAGAAAATGTTTCTTGTAGTCATAATGCTAATACTATCAAAGCCTTGAAGGTATTAGTTATGCTAATTTATTTCATTTATTGTACATGACCTGATAGACTATTTTTGAGTTCATCATACTATGTTTGGATTGATAAAGAGTTCAAATAGAGCAGAATGAAATGGAATGACATTAGTTAGTGCTTGTTGTCATGGTTGCATTGTGGTTGTCAGAGTCTGGTTGCTGCAACTGGGATGTAGCAGTGACATCACATGATATGGTCAGCAATTTGAATCTCTGGCTGTCATTATTTGGTTGTCTAAAATGGGATGGAATGGAAATCGATAGAATGTATTCCCTTCCATTCCGTCCAACACCTCTATTTTTCTTACCTCCAATTTCAAATAATGGTATGATAATTTTCCTACATTCCATTTAATTCAACTTCTCATTAGATATCCATAGTCTCAATCTCATCTGAAGGGCTTAGGATTGAACCCAAACCATTGATTGTTATTTAATTGTCATATAAGTAGTGTATGTTTCCAATTATTACAAGCCGTTTGGTTTCTGGTAGTTAATATACTCTGCCTGATGCTAGAAACGATAGCAGAATGAATGAATTAAGAAATTAAACCTTGCAAGTGGCCTTTCAGGTTTATGGGATGCGTGACCTCCAAAATGTTTGAGAAATTTGACACAGCATTAAAACTTTTTCAGAACAACTCCTAAGCAAACAATGTGCATGGTAAATGAATTTTTCACTAATTGATTGATTTGGTATGCTTTATTGTTAAATGCATTCATACTTGTATAAAACTAATTTTTAATTGAAAACTGAAGGGCAAAATAAAATTGGAACATGAATGTTTGCAAAATTTGCAAACTAGTGAGCTGCTCCAAACAAGCAAAGCTCACCTTATTAGGTATTTATGCTTGACTCACTATAACATCATGATCACATGGTTTAAATTTGCATAATCCTTTGTTATTGCTTGCATGCTTTGCTACTTTAAGTGATGGTCTTGATAGTTGTAATCTATGTCAGGTCTTGGTTTTGACAACGCTTTATCAGTGAAATATTCAGTGCACTACTTACTGCACAAAAAAGATTATGCAGCATGTGTCTCCATTATAGAAACTTAAAGGAAAAACAAGAACTGCAGATTGACTAATGGAATTGACATTACTGTATCATCTTGATCATTTTTGCATCCTTATATGACTATTACTATCAGTACACATAAATTTAGTTCTTTTAACTATGTGATAGCTATGGTTTGGCAGGATGAACTTGATTGGAATGAAACATTGATAAAACGATATGTGGGAAGAGAGGTAGGTGGCCTTTGTCTGTTGCTAATTTATTATAGGTCATCATCATTATTCATTAGTGGCTAAAGTGATACATGGATTATAAATAATCTCTTCATTCATTATTCACAGGATTTTGGATTTCTGAAATTTGAGAATATCATTTTCTTGTCTTTTGACACCAGATTGTCACCTTTATGGTTCCTTGTATGCAAGTGGCTATTCTACTTCAGTAATTTCTGTACAAGTTTAGACATTCAATGTTTGCTCATTTTAAACAGGCTCTATGGCTTCATCGTCGCTTCCTGTCCATGTTGTGGATAAATAATTTTCTAACCAATTCTGGTGCGGGATCCTACCATTCCAAGGAGACAATCAGCGTGTATCATGACTTTAGCACCTTTCTGCAGAATGAATTATGTCTTCTCCACTCATGTTCAACTTTTATTGATGATGATTTTGAGGATTTCCAAGCGCAAGCTACATATTCTGCTAGTTACATACTATGGTTGAAAGTGGTATGTGGATTATTTTTCCATTAGACTTTCCATTTTAAGACTTCTTAGCTGGATTGCTTTCTCATGCCCTCTTACATATATTATGTGCATCAGCAAATCCCAAAGCCCCTGGAAAATGAGCTCCTGGAGACCTTAAGAGATGTAGATTTGAAGACCTTGCTGAATAAGTCATGTCCAGAGAAATCTGCGCTAGTCAATTACTTTATGAGCTAGATGGAAGCATATGAGCTATGTGGGATGGAGTTAGACCTTACATTGTTGATTCTAACAATTAATTTGTTTTATTTTATTCTGACATATGAATCAGGATTCTGTGAAGTGTACCCCACACTTCAAAGGGTATAAAAGGTGGAGTTATAACTGCACTGTATTTGCCAAAGAATCTATAGGAGGTTGTATTCGTAACAAGTGTTTTTGATGTGTTTCATTTGAAACTATTTCCAGTAATAAGCTTGGTTCGAGGTCATATTTCATTCATTACTTGGGATTAAAGTCCGCCTAATAACAAATCAACTACTCAATTCAAACAGCTAAGGTTGTGCACAGGAGTTAAATCTATTGAGTATTGACCACTAGTTGGTAAATTTTGGGTTAGTTGTAAAACCTCTGATTTTGAGTTGATCTCAAGTCATGAAACAGAAATTTTGACGGTTTTACAGCTCGAATAGAAGAAAATGACACCTATTTATTTCTTCATTATTTTAATATCTTGTTTAGAAGTTTGTCCATACCTGTTTTCTTGCAACACTAAGAAAAGCAAGAAAAGTTTACAAATAAATTATTTGACTTTCCAAAGAGAGATTTGTGTAAATAACAATATTATAACACAATAGGTACAATTAGCCCAAAAGAAGAAAGACCGAAGAGAAAAGACCCAACAACAGCCAATGGTTTGAATGCGAAGTACAAGAAAATTTAGCAGATACATTGTTGAAGTATAACCTGTAGTCTGATACGAGACAAAGCGATAATACGAAGAAGTTTGAAGAGCCGCGATGATAGATAGTAATCATAAAGTGTTAGACAGTGTAGTGCCCATTCATGGTATCGATGTCCAAACCCCTTAGCTTGGCAAATGATTCCACCCTGCCTTTAAGAGTGTGAAGCTCTCTTAGCCTGCATCATAAGAAATAAATAAATAACAAAAGGGTGGAACGAAAGTTCATGGAAGGTAAAATAAAATTAAGCAACAGTTTGAAGAAGAACAAGATAGTGGACCTTGCTATCTCTGCTCGCCTCCTAGCCTCTTCTGCCAGTGTATTTATGTCTCTGTGGGTGTGCTTCTCTGCAAACACTTTGGACTCGGCTGAGTGGAGACCATGTAAGGTTCTCTGCTCAGCTGCCCATGCAGCCTCACGAGCTTCTTTACCAAAGTCATTTTTGTTGATGAATGCAGTCTGTTAATGTGCATCATCGAGAATCATATCAGTACACTAGTGAGTTTTAGAGACTGTAATGTTCCAACTATTATACTTATGTTTCCGAATTCATTTCTTGTTTTTTGCCAAAAGTTTCGATTTAAATATGTCTTTGGTTCCTGAAAATATCATAGTTTTAGTCTCTAAAAATTTTATTCATTTTTAGTCTTTATATTTAACATAACTGATGTGCTTTTAATCCCTCACTAGAGACTAAAAGTATATAATTCTTGCAATTTTGGAGGACTAAAAATGAATGAAATTTTCACAAGGATTAATATATATATATATATATATATATATATATATATATATATATTAAGGATTAAAAACTTATTTAATCTGAAGTTTTATCAAAAGCTCAGTCATAGTACTCACTCTTTGGTTTACCACCAGATTCCATGCCCTTCCACTTAATGCATAACGAACAGCAAACTTTAAAGGGTCTAGAAACACATAAGTTACAGTATTGTATAACCAAATGACTCCTGTCCAGCCCCAATTTATGCTTCTGATCCCAGCAACATTCCAAGTGACAGTGGCAGATAGAACAGTTGCAATCTGTCCAGAATATAGTGAAATGAAATAGTGAGGCTTTCATCTGATTAAGTTCACATTATTGTAAAAGTCTGAAAAAATAATGTTAGAAACCATGTACCAGCTGAGCTATAATGAAGGCACAAACAAGCAAAAGACCAGGTCTTTCTGTGTAGGACCAACCCCGGGATCGTGTCACAAAAATTAAGGCTTGACTAATTGTACTAACTTGAAGATAGACAGCAGATCCCAACTTTTCTGTAATTTCATGAGTGACAGGATCATGAGGGTCCTTGCGGAAAGGTGTCACACCAAAAAGGTCCTGAGGCAGAATATTTCATTATCATATCATTGCTTGAAAGAAAAACAAAGTAGTGGACAAGTGAAAGGTAGATCCTTACAGAAAAGAAGTTTGTTTCATAAATTAAATGGAAGAAGACCACAGTCATTACAGCCAAATAGCTACCAAGAACAATCCCAGTAGCAAAGATTTCACTAAGCTTCCAACTATCGGGAAGTGGAGAAGGCTTAACCCTATCTTTAGATATTGTCATGATGGTACCTATAAGGATGTCAACAAGTCAGAGGTCAAGAAACAAAGTCTTTCATGTAATGAGCATCAAATTAGAAAAAGATTTGAGTTTAAGTACATGTTTGGAAACACTTAAATTTGGATAAATAATTGCTTACTTTTCAAAAAGTTCTCTCAAGAAGCCAGCAAAAATAAGCAATTATTTCTTCAAAATTAAGTTAAAACGAACATGTGTTAAGATACTAGAAAGTAGTAATATTACCATCATTGAGAATGGCAATGACAAGAACCATAAAGGGAGGAAAGTCAAAGCTCCAAAAGCTATTCAGTAACATGAAACCAAGCTGTGATGATTAAAAAATGGAAAATAAGAAGGTTGATGATCCAGTTCATTGACGAATATATTCTATATGTACAAAAAGCTTACCACAATACGAATAGTGATAGATATAGCATATATCTGCAAAGAAAAGGAAAAAAAAAAATCATGATTTGTTGTCAAACCAGGAAAACTTAGAAATCTTTTCACTTTCATATGTTCAAAGTTGTATGATTACTGTGTAGTTTTTCATTCTTTGGAAAATTGCTCGGCTAGTTAAAACTGCACTAATGATCACACTCAACCCAGGTTCTGTTAGCACTATGTCAGAAGCACTTCTGGCAGCATCTGTAGCATCTGCAACAGCAATACCTATGTCTGCTATCTTTAGGGCAGGTGCATCATTCACCCCATCACCAGTCATCCCACAAATGTGCTTTCTAGCTTGTAACCTCTTCACAATCTCATATTTGTGCTCTGAGGGAAATACATGTTATCAGAAATTGAACAAGACATTAAATTAATGCTACCTTGTGATCACTGCTTTCTTGGCTTACCAGGAAACACTCCAGCAAAACCATCAGCATTCTCAATGAGGTCATCAACGGAGACAGCACCTAATTCATTATTTTCACCAAGCAGTGATGAAGAAGGATACATGTTAGTTCCCATCCCTAGACGCCTTCCTGTTTCCTTACCTATTGCGAGTTGATCACCTGAAAGGTGGTTTTTTGTAGCATCATAGCATTAGTATCTGCCCAGAGTTTTCTTACTTATGTGCATCAGAACTAAATCTGTGATAGTTAACACTAGGACAAGTCTATAGAGGTAGAATGTCTCACTAGTAGACAGAAACTATCACAAAGTTCATCCTTTGTTCACTATAGTACCCAATGAGATAGGCTTCACTTCTAAGAATTAAAAATTTCAGGGTGTTGGAAATGTTGCTAGATGTCATGTTAAGCCATCCAATTTTGAGTTGATCTATTTAATATACTTTCTTCACTTCATTGTCCAGGACACATTATTTTGTAAGAATTGTCTAAAAGGTTTATTCTAGTAGGTCTTCTATGTATGGATAAAATTTCTTTAATACTAATCAGGTATAATACAGGGATAAGTTTCTAGTTGAAAAACATAGGGTATTCCAAATAGATGGTGACATTTATAGTTTTTCACTCAGCACAAATTATGAATTCACTTAATCATGCATAGGTTTATGTCTAGGACATGTTATTTCATAGAGAAAGATTTCCACAAAAAAGTTCTTATTGTAAATGCAACCGAGATCTTTGCATTAGTCTTAGATGAATATCGATGAATGGTGAAATATACCGGTGATCATTTTGACACTGACACCAAGATCAAGAGCTCTTCTGATTGTTTCTGCGCTATCATGGCGAGGAGGGTCAAAAAGAGGGAGAAGGCCAACAAACTGCCATGGTCCTCCTGGACTGTCTTTAGTTCCCTCAGGCACTTCCTAAGTTGGAGAAAAAAATTTATTGGCATAAAAATATGCATAGTGAGACTAATGAGATGATGAAGAATTCATAGTACAAAAACCTGGCGAGCAACCGCAAGAGAGCGAAGTCCACGTTCTGCAAACTTGTCAATAATTGCATGAACCTTCTGTCGGATTTCTGATTTGTTATGTGAAAGACTGAGAATCTACACAGTATAAGAAAATAGTTATATCGTGATCAAAGAAATGTTACTTTGGTACTTAAAGTTATGATGAAGAGAAAGACTAACAACACATTCTTCTGAATATACAACACTCTTTATGATCCGTCCATTTTTTAAAGAGTCATTGTAATTGGCTTATAAATTGATCACTTTTTAAAAATTGCTTTGACTTTTTAAAAAATGGACCAATCATAAAGAGTGAGTTAAAGAGTGTATTGCTAGCATTCTTCTTTGATGAATTATGTTCTACCTGCTCTGGTGCACCTTTGCTGACCCTGTGCATGTTACCAGCAGCATCAAGGTATGTAAGTGCAGTTCTTTTATCAGTTGGATTAAATGGAAGGAAGTGAACTTCTTCTATTCCAGCTCGTGCCTTGCAAAATCAGAGGACCATTAGTAGACTATCCACATTTGAACTACAGAAGATGGTGAAAACTTATTTTGCAGAATTCTAAGATTTAAATAAAGGAAATTTTTGTATGTGAATTGGACATCAGGTAAACTATTGTCTACAAAATGATAAAAATTGTTGAATTCCATGCAAAAAGCAATTTTGCAGAATTCTAAGATTTGAATAAAGAAAATTTTTGTATGTGAATTGGACATCAGGTAAACTATTGTCTACAAATTGATAAAAATTGTTGAATTCCATGCAAAAAGCAATGGCAAAAAGTTTCAGTGTCGTTAAAACTAAGGCATCTTTGAATTTGTACCTCCTTTGGGTCTGCCAACATTGAAACAATTGCACAATCAATTGCATCCTGGTTCTCTAGCCTTGATGCTCTTGCAGCCATAAGTACAACCATATCCTGGTCAACACCGTTGGCAAAAACCTGCCAGATATTGATAATTGTAGGGGGGGAAAAGAGTTAGCACTTGATAACATACATGTCATACATAAACAAATACAAAGACATGTTAACATATATTTTTATCTATCTATCTATCTATCTATCTATCTATCTATCTATCTATCTGTGTAGTATTTAGAGGTTCCATATGAAAAGAATTTCTTCAGGGCTTTGTGATAAACTGCACTTTCTCATCAATTATTAGCATTGCTCATTATCGTTCCATCTCATTATTTACTAAATCAAGATCTTTCTTTAAGACTTTGACTACTCATTCCAGAAATGAGTAGAATATGTTTGTGTTTGAAGGGATTTCCCATGTCATGTAGAAAACACCTTATTCTACATTTCAATATGTCACTGCAAATTCTATACTTCAACAGATATGAATTTTATGTCTAACTAATTGTTTTGTTAAATTTTATTGTTGGAAGATAAAATTAAGACCTCAATCAAATTCTTGTCCACTGTAAGCTTGTTAAGAGTTAACGTGCCAGTTTTGTCACTACATAACACATCCATTCCAGCCATTTCTTCAATGGCAGTCATTCTCTTTGTTATTGCACCCTGCAAAGGATTCACCATCATAACCATTAGCCAAACTGCAAAATGATATATAGTCAAAACTTGAAAATATTAAATACTTGTCCTATAAATGCCAATAAAATGTTTGAATCAATTTACTAAGTGTAACACTGCAAACCTGCTGAGACAACCGGTGTGAACCAATAGCCATTGTAACAGAAAGGACAGTTGGCATTGCAATAGGGATGCCGCCAATTAGTAGCACAAGGAGGTTATCAATTCCATTTCGGTATGGCTTTTTATGGATCCCATATATAACAATGATTTCAATAACCATACCAACAGCAATTGAACAGATGCAGAAATTCCCAATAGATGTTAGAACCTGTAACAGTTATATGATGTCACTGAGCATAATTATCCTGACAATATTTCACATGGAGATCAATTTACATGAGACAGAAAGCATTCATTCACACAACATTAGGGACATTACAAATCCTATATGTGACACACCTTCTGGAAATGTCCAACATGTGTTGTATTTTCCACAAGATGAGCTGCTTTTCCAAAAAAAGTGTGAACTCCGGTTGCAATAACTACTGCCTCAATTTCTCCTTGCTTGCAAGTCGAACCTGAATATACTCCATCTCCAGGATTTTTTGTGACAGGAAGTGACTCTCCAGTAAGAGCAGACTGAAATTCACAGAAACATATTTCAGATTGCAAGAGGGTAATGTGTGGGAGAATATGATGATGAAGCATTGTATTAGTAAGGATGTTACATCTTATCTATCTATGCATGAAAGACTTAATTTCTTCTCCATTTAAATTTGACATTTCCTTTTGTCCTTTTTTTTCATGGAATATCTGAGACCAGCTCAGAAGTTTCCTATTTAGTTCATATCTCCTTTTACTTTGATTTAGTTGATATGGAAAAAACTCAGCCATTAACTGAATATAAAGTGATTAATACTTAATCTGTGTTAATCACCTACTTCTGTAAACAAGTTATATATCAAATTAGTCCATGAAATTACAAAAATGTCACTTTAATCCCTAAAATTATTAAATGACGATCATTATGATCTCTGAAATTACAACAATAAGTACCAAAAAACATCTATATTTGATAATTTCAAGGACTAAACTGACTGATTATTTTAGGGACTCATTTGGTGTATTGAGCTTCTGTACACAAAAAATCAAACACAGAAACTTGTCCATATTTTCAATGACAGAAAGCATTGTACTTCACATATTTTGTCCATGTTCATATTTGGGAGTTGTGGCAGACATGAAGAAATCTAGATATCAAACTCATCAACATCAACTAACGTGTGGCCTTGTGCAAAGAAATATTTCTTGTGACACTTAATTCATTCATCAATATCTTAAGAATATTTGTGAATTTTACCTGATCAATTTTCAAAGGATCTCCTTCAAGGAGCCGTGCATCAGCAGGAATGATATCACCCAGTTTGATGCTAATTATGTCTCCAGGAACCAACACTGAAGCTTCTTCTTCACTCCATTTTCCATCACGGAGTACCTGAGAATGTGAATGTATTTAGGAGACAAGATAACAAAGACTTTGGAACTGAAATCTCCAAAGGAAAACAGAAACATGCAATGATAATGTAGCAAACTATTGTTAAATCAGTGAAGAAAGGAAAAACCTTTGCTTTTGGGGCCAATCTAGCCATGAGGGCAGCAGCTGCATTACCAGCATTGTTTTCTTCTATGAAACTGATGGTGGAGTTTATAAGTAGCAAAAGAACTATACCAGCAAAATCTGGATAGTCTGCTCTTTCTTTCTGCAGAATGAAGGAGTTGTTATATTAAATTTAGTAGATGATGGATTGCAATTTTTAATCAAATAGTTCTCAAAAAAGGAAAAATTGACTGATTGATATTGAAACATGAGTTTTCAATTTCAACCTGTGACAATAACTAGAACCGTTACCACCAAAAACTTAATCATGCATTCCATAGTGCTTTGTATTATCAAAAGGGATAGAATGAAAATAGTTTTGTACTATCTACCAGATAAAAGAGTAAAACATCAAATTAGTCCCTAAAAGTCGTCTATCAATTTAGTCTCTAACATAGGGGTTGTCAATTTGATCCTTGACTTGGACAATTATCAGTCAATTGGGTCCCTGATTTTGGTACACATTAGTCAATTTGGTCCATATATCAGAAATCAAATTGATTATAATTGTCAAGTTCAGAGATTTAATTGACTAGTTTGGTGGTGTTAAAGAACAAATTGACCAATGATGCCAATTCCAAGAGCCAAATTGATTAACAATTGTCAAAGACTCAGACTGAATTTGCTTTTGTATAATACCAGGGACCAAATCGATTGATGGTAGTCAAATTCTTGTTTTGTTTCATTAATTGAACTTAGGAAAATCATGTGGAAAAAAATCAAAAAGAAGGGTCAAGATTTACCCCTCCATGTGCCATAGCTACAGCCATGAGGGCAGCAGCTTCCATAACCCATGATAGAGGATTCCACATAAAACCCAAAAACTTCAGTATCTTACTTTCCTGTACAAAGCATTAAAAAGTATTGAAGCTATACATGAGAAACCAGAGAAACAATTTAAAAAGGGAGATAAGAAATTAAACATTGAAGTTTGGCTTTTAACCTTCTTTTCTTCAAGCTTATTGTATCCAAACAAGGCTATCCTCTCTTGTACTTGATCAGAGCTTAAACCTTCTTTTGTGCATTTAAGATTATCAAAAACCTCCTCAAGAGGAATGTTTTCCTACATAGCATAAATTCAAATTCATCAAATGCCTAATAATGCTCTTCACCCCCTATTGTTAATCATTATCCTACTGTTCTATTTCATTTGTATTTCTTCATCTTTTGAGTTTGCACTAAAAAATTACATAAAAGGAATGCATAAAGTGATTGATTATCATCCAAACACTTTTTTAAGCAAAAACAAAATAGCCTCTGGATAATTTCCCAACTAATTAAACAACATTGTAGTAATCAATGGTTTCTGTTTCCATTTTGTTCTCATTTTCTGATTTCAGTTTTCATTACTAAAATACTATCTTGTTTTCACTTTATTTTTCTATTTTCAAAGTCATGTACAAAAAATAGTGGAAGTAATAAAAGTTATTTTCACTATTACAAAACTTTAAAAACAGAAACAAATGAAGATGGTGGTGACATTTTTTAATTAAAATTGAAAACAGAAAATGGAAACAAGAAACGGAAATAAAACCAAACAGGCTCAAAAATATGTTTAAGGAGGTGTGATGAATATATGGTAGATAGACAGACCAAGTCATAAATAAATAAAATTTAGGACATTTGATACAACTGGGCATGCCATAAAGGTACTTTCTATTATTTCACATACCAGATCAACAGCTTCCTTTATAATAGCCTCAAGTTCCATGGACCCCTCTACCATTTTCTATCTTTTCCCTTTTTCTGAAACTGCTCTATCTTCTACTCACTTCTCAGCAAGAGAATATGTACTTTTCAGCTCTGAGTCACAATTAGAACCCTTTAATTGTTGGTTGATGAACTATAGGAACAAAATATAATATGTGCCACAAAAGAAACCAATTGTTGTTAAGATAATAAAATATATTTGAAACTAAAGACAGACATACACATTTACTAGTTTCTTAGTTCACATAGTGAGTTCTAAACCATTGGATTATGTGTCTGAACCAAAATGTTTATATAGTAACTAAAAATTTTGGTTATATATGAGCACCACCAAAGATATGAGCGTTACTAGAAATTCACCTCCCACAGGGCTAAATTGATCCCTTTAGCTTAAACAATGTTCTTATCAAGATTCCATGATGACATTGTGAGAATGGCACAAATATATGTATATATATATACATAGAAAGAGAGAGGGAGATATTTGAAGCAATGCACCACATGTGCTTAGATTAACAAGAATGACAAAAACTATAAAGACACAAAGCTACAAAAAAGAGGCATATACCTGTAATACTCCGCCGGCCAGCTTCTGCAATGACTGTATTAAACAAAGCTAGAATTTATCCAATTATGTAAGCTATTTTTTGCTACCATGTTCATTATTTAGCTTTTAATTCAAAGTTCTTTACCATGTAGGTGAAATAAATTATTTAAAAAAAAATGTGGTACATAATAAATTAATGAATAATGATTCAACCGTACGTTTTATTCTTGTATATGTACTTTGTGAGTGACATATTTCTATATCAAGCAAAATACCATTTGATCCAGTCACACCAATCCTATTTACAAGCTCAAATTTTGTTCTTTTGCTAATGTAATTAGCATTATCCTAGAATCACTATGTTAGGTTAATTTAATTCTTAGGATGTGTCAATATTATATTTCTTTATGACACATACACACAAAATAAAATAATGATAACAACAATAAAAATTGTCAATGTAGAATGTTTTTCAGTATCATATAGTCATGTGATATCAAATTACTAAAAAAGAAACATTTTTAATGATGTAGTAACACACAATTTGATGTTAATGTGGAAAAGAAAATTTTGAAGTATGATAATTATGATCTGTTTGTAGAAAAATAAAATAAAAAATGTAATGCTATTAAACAATTTACCAGTATTTTATCTGTGTAAAAAAATTACATTTCTTTAAAATGGTTATAAATATGGATAAAATTATAAATTCTGCAAGTTTTTACGTTATTGTTAGAATTGTTTGTAAAGTAAACAAAACAACGCCAATTCATCACTTAAAATATGGGAATCCAGAGAGTTTGTCTTTAAGCTCTTTTTCCAATCTCTTAAGCTAGCAATGGATGTTTATCTCTTGGTAACATATGAATAAATAAATTGAATAGTTCATGATCTTTTAATTATATTGATTAACCTTTCGTCTCACTTTGAAAATTATGAATAAATATTTATTAAATTAACAAAGTGCATGTAAATATTAATCGAAAATGTAAATAGAAAGAATATTAACTTAAGACACTACAAGTTTTATATTAAAAATTAATCGTTATGAAACTTATTATTGATCTCTTTGTACGAATATAAAAGTGTGATAAAGATGTTAATTATATAAAATACCTTATTCCAACAAAAAGGAATTAAAATGACTAAAATACATTACAACCTATAACTTCTTGACAGAATAAATTTCCATTCTAACTCTTAAAATTATAAGTATCCAATCATTCTAACTCTTAACCTTCATTTTATTTTTTTACTATAATTTTTACCATTGCCTTGTACCAAATAAATTAAAAAGTAATATTTTATAAATTAAAATAACATTTTTATAAAATCTAAAATTAAAATTACAGACATTTATAATTTTAAGGACTAAAATAGAGATGTATTATTTTTTAAAACCGAATATAGACATGCTTTTATAGAAGGGTTTCATCAAGTTCTTCTAAGAGGAAACGCAATAAAAAACAAAATGCTGAGCCAGCAAGCACTAAGCTAGCTAGCTCTTACCAATGATAATGCAAATAACAATATAATATTTCATTTTAAAATTTCTTGTTGTTACAATGTATGGTAAATAGCCAAAATAAATCAAAACTCTCTAGAAGTCCAAAAAAGAGTTGTAATGACTTTCAGTATCAGTCAATGAAATAAAAAAAAAAGAAGAAAATTATAAAGTCTTTACACTAATAAACTGATTTCTGATGGAAAAAAAAAAAAAAACTAAGGTCCTGAAAAGGGTGCGCCTTTAGTTACCTAAGCAATGTTGAAGTGGTTAAAACAACGAAAGAAATTACGTTCCTAAGTACTAAAATAAATATGTTAATTAATTATTAGCTGTAGACCGTGAATATAAATTTTATTTAACAAAAATTAAATAATTAATATAAATATTATAATTTTAAAATAATATAATATATCATAATACGATGTGTTAATAATATATATATATACGTATCAACTTTAATATTAATAAAATAAATTATATTTTTGGTAAAATTAATAAATAAGTTAGCTCAAAATTAAAAGTTGATAGATTTGCTTATTAAAATAAATAATATTTGTAATGTCTAAGTGGTAAATTAGTTTATAAAAAAATATAAATAAAAATATGATCAGTGGATTAAAGTTTAAGTATTATAATTTTTTATTAATTATAATTTTTAATATTTTATTATTTAAATTAAATTATTATATTAAAATAAATATATTTTTTAATTTATTTTAATTTATATATTTTATTAAAAATATTATATAAATAAATTTATTGTTATTTTAATAATTAAATATTATAAAAAAAGAATTTTCTGATTTTACTTATTTATTTATTTTATTATTTATAATATATTTTTTAAAGAAAAATTATATTTTCAAATAAATATTTTTTAAATTAAAAATATTTATATTTTTACTTCTATAAAAAAATTTAAATAATATTTCTATAAAAGAATATTTATTATATCTTTAAAGTTTAAAAAAATTATACTGACCATTATTATATTTGCATGAAATTATGTATAATATTTCTATTTTTAATATTATTTAAATTTTTTATATATATAAAATTATAAAAATTATAAAAATTATGTAAAATTATATAAGTGAGAAAAGTATGTTATATTATATTATTATATAAATTAAAAAAAGTTTGATATAGGGTTAAAAAAAGATATAAGAATCATGCGTCATTTCATCCATTTGATTTTATCTTAAAATTTTTATCAATAAATATTAAATATTTTATTGTAAATAATTTAACTAAAATATCTATTAACTAAATTAAATATCATAACATTAAGCAATAATATTAAAAAATAATATTTTATAATAAATAATAAATTATTAAATATATCAAAACTAAAAAAAAAAGATAACTTTAAATTAATATTTAAAATTTTAAAAGCTAATAACATTATTATTTTATTTAATTATAAAAATAGTTATTATATTAAATAAAATTAAAATTATCTTAAATTTTTTAAATAATTATTTTATTTTTCATCTATATAAAATAAATTGAAAAACACCACTCAATGTTATTAATATAAATTTATAGTAATTATATTAATTGTTTAATTTTTATTAAAAATTATACATACAAAATAAACTTAATTAACATATTGTTATTGTTCGTGTATTATATACGCATTTTTAAAATTAAATAAAATTTACGAATACAAATAGTTTAAAAAATATTAAATTTTATTATTAATAATAATGAATATTATAGTATGCCATATTATATTAATAAAAAGTTAAAATAAAAAATTATCAAAAATAAAAATAATAAGGTTATAGTATATAATTTTATTTTAATATAACAAAATTTAAAATTTAAAATTAAATTTATTAATAATATTAAGATCTATCAGAAAAGATAAAATATCTTTAAATTTATTCTAATTATTTGAAAAATAAAATTATAAATAAATAAAATTAAATAATTAACATAAAAGAAGATATATAATTTAATAAGAATGAGCATATCAATTAAAAATATTCTCATATAAAAATAAAAATTTTAATTTAATATATTAAGATAAATAATAAATATTTTTTATTAGTATACAAGAATTCTTTTATAGTGTAGACAATTATAAGCACATCATCCGAAGTTTCTACAATTATTTTGATTTTACTATTAATGAGCTTGTTTAATTTTTTTTTACTTTAATTTTTTTTACTTATATTAATAAAAGTATAAAATTTGTACTATAAATTTATACAACAATCTATATAATATTTTTCTCTATTTTTATTAAATTATCTCTCACATCATATATTTTTCTTTCATTTATGTCTATCTCTTTCTTTGTAATTTTTTTTGTTGTATATTTTTGTCTTAGAAATAAAATTTCTCATATTAGAATAAGAAATGTCTCTAAGCTTAGATGTCAGGGAAAGTGAGATCGTGGGACCCTCTGTTTAATTTTATTGTTGAAGCCTTTAATAGTTTCATTCTTCGAATTGACCTTATTCTACAGCGATGTTCATCTTATAATAACGCAACATTGCGAAGTCTTCTTACAAAATGTCATCATTATAATTAAATACAAATAATATATTGCTCAATAGAATTTTTCTCAGTTACCCGTTGATTAAAACAAATATTTAAGACAGCGCTTGGTTGGTTTAGGGCCTGCTAACCTGTATTATTTCTTCTGCAAATTAATTATAAAGGGGTGCTATTTTATATACTGTTTACTAATATTAATAAGTAATGGAATTTAAATATATATTAATAAAAAATCAGATTCAGTATTTATCAATTAGATTAATAATTTACTTTCTTTGATAAATTTTAAACCTTTTCATATATCTAGGTATGAAAGTAAACAATATCATCTGATAGAAATTTACGACTTAACTTGTTTAAAGTCTAATTTAACTTGTTGTTTAATAAATATATAGGTTCAAACTTATTAAAAAGTATTTTTAAATAAAAAATCAGACCTAAGTTTATAAAAACATTTATTTAACATTTTTCAGGAGTTTATTTATATTTTTATATTATATATTTATATTTATTTTAATATATTATATTTATATAATATTTATTTTATATTTTATTTACATAATATTAATATATATATATATATATTTTAAGCTTTTTTTAATGATTTTTTATCTTATAGATTTTAAGTTTACAAACATTTTAATCAATTATTTATATAACATTTAAGTCTATTTATCAATTTTTTTATAACGTAAGTTTTAAAACAGATTTGTAGATTCAAATCTTGATAAAAAAAAAAGTCTTTAACAGATAAAATTTTTAAATAGAAACACTCAAAGTCTAGTTCAGTTCAACCTACTTTCATCCCTATGCATATCTTCAAAATTTGGATGTTTGCCTTAAAGATACTAAAAAAAATTAAATACTAATAAAATATGCTAATAATTAAATTTGTTTCCGTCATTATAGTTTTGTCTAACTGAAAATTGTCCGTTAATATATTTTTTATTTAATAAAAATCAAGCAATTAATTTAGATGTTATAAATTTATACTAATAATGTAAAGTATCTCAATTTCTTATACTAATGCAATTTGTGAGTAATTATGCGTTTATCAGTTAGTATAGAAAATTAATGTATACTGTCAGTATATCATATGTTGAGCATAATATTTATATTAATATATCAATTTTTTCTAAATAATGACTATATCCATGCAGTCAAACCTAGACCAACATGCTTTCAGTTAATCTACGCACTTCTTTTATTGTTGAGAAAAATCTTGGTTTTATTTTGTTCTTTTGATTAGAAAATTAAGTCACGCAAGAAGGGGTGGCTCATCCCTCTCTAGATCTCATTTTTTTTTACCGGTAACGTAGATGATGATGCTATTGAATACTTTGTATATGCAAAATGCCAAATTCAATAGTTATAGAATTACTATGTATGAAGAGGAATGCACCTTCTTAAGGGGTTCGGGATTTTATCAATCCAGGCTGGCTTAACATTGTCGAAAACAACAGATAGACAAAGGTTGATTGTACGTAATTGCAAATAATATAAGAAAGTTGTTATATTATTAGGACTACGATAAGACACTTCTTTAGGAATATTACATGGCATATAAATGTAGAAGGGAAAAGAAAAGATATAGAGTTTTTTAACTTATACTAATCAATTTTAAGGTCAAATTTATTATATAAGTTTAAATGGAGAGTTTCTTCAATAAATATTTAATTAAATTATTTATCCAAACACGTCCTTAAAAATATAAGACCACCGAGTATAATTTTCTATGAGACGATCCATTGAATAAAAATTTGTAATACTTTTTTATCTGTTTGATTTAATTTTTCTCTTTTCATTCTTTTTATTGTGTTGGAGTTGTAGGCGAGTGAAAAAAACAAAAATGGACAAGTTGAATAATATGAAAATGTAACCTGGACCAGGATCCTCTCAAATTGAAAAAGTTGAAAATATCTTTAAATTTTGGGTTGAACGTGGCTTGTAGTTTCTTGTGTAAATTTTGTGGACAAAGATAAAATACATCATCCTACGTTATTTATTATGTGACTATTTCAGAAGAGCCATCATCAGCTGAAATTTGAGCTCTCATGGCACCATTTGGCATCTCACCATCATTTCATTTACAGGGTAGAGAAGATTCAACACTTTAGTGGTTCATCAGTTTGATATTGACAAATTTTTACTGACCCACATTCGGACAAACGTAATTTACAGCTTTATTTTATAAATGCATGTTCCGAAATGAATCAAATATTCTCCTATTTGGTATGGGAATTGCTTTTTACACCCCTCAATTTGCTTTTCGCACCCCTTTCGTGTATAAAGATAAAATTATCCCTATAAATTTAGCTTTCGGAAATATAAATCTGGGAGATTTGAACTTCTTTCCGGAAACATGTATCCGGAAGGTAAATTGTACATATCCGTAAAGGTGTATCCGGAATGAAAATATGAATTTTTGAAATGTTGCGTGAAAGAAGTGTGAATATATGTTCCGGAAATACGTTTCCGTAACGCAATGAATAAATTTTCGGATGTTCCGGAAACACGTTTCCGTAGTGCAATGACTAAATTTTCTTATGTTCCGGAAACACATTTCCGTAATGCAATGACCGTAACGCAATGAATAAATTTTTGGATGTTCTGGAAACATGTTTCCGTAATGCAATAAATACATTTATGGAAATGTGTATCCGGAAGATCTTTTTCGAAATGAATTTAATTACTCTTCGGATAAGTATTTCCGGAAGTTTAATAAATCTATTCCGGAAAAGCATTTCCGGAAGTTCAATTTATTCCGGAAAATTATTTCTGGAAACTTATTAAATTTAGTTCGAATAATAAAAACGAAGGGCAATTTTAGTATTTAATTTTACCAAAAATGAAAGGGGATGTGAAAAGTAAAAATGGAGGTGCAAAAAGCAACTCCCATTTGGTATCTACCACTGAATGTGACAAAATCCAAGTGTATAGGCCTCCAAATGGATTAATCAGGTTTTTAAGCATCGAGCAAGCCGTTCCGTTCATTCCAAGATGTTCCATTGTTAATGAGTTCAAACTTGTGAAGAGTATACAATGAAAAAATAAAATAAAATTGCTAAGTGGTGTCTCATTACTGTTGACTTCTATATAGAAACTCACGCAATGATACAATCAATATAACACTTCCCACGCAATATTGCACTCATTTCTTGTCCCATTAAAGAATTTATCAACACCATACTAAACTACTTTGTTTTCTGCAAGAAACATACAAAAATAAGCAACACTAACAAGATTACAAAAATCTCTGCCATCTCTTTCCTTCGTCCCACTACAAATCCATTAAAACATGACAAGAAAAAAATGGTTTACCCTCAAGAGCATTGTTAATAATTGTGTGATTAAACATTAAAAACAGTCTCATTAAGAAAATACTTTAAGATATGATTTCAAATAACCTAGAACATGTTGCTTTCAAAATAAACATTTAATACCACTCTCTATAGAAACGTAGAAATCAATTAGTTCTCATTATTTCACTTATGTTGCTAGTCACTGGTTAATAGTTATTTTAATCATTACTTGAAATATTACTCATTCAAAAGTTGTCAATTAAAAAAACAACTTACTAACTAGTCATGCGTAAATTATACTAAGTAAATATATAATTTCATCCCCAAAGTAATAACCAATACTGATTTGGTCCCTAAAAGTTTGAATGTATATAATGTAGTCCCCAAATTTATCAACTTCATCACAAATTAGTCTCTCCAACGTGATATTGAACAAGTTTGGGAGCCAAGTTTTTCATTAAGTTGATAGATCTAAAAACTAAATTGTCATAGCATTGACAAATTCATGAACTCTATTGACAGAGAACAGCTAATGTAATGAAGTAACACAATCGGAAATAAACTGCATATACATGAACTTTCAGACACCAAATCAACACAAACTGCCACTTTCAAGAATGAAATTATATGTATTCAGTTACTAATTAACATATGGGTTAAACATGGAGAGATAGAAAGTAGTAAAGTATCATTAGCAACATCTCCCTTTTAATTGAAAAATCAATTCAAAGCAATCACATAGAATACATTCGGAGACTGCTTTCCGGGACAGCAATCAAGCAACCAATGATTATATATAACTTCCAAAAGAATAACACCATGATACCACTACTAATAATGAATTTAGCAAAATAGCGTAGCAATGTTTGCCATGAAAATCCAAAAGTTTATGATCCCATTTAGCTTAATTCTCAATACACTTTTCATATAAAATATCATTAAAGAAACTAAATAAATTATCATCAACAACCAGGCCAAAATTATCCTCATGTAACTCTTCCCTTAAAATTCACAGCTATCTAGTTCTCTATTCCTAATCCAAAACTTCTACTTTAGACAGCTGGATCAAAGATGTGTATATACACAATGCTGTGATGTTTAATTGGTAGAGGCTGTTTTCTCACTTCCGCAGTCTTTCCGGTTGCATACATTTCGAAAGGGATAGTTAAGGTTTCCACATTTTTTACAAGTCCAACTACCTTCAGGAACACCTGTATTTGGTTGGCTTTGGCCCTTCGGTGAAGCATGTAAACACATAAATTAGTATATGCTGGTAAGTATATCACAATATGATAACATGAGGAAACTATTCAAAATACAATTTCATCCTCTATTAAAATGGGGGAAATTTGGAAAGTGCTTCTTTTAAATTGTAGCAATAAAAATCAATTTGCCAGCATTCCTATAGTTCAAATTTTATATGAACTATCTTTTATTAAAATGTTATTAAGAATCTCTTTACCAAAATAATCACAACATTGATCCACACCATCTCCATCCTTGTACTATGCTACAGACTAAAGTTCATAATAAGAAAATGGTAAGAGTTTAGTTTATCCATACCCCAAAATAGTTTTTGCATGTTGATGTGTAAAATACAGATATTTCTCCCAAGTCTTCAGCTAAAAGAACAAACTTATAAAATTTTCATTTGTTTAGAAGGATCAGGATTTGAAAGTGCACTTTTGTATCTGAAGCTTATAGGATTATAAATATAAAACGAAAATATGAAATAAAGGTGAAACACACTAAAGTTTACTCTCAAAAGTGATGACCACCTCTTACGTGTGCAATATTCATTCATGTAACATAGATGATAATTAGAGAACATGTAACATAGATGATAATTAGAGAATTGAAACACAAATGAAAAAACTTACAGGTCTGGCAGCTCCACAGTGTTTCATGTTGCAAGTTGTTCTAAAGGCGAAGTTAACATTTTCACATTTTGGACAGATCCAGTCTCCTTGGGATAAACCATCTGGCCCTGCATAAACAATACAAAGCAAGATGATAAAGTTCTTTTCTTTTTTTTTTTCCGTCTTGCTCAAGGCAGGAAGAACTTTATGCAATGTTACTGCAAAATTTCAAATAAACACAATTAAAAAAAATGCATTCTGGTTTCATTTGTTTCCCCACACTGTCCAAGGGGGCGAAGGGATTGTTATAATGGACATTTGAGCCTCAGTTCAGTATGTCCAATATGGTCCAAAAGACCAACTCTAAAACCAGATGACTGAAATATTAAATAAAGGCTAGTTGGTTGTGATAAAAACAAGTAAATAATAGTTCAACATCTGACATACTTTTTCTGTTCATATTTTGAGCGAAATTCCAACTTCTAATTTTATTTTCTAATATGATAAAAAAGTCAGTATTCACAAAAATTTGCTTCTTAACCTGAAAAAATATGCAAAAAACAGCCACTTATGAATCAATATTTTTCTCATAAGCTACATTATACCTACTAAACCAAGTTAATTGTTTTAATTGAGTCAGCCAACCTGTTTTAGACAAACAGATCCTTGGAAAACTTAACAAATTACAAATATTGTTTCTACAGTAAAGAAATATATATTATTTAGTGCTCATGAAGATTTATTGTTGGAACATCAAAAACCTAGCCAATCCTAAGAGATGATTAGATGAGGAAAGCCAAGAATGCAGTTTCTAAGGCATTTGTGGATTAGGATTTTGACTTTCTATGAGACCAAGTTGGAAGAAGCAGATGGACTTTTTAATACAAGTCAATAGGAATCAAGGTTTAAAGAAAGAGAATGTTTTCCCTCCTGTAGGATCTCAGGAGGTATGCTAGTGCTTAGGGATATGAGGGTCACCACCAAGGTCAACTTGCATCAGGGGAAAGATACAGTTTCAGTTTTGCTTGATTCACAAGGCAAGGGCAGAAGTAGTAGATTTTGGTCCATAGTCCTTGCCTGCTTCAAGACATGGTTGAGGCAAATTTTTAGGGAGGAGTTAAACTTTGTTTATGGTTTCTGATTTTGTGATTTCTGTTCTCCTTGCTTGAGGCAATTTCAATGCAGTGAGATTCGTAACTGACTAACTGGAACTAGGGGAAGGAAGGGCTACAACCACAATGAAGTGTATTGACACCTTTATTCAGGATTGTAGTTTTTAGTACCTTTATCAAGGATCAAGCTCCTAAGAGGTGTTAAGTGCACTATATAGAATAAAGTGTAACCACTGATTAAAAAATAAATGGTTTAGTGCATGTTTGGATTAACTTTTTAAGACAAATAATTGCTTATTTTTCAAAAGCTCCCTCACAACTGGCAAAACTAAGCAATTAGTTCTTCAAAATAAGCTGAACCAAAATGCATCTTGATTTTGGTAAAATACAAGAAGGCAGGTCAGAAACTAGAAGGTTGGTAGAAATCACTACCTTGATTTTTTAATGAATGGTTCCCACCAATATTTTACTCTCTAAAGGACACTCTACACATCCAAATGTCTTTTATGCAACGAGTGAGCATTTAATTTCTTCATAGGTTAGATTGGTTTATGTTTCCAAGCACCAGGAGGGTTTTCCAGATCATGAGTAGAAGTATCATACAATTTCCTGTTATTATTGAGGCACATAAAATATGCAGGTTGTCTTTTTCTGCTTTCAGATCATGCGGATTATATTAATCATCACTTTTTCATACCTTTCATTAAAGGCAAAGTAGGAAGCCACTACAGTGGAGGATTGGGAAATTTATTTTAGATAAAAGAGAATTAGAAAGATTTTATGTTCATGAAGAAACTTAAATCCCTTATAGAGAGGTTAAACCATTAGAGGAGTGGAAACACAACATTGTTGGAAGCCAATGGTTAAGAAAACCATAAGTTTAGAATAGATTGATTCTTTACCCAAGATAGAGAATGATTATGAATTCTTGCTCAAGGAAAAAACTAGCTGCAGAAAATAATTAAGACTTAAATAGTTAAAGGGAAGCTAATTCTAAATTTCACAAAGTAGTCATTGGTAAATGGCATAGATCCTTTATCAAGGAGATAGCATTAAAAGATGGGAGTCTTTAGTGACAGCATAAGATATAAGTCATATAACTTGATTCTTGACTTTACTGTATATGTGAATGATCAAATCTACCATAAACGTAAGCTATTAGGTGAAGGCTCATGAATGATTTTATATTTAGGCTAAGGCAAGAGTCCTTCGGGCTGAAGCATATACATAGCCACACAAGCTTTTAGAAGAATGGAGCAGCAAGCATCAAACCACAGACCACTTAATTATAGTGGCTTTGCTATCATTTCAATGACCAACTCTCCTAAAAGTTTAAGCTATTAGGTGAATGTTCATGAGTAGTTCTCCACATGAGGCCTTTAGTTGATGATCATAACTGGTTCCTACCAGCCTATCCCTCATCAGCTTAAGGCGACACATTCATGAAATAAGAAATTTGAAGTGCTATTTTCGGCTTGGAAAGAGAAAAAGCTCCAGCACCCCATGGTTTCACTGTAGTTTTCTCCAAAGCGGTTGGGATTTCTCAAAACACCTTCTCAAGGTGTGTTCACCAAGCTTTACCAGAAGCAAAATTGGTGTGAGAGCTTGAATTCGATGTTCACGTTCATTGTATTGGTCCCAATTCAGCAAGGCTTCCTACTGCTGTACTTTGGAATTTTTTGGTGTTATGCTGGAGCAGTTTTTGAATGTTTCAGTTTAAACAATTTGGCAACAAGTAAGGAGAACACAACTTGTTGCAATATGCAACATTTGGCAATTCTATGTTGAATTTTGGCTATGGCAGAACACACATCTTTGTGGGTGTCTTGTTAACTCTAAATTCACTGAGAGAGGGTTATTGTATTAGGAACAATCTGGTGTCCTGCTCAAGGTGTAGCCATCTCTGATATGCAAAGGGGTTGGACTGCCTTGCTAATTGCTGCATTAGTTTCCTTCTTCATTTTTCTAAAACTTTTGTTTTGGTTTAGTTTTTCTCAACTCTACAGGATGCCTTATCCAACCATCTCAATCTATTGTACTTTCTTTTCTACCCTTTAATACTAAACAACATATTAGAGATGACGTTGAGAAAGCTATTACCATATTCTAACGTACAAGCAAGAACCACATGTTGCAAAGACCAGAGATATGTTATTTATTTGAAAACAAAAGAATAACAAGATACAGATTTGAACGAAAAGAGAATCAAGAAGTAAGGGTCATGTATATACCTCCACGACGTTTCCGAGATGCCAAATTATCTGTTATTAATCCTGCATCCCATGGAGGACTTTGAAAGCCATATCCGTAGGGACTGATTCTAGGCCTCGGACTGTAAGGAATACCTGATTCACAGATAATTTGGTTATTCCCTCATCTTTTGAGGAAAAAAAAAATGCCAGTACCAATTAATACAGCAAATTTGCATCACTGCTTCTTATTTCATTATAGGCTTAAAAATATGAACTACATTTGCCCCTAACAATAACACTCTCCAACATTGTTACATCAACCTTGTCTATATTTTAGAGTCGTATGCTTGATAGGTTTCCTGGTAATTGGTAAGGGTGAACTTCTATTTAAATTCATGTAGTATGCAACAGGATTGATTTTAATAATCTCAAATCATAGAAAAGAAGCATAAAAAAGAGGGGGCGAAAGCTTGTAATGAAATTACAGTACAGTTACTGAGATGGTACCTCCAAAGCTTCCAGGTGGGAATGCAGGTACAGGACTATATGGTACACGGAGCCGAGTATAAAGACCATAGTCATACTGAACACCAGAATGTGGCATGGGGGATCCAAACCTGCCCGACACACCATACGGTGGGGGAGGAGGAGCCCCAACACCTCCATAGAAGAAAGGGGGATGACCATTGTTGTATGGGCTTGTAACTTGGACAGGCTGCAGAAACCAATCAGTTAAACCCACACCAAAATAAAAAGTTATATGACACAATGAAAATTTTACAAATTTAATGTCCATTTTATTACATTGAATCTAAAAAGCATGGATACAAGACAGGATATGTTTCATACAATATGATATGGTAACAATCATATGAAATATTAAAAACAGAAAACTATTGGACATGACGCAACTATAATACAACATACAAAATTAATATTAAACTAAACTCCAAAAGTCCATACAAAAGCCTCAAATCAATAGAGAATCAATGTTTAAATAGTGAGCATGAGTTACTCAGACATGATAAATGTTATAATTTATCTAACTATTATGATATTCCCATGTGTACGGGTATAAAAGTTCAAAGAAAAAATCAAAAGTAATTGTAAAATAAAGCTATTAGTATTTGACATGTTCGTGAAGAGTTTGATATTGATACATATTTGACATAGATGACACAGACACAGCTACTACTTTTAAATTTCCATTCTTCATTGCATTGAATTAATCCTAAGTTCTTGACCACAAAGTAGCAAGGTAACCCAAAGAATATAAAAACAACTCCATAGTCCATACAATAAGGCACATCCACACTCATTCTTTTCAGCTTGCATTATACAGCTTAGAAAAGTTGAAAACTATGTCGACTGCATATGTTATATTTGCAAAGAATTATATGCAGTGGTAAATGTTAAAAATATAATATACAAAACCATTTATGTATCTTCACCTAACAGCTTAAGCTTTTAGGATAGATAGTTCATGACGGAAAGAAAAAAAGGATACCCTGTATTTCTCTCAGAGGCAATGATTGTGAGGTTAGTCATCTGCTGAGGATGGTGGATAATGGCAAAGCAGAAATATAACAACAAAAGTCAAACTTTATTCTAATAGGTGGAGTCCACTACTAGATCAAACAATACCATTGTTCTCTACTAAAAACCAATTTTCAAGACAGTCAATTTAGATCAAGATCTTTTTAATGGCTTCTCCTAAAGTTCTTGGTCTTCCCCAAATTCTTTCAACTGGAGTGACTTCCATTTGAACCACTTTTCTCACTAGGGCCTCTATTGGTCTTCTCCAAAGATTCATGGATATGGCTAAGGGTATCAGATATAACACTGGTACAGTATATGGATACAACATTTCTTACAAAACTAGCAATAATTATTTTCCTACATAACTATCGTAAATCTATCCATCTACATCCCAAAGTTTACTCTTGGTAATCGATTATTACCAATTATACAACTGAGTTAATCACCATTTTCTAGAGTTTCCACGATAATTTTTGGTAATTGATTACATGTTGTAATTGATTACAAGTTGTTTAATCGATTACTTACCAATTATGTAATTGAGTTAACCATCATTTTCTATAAAGTTAACCACAATGTTTTTTAATAATCGATTACCCGTTTTTTGTAATCGATTACCAAAAAATGTCATGGTTAACGTTATAAAAAATGATGGTTAACTTAGTTACATAACTGGTTACATAATCGATTATCAAGAATAAAATTTAAGATGTAGATGAGTGTATTTACTGTAGTTATGTGGAAGAATCATTTTTGCAAAACTAGGATTCAGCACAACACAATATGGCATTACATGCACACATTATATATAAGGGCACATCAGTGAAAGTAGGAGCTTATTGTGAGAGATGAGAAGAGTAAATCTTGACCTATTAAACCATACATAAATAGTCAAGATTAAAAGTTACTTAAACATAACATGACCACTTACAAAGTCACATGACTTTTAAGTTCTACTCTTGACCATTCATGCAAAAATATAATGAAAGTTTCAGCTGTTCAAGTTGCCATAAAAAAGAATAAAACAAGAGTTTGTTGTTATTTTGTGCCAATAAAAATTTAACAGAACAGTAAAACATAAGAAATAAGAAACAAGAAATCAAATACAGTCTACATTTCTCTTTCTTAAAGTCAAGTGATAGTCTAACACCAATGGCCCCAAACATATTGACACATCCAGTGTGCAGGATTTTAACCACTGCATGCCTTTTAAAGTCAAGTGATAGTCTAACTCAAAGACATACTTACTGGAGTTACCGGTGGTCTTGGAGCACCACAATGTCCCCGATTGCAAACAGTTCTAAAAGAAAAGTTTAAGTTCCCACAATTGGGGCAGGTCCAGTCTCCATCTTTACGTGAACCTGAATACACAAGAAACAAACATACTCTTAGAATTGTAATTTAAAAATCAATCAAGCACATTACAATAGAATTGTAATTTAAAAATCAACCAAGCACGTTGAATTGGAATAGTAATGTAAAAGTTTAATTGCAAATACATTTTCGACATCTTTGACATCCATCACAAACAACAAAACTGAATTCTAGATTCCCCTATTACCACAAAACCAAGCTTCCATAATTCTTCTCAACAATCATCAAAATCATGACGAGAAGAACACTTCTTCAGACACTGGACTAAATTCGAACCCCACAACTACACAAAACACACACACACACATAAACGCACATGAACTGTTTTCCAATTAAAATTATAATTTCACCCTTCAATGTGGAGATTACCGAGTTAAAACTTCAATTTTAATTGGAAAAGTTTACCAAAAACACCTAAAGAACTGCACCTAAGTTTTCTCCAAACCGAAATCCCACAAACTACTTTACAGTCTACACACACACAAGTGTGCCACATTGAAATTTAAAACCATTTACACGGTAAACAATCAACAAAATCATGAAGTGAAGAACACTTTTGCAGACACTGGACTATATCTCCCACATCTATATACACACATGAAAGTCCTAGTCTGAACATAAATCCAAATCCTCACAAACTACTACACACACTCACACACACACACACACACAAGTGTACGAGTATGAAAGACACCGGTGACAACATTGAAAATTTGAGACAATTCACACAGTAAATAGAAATTGAAAGGGAAAATCCCTTTAAACAGTGAAAACCATAATATACCAAAATTAAAATTTCAGGCACTTGCTGCAGAGAGCATCATCAAGCAGCACAAAAGAGGAATTGATAGTTACCATCGTTGCGAGACCTTTTTGATCCGAAGGAACCTCGATTACCGTCCTGCAAGTTCACATAGTACTCAGAGAGGAAAAGAATCAAACTAAGTGTTCAGCAAATCAAAAACAGAAGGAGACTAAGAAGAATAAGAAGAAAAGGCAATAGAGTATATATGGAAAATTTGCATGAACCAACCATGGGAGAAGCCATAGGTGAGAGAGAGAGAGAGAGAGAGTGAAGTGGAGAGTAGAGAGAGAGAGAGAGTAAGAATGAACAAGGAAGAAGAGGACGCGGTGTTTGTGTTTTATAACATTTGATTTTGATTTTTCCAGCATAAGTGTCACGCGGACTGGGCTGGCTATTACGTATAACTCATTAGTCAGTTTGTTTAACTTCTGTTTAGATAAATAATTATTTGTCTTTAAAAATGTTTTTAAAATGATTAAAAATAAACGATTACTTTTAATATTCATTAATTGTATATTCATTTTATTTTTATTAACTTATTTTTTATATTTAAAGTAAATAAAAAGAAAAAATATTAATTCAGAAATAAAGTAATATTATTTTTTTATTTTAGTTACTTACAATTAATTTAAAGGATTGACGTTACTTATATTTTTAATTTTTATAAAATAATTTGGAATATTTTATTTTAAATATGATATTTTTGAAGCATTTTTTTTACGCATTTTAAATATGATGTTTGAACGGTGGATTCTCTTGAATCAAAACTCATATTCTAGTAATGATTCCCGTATGTACCCATAAAACTTTTTTACCTACACATAAAATTTGGATTCCAACCCTTCCTATAGAAATATTTTGGTGAGAAATATAGTTAAAATAATATTTTTAAGAATTAAAAATATTTTCTAAAACATATATATAAAAAATTAATATTAACATTCCTAAGTTTAATTTTTTAGAAAACTTGAAAGAATTATTATTAAACACAGTTTTAATGTTATAGACTAGATATTTTGTATAATTTATTTTATATATATTAATAGAAAATTTTTAAATATTAGGTTTATATGACCCAATAATTATATCAAAATTTACGATAAATTTGATAGATTTTTATGATTTTTATGTTGAAAATTCTTTCAATAATATGTAGGTTGGACAATGTTTTATACTTATATTATAATGATAACCATAAATAATGGAAGTTGTAAGAGAGCATCGAGTGGCTCTAATGTTACCATTTAGTAATCATAAAAGACTTTTGCTTATTTGAAGAGGAATATATTATGTAAAAAGGATTCATACTTGATAAAGAGATCATTAAAATGAGAAATGTCAATGAAAAAATCTTATGTTGAATAGAAGTGAGCAAGTTGAACAACATATAAATGATAAAGATTTGTACACATGATGTGTTAAGATTTTGGGTTAGATGTGATGTCTAAACTTTTTATATAATTTGTTCTTAATTTATTGATAGATATTTTTTCCATCTTTAAACTCTCTTTCTAATGATCCAACAATTATATAAAACAATGATGATCAATTTAGTTGACTTTTTGATAATTGACCAATATAGTTGACTTTGTTTAAACTTTTTACTCATTGAGTCAATTTGACCAATAAATATATATAAGTTATGTGAGTCATTTTAGCATTAGATGTAAGAATTTCAACATATTAATATCAAATCAAATTTATCAAATTTATCCTAAGTTAATATATAAATATTTATTATAAGATCATAAAGGAGAAAATTTTAGTTTTGAAGTTGACCAACGGGCTTGTAGTTGGTACTATTATATGTTGTGTGGAAAATATATGTGCCAAGTTTTACTTGCAGACAAATATATTCCTTAATGTAGAAAGGGGTATTTGTTAATGTAGAAAGGGATATTTAGGACCTTCAGTATCATTTGCGCAGGAACTATGTCAATAATCTTTAAAGAAGTTTTGATTCCTAATTTTTGAGCTCATAAAAAAGAGGTTTAAAAGTAAAAATAGAAAATGTAAACACAAGTAAAGTTTAATTATGGATAGGCATGGAACTTTAGATCCCTTATTACTTATTCAATTTCACTCCAAATTTCTTTATAAATGATTGAAAATATCAGTTGTTAATCATCCATTCTAAAATTATTACTATGCAATGATGATGTAATAGTAATATTCTTTTTGTTAAGTATTATCCTCAATGATCATGCAAGGTATACAAGTAAAAAAAATAAAGAAAATTGAGATTTGTTAAGTTAATAATCAGTTAGAAAGCCTAGGATTTCGATTGTTCCTCCAAAATTCTTAGACTTAGTTTACCTAATAATTCCGCTAACTAGGAATTGTATGATTGCTTACTCCTTAACCAACTTAAAAATTAACAAAAATGATTAATTCTTACTATTTAATTAAGTACAACGAAGAAACTACAATCGGGTAAAAGAACATATAATCATTCATAAAGGAGAATAAGAGTTCAAATAGTTACATTATAAGGTTCATAAAAATCTCATGATTTGGAAGGTTAGTTACACATAGTATATAAAAGAAGGTAAAAGCATGTTAACCTAACAAAATAATTCATAAACCTAATTTAAGAAAAGAATACAAAACTATAATGTAAGATTGATGAAAGACTTTGTAACTCGCACTCAGAAATGGGCTCCCACCTCTAAGATCCTATGAAAGGATGTCAGAAAAAGAAAAAGAAAAAGAAAAAGAAATGTGAATGGAAGAAATGAAAAGGAAATAAGTGTATCGATATGTCAAAACAGATGAGATGTGTTTCCTTCCATGGCTAGGGTCTAGATCGTGCCTACGACTTGGCCTATTTAAAGACTAAATTGACTCGATTTATTTAATAAATAGACAGACTCAAACTTTAAAAAAAAAATTAAAAATAAACAAGTCAAACTTATGCTTATAAAAAGGTTTTTTTAGCCTATTTAGGGGTCAATTTATTTTTATATATTATATATGTATTTTAATATATTATATTTATATAATATTTAATTTAATATATTATATTTATACAATATTAATATATTGACATAATTTATTAAAAATAAATTTTTTAATTTTTAATTTTATACAAAAAGGAATCATAGATGACTTTCTCTTTGTATACAAAATATAATCCTATATGGTTTGTTTAAATAATTTATATATGTGCATATAAATTTTAGGTCTATTTAATGATTTTACTTGTATCTTTTAGACTTTAAACTTGCAGAACTTTTTAATCAATCATTTATATATATTTTATGTTTATTTATTGGCATTTATTTATTGTAGGATTGGTAGACTTCAAAACTAATCAAACCTTAACAACCAAAATAATAGGCTCATACTTGTCACAAGAGCGTGATGGAACGACAAATAAAAAAATTAAAACAAAGAATCATCACCAAAATTTATTCAAGAAAATTTTGGAAAAACTTAAAAAATTGTGATCTTTAAAACTAGTTTGGATTCAGAGTCATCTACATATAGGAAGTATTAATACCTTACAACATTCGTTAAAAATAGTTACTTTCTAATTAATTATACAAAATAATATTTAAATTTAAAATATTTATTTCATTACAAAGGACATCTATTTTTTATTTTTAGTTATTTGGTTCAAATTATTCGAAGTTATTTAAAAGAAGTTTAGAAATTCCTTTTTTAATTTTGGTGAATTTTAGTTTTTGGGAAGAAAATAGGTTTTTTGAAACAGGATTATTCTTGAAAAGGAAGAAATTTATTTTGCATAAAATCCAGGTTAGTAAACGGCTACTCAATAAATCCTTGGTGTCAAAGGTAAATTAACCATTCAATTAACACCACTTAGCCATTATGTGAATTTAAAAATAATTTCACGCTGAAAATTTTTGGATTGTGAAAAAAGAAATTTTGATTTCATGCTAGGTGTTTAGAAATTGTTATATTTTTACTTTTGGAGAATAAATTATATTTTTTAATATTAATTTAAAAATAAATAAATCTATTACCATACAAGATTCAAGATAACAAATGGTTATTTAATAAATCTAAATGATTCAAGTAACATTGAAAGTGAATCAACTACTCAGTTAATCTTACTTGTTAGTTATGTAAATTCAAAATAATTTTAGATATTCTAAAAAATATTTTTTTATTCTTTTTTAATTTTTGAAAGATTTTCTGAATAAGTGAGTTTTTAATTTTTATAAAAAAATATTTTTGATATTTTACATGATATGACAACATATATATATGTATATAGTATTATTAAAACATAAATGCTAACATAAATTGTTTAAAAAAAATTCATAGGATAATGAAACTAATGCATACCACTTAATTTTACACATACTATTTAGAAAAATAAAACTAACACAAAGATTAATTTTTTTCATTTATAAGCAATATTATTTACTTGCATCTATTATATATTTACAAAAAAGTAAAGCAAATTATACATATAAAGAAAAATAATAAATAAATGGTAAAAAAGTAAACATTTAATGGGATTCATCTAGGTAACTTGTTTGTTTCTTTTTTGTTATGTTATTAAAAAGAAATAAAAAAATTTAATTCTCCTTAACACATAGGGATGAGGGTAGAAACCTACATTAGAAATATACAAGAAAGATAATATTCAAAGGGATTATCAACAATACATGTTATTAATTTAAATTGATTAGAATATTTAAGATTAATTGATTTAGAAAAATAATAATTAAATAGAAAATTTTACTAATCAAATCGTATTGAAAATTGAGAATACATAATAATCATATATCAAATTAAGAGAAGAAGGAACAAGGTTGTTACTTGATTTTAAAATGATGGAATTGATCTCTTAATTTTGCCAATGCTTGTCTTGTGTACTCTCTTTGATATTTTTTTATGTCTTTTTTTTTTTTTATCACTCTTCTCCACTCATCAAAACTGCCTTATCCATTATCTCAGTACCTCCATCATGCATAAAAAAAACCTCCATTATCTCCAACCTCACCCGTTATCTTTTGATTTTTCAAAATATAAATTATTTTATTTATATTTTATCTATTGGATTTTTCTTTCATTATATAAATTATTTTATTTATATTTTATTTATTGGATTTTTCTTTCATTTAAACATGATTAGATCTTTCATGAAAATAAATTTTTAATTTTTAATTTTCAAATTTTATAATTTTTATAATTTTTTGAATTTTAAAATATATACTCAAACAAAATTGAATATTCACAAGACTCTGCCCTCAAACTTTTTAAACAAATCAGGCTTGAATACTCAATACTTAACTCAATTTAGTTTATTTCTATCCTTATCCATGATCTAACCTCCCTTTTTATAAGCTGAGTTGAGCTTCATCTGCTATGAACCAAATTGACCTAAATCACATCTTGAACTATTAGGGTTGTTTTGAAGCATCCATCATGTCGTTAGGACTGATTGGGATCAACTTTTGTCTCATTAGAGTTGAATTGAATCATATCCTGTGTTATCCAATGTTGGCTTGGTCGTGTTCAGTTCTGTATGACTATGTCAGAAAATCTAAGATATTACAAGGATGTGCTCTAGGTTGACACAACCTTGATCATCATCTAGCATGACCATGCCAAGAAACCATGGATGTTGTGAGTGCATGCTTGAGTCCAACATGGTCGTGTTGGCTTCCTCTAGGAATATATTTATCCTTTCCTTGCTCCCTTACTCTTTTTATGTCTTTTTTGCCTTTTCTTAACTCAAAATATGTCTAATTTTTTATTTTTTGCTTGCATGATCACTTTTGAAAGAAATTAAGATAATTAAGTAGAACTATAATCAAATAATCATGATTATATCATATTTATAACTAATTTCTCATAAATAAATCAACAAGATACTGATTTATCACTATACACAAAGAAACTTAAAATGGAACATCAAATAGAATAAAGATTCTCCAATTAGAAAATAATAATGTCATAAGATCTAAAACATGATTGACTCATAGAATCTAAGAAAAAATAATGATGCAAATGGTTTTAGTAAATATCACAACTAAAGTTTGATTTTGATCCCATGGTGAGTGAGAATGAAATAAACCTATATTTACAAATACTAACTAAAGTGCATGAAAAATATTATTCCTTTAACTAAAATTGAGTAAATTTTTAGGAGTAAATTATTTCAGCATCCTTTTTATTTTATATTTTTAATACAAATTATTTTTATTGTTAAAACTAATACTTGAACTCAAATATTTATTTTTTATAAAATTTCTAAAATATTTATAAATTATTAAGGAAGAGGATGATTTTATTCCATACAACACAATAAGTTACATGATAGGTTTAAATAAATTGATACATGGATCCTAAAAAGAAAAAAGAATAAATTTATACCTTATAATAGAGAAAAATTAGTATGTCTATAAATCTCGCACTATATATAGAATAATTCCTAAAATACATATTTTCAAATAATATATGTTAATAAATGCACATGTTTTATCCCATTATGATCACCAAAATTTATAGTAATATTAATAGCTGCGTTGTTGTCATATAAAAGTCTCATTACATAATATGTTATCTTTTCAAGTTTGTTAAGAAAATCCAACTTATACGCCGATCTTGGTCACCACTATTTTCTTACTCCTTTATGTAGAAATTTTCTCCCACACACTAGCAATACCCATTAGTTGACTTGCAGTTACTTAGTGAACTAGCTCAATTTGTATCTATGAAAACTTCTATACCTCTTTCTAAATTCATTTTAAAGTGTAGGGCCTCTTTTGAATGTCTTTTATAAGTGTTGAAAAGAAATCAGTTAATAGCTCTCATATGATTTTCATTGGGATTATTCATGAATTAGCCATCATGCTCTCTCAATAACAAATATCTAGTTGAGTGTGAGTTACATAAATTATTTTTCCAACCAATCTTTGGTATATCTCATCATTGGTAGTGGGGTTGCCTTCCTTTTCTATAAGTTTTATATTAGGTTCCATAGGTATGTCTATTGATTTGCATCCAACATTCATGTTTCTTCTAAAAAAATCCAACACATTTGTATTGGGATATGCAGATTCAATGTTTTGGAGCAAGCAACCTCATACCATGAAATATTTTAGATTTCTGAGGTCCTTGACTTTAAATTCCTTTGCTATAAATTTTTCTATTTATATATTTATTCTTTATTGTCTTCTACAATTATGATGTTTTCTATATGGACAATGAAAATTGTCATTTTTTTCTTCTTTAGAATGCTTGACGAATATTATATGGTCTATTTGATATTGGATCAATTCATATCTCTTAACAACACATGTAAATATATTTTAAAATGTACTTATGAAGATTGCTTGAGGGCATAAGGTCATTTTTGAAATTTTCACCTTTCTAACTATTTCAAGAGTTTCAAGTCTAGGATGTATCATCACGTATACCTATTCCATCTACAATATGCTTAATTAAGAAGATCCATTCTTATTTCATTGGTCTTTTTCCTATTGCAAATCCATATGCTTTTATGCAGAACTTCTTCTATTATAGTCTTCCAATTAGTATGTTGGATAACTTTTTGAACATCTTTAGAAAGCACTTTATTGTCCAAATTTGTGATAAAAGACATGTATCCCTGAAATAACTTTTTAGAAGATGTCGCAACCGTAATTTCGACGAGACGACAAGCTCGCTAAAAATTTAAAAATAGCACTTAATTGTATGTGGAGCTGCCACCAAATTTTATTTTAAGGGAAAACAATTGGAAAAACCCTAACTTGAGGAAGAAAATCTAGGTTCGGGAGTCTGTTACGAGTAAGGAAGGTATTAGGCACCCTACTCGCCCGTTCCAAGGAATGGTACCCTTAAACTGAGCGTGTGATATTTTGAAAACTATTTGATCCCTTAAAATAGAATAGAAAACAAATAGGTTCATGGAAAATAGCCTGGAGGGACTTGGATCTGCTCACGTATTCCGGGTGCAATGGAAACTCAAGGCTACGTAGTTACTGGGATTTTTGAAAATTATTTTTGGTAGAGGGGAATAATTTTGGAAGGAGGTTAAAAGGAAGATCCTCAGTCCACGTCCACAGAGTCGAAGGCAAGCGAAGGTTGCACAACAACTTCTATGATTTTCCAAACATCGAAAGATAGGGTATGTTGCAACTTTCAACTTCGAACTCATTGCGTGAGATCTTGGGTCTTTTTAGGAATTTTGGAAATTATTTTGGAAGAAAAGGAATAATTTTTGAAAGGATATTAGAAGGGAGATCCTCAAGCCACGTGCACAGAGTCGAAGGCAAGCGAAGGTTACGACGTTCATATGATTCTCCAAACGTCGAAAGACGGTATCAACGCACTTTCTTTGGAGCTCATTGCGTGAGATCTTGAGTCTTTTAGGAATTTTTGAGGTATTTTGGAAGAAAAGGAATAATTTGAAAGGAGATTAAGAAGAAGATCCTCATCCACATGCACAGAATCGAAGGCAAGCGAAGGTTGCACGACGATTCATATGATTCTCCAAACATCGAAAGACAAATGGTAGACTTTCAATTTTGGAGCTCATTCATGTGAGATCTTGGATTTTTTAGGAATTTTGGAAATTATTTTGGAAGAAAAGGAGTAATTTTGAAAGGAGATTAAGAAGAAGATCCTCAATCCACATGCACAGAATCGAAGGCAAGCAAAGGTTGCACGACGATTCATATGATTCTCCAAACGTCGAAAGACAGGGTATGCTGCACTTTCAACTTCGGAGTTCATTGCGTGAGATCTCAGATCTTTTAAAGCTTTGAAAGTTGTTTAGAAAAATGGAATTTTAGAAGATTTGATTTAGAAATGAGGACATATAAACATAAAAAAATCAGAAATAAATACATATAGAAGGATCCACACATGGAAACTAATACCTAAACAAGTTTAAAAGGACAAGATCTACACAAGAACTTCAAGAACACAAGAGATTTTAGCACCAAAATTTGAATTCAAATATCAGAATTTTTAGAAAATATTTTTTGGTATATCTAAAAATTCAAACCAACCAATTGAAAGATATGGATCATAGTAATCAAACAAAACAAGTTTGACACAAATCTAACAAGAAATGAGCAAATTATGCCCAAATCAAATGAGCTAGGTTCAAGAACACCGAGTTTTTGGCGCCAAAATTTGAATTCAAATCTCAGAATTTTTAGAAAATATTTTTTGGTAGATCTGAAAAAATAAAACCAAAAAATTGAAATATATAGATCATAGGAATCAAACAAAACAAATTTGACAAAAATCAAACCAGAAATGAGCAAGGTATGCACAAATCAAACAAGTTAGGTTCATTTGCACATCAGGACGAACATCCTTCAGTAATCAGGTCATAGAGACTTCCTTTCAGATCCAAATTAGACAAATAATATCATTTCAGAAACTAGAAAGAAAGACGAAGATAACGCAACAAAAATCACTGAAATCGGAGATCATTTGACTGATCAAAAATGAAAATGAAAACAGAGACGAAGATGAACTCGGAAATCCGAGAAAACGCAAGAAAATTAAACGAAATAGAAGCAAGATCTAACCTCCATTGATGTTCTTGAATGCCACTTGATAGCATCTTGGAAGGTGATGAATAAATGGTTCCATGGAGGCCAAGGAGGTGCTCAATTGGATGTAGAATTCAAGAGTCTCTTTGGTGCTCCTCTTAGAAAAAATCTAAAAGCCTCCTTTCAATGACCCAAAGTGCTCCTCTCTCTCCCTCCTTAGAAATTCTGAAATTTTTTCTTAGAAATGAAGAATCCCCTTTGAACTAAATGAAAGTCCCTGTTTATAGATAAAATTTCAAAAAAGAGAGGAAAAAATTTCCTAGAAGTGAAGAAGCTTCCGGCCTTTTTTTTTCTAATTTTCTCTTTTTTGTTTTCCTTTTATTATTTTCTTTATTTTTATTCTTCTTTCTTTTTCTATTCTTTTTTGTTATTTTTTCCTTTTTCTCTAACTAATTCTTAACCATCATTAACTAATCCAACTAACTTTCTAACTAAATTTTTAACTAAAAATTTATTTTTCTTTCATTTTTTTTCTAACTAATTCTTAACCATCATTAACTAATCCAACTAACTTTCTAACTAAATTATTAACTAAAAAATTATTTTTCTTTCTTTTTCTATTATTTTTCTTTTGTTATTTTTTTATTTTAGACTAAAAAACAAAATGATTTATTTTGGGTTTTAAATTTATCCTCGGACATAATTCAGTGTTCACAGTTTGCCCCTCTTTACTCATTTTCTTACCAGATAATATAAGAAACAAGTTTCTAGATTATCACGGTAAAAAATGAGTAAAGAACTGAACAAATTATGTCCGAGGTAAAAGATAAAAACTGGCATGGGCGCGAGCCTTATTGGCAAGTCTTGAAGATGTCAGGGAGTTGAATGATGCTTCCGGGGTACCAGAAAAGTTCCGAGCTTGACCAAAAACTTAGGAATGCCTGCCCTAATAAGTTGGGCGATCGTAGTCTAAATGTGGAAATTTTGCATAAGTTTTGCAAGCCTTGTGTAATGTTGTGAGGGCTTAAATATCAGGCCGATATGGTAGGCAAAATGTGGAAATTTAGAATACAAAGCCTGATTAGGCTAACAGAATGGAAAAGAATGGTCTGTTAAGATAGGCAAAGTGAACTGAAAAAGGCCTATTAAGACAAGAATGGAGGAGAATGGCCCGTTAAGACAGGCAAAGCAAGATGTAAACTACCCGTTAAGACAGGCTAGGAAGCAAAAGTTTAATGATGTTGGGGTCGAATAGGGCCAGGATGTAGAAAAGTAAATGTGTAGGGGCCTGAATAGGCCAGGATGCAGAAAAGTAAACATGTTGGGGCCTGAATAGGCCAGGTTGCAGAAAAATAAATGTAATGGGGCCTGGTGTGATAGGCCAAGATGTAGAAATTTAAACGAAGGCCTTGTGTGATAGGCCAAGATGCAGAAATGTAAATATGCAGAGCCTCGTGTGATAGGCTGAAATGCAGAAATAGTGCGGGAATTTAGACATGCAGAGCCTCGTGTGATAGGCTGAAGTGCAGAAATGTAAATACGAAGAGCCTCGTGTGATAGGCTGAAATGCAGAAAATTTAAACATGCAGAGCCTCGTGTAATAGGCTGAAGTGCAGAAATGTAAACATGCAGAGCCTTGTGTGATAGGCTGAAGTCTAGAAATGTAAACATGCAGGGCCTCGTGTGATAGGCTGAAATGCAGAAAATTAAACATACGAGCCTCGTGCAGATAGGCTGAAATGCGAAATTTAAACATGCGAGAGCCTCGTGGATAGTCAAGTGCGAAATGTAAACATGCAGCCTCGTGTGATAGTTGAAATGCAGAAAATTAAACATGCAGAGCCTCGTGTGATAAGCTGAAATGCAGAAAATTAAACATGCAGAGCCTCGTGTGATAGGCTAAACAAAAATTTAAACATGCAAAGCCTCGTATGATAGGCTGAAGTGCGAAAATTTAAACATGCGCGAGCCTCGTGTGATAGGCTGAAATGCAAAAATTAAACATGCGAGCCTCGTGTGATAGCTGAAATGCAGAAATTTAAACATACGAGCCTCGTGTGATAGGCTCAAGTGTAGAAATGTAAACATACGGGGGGCCTTGTGTGATAGTGGAGTGCGAAATTTAAACATGCAAAGCCTCGTGTGATAAGTGAAGTGCGGAAATTTAAACATGCGAGCCTCGTATGATAAGTCGCACGCAGAAAATTAAACATGCAAAGCCTCGTGTGATAAAGTGAAATGAAATTTAAACAAGCTTGATGTCCTGTTGTTGTGAGAAAATGCAAATGAGGTCAGCTGTTGCCGGGAATAATGTAAATGAAATCATTGCTGTTGCGGGATGGATGCAAACCTATTAAGGCAATTAGCAGAATTTAAACATGCTTGATGTCTGTTGTTGTGAGGAAAATGCAAATGAGGTCCCATTTGTTGCCGGAAGAATGTAAATGAAATCCTAACATTTTTGGGATGAATGCAAAACTGTTGTTAAGACATGCGGACAGAATTTAAACATGCTTGATGTCTGTTGTTGACGGGAAAATGCAAATGAGGTCCCGCATTCGAGAAGAATGCAAATGAAATCCTGTTGTTGCAGGGATGAATGCAAACTGTTAAGATAGGCGGACGAGAATTTAAACATGCTTGATGTTCCATTGTTGAGGAGAAAATGTAAATGAGGTCGCTTATTGCTAGGAAGAATGCAAATGAAATCTGCATTGCCAAGATATGAATGCAAACTGTTAAGGCAATTGGACAAAATTTAAACATGCTTGATGTCATGTTGTTGAGGGGAAAATACAAAGGTGGAATGATGGTTGACCTGTTAAGACAGTAAAAAGAAAGACACGACTGTTAAGACAAGCGACAAAGCTGGTTTGTGCCCAAACAAAAGCGCGGAATGACATGTTAGGACGGTATGGAAAAGAGAGGCTTGTCAAGACAGAGACAAGTACGTAAAAATAGATGTCTTATCAGATGTAATAACTCAGAGACAGTGTGGCAATATGAAAGTAATGGTTAGTGCAAGTAAAAGAATGACCATTGGAGACAAGGGAAGTAATATGATGTGCCTTAGGAATGCAGGGGAGGGTGGAATATGGACTTCTTCGTCCAACCTCGGACAACTTATTTTGAAGTTTGCTTTTTCTTGGATTAAAACGAATAGCTTATTCTACCTTAAACTGAAGGTTTTTTAAGCATTTGATAATTATTCTCTTGAAGAAACTTGGGCAACTATTTTTCCCAGTTTGGAAAATTTTGATAATTGAGAGATGTCGTGATTTGTGAACTTTGGGCAAACATTTGCCCGGGTTTGGAGGATTTTTAGCATCGGGAATGCCTTAACTTGAGGGGATATTGGGCAAGCGTTTGCTCTAGTTTTGAACTTGATTGGAGTTGAGGGAATCGAGGATTGCGTCATCTTAAATTTTCCTGGGCACATGTTAGCCTTATCTTGAATTTTGGGGTTGAGGAATTGAAGATTGCCTCAACTTGAATTTTCTGGGCGAACGTTTGCCCCAGTTTAGGCTTGACTCAAAATTTGAGGTTGACCTCAAATTATACTTTTGTGTGGGCAAGCGTTTGCCCCAGTTTAAACTTGATTCCAAATTTGAGGATGGCCTCAAATTGGATTTTTGTGGCAAGAATTTGCCCTAGTTGGAGCTTGACTCAGAATTTGAGAATGGCCTCAAATTGGATTTTCTTTGCGGGAAAGTGTTTGCCCCAGTTTGACCTTGACTCAAAATTTAACCATGACTTCAAATTGGATTTTTGTGGGCAAGCATCTGCCCGAGCTTGAGCTTGACTCAGAATTTGAGGATGATCTCAACTTGAATTTTTTGTGGCAAATGTTTGCCCTAGTTTAAACTTGATTCAGAATTTTGAGGATGACCTCAAATTGGATTTTTCTGGGCACATGTTTGCCCTAGTTTGAGCCTTGACTTGAAATTGTCAATTGTCTCAATTTGAATTGTTTAGGAAAATGTTCGCCCCAGTTCTGACTTGATTTTGCATTTGAGGATGCCCTCAAATTGGATTTTTGTGGGCAAGCGTTTGCCCTAGTTTGAATTTGATTCAGAATTTGAGGATGACCTCAAATTGAATTTTTGAGGGCAAGTGTTTGCCCCATTTTGAATTTGATTGAGAATTTGAGAATGACCTCAAATTGAATTTTTGGTGGGCAAGCGTTTGCGCCAGTTTGAGCTTGATTTAGAATTTGAGGATGACCTCAAATTGAATTATTTGGTTGGCAAGCGTTTGCCCCAGTTTGAGCTTGATTCAGAATTTGAGGATGACCTCAAATTGAATTTTCGGTGGGCAAGCGTTTGCCCCAGTTTGAGCTTGAGTCCTTTTTTAATTATGATTGATTCAGGCAATTTTTACCCAGGTCTTAATTAGTTTGGAAAAATGAATTATGGGATGCTTGAATGACAAGATACTTATTGCGATGTTTGAATGAATGAAAAGGATGCAATGTTTGTAATGCTTGAATAGAGAGGATGCGATGTTTTAATCTTATTGACTGCTTTTTGATGCTTGAAATAAATATTTGATGAAATGGATGCTATGGGGTGAATGCATGCCATGCGATGGTGTAAAACTTTTTTTTTCTCTTGATTTTTGATTTTCTTCGACATTTTACTTTCTCGACAACCTTATAATTGGTACAAGGGGAATCAAGATTCAGGATGAATTGGACTGATTCTGTCTCTTGGCTTCTTGGTCAATTTAGGAATTTTCCTTTTCAAGATCTTTGAGACCCAACAGTGGTCAGCCTCATTGAATAAGACACACTCCTTTTCTTTTTGGTGGCATCATTGCTGATAAGAGGATGGCTCTTTGGGAATAATCATGCCATATTGCGATGGTTGAGGATTCATCCGATTTTCATGACTTTTCAAAATTAATCTTTTTATCATTTTTTTTACATTTTCCACATTTCTTTTGAGCATGCGCACTATTGGGGTGTGCGAAGTGATAGGATGGTTCAGAGGAAGGAGATAGGGAATTTTGAGGTTGCATGTTTTAAGGTAGTATTTTTGAAAGGAAAGGGCGAAGAATGTTGGTTTGATTGCCCAAATGGCACCTTTTGATGAAAAATGCCAATGCTGCTTTTCATAATCTTGATTGTCAAATTAATCAAACTTGAAGAATTGCAAAATTTTACCCCAGTTTTAGGAAGACATGAGGTGCAGAATGTCATGTTGTCCTGAGATTCCTGGATTGACCTTAACTTTTACTTGGGTTGTTCTCTTGAGTTTTCAACCCAGCTGGTTTTTCGTTTGCCCTAACTTTTGCCTAGGTCGCCCTTACGGGTTTTCAACCTAGCGGGCTTTTGTTTGATTGTGCCCTAACTTTTGCCTTAGGTCATTTTTTGAGCATTGTCGACCTAGTGGGCTTTCTGTTTAATTGTGCCCTAACTTTTGCCTAGGTCGTCTTTATGGATTTTCGGCTTAGCAGGCCTCTGTTTAATTGTGCCCTAACTTTTGCCTAGGCCGCCCTTTGAGGGTTGTCGACCTAGCGGGTCTTTTGCTTGATTGTGCCCTATCTTTTTCCTAGGTCGTTTTTGAGGATTGATGACCTAGCGGGCTTTTGTTTGATTACCCTAACTTTTTCCTAGGTCATTTTTGAGGATAATCGACCTAGCAGGCTCCTTGTTTGATTGCCCTAACTTTTTCCTAGGCCGTCCTTTGAGAGTTTTCGACCTAGCGGGCCTTTTATTTGATACTAATTTTTCCTGAATTGTATTTGGAAACCGGCAAGACCTTTTCTGATCATGTCTTTGTTGATTTATTTTTGAACTTTACCTTACTTTTTCCTGGATTATATATGGGTTTTAATCCAGCAGGTTTCACTTCTTCTTGAATTTTGACCCTGATTTTGCCTGGACTATTTTAATCCAGCGGGGTTTCTTCTTTTTCTTGAATTTTATGTAGTTGGATGTTGATCTTGCCGGGATCATTTGGCTTCTAATTCAGCGGATCTTATCTTGCATCCCTAATTTTCCCTGGATTTGAACTTGATTCCAGCGGGATGTTTTTGTTTGACAAGCACTTTGAATGGTAATCTCGAATCCCTGGTTGTTTATTTTGCTTCCTCATTGGGTTTTTCTTTTTGAGTTAGATTAATCCAACGTTTAAAATCATTTATTACAGCATTGGCATTATCACCAATAGGTATTTATTTGTTTATGTATAGGATAAGAATCGGGTTGAGTGATGAAAAGGAATGGTAAATTTTAAAAGTAAAGCCAACAATGTGAGACACATGCTTGAGAAACATGAAAAATGTAATTTTTGTATTTATTCATTGATATTTATTTACAAAAGATTGATTTTGAAAAGTACGACATTTTTTTTTGGATGAATATCCTCAGTCCCGACTTGTGCAAGGCAACTCATTATGCTACTCCCATCTCTTTCAGCTGGTTGACGAACTCTCGTGATTCGGCAATGGATTGTTTTCTATGTTAGGAGCAAGCCTCCCAAAATCCAGCCACTTTTTAGAGGATAAGGTGCAACCAGAGAGTTATGAATCAGCCAAGGTAGCAGCTCGGTGTGGGAGATTGGAATAGGGTCGAACTGGACGGGCTTCTTTTCCTTTTTCTGGCCTTGATTGGTTTTAGGCTATGGCTTGTGTTTGGGCCGTATAATGTGTTGGTGGTCGGACTTGCGATGAGTAGTTGTAAGTTGGAGGATATGGTGTTTGATATGCATTGGCTATGTAAGGATATGGTATGTAGGATGTGTAAGATGGAGGTTGGAAACCAATTGGGCCATAAGGTGCCACTTGTGGAGTATATTGGCCTTGACCAGAAGCCACGTTGTAGGTTTCGTCTATCTTCTTCTTAGATCCGACGGCAGCGTTGACTGCCCCTGTAAGCTTATGCGCAATCTTTCCACGGCGCATGCCACCTTCGATCCTTTCTCCAATGATGACAACATCAGAGAAGCTAGCAGTCATACTATCGATCATCTTGTCATAGAAAGGATCTTGGAGTGTGTCGATGAACATACTGACCAGCTCTTTCTCAGACAAGGGAGGTTGTACTTGAGCAGCCAACTCCCTCCATCGTTGGGCAT
Organism: Canavalia ensiformis; assembly: GCA_026541065.1. Lineage (NCBI taxonomy): Eukaryota > Viridiplantae > Streptophyta > Magnoliopsida > Fabales > Fabaceae > Canavalia > Canavalia ensiformis. The sequence continues at coordinate 469,023 of JAMKYM010001005.1, forward strand.
ATTGCTTGAAGGTCTCCTCTCCTTCTTGGTCATATTCTCGGAGCTGAGTTCGTCAGAGCCATCTCCAGGTTATACTTGTATCTTTTCGAGAAAGGCATCGTTAGGGGTCCTCCATGAACGGATATGTGTCCGTTCCACTGAAGTGTACAATTTGCCTACCCAGGTCGATTTGTCTTGGAAGAAATGGATGAGCAGGTTGTCATCACGAGCACAAACGGCCATTTTTCTATAATACATGGTCAAATGGTTCCTCGGACAACCAGTTCCTTGATATTTCTCGAATTCAGGAACCTTGAACTTTGGAGGAATAACCACGTCTGGAACTAGACATAGATCAGATGCGTCTTTGATATCATATGCACTTCCCTCAATTGCCCGGATTCTTCCTTCCAAGATTCTCCATTTTTCAGCATTATCGTTGGAAGGACAACTTGGATACTCTTCTGGCATGTTGTGAGGCTGAGAGGATGGTATGTATATAGGGTGAGGCCCTTGAGTGAACATAGGGTTTGTCCCCCCAAGAGTTGTTTGGTAGGCTTGGATAGGTTGTTGTGTGGTAGTGTTTGGGATGATTTGGTGAGTTTTTGTAGGATTTAAAGGTTGGTTTTGTGTTTGTGTTTGTGTTTGGTTGAATAAAGGTGTATGTCCATGAGGGAATCCATGGTGAACCCACTCATTTAGTGAAGGCATGGTTGATGGTAGAGAGTTTGGCGAACCATAGCCGTGAGGATGTAATGGGCCAGTGGATTCTTCTGGAAGGGACCTCGTCCTATCCTTCTGTTTTGACAGCTGGATGGCCTCCATTAATTTGGCCATTTGATCTTTCAAAGTTTTGACCTCATTTCTTAGTTCCTCATTTTGTCTCTCCAACTCATCCATGATTCTTGATTAGGAACGAGTTCTATAAGGGTGCCGAGAAGGTTGTCTTCAATTTTTCTGTTAAATTTTAAAAATTAATTTTTTGAGAAACAATGCGAACGAATGGAAAAAAATGCCAATGCTTGTATGAGTATGAAAATGTATGGGATGATTTTCAAAATCTCCTTTTTCAATGATAAATTAAATTTATTTGATGAATGAATGAATGAATGTTTGAAATGCATAAACGATTAGAGATTTGAAGGTTGATTATTTTTTGAAATTTTACATGATTGAGTGATTTTGGTATTTTGATCTTCAACAATTTATATTTTAGTATTTTGCTAGGAAAATCTTCTAGTTTGCTAAAATTTCCTAGATTTTATTTCAAAAATATTTTTTTAAATTTTCTTTCTTTCTTCTTTCTTTTTTATATTTTCTACATTTTCAAAATTATTTGTTTTTCATTTTCTAATTTTCTCCCTAAAAGAAATTTTATCTTTCTTCTCCAATTCTTCTTTTTGTTTTTCTTGATCTTTTATTGGATTTTTCTCTCTAATTTTTATTTACATATTTTATATTTTTCTTTCTTTTGCCCTCTTGATTTCCTTTATCTCCCCAACTTTCGAGTTTCATCCCTTCTGCCATTTCGGATGATTCTGCTCACATAAGTGCCTGTGAATAGCTTATGAACCAAGTATCATGAAAGGGATGTGTGCCCTCATGCATCCTATGTAGGTAACCTGTCCTAGGGGCCTAAGGCTTTTAATGTATGAACCTCTCGAAGGTGGTCAGTAATCCTGAGGTGTAAAAGGGCACTAGAGCCAAGTTCCAGTTCATAATACTTGCTACAACAGTAGGGAATGCTACCAGTTGCAGGGCACATGAATAGGACGCACTCTAGCCGGAGTTTTCATGATAGTCAAATAGGACGTGCGTCCAAAGTGACACCACTAGACCCCTCTATCCTAGGCTTCACTCAGACCCGGGTACAGGGCCCCACTCATGAGATGAATGCATTAATGTAATGTGTGGAGGGCACATGAATAATTGGGATACTTGCAATTGGGGAAATCGCAACAAGTGTATATATATAGAGCATATTCTAAATTCATCTACCCTAGGGTTGAGCAATAGATGGATAAACGGATAACAGATAAATAAATAGACAAATAAATCGTGCAAATAAACATGCAAGGGATCAATACAACGCACACTCAATCAAATGAGCTTGACTCTCTAAAGGTTCCCAGTGAAGTCGCCATCTGTCGCAACCGTAATTTCGACGAGACGACGAGCTCGCTAAAAATTTAAAAATAGCATTTAATTGTATGTGGAGCCGCCACCAAATTTTATTTTAAGGGAAAACATTTGGAAAAACCCTAACTTGAGGAAGAAAATCTAGGTTCGGGAGTCTGTTACGAGTAAGGAAGGTATTAGGCATCCTACTCGCCCGTTCCAAGGAACGGTACCCTTAAGCTGAGCGTGTGATATTTTGAAAACTATTTGATCCCTTAAAATAGAATAGAAAATAAATAGGTTCATGGAAAATAGCCTGACAGGACTTGATCCTGCTCCTACGTATTCCCGGGTGCAATGGGAAACTCAAGGCTACGTAGTTCTGGTTTTGAAAATTATTTTGGTAAAGGGGAATAATTTTAGAAGGAGGTTAAAAGGAAGATCCTCAGTCCACGTCCACAGAGTCGAAGGCAAGTGAAGGTTGCACGACAACTCCTATGATTTTCCAAACATCGAAAGACAGGATATGCTGCACTTTCAACTTCGGAACTCATTGCGTGAGATCTTGGGTCTTTTTAGGAATTTTGGAAATTATTTTGGAAGAAAAGGAATAAATTTTGAAAGGATATTAGAAGGGAGATCCTCAATCCACGTGCACAGAGTCGAAGGCAAGCGAAGGTTGCACGACGATTCATATGATTCTCCAAACGTCGAAAGACAGGGTATGCTGCACTTTCAACTTTGGAGCTCATTGCGTGAGATCTTGGGTCTTTTAGGAATTTTGGAAATTATTTTGGAAGAAAAGGAATAATTTTGAAAGGAGATTAAGAAGAAGATCCTCAATCCACATGCACAGAATCGAAGGCAAGCGAAGGTTGCACGACGATTCATATGATTCTCCAAACATCGAAAGACAGGGTATGCTGCACTTTCAATTTTGGAGCTCATTGCGTGATATCTTGGATTTTTTAGGAATTTTGGAAATTATTTTGGAAGAAAAGGAGTAATTTTGAAAGGAGATTAAGAAGAAGATCCTCAATCCACATGCACAAAATCGAAGGCAAGCGAAGGTTGCACGACGATTCATATGATTCTCCAAACGTCGAAAGACATGGTATGCTGCACTTTCAACTTCGGAGTTCATTGCATGAGATCTCAGATCTTTTAAAGCTTTGAAAGTTGTTGTTTAGAAAAATGGAGTTTTTGAAGATTTGATTTAGAAAGGAGGACATATAAACATAAAAAAATCAGAAATAAATACATATAGAAGGATCCACACATGGAAACTAATACCTAAACAAGTTTAAAAGGACAAGATCTACACAAGAACTTCAAGAACACAAGAGTTTTTGGCGCCAAAATTTGAATTCAAATCTCAGAATTTTTAGAAAATATTTTTTGGTAGATCTAAAAAAATAAAACCAAAAAATTGAAATATATAGATCATAGGAATCAAACAAAACAAATTTGACAAAAATCAGACCAGAAATGAGCAAGGTATGCACAAAGCAAATGAGCTAGGTTCATTTACACATCAAGATGAACATACTTCAGTAATCAGGTGATAGAAATTTCATTTTAGATCCAAATTAGACAAATAATATCATTCCTGAAACTAGAGAGAAAGAGGAAGATAAAGAAATAAAAATCACTGAAATCAGAGATCATTTGATTGATCAAAAGTAAAAACGAAAAACAGAGATGAAAATGAAATTCAAGAACACCGAGTTTTTGGCGCCAAAATTTGAATTCAAATCTCAGAATTTTTAGAAACTATTTTTTGATAGATCTGAAAAATTAAAACCAAAAATTTAAAAGATATAGACCATAGGAATCAAACAAAACAAATTTGACAAAAATCATACCAGAAATGAGCAAGGTATGCACAAATAAAACAAGTTAGGTTCATTTGCACATCAGGACGAACATCCTTCAGTAATCAAGTCATAGAGACTTCATTTCAGATCCAAATTAGACAAATAATATCATTTCAGAAACTAGAAAGAAAGACAAAGAGAACGCAACAAAAATCACTGAAATCAGAGATCATTTGACCAATCAAAAATGAAAATAAAAACAGAGACGAAGATGAACTCGGAAATCCAAGAAAACGCAAGAAAATTAAACGAAATAGAAGTAAGATCTAACCTCCATTGATGTTCTTGAATGCCACTTGATAGCATCTTGGAAGGTGATGAATAACTGGTTCCATGGAGGCCAAGGAGGTGCTCAATTGGATGTAGAATTCAAGAGTCTCTTTGGTGCTCCTCTTAGAAAAAATCTAAAAGCCCCCTTTCAATGACCCAAAGTGCTCCTCTCTCTCCCTCCTTAGAAATTCTGAAATTTTTTCTTAGAAATGAAGAATCCCCTTTGAACTAAATGAAAGTCCCTATTTATAGATAAAATTTCAAAAAAGAGAGGAAAAATTTCCTAGAAGTGAAGAAGTTTCCGCCTTTTGTTTTCTAATTTTTCTATTTTTTGTTTTCTTTTTATTATTTTCTTTATTTTTATTCTTCTTTCTTTTTCTATTCTTTTTTGTTATTTTTTCCTTTTTCTCTAACTAATTCTTAACCATCATTAACTAATCCAACTAACTTTCTAACTAAATTTTTAACTAAAAATTTATTTTTCTTTCATTTTTTTTCTAACTAATTCTTAACCATCATTAACTAATCCAACTAACTTTCTAACTAAATTCTTAACTAAAAAATTATTTTTCTTTCTTTTTCTATTATTTTTATTTTGTTATTTTTTTATTTTAGACTAAAAAACAAAATGATTTATTTTGGGTTTTAAATTTATCCTCGGACATAATTCAGTGTTCACAGAAGACATATGATTTCTAATTAGATGTTGAGTGCATGATCAGATCCTTTTCCTTATTCTTATCCAAACAACTTTCATTATTAATTTGGTAAATATTAGGTTAAGGTAAAAAATTACTTGGTGAAATTTCTAAATTTAAATTTTGATAAGATTTTTTGGTTTAGTTTTGAAGATGCACATACTTCTGCCTCTCTTCAAGTTTTCTTTTTCCTTGAATACAACAACAATGATTTTCTTCCAAAAAAATGGGTTCGACTACTTTTACAACTATTGGTTCTACAATTGTCGGTTTTTCAAGTTCCAACTTAATTATTAATTTTATAACTACTAGTTTTGTAATAGGCTATGTTGAATTTTAATCTGTCTCCTAGAAATTCTACTTCTTTTTCTTAGGTTTGGGTTCTCCTTATCTTCCTTGTTTTTTTTTTTTTTGAATGACAACTTGATTCTCAAAATAGGTCCATCCATGAAGTAGTAGAATACGAAAGTAATATTTAATTATATTATTTATTGTTGGGTGAGTATCCTAAAAAAATTAATTCAAGAATCTTTGTTGGGTTGGCTATCATGCATAAATGTAATGTATTAAAATATTTTAAGAGAAATAAATGATAAAAGTTTTGTGTGTTGAATAAAGACATGAAAAGATTTAGTTAGAGATTTCAAAATTGATGGATTTTTAAAAGTTATTCTATTTATTTAAGAGAAATAAATGATAAAAGTTTTGTGTGTTGAGTAAAGACATGAAAAGATTTAGTTAGGGATTTCAAAATTGATGGATTTTTAAAAGTTATTCTATTTATTAAGTAGGTTGATAAAAGAACAACTTTTCTCCAAAAATGGTATGACATATTTTTTTATATCATAAAGACCTTCTAATCCATAAGGTTTGTGTTTTTCCTTTTAACAATTTTACTCTATTAGGGTGTATAAACACAAGTAGTCTAGTGCATTATTAGATAGCTATATTTACGACCATTGTCTAATTCAAGAACTTAGATTTTGGTTTGCAATTAATTTTGTATCATGGAAGATTTTAAAAAAAGTTTCTATTTCATATTTTTTTCATATAGAAATACTCAAGTAACCTAAGTATGTCATTTATAAAAGTGATCGGCTATTTTGCATCAATTATGTTTTTAACTTGAGTCGTCAAACATCATTTTAAATTAAAGAAAAAAGTTGGAATAATTTATAGGTTCATGATAGATAATGGTTGCATAAATATTTGAATAACAAAAGTTTCATATTAGAGCAACTTTAAACTTATATGAAAATTTGAAGACAACTTTGAATTTATATGGAAAATTAAAGGCAAAAACTTCTTATAAAGTTTGGGTATCTTAAAAAATTATACCATAACATAACTTTACTTTCTAGATCTTCTTCATTAAATGTTGTGGCATAAGATACAGTGTTACCTTTTTTATTAAGATCATTAACTCAAATAAAGTAGATATTTGAGTAATTTTTTGGTCTTACTAATCTTCACCTTTAAATCTAAATCTTAAAATTTACATAAATAATGTAAGAATTTATAAATACAATTTAGATCCTTAATCAACTTACTAATAAAAAAAGATTGTATTCCAACTTACTAATAAAAAAAGATTGTATTCCAAATTTAGAACATAAAAAAATAAAATAAAAAGTGATGTCGTAATTATTAAAAATTTATCAACCACTATGTTTGTGTTATTAACTATTCGTACCACTAATGGAAAGCATTCATACTAGAAAAATATCCTTAGTTATATGATCCAAAGATCCAAAGTCAATAATCCATGAGTTGTTTTTCATATTTTTAACAAGTCACATGAAGGATTATCTATTTAGGTTAAGGTGGCAGTATAGTGTATATTAGTGTTTTTGAGGATTTGTTAATTTTTTTTATAATATCTCAATTTGTTCTTTGTTAAATGGATTTAGATTAGGTTTTAGTATTATTAATTTTTTCTCTTTTTAATGTGATAATATTTTCTCTATAGTCTCTACTTCTAGATGGCTTTCAATTTAGTGGTTTTCTATGATTGACCAAATAATTATTCCTTGTGTAGCTATATTTCTTATAATCATCACACTATTATTTAGACTTATTTTAGTTTTATTTTTTAGATAAGATTGAATTTTCATTGATGGAGTTCTGAGTTATACTTTTAAGCATAATTTTTCTTCAAATCTCCTTTTTCTTACCTTTGAAAAATTTTCTTAATGTTGAGTAAATGTTTGGTTCGAAGAATTATTTCTCTTTGTTCATCAATATCATTATTTAATACAAGAAAGAGTTGATAAATGAAATCCTTATCTCCAAATTTCTTGTATTGTTTTTGTTTGTTGTCTTCTACGCATTTCCTCACTCCATATAGTCAAACATTCCAATTGTTGCTAATACCAGCTTAATGTATGACAATATTCAATGACCAATGCATTCATGAAGGTGACTCTTAATTTTAAATATGGTTGAGGTATTGTCAGCATTTGATAAGTCTTCCTGGTAGTATTGTAAATCTTCACTATTATGATGTAATAAAAAAATTTTTTCCCTGTATGATATGACTAAACTACTTTTAAAATTTTATTTTGGATAGGTGAAATCCTTCTTCTTTATCTATTTTGCATTGCCAGTAATATGTTCCTTTCTTTTTTCTTAAAGAAAAATTAAAAAATATCTTTTCTATTGGGTGTAGTTTTTCCATTTAATTTATAGTTTATGGTAGATAAAATTATGTTAATTAAAGTAATAATGCTTAACATTCCAGACATCAATTTTAAGTTTGGATTGATATCCAAACTATTTGTTTTTGTTATAAATAAAGAATTTTTTTACTTGAATCATTCTTACTCTTGATAAAATGTTGGAAAAGAATGATTTCATTATTTACGAAAATACGTTATATTATAGATTTTAAAAAACTAGGTACATGATAAAAAAAAAACAAAATCTTACCCTATAAAAAAATCAAATCTAAAACTTTTTGTATTTTTATAAAATAATTTTTAAAATATATTTTTACAACTAATAAATACATAATAATCCGTCAATAATTGACTAAATTCATGTTTGATTACATCCAACATATACAAATTTTAGTTCATTACTCAAAATATTTATATTTTTTAAACATTACATAACCTTTTCTATATATTTTCGAATCAATGATTCCAATTTCAATAAGTTGGATGATGATAATTTTTTGATATGGAAAATAAAAGTTATGGGAAACTAGAAAAAGTTGAAACTCCTAATTTTTTTTTTTTAAAATATCAAACAAAAATTATGTGGAATGCCTTAAAACATTTGAAAAAAATATAAAATCCTTACTAAAATAAATGAAAATAGTGAAAGTTGAGACAGCAAGATCAATATATTATGTATATTTTGTTCCCAAATATTTACACTAGATTTATCAGATTTAAATTCATTTTTAAGTTTTAAACAAATAAAACTAGAAATGTATTTTACTTCTCAAAACAGAGCAAACATTAGCATATTGAAAACTTAATTAAAAGTATGAAGAGAAAATTAATGAAGTCAGTTATTATCTTCTTTTAATTAAAAAAATAACTGATATATCCACAAGAATAAGCTTTGTAATCTATTGAACATGTTCAACTTTTTTAAAAGTCTTCAAATGAGTATGATACTATAGTTACATTAATTACTTCTAGAACTCATTTGGACACCATATATGATATAGAAATCTTGTAAAGGACTTCTAAAGAAAGATTAGAAAAACACAAAACTATTGCAATAAATAAATTTTTCATGCAATCTTCGTAAACAAACTCCACACAGATACAACATAATTAATATGGCAAAGGAACCAGGGTACCAAACCTTCGGTCAAACCAAGGTCAATCTAACTATAAAAATTTTAGAGTTTTTGAACAAAGGACTAAGCATATTCTCAAGTAGATATGTTAGAAGGAAAGCTAATTAACAAGCCACAATGCCAAGTTTTGTGCTAAATATGAACACATTCATCTAAATTGCTATTAGATATTTAATCTTCGATATCAAAATTCAAGTAATATCCTTAAGAAAACGTAGCTAATAATTTTGTAATAGTTAAGTGAAACTCTTCATCCCCAACACAATTGTATAAACTTCCAAAATATCTACTAAAATTGCAGATTTATTTTTTAAGCTTAAAACAAATCTAAGCATATTCTAGAGTCCCTACACTCTTTCAATCTGTTATATATATTATTATTATGGAGAACCTATAAGTTATTTACAAATTGCTACTCATTCATTAAAATTTGTCCCCCCAATTAATTCATTTTCCTAAACATTATGTAACAAGCAAAAAGTAAAGGATATATCCGATTTTTTTTTTGTTGGAAACTTTTCTGCATAAATACATTTATTCATATAGCTAATGATGTTAAATTTAAGTAAGATCCAATCTAACTTTTGTCTTTTTCTGAATTTATTCTCATCAAAATAAACAATAGATAATTTTAATCTACATTCGTGTATATCTTCTTAAAATTTATTTTAAAGCATATATCACCCTCTCTTCTATAAAACTAATCCAACTCTTCATTTTTACAAATTGATAAATACATATTTTAAACAAGTTAATATTAATACAAAACATATCATGAAAATAATTACTTTTTGAATGTTGATAAAATATTTCATAAATTTTGATATCAACATAATCTAAATCACATTAAATTTGTCATGAAAATTTTGTTTTAAAATTTGTTATAAAAATTCAAGTATGAATATATATATATATATATATATATATATATATATATATATAATATTTATCATGAAAATAAATGGAGAAAATAAGACTACTTTTTTTACTAGATTACATATATTTTTATAGTGGCAATTATGCATGAGTTAAGTAGAATTATCATGGTTGATAATTTTTTAATATTTAATATAGTTATATATTTAAGATTTGAAGTTCAAAAATTAAAATTACGGATTAAATTAAATAGATAAAATGAGAATGATATATAACTGGAAATACATTTAATTTTTTTTTCATCAGGACATCGTGTTATGTCATTTATGATTATTGATATTGGAAGCAAATTCTCGGACTGCTTTCATTTAAGGTTTATACAGATTCATTAAGTATGGATAACTAAAATGTAGGAATGATTCAATACAAGGATTTTAAAGTGGACTGGATATTTAACCATTAAAATAATAGTTTAATGTTTAATAATTTAACCATGATTAAATTTATATTAATTAAATATTATTTTTAAAATATTTATAATAAAATATATTAATATCATAATTTTATATAATTAATAATTAAAAAATATATTTTTTCATTTTTTAAAAATTAAATTATACGTATAAGATTAAATAATTTTATTTTATTTTATTTTTTATTTATAAAAATATCAAAATAATACTATTTTATATATAAATCAATTTTTTACCAATTTTATTTTATTAGTTTGTGAGTTTGCTAATTTTATCGGTTTGACTATTAGTTTTTTTTAGAAATTTATTTTATTCATATAATTTAAAGAGACACCAAATTTTCAGTTCAACCGATCTAAGTGATGAATTTAATCTGGTTTTTATAATCATAATATATAATAAAAAATTAAATAAATTTAATTTATAGAGTTATATTAATAAATTTTAAAATTATATATAAAAATTAAATTACGTCAAATATAATTTTTATTGAAGTAATTAAATTAAATTATACATACAAAATTTTATAAAACTTAAAAAATATTTATTATTATGTTAAAAAAATTTAATATGTAATAATGATGTAGAATAAAAAATTAATAAAATAGTCAATATATTATATTTCTATAATTTTTAATAAATATTTATTATGTACTCTTGAGTATATATATATATATTAAAAAATTATTTATGAAATATTTTTAATTTAATATATAATATCTCTCTCTTATTATAATGTTTTAAAAATAAAATATAAATGTATTTATTACTTAATATATCACAAAATGGTCTTATTTTACATGCACATGTTTCTTATACATTAGATATAATTTTAAAAGATGAATTTTTAAAAAATTATTAAGATTAATTCAGTAATAAAAGATTGAAATTATTTACATAAAATTTTAAATTTAAATATTATTATATTTATTGTACAATTTTTTTTTTTAAAATTGCATTGAATGCAATTTGAAGCATTAAATCTATACGTGTAGAATGCCCCAATCTCTAAAATGTGGACTATTTAATGAATCAGGGTAATGAAGTTATAGATCCAATTTAATATTGATCACTTAATCAGTGATATAAAACAAATTACGAAGATGAATGAAGAACAAAATCAACTAGAATGATCCATATCCCACCCATCTGACGTGTCAATGACATTGGCTCGGCTCATTTTTAGTTTCGGCTCCAAACCCAACTGCATCAAACTCGGCTTTAGCAAATCCCGCTTAGCCGTCATCTTTGGCAGCTCAGCAACATCACAGCCAATTAAATGAGGAAAATTCAGCTTAGCTTTGGAGCCACGCATTTCAAAAGCGGCTCGATCGTAAGCTAAAGCCGCATCCTCAGCCGATTCATAAGTTCCAAGCCACACCCTGGCGCCGTTTTTCTTCGGATCCCTAATCTCTGCGGCAAACTTTCCCCATGGCCTACGCCTCACTCCCTTGTAGCTTCTATAACACGTAGGCGCGTTTAACTCACGCGCCGCATTCAAACCCCCGCAATCCTTCACAACCGTTGTTGTTTGTTGCGACGAAACTACGGGAGAGTTGACGGCGTTATCGTAATTGGAGGACGTTGATTCATTGCCTTTATGGGTAGCGAAAACCGCCGTTAGAGCATTGAAATCGTCGTTGTCATCAAGGAGATAGTGTTGAATGGAATCTAGAAGAGCGAGATCGGAATGAAGAGTGGTGGTGTTGGGATTCATTATATGGTTTTGAAACTGTTTTGAAGTTGTAAAGAGTAGTAGTGTGAAGTGGTTTTATATGAGTGTGTTCTTGTTGAAAAGTGGTTGGTTTTTGTGGGCTTGTGTTGGACCTTGTTCTTCCTCTTTTTCGTTGAAGCATCCTGTTTTTGAAGCATGTGCGTTAATGGGTTTTCAGGGTATTTTAAAATCAAAGTAAGTTTTCAATCACGTGGTGTAAAAGGTTGGATAATATTATTCAATCAGGATACGTATTTCCTTTTATATTAAAGAGGTTTAAAGGACCTGCCGGAAATCTGTTACTTTCTTATTATTTGGTTTTCACGCGCTTATTTATTTACCCTGGATTTCAAATTAATTATATATTTATATTCATACGTTGGTAACTTAGTTCTAAAGATTTACTTCTATTTGAAAAATATATATACATTCAAACAAATCGAGCAATAAAGCATCTGCTAATTTAAATTTTACGAAACGCAATATATTTGGTGCCAAAGTTCAATCAATTAATGGATTCATTAAATAAGTTCATATTGTCAAAAACTTCCTTACACATGCTTTTCATTCATATATATATATATATATATATATATATATATATATATATATATATATATATATATATATATATATAATATGATCAAATTATATCAGATGATAAATTTAATAAAATGATAGTTTTTAACAAATTTATAAATTCAATCATTCAATTTAAATTTTTTTATGATAGATTAATTATACAAAACTTATAAGTAACTTAATATTTTATTATCCATTTTATTTTAGTATGATGCATTACTTAAAATATAAGAAATTTTTACTATTAAATTATATATATAAATATTTAAATTATATAAAATTATATATAACTATTATGAAAATATAAATTAAATCAACTGTTTAATTCATAAAATTATTTTTATTAAAATTATTAAAAAATATCATTTTATAAAATTTAATATTTGATATCATTTAATCATAACTATTAATAAATATTAATAGAATTCAAAGGCTCGCATTTAGCTCACTTATATTAATAAATATTTTTATAATAATAATAATTTAAAAATTCATAAGATCTATTTTTCTTTCAAATAAGATTCAGAATAAATAAATGTCTGATACTTGAAAATAATAAACAGGATAAGTGAACTTTTTTCGGTCAACTACGTTAGGGTCCAAGGAGAAATTTATATTTTTTTAATGATAATAATAATAATAATACTTTAAATTCCCAATAACTACCTTCCCCTCAAATAAGTTTCAGAATAAATTAATGTATAAGTGAACTTTTTCGGTCAAATGTAAGTCTCTATTGAGAAGACACAAAGTTCAACATAAACAGTATATGAACTTGCATATAACCCAGTGCGAGGCTTTGAATTCTACAATATGCACATTATATAATATTTTACAAATCAAATGTTTCCTGAACTTCTTTTATAATAACACCAATGCCTTATCCTTTTTATAAAGTAATTTCAATTAAGTTACAAAAATTAATTATTTTTTTACCTTTTTAAAAATATATAATTTATTAATTTTATTTAATATTAATTTTAATCTTACCAACACTTATTCTTACTAGTTTTAATTTACATAATCTCTCATCAATTTTATTTATCAAGAATAAATAAAGTTTTTTTTATTAAAATAATTAATCAATAAAATCTAAGTATGAAGGAACCACCAACTAACATCCAACAGCCGGATAGAATACGAGAAGTTGCAAGTAAATGTGCATCTGATCGGAATACGGTGTTAATTTTTTCAAAATTATAAATTTTTATTTTGATTTATATTTTTTCAAAAAGAGAAGTTAAGTGTGTATATATATATATATATATATATATATATATATATATATATATATATATATATATATATATATAAATGGTATCATATTTTTTAATAAATTTAAGAAGATATTAATATAATTTATCATTTTTGTAATAACATATTTTGATTTTTAATTTTTTAAAATAAATTATTTTTAATTTTAAAATATTTAATATATAACTATATTAATATTTATACGTCAATAATAAAAAATAAAGATGCACTGTTCTAAAAATAAAAACTAAACCTAATCATTTTAACAATGATCGATTAAAATTAAAATTTTTAAAAATTAAAAATATATTTAACCTAAAATTTTTAAAAATTAAAAATATATTTAACCTAAAAATAAATGAGAAAATCTTTTCTAACTCCTTTGGACTGCAATATAAGTGATAGAGGTAGTCTCTTCACAGCCGTTTATGGAAGGTTTAAGTAATTTAATTTAAGTCTTATTCATATTATGGCATTATCTAAGTGTTTTTATAAAATCCTTTTAGATATTTTTTAAAGAAAAAATAGCACTTATACGTTACATAATAAATAGAATAGTAATATTTTAATTTATCCATCTATATTGAGAAAAGATTAATTGGGTAAGATACTTAATTATTATAAAAATAAAAAATTACTATAAATTATTAAATTTTATTTAAATATTTTAAAATTTTAAAAAATAAATTATTTAATATTTTTAAATGATCATACATATTACTATAATTTAAAATCATATTCTCTATATATACATATTCTTTTTTTAAATAATATATATATATATATATATATATTTGGAATCTTTTTTATATTTTTTTATTAAAATAAAAACAATAAATTTTAAATATAAAGTTATAATAAATAATTAAAATTAAGAATCATTTAATAATACAAAACTAAAAAAAAAATCACATAATATTTTTTAGTAAAAAATCATATAACCTTTTATTTTTTTAATTTTAATCTTTATAATAACAGCATCATATCATATCAGTATTTAATTCTCTTCTCCAACTCTAAAATATAAATGCTCATCTCATTTGATACGTAGTGTACATGAAGCGAATGAATCATGGACTAACCACACGTGGCAAAGAACGCTGTCACTTCAAGTTTCAATGTGTCATTTCAAATATTGATGGAAACTTTATAATAAATAAATAAATATATTGTTGAAGTTTCAAAGAAGCATCACACGTGAAAACAAAATTAATTTAAATCTCGTCACGTTGTTCAAACTAGATCAGTTTCAACTTTCAAGAATCGCATTGCATATAAAAATATAAACAACTCCGAAACCCTGTGGTATAAATACCCACAACACATTATTCTTTAAGCAAACACAAACTCAAGTGCCTCTAGTAACTGCACTATTATTATATTATTCCACAATCAAATCAACATGACCACAATATCTTGCAATTTTTCTTCATTAGAATCACTTCAACACTTTCTCGATCTTGAACACCATTCCAATACTCTCACCAATATTCCAAGTTATAATCAATTTCCAAGCCCTTCTTTCAGTTTGGAAAGTGCGGGTGACGCCAAGGAATCATTGGCATGTGAAAACAAACAACCTTTGAGAGCGCGTGAACTTCACGCGCCGCCGGAATGGAAGCGGTACCGCGGCGTGAGGCGTAGGCCGTGGGGGAAGTTCGCGGCGGAGATAAGAGATCCAAAGAAGAACGGTGCAAGGGTGTGGCTTGGAACTTATGAAACTGAAGAGGAAGCGGGTTTTGCTTATGATAGAGCTGCTTTTAAGATGCGAGGTAGTAAAGCAAAATTAAATTTTCCTCACCTTATTGGGTCACCCATGAATTTGAAGAGGATGAAAATGAATAAGATTTCAAAGCAAGATTCTTTGAAATCTTGTTTGTTAATTTCTTCAACTTCAGATGCAAAAGGATTAAAGAGAAAGAGGAAGAATTTGGTGGATCTGCTGAACAAGTTGGCAAAGAATAGAAGCCTAGTTCAGATGTTTGAATTGGGTTCACAAGCTAATGGTGTTAATGTTGATCGATGGTGGAATCCGTTGAATGATTGTGATGCAATATGGTGCTCATAAGATTCCATTGCTTTTTTTTTTTTTTGGATAGTTTGCTTTGTATTTCAACGATTTTTGCATACACCCTTTTGATGAGTTCAGGGAGTCATGTTTGTCACGAAATTTAGATTTTAGATGAGAATGTTGGGCATCAATAAAGGTCAAAAGAAAAAAATTGAGATGTTAATTTCACTAATTACCTTCCTTTGAAATTTTAGTTAACTAAAAATAAAAAAGTAAGATGTTTCACTTATTACCTTCCTTGGAATTTTAGTTAGCTGAAAAATATAAAGGTAAAATATTCGGACGGTTTTTTTTTCTTTCTTCTTGATTTTATGAGTTGTGATTTTCTCGCAATTCTTTTTTATGAGGCTTCCTCTCAACTTCCTCATGTGAGATAAATTTAATTTTTTTATTAAAATAGATTAATTTTTAATCAGCTGATCCAGTCTTTCCTTCAACTACTTGAAGAAGGGGTACGGATCGTTACCGGAGAGGTTCGGATTATATTTAAAAAATAAATAAAAATTATAAAAAAATACATAAAAGATAGAGAAAAAATTAAGATGATGGTTGTTTTTTTGATTTCAGAAAACGTGTTGATTTGTTTGGGTTTAGAAAATATTTTTTATTTTTTAGTATAAAATTTTGAAAATAGAAAAAATGGTTTTTTTTTAAAAAAAAGTTTTCTGTTTTTATTTATTTTTAATTTTTAATTTTTATTTTTTAGTATAAAATTTTAAAAATAGAAAAAATAAGGTGATGTTTTTTTAAAAAATAAAATAAAAACATTTTTTAAAAGTAAACATGTTCTATCTTTTTAAAAAAATTAATAAAAATTTGATTTATAGTTGGATTTCTTGAAAACCAATGAAAATTTGATTTTATAGTTAGGGAATTGTTTGGCGCTAACTCAACCAGAAGCCATCTCATTGTACATACTATTCAATTGCACTGTGCTACAAAATAAACAAGTAAATTTATTTAATAGATTTTTACTACAGGGCCAAATTTAGCAAATGTGTTTGGTCCAAATTGCAAGGGTCAAAATTATTGGACCTTGGGAAGAGAAGCTTTCTTATTGTACATATGCTCAATTGTATTGCTATATATAAATATTTTAAATATTTAATTAAATATTTATTTTAAAAAAATTATTATATAAAAGATATGCTACAAATTTGATTATAAAATTTATTAAAATAAGTTATAAAAATTATGAGAATTAAAAGTTATTTTTATAAATTCTTAAATATTTAATTAAATATTTATTTTAAAAAATTATTATATAAAAGATATGCTACAAATTTGATTATAAAATTTATTAAGATAAGTTATAAAAATTATGAGAGTTAAAAGTTATTTTTATAGACTCTTAAATATTTAGAGTGATATATTATGTATAAAAAACATTTAAATTTAAATTTTAATTTTAATTTTAATAAAAGAAATACAAGAATTAATAAATAAATAATTAATAAAACATTTGTAAAGGAGGATGTTTGAAAACACAAGTTATTTTTAATCTTAGGTAAAGTTAGTATAGAAATTATTTTTTTTTAAAATAGGATAAAAGAGATATTCTAGTGATGCATAGTTTGAATAAAATTTATAATATCATATTTGTGAAATTAAACAAAATTTTTATTAACAAAATTGATTATTTTCATACCGTTTGTTCAATAAGTAATTATTATGTATTTTTTTATTTGAAGTTAAATGAAGATTATTTAATAAAGAAAAAATTTAAGATAAATATTATCATAATAATTAATATGATCATGAAAGTCAATCAACTAGTTTTTATAAAAGTTTCTGATTAAACCATTAAAATCATCAATTCTAAGATTATCTTGCACACTCTTATCAAAATTAAGGACTACCATATTGAGATAGGAGGCAAGCATGGCATCAAGCAAGGAGGCTGAGCTTTAGAGGTAATTCATCAACATAAAGTATTTTTCTAAACAAAAATAGATTGGATAATATTAGATAAAAAGTTGAAGATGCTATAAATAAATTTAGAATTTTATTCATGTCAAACTTATCATAAGATTGTAATAAAATAATTTTTTAGTACTATCATTATATGTTAGACAATCATAAAAAGTAAAAAAGTTTCTAACTTTTCATATTTGCATTGAAAAAGCATAGTCTCTAACGTAATGTAATATGTCCTCATTATGAATTTGACAATGAGAACACGTAAAAGATTGAGTAATATGTTGTTGGAATTAAGATCATTTTTGGAAATAACATTATGGAAGACGAATTAGAAAAAACTTTAACATTTTTTGAGATTAATAACCTTTAAATCCAATTCAATTTCTTATCATGAATGATAGGAGTGAGATGTTGGTCTTCATTTAGAAAAGTTCTAAAACTTTTGACTTAGTTTTAAATGTCCATAGGTAAATTAGTGTAAATTTATGCAACCTGAAAGATGAACCATCCCAAACATCTTTGATAGACAATTGAAAATCATGGGTATAGACAACAAAAGTTTTGGAATCAAATCAATGATCAAATAAAAAATAATTATGGTCATTACCAACCCTAATAGTGAATCCATTTTTAAGTTTCCTAATAGCCAATTGCAAAAGAATTCGAAAAGTAAGACCTTTTCTTTATACATTGATAAATAATATTATCATTAACATTATATTTGTGACTGACAATTTCAACTCATAATTTGTTCTTGTGATGAATAAATTGTCAAATAAGTTTTACCCATCAAGCAATATTTATATCACGAGATTCCCTAAGATTAAGTCTTATATATATATTTTTTATGTAGTCATGATATCCTAATTAACAAGGTGAGTACCATTATTATTATTAGAAGACCAAAGAAAATCTTTAAATATAGTATCCATTTTGTCATAAATTGAAGAATAAATCCACATATTTTGTATTACATAATATAAGACAAAAAGATATCATATAAGATGTGAGAGTCAATCTACCAACTTTGTTAAGTAAATTCTTTTTACAGCCTACAAGTCTATTATGAAGATTTTTAATACTAAAATATAAATCTTATTTTTTTAAAACTACTAATAATTGGAATTCCTAAATATTTTTACCTACATTATAAACAAATATAATATTAGTAATTTGAGTAAATTTATCCTTTTTAGTAATAACAATATTTTTAGAGAAAAAAGATTTCAACATATGAATATTGATTTTCAAGCCAAATGCTAAGCAAAATCTTTCCATAACTTTACAAGTACACATTAAAGAAGATTTAACTTTAACAAAAAATAATAAATCATTCTTTAAAAAAATGAGATATTTCTAAAATTGGACACCATCTCCTCAAAGCAACCTCTTCATTGATAAGAATAGCTAAACGTTCAATGGATAGAACAAATAAGTAAGAAAATAAAGGATCTCCTTGTTTAAGATATTTTTAGGTTGAAAAGTGGACATCTTTTTCTTGTAGAAAATATTAATTAGAGAAGGAGAAAAGCCAAAATCAGACAAAATATTTTTCAGGAATCTCGAATCAACCTTATCATAAGCCTTTTAAAGGTTCAAGTTAAGGCCAATTTCTCCAACTCTTCTAAATGAATGAGACATAGTGTGGATAATATTTTACAAAATAATGACATTCTCTGAAATGCCTCTTCTTGGATTGAAGTTACTTTAGAGTGGCCAATGATATCAACTGGTCTTAGTCTAAAAATAATGACCTTAGCAATAATTTTGTAAAGCACATTGCAAATATTAATGGAAAAAAAAATCCTTAATATGAGATGGGTTATCAAGTTTTCGAATAAGAACCACCAAAACCTCAGCCAAAGAAATAAGAGAGACACCATTAGAGAATGTTCTTTAAGTAAACTTCTAAATGTCATCTCCCATAATATTCTATAAATCATTGAAAAAGATAACCTAAAAATACATTAGGAATAGGAATTTTATAAGGCTTCACCGACTTTAGAATAGAAAATACCTCACTTTGATAACTGATTTAATTAAATTAGCTATAGATTCTTGAGAAATTTAGGGTAAATTTTTTAATCTGTAAGCTCCATATTAATCTTTTCTAAAGAGAAAAAAAGGTAATTAAAAAATTTTACAACTTCAATGTTAAGAACACTTTAATCTGTGCATTATGATGAGACACACGGAAGATGGAAATCATGAATTTTATTTTTCCTTCTTTTGACAATAGTTTGGTTATGAAAAAAAAATAAAGTATTACTATCTCCAAATTTAACCTAGTTTTCTCTAGATTTTTGAAACCACAATATGTACCTATACTTGAAAATTTTTTGATATTCACATGATAATTGGGGTTGAAAGCTTAAAAAAACTAAGAAAAATCATCACTAAGAATTATTTAAATATCAAGAAATCTTATTTCAGTTAAAATATTTCTAAAAACCTCCTTATTAAAAAGAAAAAAAATTTCTTCTTTATAAAACCAAGGGCACAAGTAATATCACAAGATTGATAATATAAAGAATGATTAACAATATTGAAATAATTATCATGGTATGGCCAAAATACTTCGAACTTGAAAGGTTCATTATTTCTATGAATAAGAAAATTATCACATCTTAAAATAAGAGGATTATGGTATGAATAAACTTTAACCAAAGATTCAATAACTTCTGGGAAAGCAAGATGTCACTTAATATTGCAAATATCTCTATTTAAATTTTTAGCCAAGTAAGGTTGCCCCTAAGCTTTCCTATGCCAAGTGAAATTATCATCCATAATGTGAACAAAAACATATTACAATCTTCTACTATGCAAGCAAAGGATAATGCTCTAGAAGAAGAGAAAGAACATCCAACTTGTTCATAAGATAATATAATCTCATTAACGTTCCTAATTAATAAAAAGGAGAGAATAATAAAAGGATTGAAACCCCTAAAATGATTCTAAAGAGAGGTTTCGAGGAGTGAGGATAGCATAAACACCACTTAAAATATAAGAATCTAATATAAGTGAAAATTAATTATCTAATGATGAGTATTAATAAAATGACATATGCATATAGCATTATTATAATGAGGCGCCAAATACCACTACCATGACCAATAGCTTCTTCAATAGCAATAGGCTTATAACCAACCTTATCCTAAATTTTAACAAAAGGAGAAAAAGGATAATAAGTCTCCTTACGTACAATAAAATCTGCCCTATATTTACTAATCATCTCTTTTAAATATCTCGATCATGAGGATTCTTTATCCCTATAATATTTCAAGTAAAAATACACATATTATAACTCAATCATTTAATAATATATAAAATAATTCCAACAAATGAGAAAATAAAAGCAACAAAAATGCGATGCTCACTGCTGTCTATTAATGCTATGATGGTGTCCAATAGGATTTGAATTATTATTAGCAATAGTACCATTTAAGGATGTTGAAGAATCATTGTGACCTAAAAGATTGTTAAAAGCTTCACTTATAAGTTTCTTAAAGAGATAAAGAGTGCACTTAGTAATCACATCTTGCCTTATCTTTTTTTTCATTAGCTCCACAACAAATTTGGTCTCATTCCCTTACAAATTGGAAATCACCAAATAGGACTTGGTGACCTTGTCCTTCATATTATCTTTTCTTGCATATGATGTATGTTTTTATCCATTCTTGGCACCATTATTGGATTTATTAGAGGGATTTGGTTGAATTGCAAATATGTTTAGCCCTACTACCATAATGTGGACATTTAATTATGTCCAAAATTAAATTACTATTTAATTAATCAAATTTAATAAATATGAAATTAAGAATAAAAAGAAAATAGAAAACCCAGAATTACAAAATTTACGGCTGGACTCAAGCAAATATTCTAGCCTAGAAAATTTAATAAAAGAAGAAAAATATAATACATAGATAATCATAATAATAATAAGAGAAAAAGAAAACTATAAAAGAATGAGGGAAAGAAGTAATTTGGGCTTAAGATTGCTAAAGGGTCCAGTTGAAAAAAAAAACTGTTACAAGTTAATTAAGAGTTAGTTAGGTTAGTTGTAAGTTAGTTATTTCAAATTTGTGCTTATAAATATGGAAAAAAAAATTGGCGGGGACAACTTTTGGAGGGGGTTTCTTTTTCAAAAAAGATTCCAAAGAATTCTCACCTCATTTTCTCCCTGCTTACAAGTTCATGCCGCTACCTCTCTCAAGCTTCTCTCTGCTTTTCCCTTCGATCCTCTGATCAATAGCAATCCATCATCGAGGGAAAGGAGAACTCTGCTAGTCTCATTTCAACTCGGCATTAATCTGTTGAACTACCATTGAGCAAGGACGAACTCAACCTTAACTACTTCTAGGTTCCTTTCGGCTTATGTGTATTGCCTTCATCTGAATATATGTGTTTCTGCAATTAGAGTGAATCTTAAATGAGGATGAGCCTCTTTTTTTATTCGTTGAAGTATCGTATTTGATTCATGCATTCTTAGTGGAATAATAGGTGATTCAAGTAGCTTAGATTGAATTTTGTTTTCCTGAAACCTGATTCTGGTATGTGAAATACATTAGAAAATCTCCTATTTCTCTGCACAAATTCTTGGTAAAACTGATTTTCCTAGATACTAATTGGTTGTTAATAATCAAATGTTGATTTATATGTTTTGTTTAAGCTTCATTCCAACATCATTTGGTCCTTGGCCAAGATTAGATTTAATGGTTAAGTCTCACAAAAATCGATATATGTGCCTAATGAAATCAGGTCCCTATCTGTAAGGAATTATGGCCAGAAACGATCTGGTACCAACAGCTTAGTGTATAATTCCAAGATCTACACCAAACTTGATGCATGTAAATTTGTGAGAGTAGGAGTAGAAATAGGTATGAGAGGAGGTAGGTCAGTTTTCTCTTGCTTGTAAAATCAGATTGCATGATTGAAAAAGGTTTGATCGAGGGGGAGGATCTTCTGTTATTAGCTAAAGTGGAATCCAATTGCTACGGTTATGTTGTCATTCCTGCACCTTGAAGCATATGAATCAAGAGGCAAACTTGTTTTCGGTATGAGTCTGTGTAGGAAAATTTCTATGGAGCAATCTAGAACCTGATTGCTTACTTGCGTGATGTGATTAAGAGGTGAATTAGGAGTCTCTCTATGCAAACACTATGAGATTCTGCACTCAGCAATGGCTAGCAACCAGCCATTGCAAACTCATACAATTTGTTTGAGTTTCAGGTTTAGATCCGATAGTCAAAAGAACTGATATCCATGCCTATGGAGGAAAATCCCCAATCAGTAAAGAAATGAATATAGGCAAAGATCATTTAATGACAGCCTGGTGCGTGGTTCAAAGTGTGACAACTCTTAATAACATTAAACTATGAATCTAAGTGAAAAAACTGTGGTTAGTAGGTTATGTGTGCCACATGGTCCTTAGCCCCAACTAGACTAGTAAAGACCTTCCTTATCCTAGAGTAATCATGGTAGTAATTTCAGTTTTGGGACTTATAGACTAGATAGAAAATAAATTGACTTGGGAAACCTTTCTTGAGTGGAAGTTGATGGTGTTTTTATGCATAAGTAGTTAGAACCTAGCCAAAATATTACACTAATGCCACTTAATCTTAAGGTGTGCTTGTTGTTGGTTGGAGCCTAGTGAGAAAACTAGTGGCATCCAGTTGAGTGGAACTTGGAGGGCCTGATACAGGAGTGAATCCAGTGCCTAACCTACTATGATCATGTAGCGAGTAGATTAGGAAAATCTAGTTAGCAAAGCTCAAGTGGGGTCTTTAGTTGGGTAGGGGCAGATATCTCCTTCTTCAGAAACTGTCACGACACCTAGTGCCCAACAAGTCATGCATTCTATTACCCTTAACATCAAAGGAAATAGGCTAGTTTGAATTCATAATGAAGGACTAGTGGAGGCCCTGTGAGACTGTAAAGGATTAGCCATGCAGTAAGAGTGCTACTACAAAAATATCCTAGGCTTAACCAGAATCCTATCACTTGAATGGCAGCATGGAAGTTAATGATTGGAATAAACGGGGAATGAGGACTTTGAATATATCTCTTCTGTTGTTGATGCTACAGAAGTAATTAAGCCACCAAAAAGAGTAGTTTAAAGGAAGAAGAAGATATTGAATTATAGAATGATGACCAAGATATAGAGGCCTCGTGTAGTGTGGTTAGTAGAGCTGCTTCAAAATTTATCAGTACTGTGAATCAACTTGGGCTTGATAAAGCTGTACCAAGGAGAATACTAAAATTGATGAATATCCTTGGTTTGACAAGCCATTTGCAGAAATTTAGACTTTATTTGAAGTGATTAAGTGGAGTGACATAGTAACAGAATGGGAGTTAAACACAGTTCCTGAGACTATAGAATCCAAATTGCGTGTAATTGGAAGACTTGACATCCAAGCTTTTGTTGCTGCTGGCTATGTACCCTTTCAAACAATGGCGACCCCTTTTTACCGATCTCTTAGGTTGCCCAACAACTAATATAATGCCTGCAGTGGACCAAAACACCCCACTATAAGCATCCATGCAGGGGCCAAAATGTTCCCATATCAAACATGGTGTGGCTTATGGTCAGCCTCTTGTAAAATGTCCTTCCAATATTGGCAAGAGTTTCCCTTCATCCCTCTTAATTGTAAATGATATACATTCAGGATATGGTGCATGACCATTATCTAATATTACAATTAGTTTAGTGGGACCAAATAATGGTGTTGAAAGAGTGGGTGTTCAGAATGGCAACATGCTGATGGATATATTACAACTTCACAAATGGCAACTACAGCAATCACAAAATCGATAGTAACTTTTTAGGTAGAAGTTCCAGCTGCAATATCAGGTATAGTAGCAATGAAGCCCTTTGTCAGTTATTTAATTACACCTGCACAAACTTTAATTAAACACTACAACTTAGCCTAGTGGTAGCTTGGTTCCATACACCTTGGCCTTGAGTTCAATCCCCACATAGTCTTTTTTTCACAATCATACCTCCTTATTTATTATCAAGCCCAAAAGATGAGCCCAAGCGCTAGATAAGCCAAAATATAAAAAGAAGCTGGATTATTGAACAATAAGCCCAATTCTACATAATTCCTTTAATTTTGGGTTTTATTTTATCTCTAAATTGGATCAAGTCCAACACACCTCATAAATCAAAATTAGCCTTTCCTAAAGCAAATTTGATTTAAAATTAATGAAAAAAAAATCAAACCAAGATTTTTAACAAGAAATATCAATGAAGTCAAAATATTATAGTAGTACCCAAACTCACTCCTTTAAACAATTAATTTTGAGCCAAACTCATTGCCTTCAATTTTGGGTTTTCATTTATCTTTAATTTGGGTCAAGCTTAATATGCCTCACAAATCAATTAGGCCTTTCTCAAAGTAATTTTGATCTAAAATTAATATACAAAAAAAAAAAAAATCAAATCAAAATTTGAAATAAGAAAAATAAATGAAGAAAAATATTATCAATTTTTTTTTACCCTTTTTAAAAAAGTATCTTCTAAAATTCTTTCAAATTAAAAAAAAAAAGAGAGCAAATTTTAAGATATCTTTTCGAATTTTTCTAGAAATTTGTGTAACAAGTTCTAATACTAGTGGGTAGCATTCTCTACCATTTCGTATTTTAATTCGTGAAAATTCAAGCACGACTTACGTTGCTTTGGGTTTCGCAAACACGTGTTTTTAGAAAATCGCTGTTTTAACTAATTTTATTTATATATGTCTATTTTCAAATTGTCTGAAATTTGTGCAACGGGTTCTAATACGAACAAGTAGCGTTCTCTATTGTTCTTATTTAATTCGTGCATATTCAAGCATGACTTACGTCGGTTCAGATTTTGCAAGTACGTGTTTTTAGAAAATCATTGTTTTAACTAATTTTGTTTAAATACGTGTCTATTTTTAAATTTTCTAAAATTTGTGCAACAGATTCTAATACAAACGGTAGCGTTCTCTACTATTCCATATTTCAATATGTGCAAATTCAAATGTGGCTTACGTTGGTTTGGATTTTTCAAGCACGTGATTTTAGAAAATCGATGTTTTAACTAATTTCATTTAAAAACATGTATTTTCGAATTTTCTGAAATTTGTGTAACGGGTTCTAATACGAACAAGTAGTGTTCTCTACTGTTCCGTATTTTAATTCGTGTAGATTCAAGCGCGGCTTACGTCGATTTGGATTTTGCAAACACGTGATTTTAAAAAATCGCTGTCCTAACTAGTTTCGTTCAAAAAACATTTGTTTTCAAATTTTCTGAAATTCGTGCAACGAGTTCTAATACGAATAGGTAACGTTCTCTATTGTTCTGTATTTTAATTCGTGCAGATTCAAGCACGACTTACATCGGTTTGGATTTTGCAAGCACGTGATTTTAGAAAATCGTTGTTTTAACTAATTTCGTTCAAAAAACGTTTGTTTCCAAATTTTATGAAATTCGTGTGTAAGGTTTTAATATGAACAGATGTCATTCTCTACTATTCCGTATTTTAATTCATGTAGATTTAAGTGCAGCTTCGTTAATTTGGGTTTTGCGAGCATGTGATTTTAGAAAATCATTGTTTTAACTAATTTCATTAAAAAAATCAATCTTGCGTGAAATCAATCTTATCTTCTTACAGAATTCTCAATCTTACAAAGTCCTTCTATTTTCCAAGAGATCAAGTCTTTTAACTAGAACTACGTAGCCTTGAATTTCCCATTGCCTCAGGAAATACGTAGGAACAAGATCAAGTCCTGTCAGGCTATTCTCCTCAAACCTATTTATTTTCTATTCTATTAAAATAGATCAAACAGTTTTCAAAAAATATCAAAATCACACATTTAGTTTAATGGTACTGTTCTTCGAAACAGGCGAGTAGGGTGCCTAGTACCTTCCCTACTTGTAACCGACTCCTAAACCTAGAGTTCTTCCTCAAGTTAGGGTTTTTTTCAAATATTTTTTCCTTTAAAAATAAAATTTGGTGGCGGTTCCACAACAATTATAAAATTCTTTCTACGATTTTAGCGAGTTCGTCATTTCATTGTAATTACGGTTACGACACATAATATTGTACTTATGTGAAGATGGAACTTTATTACTAGAAATTGATTGGTCAAAAGATTTTGGATAATTTGAGAACATTCCCTAATATGAGAGAATCATTACTGGCAATGAGGTTAAATATTTATTTATTTGATCGAATGTCTTCTAATGTTTGTCTTCCTAGATAAAAGTATCTTTATTCTTTAATAGCATGAATAGCATAAGAGGTGAGAACACTTGTGTTTTTCCTACTAATTTTATGATAAATCATCAAAGAAATTTCACTTTCTCAAGGATGGACTAAAGCTCTTTTTTAATGTTAGGTGGTTGAGTTTAGAGTACCACCTTGACTTTATTTTTATCGACCATGATTCCTTTCTTTTTGAACCAGAAAACCTAAGAAATTTACATCTGTTACTCTGAACGCACACTTCAACGAGTTCATCATAAACTAGTTCTTCCACAATTGTTTTGAATGTCTTTTTGAGATGTTCGAGATGTAACTCCTTACATTTTGATTTCACCACCAGATCATCTATTTAGACTTGTACAAAATCTTCAATCTTATCGTGGTATATCAATTCACTTCTCTTTAATATGTGCCCATTGCATTCTTTAGCCCAAAAAACATAAGTACCCATTCATATATTCCTATAGCCCCTGGGTATCGATATCAAAAGATTGTTTTTAATATGTCTTTCTTAACGATGAAGATTTGATTATATCTAGAATACCCTCTAACATCCTTAAAATTTTGTTTTCCGTTGTGGAGTCAACTAATATATCTACTATAGGCATAGGATATTTATCCTTTAGGGTGGCTCGATTTAATTCTTGAAAATCTATACAAACCTTTAGACTACCATTCTTTTTTCAACACAGGGACAATATTTACTAACCACTCAACATACCGGGTAATCCAAATGAATTTGGCTTTAAGGAGTCGTTTGATTTATTCCTTGATATTTCTTACAATTGGTGGGGCAAAATGTCTAAGTATTTGTTTAATTGTTTTTTGCCCAAAAAATAACGAAAATCAATGTTACCAATTCCAATGTTAGTTCGAGCATCTCCTTATATCCCCAAGCAAAAAAATTCGTAAATTCTTCTATGAGGATTACCATTATTTTTGGAATGTAGGATCGAGTAAAGCATTTACATATATGATTCTTTTTGTTCCCTATTATCCTAAATTTAGCTCTATCATCCTACGACGCAATTATCAGGGGCGCGCTCTACCACTAAGGTAATAGCCCATCGTGCGGGCCTCCCGTTGGGGCCCGCTATGTCAAAAGCGAGAGAAACCTATTCCTCTCTTTCCTTTTTTCACCCCATGTCGCCCCTGGTGGCGACATAGGGTGAAAAAAAGGAGGTCCTATCAACTTATTCCGACCTAGGATAATAAGCTCATGAGTTTAGTCTTACTTTACCGTCAAAAAACGAAAGAAGACTTCCATCTACAAATTTTACTTAGACATAACTCGCTTCTTTTTAGGTGTGAAGCAGTGTCAAACCAAACTACTCGACAAACATTAGCTCTCCCTGAAAAGGAGGTGATCCTGCCGCACCTTCAGCACGACTACACATTGGATTACACTTCGCTCAGAGTCTCAAGCATCCGCCTACTTCCCAGTCGCTTCTCTGACAGTAGGACTTTGGCATAATCGACTCAGTAGTGTGACATAATAGTACAAAGCCCGGACGAACTTTCACTCTGTAGCTCATGGCTCCTTATGATCATTCGCTTCATGAGGCGATTCGGCTGCTGATCAACGCGAGACGGGTTTGTAGTTAGCTCACCTTCACGGGATACGATCCTTGTCTCGTCCATTGTAGCACGTGTGTCGCCCAGGGCGTAAGGGTCATGATGACTTGATGTCATCCTCACCTTCCTTCGGCTTATCACCGCAGCCGCTCGAGGTTCCAAACTCAACGTTGGCAACTAAACAGGGTTGCGCTCGTTGCCGAGACTTAACCCAAACACGCAAGACGAGCCGACGACGACCTACGCACCACCAATGTCTGCGTTCAGAAAGGCACCCCTCTCTTTCAAGAGGATTCGCGGCATGTCAAGCCTGGTAAGGTTCTTCGTTTGCATCGAATTAAACCAAATACTCACCGCTTGTGTCCCGTCAATCTCTTTGAGTTTCATTCTTGCGAACGTGCTCAGGCGGGATGTAGCACGTTAGCTACGGCATTGCACGGGTCGATGCGCTGTGCCTAGTATCCATCGTTTATGCTAGGACTACTGGGGTATCTAATCCCATTCACTCCCCTAGCTTTCGTCTCTCGATGTGTCGGTGTCGGCCCACAGAGTCTTCGCCGTTGGTGTTCTTTTTCCGATGTCTACGCGTTTCACCATTCCATAGGACATTTCCCTTTGCCCCTCTGGTACTTCGTCTTAGTAGTTGCCACACCGCCACCAGGGTTGAGCCCTAGGATTTAACGAGCGAACTTAAAAATCCACCTCATGGTCTTTACACCTAATCATTCCGGATAACGCCACGTCTCTGTCTTGTGTTTGTGGCTGTAGGTTAGTCGATGCTTATTCCGGATACCGTCATTGCTTTTCACCGGAAGAAGTTCATGACCGTAGGCCTTCTACCTCCACGCGGAATTACTCTACATCGGGGCTTTCGCCCCGTTTGAAAATTCCTCAGCTATTTCGCTCTCCAGTAAGAGATTCAGCCTTGTTCCTAGTCCTAGTGGTTGATCATCCTCTCGGACCAGCTGCGATCCGCCTTGGTAAGCTGTGCCTCACCAACTAGCTAATCGTACGTTGAGGCCCTCATAGGGCAGATTCCTCCTTTGCTCCTCGGCCCTACGGGGTATTGCGATGTTCCAGCTGTTGTTCCTCCTAAGCAGAGGTTCTACTGCCGTTACTCACCCGCTCGCTACTTTGGAAACACCAACTTCAACCGACTTGTAATGTGTTAGGCATGCCGCCAGCGTTCATCCTGAGCCAGGATCGAACTCTCCATGAGATTCCTAGTTGCATTACTTATAGCTTCCTTGTTCGTAGACAAAGCTGATTCGGAATTCTCTTTCATTCCAAGGCATAACTTGTATCCATGCGCTTCATATTCGTCTGGAGTTCGCTCCCAGAAATATAGTCCCCCCCCCCACTCGTGTCAATCCCACGAGCCTCTTATCCATTCTCAATTATCATTCGATCACGGCATCAAAATAGAAAAACTCACATTGGGTTTAGGGATAATCAGGCTCGAACTGATGACTTCCACCACGTCAAGGTGACACTCACCTGTCGAGTTATACCTCTTTCCCTTTCTATTTTTCCATTTCAATTCAAGAGTTCTTATGTGTTTCCACACCCCTTCGAGACCCCGAAAAATGGACAAATTCCTTTTCTTAGGAACACATACAAGATTCGTCACCACAAAAAGGATAATCGTAAACCCACCGTTAACTACTTCGATTTCATAGTAATAAAAATACATGTCTTACCAAGACACAATTTGTAACTTGCTATCCTCTTTCCTAGCAGGCAAAGATTTACCTCCGTGGAAAGGATGATTCATTCGGATCGACATGAGAGTCCAACCACATTGCATTGCCAGAACCCATGTTGTATATTTGAAAAAGGTTGACCTCCTTGCTTCTCTCATGTTACAATCCTCTTGCCGTAGTAAGAGTTCTCTATTGGGGAGGGTTAAAGATTTACCCGGTGTGAGATATCACATTGTTCGAGGAACCCTAGATGCTGTCGGAGTAAAGGATCGTCAACAAGGGCGTTCTAGTGCGTAGTAGATTCTTATCCAAGACTTGTATCATTTGATAATGCCATGAATCGCTAGAAACAACTTGCTTAAGAATAAGAAAGAGGAATCTTACGTAAATACCATGGAATAAGGTTTGGTCCTATTCATGGGGATTCTGTAAATACTCCATTCCAAAAAGAGAAAATTCGAAACAATTGGGATTTTTTTTTGGAGATTGGATGCAGTTACTAATTCATGATCTGACATGTACAGAATGAAAACTTCATTCAATCAGATGGTTCTATTTCTTAATCTTTTCGACCTCGGTTCCGTAGGAACAAGTCATAAAGATTGAGAAAAATCGATCATTCACAACCACTTGGATATGCAAGCATGATAACTTATACGCTGTTCTATATCTCCATGAATCTAGGAACTTTTTGCTTGCATTGTATCATTTGGTCTACGTACCGGAACTGATAACATTCGAGATTATGTCAAACTCCGATTCATATTTTTCATTCTGATCAACGATATAACGAGATCCATTTTGAATCATATTTAAGGGATTCCTTGGTTCGGACCGAAGAAGCAATGTCACTCGATCATTATCAAACTGACTGCAATTTTTTTCTGTCCGTGAGGATCCCACCAGAGCGCCTTCTACTTTCTTGATTGACAATTTCAAGATTCTACTCTAGAATTATCAACAATTTCAGTATTTCAGGAATCCTTATCTTAATCGGTGTTGTGGTAATATGCAATAAGGCATCATGGTTTGCATAGTTCCTCTCAAATTCAACATTGTTACGATAAATAAGGTGTTTCCTCTAACCATCCCCACAATTATTTGTAGAGTTAAACAACTTGGTTAAGTTGAACTATTACTGTTAAAATCAATCACAATCATATTATGTGGGACCAAGTCATTATGGTATTTGTCAAACTTGCATATGTTAGTTTCTGGCAACTGATTAATAGTTGTGTCCCCCATTGGCAATGATCTTACCCACTAATCTTTCTTCTACAGTCGCCCTTATGAAGAAGGGTTTCATGTGTTTGTTGGACACAACTCTCTTAAAGATAGCACATTCTTTTGCTAAAAATCTATCCTCTTATAACTTCTAAGCAAAAAGCTCATTACTGTCATAGTCACTATCATCAGGATGAGGCATCTACTACAAGGTCTCATATCTAGCTTTGAAAAGGATTATAGATATGGCTCCAAAAATGTC
The DNA here is from genome assembly GCA_026541065.1 of Canavalia ensiformis. NCBI lineage: Eukaryota > Viridiplantae > Streptophyta > Magnoliopsida > Fabales > Fabaceae > Canavalia > Canavalia ensiformis. The sequence continues at coordinate 500,666 of JAMKYM010001005.1, forward strand.
ATGTAGTTTATCATTGAATCAAAGCTATCGGTGGTTAGCTTTTCTTCAAACTTCTACAACATTTGTTTCTCACTTAACTGTTACCTTCTTAAAAATTAAGGATGAGGTATGCTTCTTCTATTATACCTTTGAGGGATCCTTTCTTACAACCTGCTAAGTGCTTTCATCATCTCAGTTTTATAATGATATGAAGTAAGTAGGAAGACTCATCGATAATGTGGGGTATGGCACCTCCAACCTTATCCTCTTACCATTGCATCTCATCCCTATCGACAAGTGCCAAAGTTAGGAGAAACCAAATTCTTTTTTTTTTGTCATATCTTCTTGTACAACTTCTTTGGCTTTTGAGGTCAGAGAATTGGTATAGTCATTTGATCCTTAGAGTACAACTTCTAATTTTCCATGTTACACATTTCCTTCTCACGATGGTCTCTTCCGTTTAAGGGATTTTAGAAATGTAACTTTTTTCTAATAATCAATTCGCATATAAATAATGGTTCTCCCAACTACCAATCAAATTTAAGATTTATAACTTTGCATTCTCTTGTTAACTGCTCCATATCTTGTAACTACCGTAATTTCTAACTTCCCTTTTAATTTTTTTGAATAATTGCTTCAATCCATCTTACTAGTATCAATTACTCCATGCCAATCATTCAATGAGGATCATTCATTGAGGATGGTCATTATCGATTATATAAGTCCCTTATGGCTTTGACCATGCCTCATCTCTTTGATACTCCCTATAATGCGTTCTCGAGCTTGTTCTTTTCTCGGCTACTCAAGCTCGATAACTTCGACGGCTCTATGCCCCACGTCCAGCATCTTGATGGCCCTACTCACCTTGTACCTAACATTATGATATGGAAATTTATAGTGTTTACTGTAAATTACTATGGTATGTGTTAATCAAATGACCACAAAATTAAAAGGGGGTGAATTAGGTTTCAAATTTTTCTCTAAACTTTACCATCCAATTGAAAATAGTAAGCCCAAAAAAACATAAGCCACCCAAGAACTTTGATTATGATATATGAATTATACAATAAATAATGGTCAATGTTCTTGATGATTAATTCGAGAAAATCAGAATTAAGTTATACAGATTGAGCTAGAATCAAGTGATTAAGCAGAACATAAGAGAACAAATGATGAAATGTAAAAGTGTAAGGAAGAAGAATATCACATAAAAATTTATCCTAATTCATTCTCAACCATAATGTTACATCCAATTCCCAAGAACCACTTGGGATTTTCTTCACTTTTTGCCGAGATTACCCAATCTTCTTTCAAAAAACCACTTCAAGTCCCTTACTTGAGGCCACAAAACCCATGGAAAGATCATTCTCTTTGCATAAGGCACATCCATATTCAAGAGAGAACTCTTTCTCTTAAGAATCAACAATTAAGATTGAAAAGAGTAATAGAAGATCAAAACACAAACATCCTTAAAGTTCAATACAATAAAAATCCTAAGTAATGACAAAACTTTCACACTTTGAATTAAAGCTCTCACGAAGAAAAATCTGAATTTTTTTTTCTCTTTTTATTCTTTTTCGTTTTATGGAAAATAGGTTGGAAAATATATTTATATGCAAACTTAAATGGTAGTTTCAAATTGATTGGTTTTAAACATTATAATTGAGAAACATTTCGAAACTTTTAAAACTTAAACTTGGTAATCAATTACTATCATTGATAATCGATCACTAAGATATTTTGTAATTTTTGTAATTGATTAATTCCATTTTTAGTCGATTATTCTAACTCTAAATGCATTGACAATTGATTAATTTCACTTTTAATCAATTATTTCACTTTCAAAATCAATTGGTAATCGATTAAACTGGTATTTTATGGTTAAAATAAGTTTTGATAATCAATTACTCCATATTATAATCGATTACATGTTTGGTTAACTCAGTTCAACAAATGACTAACTATGTGTGACAGATATCTAACTCAAAACTAATATGGTTAACTTAATTTAAAACTTTGGTTAACTATGTGTAACATTTTTTAACTCTAAATTGATATGGTTAACTTTATATCCATGTCAGAAAATACAAGCTTTCATAGTTCAAAACATTTAGACTTGGTGTAATTTTTCTAAAACATGATTTTAATCTTGAAACCTGTCATTTTAAAATCTTGTTAAGATTTTCTAAACTTTAGTTAACTATGTGTAACATTTTTATAACTATAAATTGATATGGTTAACTTTATATCTATGTCAAAAATACCAAGTTTTTTCGTAGTTTAAAATATTTAGACTTTGTATAATTTTTCTAAAACATGATATTAATCTTGAAACCTTTCATTTTAGAATCTTGTTAAATTTTTCTTTCAAATACTATTTTAGAAAGCTTGATCTATGAAAGTTATCAATGCGTACATATAATTCTAAAATTTAGTTATACTATTAATTGGTGAAAATCTTCATCAAAATTCATCTACTAGCATATATGGAAGATCTTCTCTCATAATATGGATAGAATGTATAAGTATACATCTTTTAAGTCATTGGAAGTATTTATAATAAAAAATATTTATAATAATATTATTTTAATAGTTTTTTTAAAAAAGTAAAATTATATTATATTATATTTTATTTTGTATGTATAATTAAAATTTTAAAAAATTAAAAAATATATAATTTTTTATTTTTTAATTATATAAATTATGATATTAATATATTTTATTATTATATATATTTTTATATTTTTAATATAATATCTATATAAATATTTTTAAAATATTTAATTAATATCGATTTAATCACGATTAAATTATTAAATCTTAAACCAATAATTTTATTAGTTCAATCATTTGTCTAATCTTAAAAATAGTCTCTTTCTTTTAATATTTTAATTATTATTATATATAAAATTTCATTTATTTTTATTTTTTTTATATTTTTCTTAATTTTAAGATTCTATATCTTAAAATAAAATGTAAAAAACTATTAAAATTAATTTAATAATAAAATATTAAAAATTAAAATAATTTAACATAAAAATTCAACGTTCAATCCTTATTATTTTTTATATTATAAATAAAATAAAATAAAATATAAAATTACGAACCTCCCACCCAATGAATTGATACTGGTCAGACAATATTTGGTACCAGATGGTTTGGTACTATTTATTCTCATAGTAAAAATTATCTGTGTCTTTTTCTATCATTACTAAATATTTAAATTCTTGTACTCATTTTTACTATCTATAATTTAGTTAGTTGAAATACAGTTTTTAATTTTTTATAAAATAATAAAATATTAATAGTATTATAAAATGAAGTAGATTTATTAAAAATATATTTAAAATTTCACTACATACCTATACCCATACTGGATGTAAATTAAAGAAAGAAATGAAGAAAAGCACGTCCCTGTCCGTGTCTGGCTGCGGCAGGCTCAACCTCAGTGAGAGAAGAAACATCACTGATGAGCGTTTTGGTGGTTTCCACATTTTGTTTTAATGAGCAAAATAATTTATTGTTCTAAGATTACAATAAAAGAGAGAAAGAAAGAAAGAAAAACACGCCTCTCTCATTCTCTTAGGCTGCCGCAGGCTCATCCTCAATGAGAGTACGACAAGTACTCCCAATGAATAATGATTACAAATTTATTCATCTATTCAAATGTGGTTCAAAACGACAATGCATCTTCAATTGTTTATAACAAATATATAATTTATTTCTAACCTAATCAAGGCCATCAAGCTAATCAATAATCACCATCTTGTTCTTCCTCTGTGAAACAAAATTAAAATTTCAGGTTTGTCTCCCATTTTTGTCCTTTTCTCCTCACCAATTTGTGTTTCACTAACCTCATTGCCATGTTGGCTTAATTGCGGTTGGATATAGCCAATTAAAGATAATACATTATAATATATCATATTTTTTATAACAATGTTTATTAAAAATATTATTAAAATTAATAGATAATATTTTTTAAATGTTATTAGTAAAATTTTATGATATAAATTATATATAATATTTTTTTAAAATATTACCGAAATTAATATATAATTTTTTATATTTTTATAACATTTTTTAAATATTACAAAAGTATAATATGTTATCTAAATTAATGGGCTTTTACAGTGATTTTGTCTAAAGGCCCATAATTCCTCGACACGATCTTGTTTTTCTCTCCCCCTTTCTTTCCCTTTCAAGGTGAAGACACCTTATCCGATGTTTAGTAAATATTTTACAATAAAAATAGCTTTTTATTTTGTAATCCCTCCTTCCCTCTCGCTCTTTTTCAGGTGGTATATGTTAAAGTATGTGTACATAATAAATAATATTAAATATTAAATTTAATAAAATAAAATTTTTAATAAACATTATCACGAACGGATTTTTATTATTTTAATAATAAAAATATAGTTATAATTAGTAATCTACATAATTTAAATATTTGTAAATATATAATTTAGTAATGATTTTTATTTATATTTTAATAATCTATTATACCTTAAAATAAAATAAAAAATAAAATATCAACTAATTTTTAAATTATGTAAAAATTTATAAAATTGATATAATATATGATAACTTTACATTTAATTATTAGATTAATAAAATATATTTTAATAAAATTATTAAATTTATCATTTGATTCTGTATAACTCTTGATATCATTTAATCTATATATAAGTTAAGATTAAAATAACATCTGATTTTAAATTTAATAAAACAATATCTCTAATAATATGTATAGGTTTAAATTAAAAATAATTTAATAAAAGAATTATTAAATATATTATTTTATTAAATTTGATTTATAGTATCATTATATATATATATATATATATATATATATATTAAATTTTATCAAGTTATTATTTTAAATAAATGTTAAGATAATATTTGGTTTGAAAATATTTTCTACTTTTAATTTTTATCTTCACTTTCATTTAAAAAATGTTATTATTTTTATTTCATTTTCTGTTTTTAATATTTTAATTATAAAAATAGTGAAAAAAATAAAAATTATTTTTTTGTCTTAATTATTTTCAATATAAAATTAAAAAAAACACATTGATATTTTTGTAAAGAAAAAAATAGAAAATAATTTCACAAATTCAACACCATCTAATATTTTTACAAATTAGATAATATTTTTTTATTTATAATTTAATATCCTTGACAACCATAATAATATAAAAAATATAATTGATTTTTTAAAAAAATTAAAAATTGATAAGCTATCAATTAAGTTAAAAATATTTGATAAAATAAAATTTGAATTAACTGATAAATATAAAATAATAAATAAAGACGTAGTTAAATAATAGATTAAAATTTAATAAAAACAAAAAATAAAAATAACTTAAAATAACTTTTTTAAAAATATTAATAATTATTATTAAAAATACTTAAATAAACTAATTTATGAAATAGAGGCGAAATATATTAACGACCTTTCAATATAACAATTAAAGCTTTCGCTAGCTATAATACTTTACAGTTCAAGTACGTTCATTGAAACTTCACAAAAACAACCCACATGCATGGATGAAGACAACATTTAAATAATTGAAATTACGTTGTTCCAAATGCAGTTCAAACTATACATATAAAATAGCAGAGGATAATGTATTTATATTTAAATTTCTTACAACATATAATTAATTTTTACAATAAAGGAGATAGAGAGAGAAAAATATAAAATAAGACATCTATAATGAAATAAACAAAAATAATGTAGACAAGACCAAAGCTAGTACTATAAATATACTAGGAAGTATCCTTGAAACACACACAAGCTTGTTTCGAGCAATCGCAAAGTTAACTCCAAAAGAATAAAACAGTACCACATCACCATTGATATCCAAAACATGGCTGCTACAATATCTTGTGACTTTTCTTCGTTGGAATCTATTGAACACTACCTGCTAGAGCTTGAACATGATTCCAACACTCAAATGAATGATTCCAACCATGAAATATGCTTTTCTCCAATGTGGAATCAATTTCCAAGGCCTACGTTTGTCTCTAGTGGTTTGGAGAGTATGGATGAAGCAAAGAAATCATTGGGACGCAAAAGGGAACAATCTAGAGCCTCGTGTGAAGTTCACGCGCCACCCAATTGGAAGCACTACCGAGGGGTGAGGCGTAGGCCATGGGGGAAGTTTGCGGCGGAGATAAGGAATCCAAAGAAGAATGGGACAAAGGTTTGGCTTGGTAGTTTCAAGACTGAAGAAGAAGCAGGTTTGGCTTATGATAGAGCTGCTTTCAAAATACATGGTAGTAAAGCCAAGCTCAATTTTCCCCATCTCATTGGTTCCAACATGTCATCGGAATCAATGAAAGTAATGGCAGCTAACAAGAAAAATTCCTTAGACTTTTGTTTGCAACCTTTCAATTCACATGTATTCAAGAAAAGAAAGAATCTAGTTGATCTATTGAATAAGTTAGCAAAAAATAGAAGGGTCTTGTCCAAAAATTTTGAATTCTTAAATATATTTAATACATTATAATCCAATAATTTATATTTTAATATTTTTTGAGCTTTTCTGTATAATGTACAAAGTTATTTGTCTTTTTATAAACTAAAATATATTAAAAAGATATAAGAAATATCTAAACCCAAATACATAGTTCAAATTTGACACTACAAAATTTTTTATGAATAAAAGGAAACTCCTTATCGCACTCAAAAAAAGAGAAATGAAATTTTTTCATACTAGTTGTAAGCTAAGTCTAACAATTTAATTTTATCATTTCCATCATCTTTGAAGATGAATCTTTAATTATAATTAAGTAATTGTAATAATATATATATCACTAATATGTTCAAGTTATTTTGCAATATAGTTAATCTCATATAAAAAGTAAAAAAAATTATAAAGTTATTAATGAATAGAATTATTAAGAATTTTTTTTGCGAAAAAGTCAAATTTAATTTAGATACAAAATTGAAAATTGATAAAGCAATACAAAATATATATAACAATTCAATAAATTAAATTTAGCACTTAATAATTCAAATTAATAATAAATGAAACTTTTAAAGATATAAAATATTTTTTTTGAGACTTTAATGATGGAAAATTTTAAATAATCGTTTCATTAGCAGCAGAGAAGGCCGCCACCGCCACCGCCACCCTGGGTAGAAGTCAAGTGCAGGTGTGTACATACATTCATAGGCAAATAATTTGATGTTGATATTACCTTAAAAAGAAAAAAAATGTTGATGTTGATTTATGAAATCGGTCGAATGATTGTGATGTAATCTGGTACTCATAAGCCTGTACTGTTTTCACACACATATATATTGCGTAGATTGAATTTTTGACTGATTTTGTGCATCACATTTATTGAAAGAAAACATTAATAATGTACAGAATAAGTTTATATTTTTTGATGGAAATATTTAATAAATATTATATATATATTCTTAAGATGACTTTTAATTTTAAAAAATTATACTCGTGTTATCTTTCGTTTACTGATTCTAAATTTAATTTGTTAAATAGTGTATTTCAAAATGCAATTACGAGCTACGCTTTATATAAGTTATCATTAAGGTCATAAATATAGTATAAATACCTTATTCAAAATAAAATAATTTAATATCTTCGCAATAATTTATATTCAATATATTTAAATGTAAGCTTGTTTATTTTTTTTTTCAAATTCGAACTGCCCGATCATAAATATAAACTCTCTGATTTTATAATTTTTAAATTCGAGCGGTCCCATCATGAATGTATGATGGAGGAGAATTCTGCCGGTATAATAGAACAACTCTTTATCTATGGTGTATATTTGATTTATATTATTTAAAAAATAATTATTTATTTTCAAAATATTTTATAAAATTAGAAAAAAATTGATTATATCTTAAAAAATTAAATCAAATGTTAATATATGTTTGATTTAATTTATTTTAGATAAATAATTATTTATCATATAATTTTTTAAAATAATAAAAATAAAAATATTTTATATGATAAAATAAAAAAAATTTTAAAATGAAAGTTGATTTGACTTTTATCTTATTTTATAGTCTTTAATTACCCTCTAAGCTAAGTTCAATTTTTTTTCATGTCATTAATTTCCGCATGTCGTTGGAACCAATGAGAGTAATGAAGGCTGACAAGAGAAAATCATTAAAATTTTATTTGGAGCCTTTTGACATACAAATATCAAATAAAATACAAAACTTAGTTGATCTATTGATTAAGTTGACAAAGAGTAGTAGATTTTGTCAAAAAAAGTTGAGTTCACTAAAACAGAAATGCAAAATAAGGAGTTTTAATGTTGAGAGTGATTATAATAAAATTGTTCTTCAAATGAAATTTTGATAGCAGTTATTATTAATTGTATTTTAAGTAGATTTCAATAAAGCAGTTGATATATGTAATAATTTTTTAAATATTGCGAAGGCAGCTATCATTTCACTTAGAAAATGGTTATTGTAAATTATTTTTTAATTATAACTTAAAATATGATTTTTTTTAATTACACTCTAAGCTTCATTTAAAAAGTGGTTAAGTTTAATTACTTTTCACATGAAAGTTTTTTTTTTAAAGATAAAAAGAGTGATAGAAATCTAATTAGTTTATTTAAAGATTATTTGAATACAATTTTGTTAAAAAAAATAAAATTCAAGAAAAGACGAATAAAGTTTAGATGTTATTTGTTGAAGTTTAAATAATTGAAGATTCGAAATGAGAGTTCAATATAAAAAGTTATAATGATCAAATATTTATAGCAAAAAATTTGAATTTATTATATACAAATCTAATTAAGATTTCTAATTTATTTGCTCTAAATTATATTAGGATTTGATATTGATTTATGAGTGATTTATTGTAATTATTTTTAAATCAAATTAAGATTTTAGATTGATTTACAATTTAAATACAATTTCTTAGAAATTTATTATTTTTTATTATTATTAGATTTATTTCAATTTAGATAAACTATATTTCCCATATAGTAGGATTTAAGGATTCAATATAAAATAAATTTGATAAATAATAATTTTCTTTCAGAGTTTTCATCTCATTGTGAGTTGATTGTCTTAATTCTTGGGCAAAGAATTATCGTTGATAACATTGATTCTTTCGGCAAGTTATGATAAGAGTCATGTTTCTCTTTGATAACTTTAGTACTCTCTAGCAGGTCACAATTTGTGCGAATTTTTCCTTGGTTCTTGAGTAAAAAACTATCCTCATAATGTTGGTTCTTCTGACAGGTCATGGCAAGGGTCACGTTCATATTTGATAACTTCGATACTCTCTAATATGTCATGGGTTTCCCTTGGTTCTTGAGAAAAGAACTACCTCTGATAACATTGGTTCTTCTATAAGGTCGCGGTAAGGACATGTTTCTCTTTAATAATTTAGTGCTCTTTGACCAATCATGATTTGCGTTGAGTTTCCCTTAATTTTTGGGCAAAGAACTACCCTGTACGTTGGTTCTTTCAATAGGTTATAGTAAAGATCACATTTCTCTTTGATAACTTCGATGCTATTTAATAGGTCGCAATTTATGTTAATTTCCTATATTTTATCCTAATTCTTAAGATATTCCAAAAGTTATGTTTCCACATTCTAATTCATTCTACAAGGGGTGAATCATATCAATTTAACTTCTCTCCATATGAGAGTATTATTTCCCAATTTAACACCTTATTCGTATCTCTATCCATAACATTGCTTTGTTCAAAAAAAGTTGGGCCTCTCTTGGTCGCATAAACTCTCTGGGTGAATTTGTCCTCTTTACCATCGCACTTTAATAAGTAGCATTCAATTTACTTCCACGGACATTTCTCAAGTTTTATAGAGTTATGAACTCTAGGTTAGTGAAAAATTGTGTTTATTCCTGTGAAAACTTAGACATGCCTTAACAATAAATGTTCCTTTTTTCTTGATGACCATAAAGTTGTATACATCACTAGGCATGTAAAGTTTCTGTTTCCATAAGAATTGGTGAATTGTTCTATATCTATGATTCTTGATTTTGGTAGGTTTTAAGGACATGTCATTTTGAGCCAAATTTACACATTGCAACCGATACATGAATAAATATCTTCATAAAGTCCAAAAGTGGAGAAGAGAATTAAATAAAAATAAAAAGAAATGAAAATTCTTCAATTTCAAAATTAGTCAAATATGCATAAATAAAATAAAAAAAGAACAAAATAAAATTTCTCATTTAGAGTCAACATAATTTTTGGATTCTTATATCATTTCTTTCCCAAACTACATGTTTCACCCTTAATCCCATTATAACACTTGAAAACTCTTTTGATAGTTAAATGGAATCCAAAATTTGTTAAAATTAAGAATGAAGAAAATTAAAGGAAGGGGTAACGAAATGAAAAACCCATTGAAAATTTTAGAAAGAACTTAATGGATTGTGGAGTCATCACCAAATTTTATTTTTAAAGGTAAAATATTTGGAAAAACCCTAACTTTAGGAATGAGTTCTAGGTTCGGAAGTCGGTTATGAATAGGGAAGGTATTAGGTACTCTACTCGCCCATTCCGAAGAACGGTACCCTTAAATTGAGTGTGTGATTTTGATATTTTTCAAAACTGTTTGATCCCTTTAAATAGAATAGAAATAAATAGGTTTGTGGAAAATAGTCTGACAGGACTTGATCCTGCTCCTACGTATTCTCTGGTGCAATGAAAAATTCAATGGTACATAGTTCTGGTTTGAAGACTTGATCTTCAGAGGTAATTAAAAAAGTAAGGTTTATACCGAATTGAGAAATGAGTTGAAAGTGTTTTGAATATTTTTGAAAAAATTCTTAATCCATATATGCACAAGGTCCGAGACAAATGAGGGTTGTACTGGGACCCATATGATTTCTAAATACTGAATAGTAAGGTATGCTAATAGTTCGCATTTAGAGCTCATTACGTGAGATTTAGAATCTTAAAGTGTTTGAAAATATATTTTGAAATTTTCTTGTGAGATAGGAAAATAACATTTAGATGATTTTCTGGATCCACATATGCACAGATTCTAAGGCAAACAAGGGTTGCATTGAGACTCATATGATTTCTAAATGTTGAACAATAGGGTATATTAACAGTTCCCATCTAGAGCTCATTGCGTAAAATCTAGGGTTATTTAAAATTACAAAAGTATTTTGAAATCTTGATTTTCAAATGTTTTCCCGGATCCACATATGCAGAGAGTCTGAGGCAAACGACGGTTACACTGAGACTCATATGATTTCTAAATGTTGAATAGTAGGGTATGCTACTAGTTCACATTTAGAGCTCATTGCGTGAAATTTAGGATTATTAAAAACATCAGAGTGTATTTTGAAATTTTGATTTTTTTAGGGTAATAGAAGAATGAGGCAGTATTTAATTCGAATATTTTGAAGAAAATTCTTAATCCATATATGCACAGGGTCCGAGACAAACGAAGGTTGTACTATGACCCATAAGATTTCCAAATACTAAACAGTAGGATATGCTACCTGTTCGTATTTAGAGCTCCTTGCGTGAGGTCCAAAATTTTAAAATTCTAAAATTTTAAACTATATATATACATTTTAAAATAAATAAGATAAAAAAGTTATAATTTTGAAATCTTGTTAGAGAAAAAGTTGTAAAGTTTAAATACCTTCCCAGTTGAAAATTTTCATTTCACATGAGTAATTAATGTCCTAAAGTGGAATTTTTTAAAGACAGGCTAATGTTGTTTGAATATAATATAAACTAATTGATAGAAAACTAATAAATAAATCACTTCAAATTCATTCTCGGGTAGCAGTAAAAGACTATAGAGATGCGTGCAATTTTAAATAAAGGCATTAATCGTTGCTATTACACCATTTCCCCAAAAAATTCAACTGAAGGTGATCAAAATTGAGTACGAGCTTAATTATCATAACAATTTTAACATTCATTTTTATTATTAGATCCTTTTTCTGAAAGCCAATGAGGCTTGCCCATTAGACACCAACCCATTCTAACCCGTAAGTGAAATTAAGTTTAGAGGAAGCCATAAAAATTTAGTCCTCATTGGGCCTACTAGATTGGCTTCTTTCTAATCCCAAATGTAAACTAGTAGGGCAATGCCTTGAATTATCTTGGTCTCACCTCAGCTCTAGAGACTCATCAGGCCTAAAGGGTGTTTAATAGCAAAGAGTAGAAGTGATAGACACATTAGAGTGTGAAGGTACGACGGGAGTGGCAGTGACCGACTAGACATTATAGCTATCACCTGAGTTTTGATGTCTCCAATGGTCACCTTGGTGGCTCCATGGCGGTTCAACAAATTCCACTTCCCTCAATATCTGAAAATCATCCTAGCTAACACAATTTCTTAATTCCCCTCTATTTCTAACATTACTACCTAATGGGAATTGATTTTTCGAGCTCTTAATGGTGCAAAGGCTAATATGGCTCTCATGGCAATTATGATAGCTCTATGGTGGTGGGCAGGGAGCAGAGCAATGAAAAAATGGTGTAGGATTTGACGATTTCTTCTAATTTATTCTGTAATTGTGATGCTTATATCATGCTTCAAACGAACTACAAGCTTATGAACTCTTAATATATTCGAAAGCATCAAGGCGTATATCAAAGATTTACTAAATTGTAGCATTATAAAGTCAAGGTCATCAAAATTAACAACCAAATTTATGAGTACACATAGATATACTAGAGTATGAACACACGAAAGTTGTAAGTTAAATATCCAGATTCATCAAAATGATTTCAATGAGAACTAAGCACTGATCTAACAATTGGATCACATAAATGAAGAAAGGAACAATAATCATATTACAGATACCTGGAATTTGTAGAAATTGATTAAGGAGATGCAGCAACAAAGACTATTCCCGATCTTAGAGCGAATATTTCAGAGAAATTTCTTCCATTTCCCCTTTTTGAATCTCCCTCCAAAATATTTCTAAAAAAAGTTACTTTTTTCTCTTTGTTGTTCACTATTTATGTTTTTTTCTATTAACTTAATCCTTGGTTATTTTGGTTAACTACCACTGCCTATTTAACCAATTTGTAACTGAATTTTCAAATGATTAGTAAGTTATAACTAACTTTTTTAACTGCCATTATAAACCCAACCAAATACCTACATCACTTGATTTTTCTACCAAATTGTTTCTATCTATTATATTCAAATTTTTGTTTGGGGATTCCAAAGCATCCATTTCTTTTGATTCCTGTTACTTACTAAATTGGATTAGGGCCCTTATATATTTACTTCCCCACTTTTATGTTTTTTTCTATTTTGTTTATCTATTTCTTTATGCTTTATATTATTTTTGCTATTATTATTTAAATGTGCAAAAGACTGGACATAATTAGATATTTACACATACATGACCATCATGTAAAACATCATTCTTCAATCATTCACGAGTAATATCACACACTTTACACTACTTTTTATGTACTCACAAAGTAATATAAAAAATTGGTGTAATATTTTCAAGCAAAATTTCATCTTTTAACTCAAGACTTACTTATTTTACCTTGGTGTAAATTCTTGGGCAACTTATGCACTTACTTTTATAACTTGTCCAACTTGCTCAATTCTTAAAATTTATGATAAAGCATTCAGGGGATCTAGATCACTTATCCTTCTAAGTTAGCTGTCAACCTTTCCTCTTCTCAAAGGTTAAGTTCTTCTTAATACTTTTGATGAAGGATTATGGTATATAATTACTTCTTCTTTAAATGGTCGAATAACCTTTGTCATAGTTTACTTTTTATGTCCTTAATTGAGAGTCTTATGCATTATTTATTTTATTTAAGTTGAAGTGTTACATGTTTTATGCCTCTTGAAAAATAACTTAGCTAGTTAGGCATGTTCTATACATATACCTAATTACTTGTTTCTTTGTTCATAAACTTTAAATTTTCTACTCATGACTTATGTAATTATCCTTAAACATCCAAGTTAGTCTATTTGCTTATCAATTCCCTAAGTGGCTGAATGCTTATTACTAGTCTTAAGGCCTTTTAATTCAATTCTTATTCTCTTAGAAATATGGTCTTCACTAATTAAGATGTAGGTTATTACTTACACCAACTATAAAATTTTTTTAAGGCCTTTCTTCCTTATCTAATGAGCCTGACTGAATGCCTTAGCTCCTTTCTTTACTCCATATTTGACTTCTAATCACCTCCTTAAGCTACATTTAACCCACTTTTAAATTCTAGTAAGATTGTTTAACTAGTTCTTACTTCTTGTGTGCACTTGTCCAAATGGTACCCAACTTTAAAATTTATTCCTTAAACTTGTTTAAATTCTACTTAGCATCTTAATTAAAATTTTAACTAAAGTTTCCCAAATTATTCGGAGAGTGACCGAATGCCCTAGTTGGTTAAAACATGGTTCCTTTTTTCTTAATTTATCCTCCGATGGTTTTGGTATTATGGATTTTAGCATATTTTTATTCAATTTAACCAAAGTGGTCACATGCACTCTTTAATAATTTGAAGTCCCTTTCAAACTTATAATTCTATAGTTATACTTGATTAGGTTCCTCTCTATACCCTAAGCAAAATTTTCAAATTAAGATCTCCTAATTTATTTGAAGGTGGTTGAATGTTATAGGTTCTTCAAAAAAAGGCTATTTTTTAATTTTCTTGTTATATGACCTTGGTGTCATGAAGTTTAGCACTTGGTCCATCATAAGTCCTTAGATCCATCCATAATTTGTGCTTAATCCATAGCTTTGATCATAGTCATGGGAGGTCTTAAGTGATTTGTGTAACTTAGGATCCAAAATTCCACATTTACACTTAGTAGTTTTAAGTCCATGTCCAAGTTAAGTTTATAGATCTTTTAGCATAATTTTTCTTGTTCCTTTAAGGCTTTTATTACATGAGTTCAGATTTGGACTCTTAGCAATAATAAACTCACAAGAAAAAATTTTAGGACATAACCAAGTTACTAACTTTCAACATAAAAATTTTAAAGAAAGCACCTTTTAAAGTTCTACTAATTTTAGAACTTTAATACTTTTCTGGATAAATACTCAAATCGCCCCAAAGCATAAAAATTGGTCTTTAAGAAATTTTAACTGGTTAAATTTCATCTAAGGTTGCCAAAAGCACCTTAATCCATCAAAACTTCTCTTTTTCTTTTAAAAATCACTTCAAATTTGTGATGCTTATATTTAACCATTAAAAGGAAGTTGTGAGCTCCCAAGAGTTCAAACAAAAAGATATCCATAGATCTTAGAGAAGGATCTACAAACAAATACAAAATTGAAGCTTATAAAAGTACAAGGTAAAATCCTACTTGTTGAAGACTTTGTGATGAGTTTTTGGTGGGGCTTTTATGGCTAATTTTGTCCTCCCTTAGTGGTCCACACAAGATGTTCTAGTGGTGGTGGTGGCGTTTGGTGGTTTTGTCTTGATTTAACTTAAACCTCCAAGTTAAGTTTATGGATCTCTTAGTATAATTTTTCTTAGTCTTTTAAGACTTTTAATACATCAGCCAATATTTGTACTCTTAATAAAAACATTCTCATAAAAAAATATTTTAAAGAAAGACACAACTAAGTTTCTAACTTTGAACATAAAAATCTTAAAGAAAGCACCTTTCATGACAAAAAAGTGTAGATCTACCCCAAGATCTATCCATTCCTTACTTTGAGCACTTAAAAAAAAATTTCAGGAACACTCAAATTTGTTCCAAAGCATCAAAATTGATTTTTAAGAAATTTTAACCGATTAAATTGATCCTACAGTTGTTAGAAGTACTTTAATCCATCAAAACTTCTCTTTATCTTTAAAAGATCACTAAAAATTGTGATGCTCAGAATTAACCATTAAGGGAATTTTTTTATCTCTAATAAGTTCAAACAAAAAGGGATGCATGGATCTTAGAGAGGATCCATCAAGGACGAAGAAAATCAAACCATAAATACAAGATTTAAAGCTTAGAAAATATAAGGTAAAATACTACTTGTTGAAGACTTTGTGATAGGCTTAGTGGGGCTTTTATGTCTGCTCTTACTCTTCATTGGTGGTCTAAACAAGATCTCCTAGTGGTGGTGCTGGGGATTTATAGTTTTGTCTTGATTTAACTAAAACCTCAAAGTTGGAAGTCTAAGTTTAGTGTAAAATTTTGTATTTTTGGGATAGATTGAGTTTAGAGAGAATTTGGTGAGTTTCTCTAAGTGTTTAGAAAGTGGAGAATGAATAAAATGAGCTCCCCATCGCTATTATGGGATTCAATCACTTAAGGATACTTTGGGAATTAATTTTCCACTTAAGGATATTTTCGTACATTTGCATGTAATTTTTATTTTCTAAAATAAATCTAAATAACAGGAATTATCATTTTATAATTAAATTCATGTTAATATTGCTAAATTTGTCACTAATCAAGATTAAACCAATCCTAAGCATGGTTAACTTTAATTAAACAAGGTTAATTTACTTTAACCATCGTTAATTTTATCTTCTATTTATTATTTTTGTCTTACATGTATTTAATGGTGTGATGACTCATATGGTGAGTAACCACAACATTTCCCACATGGTAATTTCGCGCACATGGTGTGGGGCTCACTTCTGACTTTTGTTTTGTATTTTCTTGTCCTACCAACTTTTCAAGGGTATTTTGGTATTTTCAGCATTTTCTAGAAGGTTTCCAAATTGTTCCTAGAACATTTATAACACTTATTGGTTAGTTCTTGAATCATTCTAATGTCATTTGATATTTTTCTAAAAATAATTTAGCCGTTGTGGAAGGTAGAGCTTTCTAAAGATGTCTTAGGCATTTTCGGAGCTTTCAGATGACTTTTTCACAACAGTGGAGATTGACACCTCCAACCATACAGGCTACATAAGGCATCATCCCTATGCTAGCATAGTAACTATTATTGTAAGAAAATTCTACTAGGGGTAATTAACTATCCCAACTTCCAGGTTGATCTAGTACATAAGTTCTAAGCGTATCCTCTAAGGTTTGAATAGTCCTTTCGAATTGTCCATCCGTTTGGGAATGATAGGCTATACGTAAGCATAACTTTGTTTCAAACGCCTTTTGCAAGGCTCCCTAAAACCTAGAGATGATCTGGGATCTCTATCAGAAACTATGGATGACAATGTTCCATGCAACCTCACAATCTCCTTGATTTATATATATGCTAATCGTTCTAAGAAATAGGTAACCTTAATTGATAATGGGAAGACTTGGTCAATCGATCCACTATTACCTAGATTGCATCCAATCCTCCTTGAGTTATAGGTAGTCCTATAATAAAATCCATTGAAATTCCTTCCTACTTCCACTCAGGCATGTCTAAAGGTTGCAGCAAGCCTACAAGCTTTGGATGTTTTATCTTTACTTTTTGACATACTAGGCACTTGTTAACAAACTCTGCCACATTGCTTTTCATTCTTATCCACCAAAATTGCGTCTTCAAATCTTGGTACATCTTGGTGGCTCTTGGGTGCACGATAAAATGGCTTTTATCGGTTTCTTCTAAGATTCTCCTACTTAGGTCTTCTACAATAGGCACACGGATATGCTTTTGATACCTCCACAAGCTGTCCTATTCTAGGGTTAGTTTTACCAACTCACTTTCTCTCATTGTAGCAATCCAATTTTTGAACTCTGCATTTTCTTCTTGGGATGCTTTTACTTCCTTTTTAAAATCACTAGTCACTCGCAAGTGACTCAAACTACATTTTCACTTACTAGTTCTTTTGTACTGCATAATGACATATTTATATACATGGAACATGCATAAACCCATTCATTTCCTTTTTCCTTGCTAACTAATTTAAATGAATATGGGATCAATCAAGGTTTTGTCCTCTTCCACTTATTTCCTTTCATTTTTTTATTATTGTCCCCCTTTCAAATTAAATGAAATAAATTTTATCTCTAGTTTTTTGTGATGTTTGTTGAGATTGGTATGCAGTTAATGTTTTTATCCTAAATGTAATGTGACTAGTATCATTGTTGGCTTGATAATGATTTTACTTCCTTCTAGTAGTAAGTAAGTTCCTAGTGCGATTTTTTCTAATATATCTTTTGTTGCAGGGTTTAATGTGGAAATTGTTAAATATAAGAATATCAATTTCATTATTTGGGATGTTGGATGCTATGACAAGGTATTGATTTTTCCCCTACTACGTCTTTTATTTTAAACTACTAACATTATAGTACTTATGGTTAGCAATGGTTTAGCAAATTGTTTAGGATTTTTTTTAGCGACATGGTAATTGACTGGAACTTTCTTTAAGCAACTATGTAGATTATATGATTTACATTTTAAATATTAATTATGATCATTTAATTTTATTCATCAATCAATGAATGTCAATTTGACACAATGACATTGTTGTACTCCTTCCATTAAGATAAAAAGGTGATTCAACATACATTTGTTGTTTAGAGATGTGTGGTGCTTAGTGCAATGATGTTTTATGCAAATTGTAGTGTTTATAGTAAGGGCATGCTGATTACTAGTATAGCATTGTGAATACTTAATTATGTCCAAGATTAAATTTTTATTTAACAAATAAATAAGAATTAATCAAACTTATTAAATATGAAAATTATAAATAAAGAAGAAAATAAAAGGCCAAAATTAAAAAATTACAGTTAGATCCAAACTTAATAAGGAACATTTTTCGTCCAAAATAATTTCTTTCTTTTTTTTGAAAAATAAACAAAAATAAAATAAAAATGAAAGGAAAACAAACAAAGTTCTAAAAAATTCCATTGCAATTTAGTTGAGAGTTAGTTAAGGTAGTTATATAAATTAGTTACATTTGGTAGAGTTAGTTAAGGAATTAGTTAAGCTTTTTTTGGCCTATAATAAAGGAAAAAGAACAAAATGGAAAGGATCCTTTTTTCATTCTTGAAAAATGAGAAGCTAAGATTAAAAACATTCTCAGAAATTTTCTTTTAGATTTTAGGAGCTTTTGCTGGAAAAATTTGGGAAAAACCTTTCTTTGTCACTCGCAGACTCTTGAAATTGGGAAGTAGACATTGACATCTTCATCATTCTTAGTAAGATAAGAGGAAGTCAAGGATTGGCAGCATCAAGATTCGTACAAAAACTTGCAAGCTCTAGGTATGGAGCTTCTTGCATCTGGAAGTAAATTCAAATTGCAAAATAGGAATAAAATCCATTTCTAATACTTGTAGAAATTTAAATTCTAGCTAAGAACATCGCAAGGAATTTATCAGTAATTGGATTTTTGATATAGTGCATGCATTCCTAGCCGCATTTTATGCTATGAGTTCCTAGTTCCTTTGCTATGAATCTTTAGTGTTGCTTGCTGGTCTTCACGCTAATATTAAAACCAAAATAGCCATTTAGAGTAGGAATTGGCGTGAACTCATGCACCTAGACATCTTCGTTTCCTGAGTCTATAACGATAGCATCACCACCGTTGCTATGGTCGTTGTGAGAGTCGCGACACTCCTTGCATCGCTTTCGGTCAATGGACCAAGCCTTGGTTAAGCAGTAGCACTATTGAATTTGAAGACTAGAAGATTAGCATGCAACATTTGGAATAGGATTGTGATATTTTACGCATTCCATACATCTTGCCTCTCCTCCAAGATAAAAATGGATAAATTGAATATAAATGGTATAATAGGCTGTCGGCAAATCTTTAACAAATAAAGAGTCATGTGAATAAATCTTTAACAAATAAAGAATCACATGAATGAATTTGGGTAATAGCCACCGGCAAAGATTTCTATTCATAGGATTATTTTAGTGCTCCACGGTTCAACCCCCAATGGGGCCTCTCACTTTCTTTCACATGGCCAATAATGACAAGGATATAGTTTAGATCACCGTAATGACTTCACTTTGGTTATATAAAAGGGTGGGGTCTAGTCTATGGATTTCATTTAGTACAGTGGTCACATGATTAAATTTCATAAAACTTTAATTTATGTTTAATCTATAAAATAATTTTTTAACTTTCACAATGTTTTTATTATCTCTTTTTTTAGTTTTTAATAAAAAATATTTTAAATTTATATCTAAAAGGAGTAAATAAATAAATAATAATATCTTAAATTCTCTAAAAATTCATGTGACAAGTTTTAATGAGAACGAATAGAGTTATCTATCGTTGCGTATTTTAATTTGTATAAGTTTAGATGCAACTTACACTTGACTTGAACCCTGTGCACATGTGAGTTTAAGAAAATTATATTTAATTTAATAAAATTTTATCTAAAATTATTTCAATATTTTTAAAATTCTAAAATTTCTAAAAATTCATGTGACGAGTTTTAATACGGACCAGTAAAATTATCTACCGTTCTATATTTTAATTCGTACAGGTTTATGTGTAGCGCACGTTTGGCTTGAATCATGTGCACACGTGAGTTTTAAAGAAATTTAATAAGACCCCGTTCTAAATTAATTTCTACACTAGAACTATGTAGCCTTGAGTTTCCACCTGCATCAGTGAATACGCAGGAACAGAATCAACTCCTGTGGGGCTATTTTCCAGACACTTACTTATTGTTATTCTATTTAAAGGATAAAATAATTTTCAAAATATTAAAATCACACACTCAATTTAAGGGTTCGATTTTTTGGAACAGGCGAGTAAGGTACTAATACCTTCCTTGTTCATAATCGGCTCTCGAACCTAGAACTCTTCCTTTGTTAGGATTTTTCCAAATATTTTCCTTTAGAAACAAAAATTTAGTGGCAACTCCATAATCTTATTAATTTTTTTCTAAATTTTTTCAAGTTTGTCATTTCGTTGTAATTGCAATTACGACAGATGGCGACACCATTGGAGATTTTTGAGAGTCAAGCCCTGTTTCTAAATTGAGTGTGTGATGCATGTTGATCCCTTTTCTATTTATTCACATATTATTTCCTCTTATTTATTTACTATCTTCATGATAATATTAATTCAAAATTGTATGTTTCTCATTCTAAGGTAGAAAATTTGTATATATCTATTGTGTTTTACTTGCAAGGATATAATTTAACTTATTTATATGTCCTCCACACACCACGCTAATGCATGCATCTCATGAGTGGGACCCTATACCCAGTTTGAGTGAAACCTAGGGTAGAGGGGGTATAGTTTTGTCACTTGGGATGGTGTTTAATTATCACGAAAACCCAGTTAGAGTGCATCTTTTTCATAATTCTCTAGAATTGGTAACATTCTCTATGGCTGTGATAAGCACTACGAATTGGAACTTAACTCTAGAGACCTTTATACACCCATGATTACAAGCCACCTTATATAAGATTCATATATTAGAAGAAACTTAGACCTATATCACACGTTACTTGATCTAGGACACCAAATGGGCATATTTATTTTAAACACACATAAATACTAAGATTTAAAATTGATTTAAATTAAAGAAGTAAGGGAGAAAAATTAGAAACTAAAAAAAACAAAATAAATAAATTTGACAAGTACAAAATTCAAAAAGTTAGAAAAAATTTAAGAATAATTTCTCACAGTAATGAATTAAACTGGAGAAAATTAACAAGATTTTGAAACTATAAAGAAAATATTTACAAATCCAAAAAGAGAGAGAGAAAAAAAGTTAGAAGATCTTAAAGAAATTTAGGAAAAATGAAGAATAATTTAAGAATAAATTCTCACATTAATAAATTAAATTGATAAAAATTGGCGAAATTTTTAAAAAAATAAAGAAAATATATAAAAATCGAAAAAAAGAAAGAAGAAGGAAAGTTAGAAAATTTGAAAAAAAAAATTAGAAATGAAGAATAATTTAAAAATGATTTCTCATATTAATAAATTAAATTAAGAAAATTAATAAAATTTTAAAATATATAAAAAAATATATCAAGAAGATCCGAAAAAAGGAGAAGAAGAAAAATTAAAAAATTTAAAAGAAAATCTTAAAAATAATTTCTCCTTCAACATAGAAAAGAGAGAAGAAATTAAAAGATATGATGATCAAAATATATAAAAAGACCAAGAAAGTTATTTTTAGAACAAAATATTTAAAGAAACTACTAGAAAATAAAAATTGCTGAAGAGAGAAGAACCAAATTAATGAAGCAACAGATCATTCGATCGTGTAAAATTTTAAAAATGGTCAATTTTTAAATCTTTAACTATTTATGCATTTCAACATGACATCCATTCATTCATGAAATAAATTTATTTTAGAATATCTTGGAAAAAAGAGAGATTTTGAAAATCATCCCATATCTATTTCATTCTGATACTCATTAAAGCATTGATAGTTTTGTCATTCATGATCTTGCATTTTTCTTAAAATTAATTTTAAATTTAATAAAAAATAAAAATTGAAGAAAGACAACTTTCTTAGCACCTTTATAGGAATTGAGTTAGAATGACAAAACGAGGAATTGAAAAATAAGGTAAAAACATTGAAAGATCAAATGAACAAATTAATTGAGACCATCCAGTTGTCAAAATAAAAGGATAAAGGGGAACCTTTCTAGAATAGCCAATTGACTCTTTGTACCTTCCCCTAACCAATCCAAAAGTCTCTTTGCCATTGACCATGCCTTCGTAAGTAGGATGGGTTCATTATGGATTCCCTTATGGGAATGCACCCTCAGTCATAAATATACAAACTCAAACACAAAACCCTTCTTCAAGCACCATTGAAATCCCTCATGTCATTCCAAATGCCACCTCATAGGAACCTGTTCAAGTTGGCTAAACAACCGTTGGGGTGACGACTCCTATGTTCACCCAAAGTCCTTATCATATATACATATCATCTTCTCATCCTCATGACATGGAAGAATATGAAAGAAATTCTTTTGCTGAAAATGCTGAGAAATGGAAAATCTTGGAGGAAAGGATACATGTAATTGAGGGAAGTGGATATGAAACTAGAGAATCGTCTGATTTGTGTTTAGTTCCAGGAGTGGTCATTCCTCCTAAATTTAAGGTTCCCGAATTTGAAAAATATCAAGGAACTAGCTGTTCAAGAAATCACTTAACCATGTATTGTTGGAGGATGGTTGCATGTGCTCATAATGATAAGCTGCTCATCAACTTTTTCCAAGATTGTTTAACTCGAACGAGTTAGCCCAAGCTGTATCTGTGAGCAGTGTAATCGTTCATAAGAGATTGTTGTGCCATTCCTAGTAGTATAGAAATAATATAGAGATGGTTCCTGACAGAACACAACTTTAGAATATGACTAAGAAAAGAGATGAAACCTTCAAAGGATATGCACAACGATGGCGAGAGTTAGCTGCTCAAGTGCAACCCCCATTATCTGAAAAAGAAATGGTCAGCATGTTCAATGATACACTCCAAGCCCCTTTTTATGATAAGATGATTGGTAGCATGACTGCGAGTTTCTCTGATCTTGTCATCATAGGAGAAAGGATTGAAGGTGGCATGCGCAATGGAAGGATTGTACATAAGTCTGTAGGAACAATTAATTCTTCTACTTGGTTTGGAAAGAAGAAGACGGTAGAAGCTTATAATATGGCTTTTGCTCAAGGCCAACACACGCCTCAGATGGCACCTTATGGACCAATTGGTTTTCAACCACCACCTTATACTCCTTGTACACCATATCCCTACATCACCACCACTTACCAAACACCTTATCCTCCAGCTCATAACTATCCTATACAAATTTGACCACCAACATCATTCATGACCCAAACACAAGCCATAAGCCAGAATTTCAACCAAAGCCAAAAATATATATAAGAGAAAAACCTGTTAAATTCGATCCTATCCCAATAACCTACACCGAGTTGTTACCTCACTTAGTCCATAAATTTTTAGTTTCTCCTTATCCTTTGAAACCTCAAGAACCACCATATCCTAAATGGTATGATACCAATGTCAAATGCGATTACCAAGCGAGGTTCATTGGCCATTTAACAGAAAATTGCCTAGCTTTAAAACATAAGGTGAAAATTTTAATTGATGTGAAATGGTTGGATTTTGAAAGTTTGCCTCCTAATATAGGAAATAATCTATTATCAAATCATAAGAGCCCATCAACTAGCTGAAAGAAATTGTGGCAACAATTATATGCTGATGTTGCATTATGAGAGCTAGGTTTAAATATTGAGGAAAAATCATCCAAGATTTTCATACTTTTCAAAATCAATTTTTGTAATGAACCTCAATAATAAGTACAGAAATTACATTTGTCATGTTTCTTTGGTATGTACCTTACCATACAAACTATACCTCTAGAATTTGTTATTCTTTTTGCTCAACCCCTTATTCTACACGTGAATAATAAATACTTAGTGGTGACAATGTTAGTATTCTAATAAGTAATTTTGAACGTCTCATTAATCAAATTCAAAGAGAAAATTTAAATAAGGAAGTTGAATAAACAAAATTGAGATATAAGTGTCACTAAGAAAGAGATTCCAAATTACAATGGACCATTCATTATTAATCATCCAAAATAGTTCAAACTAAGGCAAATGTTAGGATAATGCAAAACTGGGGAAAATTTATTTTCCCACTAGAGCAATCAATAATTCCCTAAAACCATTCAAAACTGGGGCAATAACCCCCTTCTTCAAATGTCTTTCCTTCTCTTATAATTCATAGGTCATGCAACACATTTGTTTTGCATCACACATTCATCTACATATCTAAAGGAACCATATATCACCCTGCACATTTTAGTTGTATGAAACACCTTCTATCTTGCTCATATTTTTGCATACTTATAATTTTTATTACAACACATAACCACAAGTAGTTGTTCTGCATCATACATCATTATGTGTACATATTTTCATATCATGCATCAATCTACCTAATTTTTGCACCTATTAGACTTTCATGTCCATTGCTTAGGGTACACACACGCATGGCATGCTAGATTTTTCGCGCATTTAAATTCCTCTCTCCCAAATTGAAATAACTTGTATGTACATGTTAATGTTATTCGTATTCAAAATTTTTTGGCCAAGCAAACTTGGCACCCATTTTTGAGACCTTCACTCTCTTGTATGCTAATTCTCGCTTAAAATCCATCTAAATTCTTATTAAAATCCAGGTACTTTCTCAACACCTTTACTTTCTTGCATTTAATTTTTTTTTTATAAAAAACTAGTACCTGTCTGACACCTTTTCTTTCTTACATTTTAATTTTTATCAAAAGTCCAATACTTTTTTGACAACTTTAATTTTATGCATTTAAATTTCTATCAAAATCATAGTACATGCCTTGCATTGAAATTCCTATCAAAATCCCAATAACACTCTAGCACCTTTTATTGACATACATTTAAATTCTAATGTCATATCAAGTAATTGACATCTATCAGCTTCCTTCTAAAGACTTTCCTACTTTTAAATTTCTATCAAAATCCTTGTAACTACTTGACACCTCTACTTTCTTGCATTTAAATTTTTGTCAAAATCTTTGTACTTGCCTGGAACCTTTAATTTTCTTCATTTAAATTTATGTCAAAAGGCCAGTACTATTTTGGCACCTTTACTTTCTAACATTTAATTTTTTGTTGAAAGTCTAGTACTTGCTTGGAACCTATACTTTCTTGCATTTAAATTCCTATCAAAAGCCCAATAGTTGTCAAAAGCCTAGTATTGGACCTCATACCTTTCTTCCTATTTATAGCTCCTATCAAAAGCCTATAGTACCTCTTTGATTTCTATGCATTTTAATTTCCTGTATCAAGTGCTTCAGTACTCTACTTAGCATATTTACTTCCTTGCATTTAACATCACTGAACCACTGAGAATGACAGCGTGAGGATTCAAAACCCAAAATAAATTATTTTGTTTTTATCCAAAAGGTGATTTAGTCTAAAATAGTTCAAAATATAAAAATAAAAGTAATGGAAAAAAATAAAACAAAATAAATAAATAAATAAAAACAGAAAAAAAGAAAAGAATTAGAAAAGGCAAAAGAATAGAAAAGGGAAAAGGGAGAGATCCCACCAAAATTCAAAAAAAAAAAGGTATATATAAGGGGAGAGGGGCACTTTGAGAGAGGGAGGAGAATTTTTTAAGAGTAGCACCTAAGATACTCTCTACTTCTGCATTCAATTCAACATCTCTTTGACCTCCATTCAACCAATTTTTCATCACCTTCCAAGGTGCTATCAAGTGGCATTCAGAGCACATCAATGGAGAGGTTAGGTCCAACTTTTATTTCACTTAATTTTTTTACTTCTTCTCGGATTTCCAAGTTCATCTTCATCTCTATTTTTCATTTTCATTTTTGATCGGTCAAATGATCTCGGATTCTGGTGATTTTTGTCGCATTCTCTTTGTCTTTCTCTCTAGTTTCTAGAATGATATCATTTGTCTAATTTGAATCTGAAATGAAAGCTCTATCGCCTGATTATTGAATCATGTTCGTCTTGACATGCAAATGAACCTAGCTTGTTTGATTTGTGCATAGCTTTCTCATTTCTGGTCTGATTTTTGTCAAACTTGTTTTTTTTATTCCTATGATCCATATATTTCAATTGGTCAGTTTTAATTTTGCAGATCTACCAAAAAATATTTTCGAAAAAACTTTGAGATTTGAATTCAAATTTTGGCGCCAAAATCTATTGTGTTCTTAAAGTTCTTGTGTAGATCTTGTTCTTTTAACCTTGTTTAGGTATTATTTTTCATGTGTTGATCCTTCTATATGTATTTCTTTATGATTTGTTTGTGTTTGTATGTCCTGCTTTGAAAAAAATTCCTAAGAGTGCATAACCATGTGCATGCATCCTATATGTTAAGTTTGGCTTAAGTCATGCATGATTAAGTCATTGAACCTAAAAAGTTAAGTGTATGCTTGAATCAAATTAAAAAACACTTAATTTTTATCTCTAGACCTTATGACCTAAGCTGGATTAGAGACAATCGTGAACAATGCTGAACGATTCAATGGAGGTTAGATCCAAACTTTTTATTTCAGTTAATTTTCTTCGCAGTTCTTCCTCGAATTTCCGAGAGTTACATCTTCGCTCTACTGGTGTTTTATTTCTTTAAATTTGTGCTCATAAATCCAGTAACTCCAATAGAATAGAGACGACGCAGACAGCGCTTTAAAATTTATAAAATGGAATTTACTGGATTATATGGAGTGCAGCCACCAAATCTTTATCGAGGATGAAAGATTTGGAAAAATCTCCGACGCTCGGTAGAAGAGATTTAGGTTCGGGAGTCGGTTACGACGAGAAGATGTGTTAGGCACCACCTTTGCTCTACGGCTTCCAGAAGAAGCAGTACCCTTAAACTAGTGTGTAATTTCCTAAAAACTGTTTTGATCCTCCTTTAATTGTAGCGTGAAAATAAATACTTGAGGGAGGGAGTTAGCGCTGACGGTGATCTTGATCTCGCCTCGTACGTATTCCTCGCGTGCAAAAGTGGAAATTCAAGTGCCTACGTAGTTCTAGTTGATTTGAAACGTATTCGAATAAATTTTAAATTGAAGCGAAACATATTGTTGTTGTTTTTTTTGAAAACATTTTGAGGTGCAAATCCCAATACATACACGGGGCCCAAAACTGACTGTTTGCACTTGGACCCGTACGGACCTCTAAACATGAGCAATGAGAAAAAACTACCAGTTCGTTTTTAGTGCCCATTGCGTAAGATTAAGAAAACAATGACGAGATTTTTATTTAATTGGAAAAAAAGTAAAGGAGGGGCAATCCCAATCCACATATGCACAGGGCCCAAGACAACTACGGCTGCACTTGGACCCATACAGACCTCTAAACAACGAACTGACAAAAAAATTTCTGGGTTAAATTAACAGTGCCCCATTGTGCCTTACGAGATTAGGAAAGCAAAAAATATTTTCATTTAATCGTTTTCTTGATTTGTAGATATCAGAAGCGCGTGGGCTTAATCGGACACTTTTAGAGAAAAGGAATTGGTTGAAAAGAAACAGTTGACTCGAAATTTTATGAAAAATTAAACTTGATTTAGTTAGAGAAAGAGAATCTAAAAGAAATTGGACTTGATTTGTGAAAAGGGTTTGATGTTAAAGAACTTAAAAAAATGACAAAAAAGAACTTAAAAAAAAGGTTGGGGCTAATTTGCAATTTTTGAAGAGTTGAGGGGCAAAGTGTAATTTTGAAAAGTTTGAGGACCTATTAGCAATTATGGGAATCTTAGGAACTTGTTAGCAATTTTTAAAAGTTTAAAGGAATTTTATGGAATTTGCATATGGGGGTTCTTCTTCGTTGAAGCCCCTGGGCTTTTTCGTCTCTGGGGCTCATCGACCTCTTCGTCGATTGGAAGTTCAGGGAATGTATCTAACCAAAGAGTACACCCTGGGGGGCCATGGCGTTTAGCGGCGGGTCGGTGACCTCTCGGGCAAGGGATCTACGGCTTCCTGTTCCCGAGCCTGGCATCCGGTGCTCACCGCCGACGTGGAGAGTTATGATTCCTGCTTTGACGATGACGGAGACAGCCACTTTGGCGACTCCTCCGGTCTCCACCGCGACCCACGCCGTTTGGCGGGTACAGACGTATGCGAGTGCATTGCCAACTGGGTGAGAATTCTGGTGCGCGTGTACACGAGCCAATGTAGCCGTCGTTATGATCTCGGGCCCTTTCGCTCCAAACAAGCACCATCTGCTCCCTCTGACCTCCTCTGGACTCGAGCGGAGCTTATCAGATTCGGGTCCAGTGCCGCCCCACTGCTATGTTGCTACAGGTGGCCCCATTTCGTTGGATTCTCAAGGTTTCTGATCGTTCATGGTGAGGGCAGAGCATGCAAGGGGTACACTGGGGATCCTGCCACTAAGGGACGGGAACCGAGGACTAGGTTGATGCTGCGGTGTGCAGCATAGGGGAACCTGATGGCGGATGTCGGTGACCCCCCCCGAGGCTTTGTTGGAGGGGTTCAACGTCAAGTATTCCCGGGGGCAGCTACTCCGGCCGTTGTCTCGACTCTGCTTACGACGCTGGGAGCTTTATTTCCTCTTCCGTGGTATGAGTCAAAGGAAGGGAGGATGAAAAGCAGTGGGAGATCGATGAGAGGGAAAGCAAAAACAGCAAGGGCTCGAGGTGTGGTTTCCTACTTAGAGGTTCGAAAAAAAAAAAATGATCGAAGGTTATATGAATAATGCGAACGTCTATGGGGCCAGTGATGATCGGTCGTCATTCACTTTGACCATATGCCGCAACGTCTAACCCTTACCAACAGGTTATGGATTGTGCTTTTACTTTGATCCCCATGAAGTAGCTATTAGCCTTACATTAAAGGTTTTGAAAAGGCTACGAACGGATCAGGGAAGGGCAAGAATCCATATAACCATGGCTCCTCCTCCCGATCAGAATCGCAACCCACGCATGGTAATTCAGCATACAGAAACACGGATTCACACCATATTCACATCCACATAGACATATCATCAAACACAGCATATGGTTCTCCTCATACAAACTAGCGAAGGTCACATATAAGCATCAAACATAGATTATACATTGGTAACCAGATCTCCAAGTTTCATAATATGCATATCATTTGTGAACAAAATATAGTATGAACGGGTTATTATGAACTCCCTTCGATTTCGAATGAGACAAGAGGGGAACGGCAAACCTGAACGAAACGGAGGTGAGTTCTGCTGGAACCAATGGAGCGGCGGCTCCCTTCTAGCTTCTAGTGGCGCTTCCTAACTTCCTAGAGTAAAGGGAGCAAAGGAGAACTTAATCAATTCGCTCTTCCCTTCAAAACAATCCGAAACTGTGCCCTCAGCCAAAAAAAACCCTCTCAATACCACGGGCAATCCCCCTTTTATACGTCCTTTCAATTTTCCTTTTATATTTTTATTTCTAAAATTTCTTCTCAGATTTTTCATTTATTTTTCTTTCTTTTCAAATTTTAATTATTTTTATTCTTTTCAGGATTTTTAATTTCTTTTAATTATTTTTAAATTTCTTTTTCAGAATTGAATTTTTATTATTATTTTTAATTCTTTTCCAAATTTTTTATTTTTTAAATCTCTTTTTCAGATTTTAATTATTTTTGAACTTTTTAATTCTTTTCCAGAATTTTAATTTCTTTTAATTATTTTTAAATCTCTTTTTCAAATTTGAATTATTAATATTATTTTTAATTCTTTTCCAAATTTTCCTTCTTTCCCTCTTTTTTTGATTCTTTTTCCAGATTTTTCTTCTCTTTTTCTTTTGTAAATTTAAAATTTTTTTAATTATTTTTCAGATTTTTATTTTTTAATTATTTTTCAGATTTTTTAATTTTTATTTTATTTTACAGATTTTTTAATTTTTATTTTATTTTTTAGATTTTTATTTTTCTTTTAGTTTTCAGATTTTTTTAATTTTTATTTTGTTTTCAGATTTTTAAATTTTTATTTTATTTTCATATTTTAAATTTTTATTTTAGATTAGGGTTAATTAAGAAATTTAGCAACCGGGAGCCTCAGACGTAATTGGGTATTTACAATTTGTGCAATGAATTCTAATACGAGCAAGTAGCATTCGCTACTGTTCGGTATTTTAATTCGAGAGAATTCAAACATGGCTTACGATGGTTTGAATTTCACAAGCATGTTTGTTTTCAAATTACTATTTTATTAAAAAACGCCCAAAATGTCTGTTTTCAAATTTTCTAAAATTCGTGCAACGAATTCTAATGCGGATAAGTAGCATTCTCTACTGTAATGTATTTTAATTTGCGTGGATTCCAAATATAGATTACGACGATTTGGATTCGGCAAGCACAGGATTTAAGAAAATCACCGTTTCTACCAACTCTGTCCAAAATGCCTGCTTTCAAATTTTTTAAAATTCGTGCAATGAATTCTATATGGACAAGAAGTGTTCTCTACTGTACCGTATTTTAATTCGTGTGGATTACAAATATGGCTTACGACGATTTGGATTCTGCAAGCACACGATTTTAGAAAATTACTGTTTTCACTAACTTCGTCAAAATATGTCAATTGTTACCTAAAATCATCCTTCAACTTTCCAAGAGATCAAGTTTCTTAAACCAGAACTATGTAGCCTTAAATTTCCCATTGCACCAGGGAATACGTAGGAGTAGGATCAAGTCCTATCATACTATTTTCATACAAACCTATTTATTTTTATTCTAAACTAAAGGGATCAAACAGTTTGCAAAAACATCAAAATCACACACTTAATTTAAGGGTACCATTCCTTGGAATGAGCGAGTAGGGTGCCTAACACCTTCCCTATTCATAACCGACTCCCGAACCTAGATTCTTCCTCAAGTTAGTGTTTTTCCAAATCTTTTTCCCTTAAATAAAAATTTGGTGGCGGCTCCACTTATCAAATTAAATTCTTTTTAAAATTTTTAACAAGTTCGTCACCTCATTGTAATTACGGTTACGACAAATACCTTTGAAAAATATAGTACCTGCCTAACACCTCTACTTGCACTTAAATTCCTATGAAAAGCCCAGTACCTGCATGACACCTTTACTTTCTTGCATTTAAATTTCTGTTAAATGTAACACCCTAAATTTCTCCCCTTAAGTTAGTGATTGAGAAAATTAAAAATTACGAAATTGCCTCAAAATTTCGAAGAAAATTAGAGAAATTCTAGCAATTGACAAAAATTCTTCTACACTAGTATAACACAAAAAAATGTGTAGAAGAACTTAGAAAAAAAGGTTAAAAGATATTCTAGGATCTAGAACACATCATGGATGATTAGAAAGTCATAAGAAAGAATAGGAACAAACAGAGGATGAAAAAACCATTAGAAAACAATGAAAACGACCTAAGAAAGCTCTGCTTTCACAATGGCTAAATTGTTATAAGAAAAATGTTGAATGACATAATAATGATTTAGGAGAAAACTAGTATGTGTTAGAAACATTTGAGGTAGGAACCTCCTGGAAAATGCTGAATAAAATTAGGAAAATATTCGTGAAAGGCCGATAGGGCAAGAAAATGCGAAACAAAACCTAGGAAGTCGGCCCAACCCCTTGTGCATGAAAATAGCATATGAAAAATATGATGATGACTCACCATATAAATCATCACTTCATTAGTACCATATAAGACAATTAATAAATAGCAGAGATAAAATAAACCATATAAGACTATTAATTAAAATTTATTATGCTTAAAATAATTTAATCTTGATTAGTGACAAATTCGAAATAATTAGAATTAATCTAATCCCAACAGGATAATTTCTTACGTTTACATTTATTTTAGAAAATAAAAATTATATGCAAATGTATCAAAATATCCTAAAGTGGAAAATTAATTCTAAAATTTCCTTTAAGTGATCGAATCCTATCTTAGCCTTGGAAGGGCTCATTTTCTTCATATTACATCTCCTAAACACTTAGAAAAATCCTCTAAACTCAAACTATTGCTAAGATCCAAACTTTACACTAAGCTTAAACTTTTAACTTTAAGTTTTAAGTTAAACTGTGACAACTCCATAAAGCCCCACCACCAACACTAAGACATCTTGTGTAGATCATAAAGGAGGAGAAGGAGCAGCCATAAAGCCCCACCAAACCCATCACAAAAGTCTTCAACAAATAGGATTTTACCATATATTTTTCTAAGCTTTAAATATAATATTTATGGTTTGATTTTCTTCTTTTTGGTAGATCTCTCTCTAAGATCTATGGATCCCATTTTTTTGAAATTTTTGGAGCTCAAAACTTCTCTTGATGGTTAAATATGATCGTTAAAATTTTTTAGTGATTTTTAGAAGTTAAAGAGAAGTTTTGATGGATTAAAGTGCTTCTAGCAAGCTCAGGAGCAATTTAATCAGTTAAAATTTCTTAAAACTAATTTTTGAGGCTTTGGGGCAGATTTGAGAGTTTATGAGAAATTTTTTCAAGTGTTCAAAGTAAATGGTGGATAGATCTTGGAGTATATCTACACTTGTTTGCTATGAAAAATGCTTTCTTTAACATCTTGGTATTCAAAGTTGGAAACTTGGTTATATTTCCTTTTAAAATCTTTAACCATGAAGTTGTCTTGGGTAAAGTCCGTATCTAGACTCATACATTAAAATTCTTAAAATAGTGAGAAAGATTATGTAGTAAGATCTATAAACTTAACTTGGACTTGGCCCTAAAAACTAATAAGAGTAAAGTTGGAATTTTGGATCAAAAGTTGAACAAAGCACTTAAAATATTTCATGACCATCATCAAAGCTATGGAGTAAGGACAAATTATTAATGGATCTAAGAACATATGGTGTGCCAAGTACTAAATTTCATGCCACCAAGTTTATGTGGCAAGAACTTTGGAAAAGAACCTTTGTTTAAGTCACCTTAAGCATTCGGCCACTTCCTAGTTAATTAGGAAATCTTTAGTTTAAAATTTTGATTAGAATATAAAGAGGAAACTAATCAATTATAACTATGGAATTATAAATTTGAAAGAGGATTGAAATTAGTAAAGTGCTCATTTGGCCATATTGGTTGAAATGGGTAAAAACATACTAAAACCTTGCCTGAACTTAAGGATGGATCTAAACATGCTTAAGGATATGATTAGAAATTAATTATGGGATAGAGAAAGAAAATGAGAATTCAGCCACTCACATAAAGTAAGGAGGAAAATCTCTAAATATTTCTAAGGATGGTATGAACTTGTAGCTTAAGTCCTAATTGGTGTAGTTCAAGTTCTAGGAGAAGAAAAAAAAAAGGAACCATAACACCTTAGGACTATGGTAAGTGAACTCGACCACCTAGGTAACTAATAAGAAAAAGAGGCTATTTTGATTGTTTAAAGATAAATAAATAAATAAAGAGTAGAAGACTTTAAATTCATGAGCAAGGAGGCCAGTAAGTAGGTTTACTAATGGAGAAAATCTAACTAGCTAATTTATTAGTCAAGAAGCATAAAACACATAACATTTAAACTTGAATTAAGTAAATTGTGTATAAGACATGCAATTTAAGTAATATAAAGAGTAAACAACTATCAAGGGCCATTTGGCCAACTAAAGAAGAAGTTTTATCCTTCATAATCTTATATTAAAAATATTAAGAAGAACTTAATCTTTAATAAAAGATAAGGTTGAGAGGTAATTTAGAAGGATAAGTGGACTAAGATCCTTTGAGTGATTCATCATAAATCTTATGAATTAAGAAAGTTGAATAAGCTATGGGAGTTAGTATGTATGTTGCCTAAGATAGTAATATGAAGCTTAATTAAGAAATTTTTGATCAAAAGATTAGTTTTTATTTAAAAATATTAGGCCAACTTGTTGTATGAATTTGTGAGTACATAGAGATATATGTAAAATGTAAGGATAATACTCTTTATTATTTAAAGAGTAATGAATTATGTGATGTGAGTACATAAATATGCATGTAAAGTGTATGAACAATACTTTAGATTGTTTAACGAGTAATGTGTTATGTGATGATCATATATGGATGATGATGTGAAAGTAGTTTAAACATAAAGTCTAAATGTGCATGACATATTGGTTGGATTGTTTGAGCATGCACATTAACTAGGAGATTTTAAAAAGGAACTTAATTAACTAAGGGATTATTAAAGAAATAACTTATGTGAAAAGTTAATACTACTCTTAATATGCCTTGTGCATATTTAGAAGGTGTGATGTCCTTTTAAAATGAAGACAAAAAGGTTCTCCAAAAATCCTTATAATATGAAGCGCTAGATTTTCAATACTTATGATGGTGATGACCATCAAGGAATGAGCTCATGTCCTAAGCATAGAAGGCAGAATAGTAAATCCAGTGAGAAGATACTATTTGACAAAGTAGTATTGTATGCCTATGTCTTGAATTATCATTAAGAGAGTGATAGAGAAAAGAAGTGATATGATTCACCCTACGTAAATGAATCAGAATGCAAGAATGATAATGGAACGTCTTGAGAATCAAGATAAGATAAGATATGATAAAGGAACCTAACACAAACCATGACTTGCCAGAGAGCACCGAAGTTATCAAGAGGAATATGACCTTTATCGAGACCTGCCGGAAGAACCAACGTTATCAAGGAGAGTTCTTTGCCTAAGAACCAAGGGAATCAACTAAGATCACCGAATAGTCCCCTCTCTCCAAATGGAAGATCCCCCCTTAATTTTGTTTCTATCCCTCTTTTATAGTCTTTTTGAATTTTTCTCTTTTCCCGCCTCACCTAATTCTTTTATGTAATTTTCATTCTTTTTCTTTTTTTTTATTTTCGGATTTTAGCATTTTGCTATTTTATTTTTCATTTTTTTTAATTTTCATTATTATTTTTATTTTTCATTCTTTAGTTTATCTTTTATTCTCCATAATTTTTATAATTCAAATTATTATTTTGGTTTTCATTTTCTGTTTTTTCCTTCTAATTTCTTTTAGTTTATTTTATTTTTATGCTCTTTTTTTTCTAATTTTCTATTTTATATATATTTATTTATTTTATTTTTCCTTAAACTTTGCTATTTTTCATTCTTTTTCTTTTAGTTTTCATTCTTTTTTTTTCTTTTTTTTTGTTTGTTTGTTTCCCTTTTTTCTCCTTTTCATCATTTAATTTAGTATTAATTTTAACAATTCGGGGCCTTTGTCACATAATTTGGGTTTACAAAGTTTATTGCCCCTTAATTGTTTTCTAATTAAAAATTATGAGAAATGATTCTCAACAATTTTATCGTGGTAGGAAATGAGTAAAGACGTGAACACATTCTGTTCAAGGCGAGCTTCTGGAGAAATCCGACCAGCTGGAGAAGTTTTGAGCTTGAAAATGGATGCCTGGAAGATGACGATTGCATGACATTACCGACTTCGTGCCGATAGGGTTTAAATATGCAAGGCTTGATGGCATAGCCTAACTAGGCTATATGAAATTTAATAAACATGTTAGGACAAAGTGGACATGAATTGGGATTTTTTTTAGACAAGCAAAATGAAATGAAACTTTTGGAGTATTAAAATGAAGGAAGGGAAGGAATGACCCGTTATAACGGGCTCAGGAAAGCATGCAAGAACTAAAATATAAAGTATGCACAAGGAGGCCTGACATCATAGGCCGAGGTACAGAAATCTATCTATGCTTGAGGCCTGACATCATAGGCCTTGCTATGGGAAAATGAACTTGAGGGTGGCCTGACAATATAGGCCAACATGCGGAAAAGAAAATTTGAACAGGCCGGAATGTAAACTCGATGGCGGCCTGACACCATAGGCCAATATGCAAAAAGGAAGCTTGAAATAGGCCTAACATTATAGGCCAAAAATACAGAAAAGAAAGCTTGAAGGAGATATATATTGTTGACGGAATGAGTGCAAAGGGGGTTTTATTTTCGGAAGATGTAAACAAAATTGTAACTGGGATAAATGCAAGTCTATTAAGACAGGCGGACAGAATTTAAACATGCTTGAGGTCCCGTTGTTGACAGGAGAATGCGAATGAGGTCCTGCTGTTGCTAGGAAGATGCAAATGAAATCCTGCTGTTTCCAGGATAAATGCAAAGAACTAAAATATGCTTGATGTCCTGCTCGAGAGGAGAATGCAAGTGAAGTCCTGCTTGACAGGATACATGCAGAAATTTAGACATGAAATCCTGCTTGACAGGATAAATGCAAAGGAAATCCTGCTTGACAAGATGAGTGCGGAGATTTAGACATGAAATCCTGCTTGACAGGATAAATGCAAATGAAATCTTGCAGGACAGGATAAGTGCGGAAATTTAGACATGAAATCTTGCTTGAAAGGATAAATGCAAATGAAATCCCGCTTGGCAGGATTAGTGCGGAAATTTAAACATGGAATCCTGCTTGACAGGATGAATGCAACTGAAACCCTGCTTGACAGGGTGAGTGCAGAAATCTAAACATGAAATCCTGCTTGACAGGATGTATGCGGAAATGAAGTCCTGCTTGACAGGATGAGTGCAAAAATCTAAACATGAAATCCTGTTTGACAGGATAAATGTAAACGAAATCCTGCTTGACAGGATGAATGCAAAAATTTAAACATGAAATCCTGCTTGAGAGGATAAATGCAAACGAAATTCTACTTAACTGGACGAGTGTAGAAATTTAAACATGAAATCCTGCTTGACAGGATAAATGCGAACGAAATTCTGCTTGACAGGATGAGTGCAGAAATTTAAACATGAAATCTTGCTTGACAGGATAAATGAAAACAAAATCCTGCTTGACAGGATGAGTGCAGAAATTTAAACATGAAATCCTGCTTAACAAGATAAATGCAAACGAAATCCTGCTTGACAGGATGAGTGCAGAAATTTAAACATGAAATCCTGCTTGACAGGATGGATGCAAATGAAATCCTGCTTGACAGGATGAATGTAATTGATGAAATCCTGTTGTTGTCAGGAATAATGCGAGCCTGTTTAAGACAAACGAAGTGAAAAATATTAAATTGAAGCTATGGGTTGTGGAGACAGATAAAAGGGGGAATGACCTGTTGAGACAGGTAGAAGGTAAATGGGATTTGATCCTATTATTGACTGGAAGGACCTGTGAAGACAGGTATACACTTCGAACTGAAAAGAAACCTGTTGAGGCAGGTAAGATGAAAGCGACCTATTAGGACAGGTGAGTGAGTGATCTAAACTAATTTGAAAGAATGGCCTGTGAAGACAGGTGAGAGAATAGGAAGAGAAGGGACCTATTAAGGCAGGTAAGAGAATGATCTAAGCTAACTTGATGACGGCCTGTGAAGACAAGCAAAGCCGGGATAACCTGTTAATGCAGGTGAAGGAAGATGAAAGCTACCTGTTAAGAAAGGCGAGAGAGTAATTAGTTGTTTTGAACAACATTACTCGAAGATTTTTTATCTCGAATAAACTTGAATAGCTTGCTGATTCTGCCTTGAGCTCTAGGGTTCTTTTAGCTTTTGATGATTGCTTCCTCTTAAAGGAATATGGGCCCCAGTTTAATTCTTGATTTCATCATTTTCTGGCAATTGAGAATTGCCCTCAATTTGAATTTTATGGGAAAATGTTTGCCCCAGTTTTGGATCTTGTAACTGAGGATCGCCTCCATTTGAATTTTCTGGGCAGGCGTTTGCCCTAGTTTTCTTAACTTGAGGATTGCCTCAACTTGAATTTTCTGGGCAAGCATTTGCCCCAGTTTGATTTTGACTTGCTTTTTCTATAAGTGAGAGTTGCCTCAATTTAGAATTTTTTGGGCAAGCATTTGCCCTAGTTTAGAGATTAAATTATGATGGGTTTAGGTGATTGACACCCACTCTTCAGAGAAGATTTGAAATGATATGTACAATGCTTAAATGAATGCAAAAGAATGCAATATTTTGAATGATGCTTGGAATTGATTTTTTTATGGAATGGATGCCATGTGATGCATGCCATGAGATGATTGGAAAAGTTTTGTTTAATTCGTGATTTTTGATTTTACTTCTTCCCCTTCCCTTACAACCTTATAGTTGATATAAGGAAAATCAAGATTCAAGATGAGCTAGATTGACCCTGTCTTTTGACTTTTGGACCAATTTTGAATTTCCTTTCTAGGTCCTTGAGACCCAACACTGGTCAGCATTATTGCATGAGACACACTCTTCCTTTCTTGAGTGGCATCGTGATTTGCAGGAGGATGACTTTATGAGAGCAATCATACCCTGTTGCAAAGGTTGAGGAGTCATCTGACTCGTCATGACTTTTCAAAATCAATCTTTTTATCTTTTACAATTTTCACATCTCTTTTAGCATGTGTACCTTTGAGGTATGCAAAAGTATTTTTGAATGGTTTAATGGGAGAAGGTAGTATATTTGAAAGGGCGAAGAATTTTGGTTTGATTGCCTTAATGGCATTTTTTGATGGAAAATGTTAATTCAAACAAATGGCAAAATTTTGCCCCAGTTTTAGAAGGATGGAGAGGTAGATCTGATTACCCAGATGGCACCTTTGGTGAAGCATGCCAATGCCGATTTTCCTAATCTAGATTGCCAAATTAACCAAGCTTGAGAAATGGCAAAATTTTTGCCCCAGTTTTAGGAGTTATGAGGAGCAGAAGAATTTGAATTGTGCTCGGATTCATAATTGACCTTAAATTTTTCCTGGGTAGTTTTGGGGTTTTCAACCCAGCAGGCCTTCTGTTTGCCCTGATTTTGCCTAGACCGCCCTTACGGGTTTTCAACCTAGCGAGCTCTTGATTCAGTTCCCTAACTTTTTCCTAGGTCACCTTGGAGGTTTTGACCTAGCGGGATTTTGTTTGTATGCCCTAACTTTTGCCTAGGTCACCTTTGAGGTTTTGACCTAGCGGGATTCTGTTTGTGTGCCCTAACTTTTGCCTAGGTCTCCTTGGAGGTTTTGACCTAGCGGGCTTTTATTTTGATCCTAATTTTTCCTAAATTGTTTCCGTAATTCAACCCAGCAAGACCTTTTCTGGATCATGACTTTGTCAATCATTGTTTTGAAGTTTGACCTTACTTTTTCTTGGATTATTTTGATTGTAATCCAACAGGTCTTTTCCTTTCTCTTTTTATTTGAAATTTTCGACCCTGATTTTTCCTGGATCATCCTTGATTTGTAATCCAGCAGGTTCCTTTTTCTTTTTTCTTGAATTTTGGACTTGATCTTTCATTGAGCCTTGCTTGGACTGCATTGATTTTCAATTCAGCAGATCTGTTTTGTATCCCTAAATTTTTCCCTGGATTCAAACTTTACTCAGCGGGATATTCATTGCTTTTTTGTTAGACCGAAGTGTTCCTTGGGGATTACAATGCAGGGAGTTTAAGAATCCCTGATTAGATTTTGTTTATTTTGCTTCCTCATTTAGTTTTCTCTTTGAGTCTGATCAATAAGACGCTCAAAATTATTTATTACGGCAATGGCATCTTCACCAACTGGTATTTTATTTTTGGTCAAGGATAAGAAATAGGTTGAATGATAGAAAGAATGGTAAATTTTAAGGAGACAAGTCAATAAGGTAAAACACATGCTCAAGAAGTATGAAAAATGTAAATTTTGTATTTATTGAGATTTATTTACAAAAGATAGACTTTGAAATGTATGACAAATCTTGGATGATTTCCTCAATACAGGGCATCCTATTGTGCTGCTTTGATTTGTTTTAGCTAGCTGCTGGATTCCCAGAATTTGGCAATGGATTATTTTCTGTATTAGGAGCAAGCTTCCCAAAATCCAGCCATTTCGCGTCGATTAAGCTTTGCACCTTACGCTTTAGTGCTACACAATCCTCGGTAGAATGACCAATGAATCCTGCATGGTAGTCGCATCTAGCATTTGGATTATACCAATTAGGATATGGTGGCTCCTGAGGCTTCAAAGGGGAAAGAGCAATTAGCGAGTTTTGGATTAGGCGAGGTAGCAGCTCTGTATAGGAGATTGGAATAGGATCGAATTGGATAGGATTTTTCTCCTTTTTCTGGCCTTTGTTAGGATTTTGGTTTATGGCTTGTGTTTGGGCCATGTATGGTGTTGGGTAAGTCACGACGACGTAAGGATGTGATATGTAGGGTGTGTATAGTGTATATGGTACTGGTCGAAAGCCAGCTAGACCATACTGTGCCATTTGAGGAATGTATTGGCCTTGATTAGAAGCCACATTGCAGGTCTCTCCTGTCTTTTTCTTCCCAGACCCGTTGGAAGTATTGGTTGTCCATGTGGATTTGTGCTCGATCTTTCCACGGCGCATGCC
Organism: Canavalia ensiformis; assembly: GCA_026541065.1. Lineage (NCBI taxonomy): Eukaryota > Viridiplantae > Streptophyta > Magnoliopsida > Fabales > Fabaceae > Canavalia > Canavalia ensiformis. The sequence goes on from JAMKYM010001005.1 coordinate 541,212, forward strand.
ACCTTCGATCCTTTCTTCAATGATGACGACATCGGAGAAGCTAGCAGTCACACTGCTGATCATCTTGTCATAGAAAGGATCTTGGAGTGTGTCCACGAACATGCTGACCAATTCCCTTTCGGATAAGGGAGGTTGTACTTGAGCGGCCAACTCTCGCCAGCGTTGGGCATATTGCTTGAAGGACTCTTCTCCTTTCTTGGCCATATTTTGAAGCTGTGTTCGATCGGGGGCCATCTCCATGTTGTATTGGTATTGCTTCATAAAGGCATCAGCTAGGTCTCTCCATGAACATACGTGTGTTCGCTTTAGTTTAGTGTACCAGTTAGCAGCCGCCCCAGTTAAGTTGTCTTGAGAGAAATGGACAAGCAACTTATCGTCGTGCATGCAAGGGAGACATCTTCTGCAGTACATGGCAAAGTGGCTCTTTGGGCAACTAGTTCCTTGATATTTTACAAATTCAAGAACCTTGAATTTTGGAGGGATGACCACATCTAGGACCAAGCACAGGATCGGTGCGTCCCTAGATTCATAAGCGCTCCCTTCGATTGCCCTAATTCTGTCCTCTAGACCCTTCCACTTTTCTGTATCCTTAGTCAAAGCATGGGTTGGGTATTCCTTGGGCATATGGTGAGGTTTAGAAGATGGTATGTGCCCAGGGTGAGGCCTTTGGGTGAAAATAGGGTGCGTTCCCCCAACGGCGGCTTGGTAAGCTTGTGAGGTGGTGTTTGGAACGGCATAAGGGATGCGGTGGTTGTTTGAAGGTAAGTTATATGTTTGGGTTTATATTTGGGCTTGTGTTTGGTTGTATGAGGGTGCATGCCCACAAGAAAACTCATAGTGAACTCCTTCGATTTGTGGAGGTATGGTTAAGGGTGAAGGGTTTGTGGAGTGAACCCAGGAGGATATGACGGGTCAGTTGGTTCCCTCGGAAGGGATTCCCTTGCCTCCTTTTGTTTAGATTGTTGGATGGCCTCCATCAGCTTGGCCATCTGCTCCTTCAAAGTCTTGACCTCATTTCTCAACTCCTCATTTTGTCTCTCCAGCTCATCCATGACTCCTGATTGTGATCTGGTTCTATAAGGATATCGAGGAAGTTGTCTTTCTCTAATTTTTCTGTTAAAGTTGAGAATTAATTTCCTTTGAGAAACAATTTGAATGCCAAAATCATGAATGATAAAAGGTGTTGATGTAAAATGAGTGTAAGATGAACATGAAAAAGGTGTGGAATGATTCTTTGAAATCTCCTTTTTCCAATGATAAATTTATGCATGAATGAATAAATGCTTGCTATGCACAAATAATTATAGATGTTTTGGGGGTTTTGAAAATGATTAAAAGCTGTTTTTATGATTTTTATGAGTTTTTCTGTTCTTTATTTTGCTAGAAAACCTTTGGTTTTGTTTGAAAATCCTTTTCGTTTTGCTAGAATTTTCTAAAAACATTCTTTAGGTTTCCTAATTTTTGTCTATTTTTGTTTGAATCTTTTTATATTTTCAGTATTTCCAGAAATTATTTTTCTAATTTTTCCTAGGAATTTTCCTCCTTCTAACTTGATTTTCTTGATTTTTCTCTTGATTTGATTTTTGATTTTTAATTTTTGTATCTCCCCAATTTTAGCTTTCAACCCCCTTTGCTACTTCGGATGGTTTAGTTCAAATAAGCGCCTGTTAGCGGTGAACCTTGTGTCTTGAAAGGGGTATGTGTGCCCTCCTTGCTTCTTATGAGGGTTAGTTGTCCTAGGGATCTATGACCTTTTATATGAACCTCTCAAAGGTGGTTGGTAATCCTGGGGTGTAAGAGGTGACTAGAGCCAAGTTCCAGTCTGTAATGCTTACCACAACAATAGAAAAAGCTACCAGTTGTAGGGCATTACAATTAGGACGCCCTCTAGCCAGGATTTTCGTGATAGTCAAACAGGACGTAAGCCCTAAAGTGACACCACTAGATCCCTCTGTCCTAGGCTACACTCAAACCCGGGTATAGGGCCCCACTCGTGATATGAATGCATATACATGGGATGTGTGGAAAGCACACAAATTATTGGGATACCTGCAATTGGGGAAATATAGCAAGTATATATATATATATATAGCAATTTATTATTTGTTTATCCTAGGGTTATACAGAGAATAAACAAACAAACAAATAGATAACAGACAAATAGATCCTGCAAATGAATAGGGAAGGGATCAATTTGACACACTCAACTGATCGGGCTTGACTCTCTAATGGTCCCCAGTGGAGTCGTCATCTATCGCAACCATAATTCCGACGAGATGACGAACTCGATAAAACTTTAAAAAATAGATTTTATTGTTTAATGTGGAGTCGCCACCAAATTTTTATTTAAGGGAAAATACTTGGAAAAAACCCTGACTCAAGGAAGAGATTTAAGTTCGGGAGTCAGTTACGAATGGGGAAGGTGTTAGGCATCCCACTCGCCCGTTCCGAAGAACGGTACCCTTAAACTGAGTGTGTGATTTTTGAAAATTGTTTGATCCCTTAATTAATGTGAAAATAAATAGATTGATGGAGGTTAGCCTGACAGGACTAGATCCTGCTCCTACGTATTTCCCGGTGCAATGGGAAACTCAAGGCTTACATAGTTCTGGTTTTGATTTGATTACTTGACCTTCAAAGGTGTTTAAATCGAAAAGCAAATGCGTTATTTTCCTTTTTTTTTAAAATATTTTAAGGGTGCAATCCCAATCCACCTATGAACAGGGCCCAAAACAACTACGGCTACACTTGGACCCATACGATTCTCTAAACAACGAACAGCAAAAAAAGCTACCAGTTCGTTTTTAGAGCTCGTCGCGTGAGATTAAGGAAAACAAAATAAGATTTTTATTTAATTGAAGACAATGGAAAAGAGGGGTAATGCCAATCCACATGTGCACAGGGCCCAAGACAACTATGGCTACACTTGGACCCATACGGGTCTCTAAACAACGAACAATAGAAAAAGATACCAGTTCGTTTTTAGGACCCGTCACGTGAAATTAAGGAATGCAAAAACGACGTTTTTATTTAATTGTTTTCTTGATTTGTAACTATTGGAGGCACGAGGGCTTAAGCGGACTTTCGGGAAGTTTGGGGGGTCAAAACATGAATATGAAAAGTTTAGGGGTCAAAATGTAAATATGAAAAGTTGAGGGATCAAAATGCACATATGAAAAGTTGGGGGTCAAAATGTAAATATGAAAAGTTAGGGGTCAAAATATAAATATGAAAAGTTGATGGGGTCAAAATATAAATATGAAGATTTAAGGGGTTAAAACTTGTAATTTTGGGAAAATTGGGGGGCTAATTTGCAATTATGGAAAGTGTAGGGGTCAATTTATAATTAAGGAAAGTATAGGGGTCCGCTTGCAATCTTTAGGGGCTTGGTTGTAATTGCTGGAAGTCCAGGGGCCTGACTGTAATAATTGGAGAGTACAAGGGTTGACTTTGCAGTATTGAGGTTTAGGGGAGCCAAATTGAAATATTGAGGTAGTTGGAATTCTTGAGGCAACGAGCAAAATGCTGCTTGAGGGGCTCGAAGGCAGGGACAGTGGGATTGCAAACCATGTGCCTAACCACTGGAGTCATTTAACCTTATATGACTTGAGTCCCCATAATTATACATATGTGCAAGGGGGTAATAGAGCCATTTTCTATTTCAAATAAGCCATATCCTTTCGTGCATCTCCTCTGTTTTGGCACAGCGTTAACTGCTCCCTGGCTACACAATTCAGCTTTGTGTCTTCATCGAATCCTTCTATGGGCTCGTTTTGAGAGCATCCCCACATAAGCTACTAGAGTGGCACAACTAAGACAATGGTATGTGCGGACGAACAGGGACAATGACTGAACCAGGGAAGAACGTCCATAGTGAAGTCCTCGTCTAACTTTGGGTTCCCTTTTCCAACATTGACATTTTGCTCATGCTTAAGCAGTGCAATTGAATCAGAGCAAGATGAGAGGCATTCGCTAGTGTTCTGATACTGTGTCAAAGTCCTGGCAACCAAGTGACCAAGCTTCATTCTCTCATGAGTATAAGGCCTTGCTGGGAGTCCTAAGGGTACCCGACTCCATGTCCAGCCTCTTCAACACAATCAGGATCCGAATCTATCACCTAATTCTTAACAGGAACCGAAGACTCAGGGATAGCTTATCTCTTGAGCGTCGTCTGAGAGATAGATGTGCCAAGCGAGATGGCTCCATCACTGGGTCATGAAATGGTTCGACGTTGTTCATGAAAGCCACTCCATAAAACTGGTTCCCATTTAATTATGCTTGAATGCCCTCGGGCACCAGTTTGTGGCTGTGACTTTGCTGTATATCTAATCCTAAGTTCACTCATAGTAGGTCTCAATTACCTTCCAGATTTACGTTCTATTGAGACTCAGGGCGAGGGAGCCATGCTTCAAACTACGGATTCCTACCATACAACCTCATACCAACAGTGGAGCCACACACAGTTTATAGATTCAGAATGCCAGATTGTAATACCAATGCGGCATGTTCAAACCTGTCCTAATGATCGCTCTAACCAAATATGTGAATGCAGAGTGATAACAAAATCTAAATTGCATTTTGAAGCCCTCTGTTTCACGTATTTTCACTGATTTGGTTTTTTAATTATTATAATAGCAAGATCATAGCATCAATTGATGAATTTAACATGTGATGGATTCAGGAATCTAGATATTACTCCATCCCTAATCTGACCATTGAAAACTAAAGATGATATCACGCATGCAGTGTAGAGACGTCCTAAAACATCCATGTTGATCTTTCCCAAATCAGTATGCTCTTTTGGTAGTCATCCGCTTAGGATCCGATTGAGTGAGGATTTGGAAGACATGAAGCAGGATCACGCACATGACAATTAACACAACTATACCTTATGATTTTGCAAGATCCTTGCGTCAATTTTAATCGAATCTTTTGGATTCAGATCAGGACAAACTCAAAACCGCTCATGCATTCTAATTCAGTTTTATCATGCCTTATTCATGTAGGATCAAATTAAGAGGCTGAGTTTGAGCACTGACCTAAAGAGTGTTGATCTTAAGAGTTAGAGCCTCGTCTTGGTTTCCTATCAAGGCTGAACGAACTTTGATGGAAATGCTTCTCAAGATCGGTGAGGTCTCTTTCTTCTCTGATTCGTTACTGTGGCTTGAAGAACGTCCCTATAAGAGCTCCTTCACAAATGTGACTCTTGAGGATGGCCAAGAAGGAACAAAACAGAGAGCCCCTCCCGGAAAGAAGATCACCGAATAGCCCCCTCTTTCCAAATGGAAGATCCCCCCTTAATTTTGTTTCTATCCCTCTTTTATAGCCTTTTTGAATTTTTCTCTTTTCCCGCCTCACCCAATTCTTTTATGTAATTTTTTTTATTCTTTTTCTTTTTTTTATTTCCGGATTTTAGCATTTTGCTATTTTATTTTTTATTCTTTTTCAATTTTCATTATTATTTTTATTTTTCATTCTTTAGTTTATCTTTTATTCTCCATAATTTTTATAATTCAAATTATTATTTTGGTTTTCATTTTCTATTTTTTCCTTCTAATTTCTTTTAGTTTATTTTATTTTTATGCTTTTTTTCTAATTTTCTGTTTTATATATATATATATATTTATTTTATTTTTCCTTAAACTTTGTTATTTTTCATTCTTTTTCTTTTATGTTTTATTCTTTTTTTTTTTGTTTCCCTTTTTGCTCCTTTTCATCATTTAATTTAGTATTAATTTTAACAATTGGGTATCTCAAACATAATTGAGTGTTTACATAATTTAGTTACAAAAATTTTCAAACTATATTAAAATAAATATATTTTGAATTTTAGATATCATGCAACAAATCTTGGAGTATGAATATTTAGTCCTCTCTAACATTTATATTTTTTTTGAAATCATAAAGTGTATTGTGTATTAATATGTTTCTCTTAAACTCTGTCCATCTATGGATATGAGATATTTTCTTAACATAGAAATTATAAATATTTTTTAATTATTATCAAAATAATTTTTAAATTTAGATCTCATACTACAAGCTTTAAAATATGAATATATGATCCTTTCTATCGTTCATTTTTTTGAATCGTAACGATTTATAGTACATCAAAATGTTTATCTTTAATCTTATGCATATATAAATTTAAAATATTAAAAATATATATATAAAATATAAATCTCAAAAAATCAAAAAAATATTTTCTGACTAAAACTATTCTTTTATAAAATTCATTCTTATTTAATTTCTTACAAGTTTTTTTAAATTATCAAAAATCAAATTTACTCTAAAAAGCCACTCTTTAGAAAAAAAGAATTTAAAATTCAACTTCAAACAAATTTTTTTCATTATTAAATTCTTACAAAAATTCTTTCTCAAATAATAAAAATCACAATTATTTTTAAACAAATAATTTTTACATAATTTTAATTTTAAAAAATCAAATCGATAAAACTATGTTACCTTAAATTTTTTATTGAACCAAAAAATATATAGAAGCAAATAAAAAATTTTATCTTTCTATTTTTTTGTATATTTTATTTTATTTTATTCTTTATATATATATACATAATTTAAATATTTAATTTAAAAATTAAATAATTTTTTATTTAAAATTATTTTAAAATTACATATTTAACTTTGAATATAATCCTTAAAAGGATGAACAAGGTGCTTGTATGTTTTTTTTTAATTTAAAGATCTAAATTTTTTTAAATTTTTTTAAATATTTGTTAAAAAAAATAAGAGTTTACGATGACTTTACTTTCTTAATATTTAATTTAATTAATTTTATTAATTTATCATCCGATCATGATTTTAGTTTCAACAATAATTTTTTTATGTATTTGATTTTTATGATGTGCCTTTATTGGATATTATTGTTCTATGTTGAGATTTGGAGGCTAATTAGTGTATGGTATAGGTTTTCTCAAAATTATCATTTCATTCAAATGGAAAATGATTGCGGATATTTTATCTTGTATCTTCTTTTGTGATATTTAATCTTATATTTTATTTTGACCTGTTATTTTTGTAGTGCATGATAAAATATAGTTTCTAAATTTTTTTTTATAATTTTGTTAATATTTTAGCATGTTCTCGATTTTTGTTTCTTCACATTTCTTATATTAGAATTCAGCATCAAAGAAAGTGGTCTGTATAACTATACCATAGATTTATCGAAATTGATATTTAGTTATCTTATTTTTATGTTGTAATTTTTTATATTAATTGTTTTGAAAATATTTGACCAGTGTTAATTTATACCAGTGTTTATTAGTCTTTTATATATATCATTACATATGACATATAGTTTATTTAGTTTATATTTATAATATAAATTAATAATATAGTATCATTTGATTTATTAGGCATTTTGTAATTTGGAAAATCTATCAAACCGAAAAAGCAATGCTAAAATTTTAAAAAAGATTATATACAATTTCAATTAATTTTTAATTTTTTTAAAAAAATTGCATTTAAAAAATGGTTAATGAATCACTGTGCAAGTATAACTTGAAAAAAAAAATTAGACTTGGAAAGATTGTTGAACAGCTTTTAAAGTACCATTTGAAGAGAAATTACTAAACTGGTTTTAGAGTAACACTGCTACTACTTGGCACAAAATTTACATGTCATCATGAGAAATCACTCTTCAAATGTGAAGAGCAATTTAATAATTGTTGTCTATGTAAACCATCACTTATAGCACAAAGGATTCAAAAGAGCAATTAAACTGCTTTCAAAACAAACTATTTTTTATTGTAGTAATTCTTAAAAATACTTGATATAATACAAATCAATAAATTTTATTTTATTTTTTAAACTTTTGGATGTACAAAGTTATTTGCCTTCAATTTTTTATTAATAAAAATAAATTAAAACATAAAAAATATTCAAACCTAAATAAATAGTTTCAATAGAAATTACAAAGCTTTTATACATGAAGGAGGCTCCTTCTCCAATTAAAAAAGAGAAATAAAAACCTTCCACTCTAATTCTAAGATGTAAAAATCAATTTTGTCATTTTCATGAACTTTATAATCAAATAATTCTTATAATAATATATAACTAACATCTTCAAGTTATTTTGCAACATAATTCACTTCATATTGAAATTTGTAAAAATTAATCATGAATTTAATAATTTAGAAAAAAATAATATTAATTTAGGTACAAAATTCAAAATTGATAGTAATTATCTTGGTAATAAATTTATTATAAGGGAACAAAAAAGTATATAAAATTTCAATAAATTAAATTTATCACTTAATAAGTTAAATTAATAATAAATAAAAAATTTTAACATATAAAATATTTTTTTGAGATTGTAATAATGGAAAATTTTTAAATAATCGTTCATTAGCGGATGAGAAGCCGCAGCCCTGGGTAGAAGTGAAGTACAGGTGTTTAAAATGAATTCACAGCTAAGTAATTTGATGTTGATATTACCTCTCAAAAGGAAAAAGTTGATGTTAATTTATGAAATCAATCAAATTAATTATTGTGATGTAATCTAAGTACACATAAGCTTCCACTGTTTATGTAGACTGTTTGTTTGTGTAGTTTGAATTTTAACTGATTTTTGCATAAATCACTTATTGCAATAAAACATTAAAAATGTGCGAATTAAATTTATATTTATTTTTATGGATAAATTTATTTAAAGTTATATATATAATTGATAGAGGATTAATTTTAAAAATTATACTTATGTGTTATCTTTTATTTACTTATTATAATTTCAATTTATTAATAATATAGTTTAAAATACAATCATCAACCACGTATTTGATAAGTTATCATTGAAATTATAATTATAATATAAATAAATTATTATTCTATATAATTTAAAGTATGTTTGATAAGATATTTTATCTAAATAAAATAGTTAATTAATTTTTTAAAGATTTAAATTATGTTTAACATAAGAATTATTTTGATAATTAAATAAAATAAATAATGTTTTTTAATGTTATTTTTAGTAATTTTTAATATTTTAGATATTAACTAAAAGTAATTATTTTATTTTTATCATTTATAAATTTGATAATTTTTTATTTATTATAAGATATTATTTTTTATTATTAATTAATATAATATTTAATTTATTTATTAAATATTTTATTTCAATTATTTATAATAAAATATTTAATTTTTTTCTAAAAATTGTAAACATAAATAAATATTATTTAAAATATATTTATAAAATTTAGAATAAATATTTTTAATTTCAAATAAAATATATTTTTATTTAAAAATATATTATAAATGATAAAATAAATAGATAAAATCATCAAACTTATTTTTATAATATATAATTATCAAAATAATTTTAAATTTATTATATAATATTTTTAACTGAATATATATAAACAAAAATTGATTAAAAATATTATTTATTTTATTATAATAATTTTAATTCAAATAATATAAATATTAAAAATAATAATTAATAAAAATTATAATACTTAAATTCAAGTCGAATCATTATATCCTTATTTATCATTTTATCTTTATCTATTAATTTAATAATTACTTTTACTCAAAACTTTTACTTTAATTACCATGCTTTGACCTTTCAATCTCTACTTATTTTTTCAACTTTCATACTTTTAATTAGATTTTCAGTTTTAAGCTAATTAGTTTTACCAAATATAAGTATTAAAAGATGATTTCAGTTGTTACTCTGAAGGTGAAATGAAAGAGAGTTTAATTTTTTTGGTAAAAATAATTTTTTTAAAAAATAAAGTTTACTTTTGAAAAAAATAAATATTTTTAAAAATTATTTTAACTCAATGTAATTAGTTTCTACTCTTACATTAATGTCCCATAATTCTTAAAAACTTAAAAAGACAAATTTGTAAATATTTGTTAGAAGAAAACAACTTTAACTTTATCTTTGGATAAAATATTTTAAAGAAGAAAAGTAATTTTAAGAAAATTTTAAATTTTAAGAATTGAAATATCTTGTCTAGATATTTTTGGTAAAAAAATTTAAATTTTATGAAATTTTAAAATAGCATTTTACCAAATTAAAATGATAAAATTTAAGATTTCTCTAAAATAGATGAAATTTAAAATTTTTTGAGCTCTTTTAATTCATCCTCACAAAAAATAGTTCTCTTTGTATTACTTTCTCTCTCATTATTATTTTTTGTTGCTCTCTTACGTTTTTCTCTTTTATCACTCTCATATTTGGTATAATCATGTTTTGCGATCCTTTTAATTATGTACATTTACTGAATTATTATTCTTATTAAATAAATTGCACAATAAAAATATTTATATATCTAAATTCGTGAACTATAAAGATAGAGGAAAAATTAAGAAGAATTTATAAATATTTAAATGCATAATTTTGTATACATTAAAAATTAAATTATTTAATCTAAATAAAAAATTTAAAATTTAATAAATTGAAAATTTATCATCCAAGTAAAAAATTTTAAATATAAAAATTTAAATTTTTTTATATAAATTAAATATTTTTAAAATAAAAATATTTAAATTTTTAAGTATTTCAAATTTATTAAAATATTAAAATGTCTCATCCAAACAAAAATATAAGACATTGAAAATAGTTTCAAGAAAAATTGAAAATAATTTAATTTGTTTGATAAAATATATCTTTAAAAAAAATGAAAAAGATATTTTTTTTATTTCTTAAGTATATTAAAATTTTTTATGATGAAATATTTTTATTTTTTGAATGGTCCATTTTTAAAATTTAAAAGAAAATGTTTTGATTTTTTAAAAGGTTAATTCTAAAAAAATAAATTCACTGCATAAAATTAAGATTAATAAACATAGTTACTAAATAAACCTTTAAGATCCAAATAATATCAACATAGATCATTATTCAATTGACATTAATGTCATAACATAGGTTTTAAAATAAAAATAATAATATTGTTTAATTTTAAAAAATAGAAAAGAAATTATTTTATTATTTAAAGAGATTTAAATATAAATAAAAGAAGTAAACTTATTCATAAAATTTTAATTACTTAATAAATCCTTATGATCTAATTAAATATGAAAAGTTATACTAAATTTTAATGTAATTATGCATGATATTTATATTTTTTGAAATTCACGCAAAATCTTCAAATTATTTAAAATTTGTTACACAAATATAAAACCTATTAATTATTTAAGGTTTCTTACACTTGTGTATTCATGTGTGAGTTTGATGATGTAAAAAAAAAAAAAGAAACTAGTAAATGGTTACGGGTAGAACATATGCCTCTTAATATAAAATGTAGTTCCAAACATATTTCTATATTTAACCTTTCATTGCTCTTCTCCTCAAATTCTCCTTCCACTGTTGTCATCTACTTTTACCGTGAAAAGAAAAATAAAAAACAAGTAAAATTATTTAACTATTCACAATAATCATAACTGAGATGTGTTGCTCCACTTTTCAAGAATTATTATGCCCCATTTAAGGAAACTTTCTCCACCATCACAGCTACAAGTAATTATTATATTCTACAACAACTTAGCCCAAAACAAATGCCACAGTTGAGCTTTTTTGGCACTTTTTCAACAACTTAGCCCAAAACAAATGCTACAATTGAGCTCTTTTGGCACTTCTTTCAACGGTGCACTCATAAATAATACAGAAGGCAATACCTTACCTACCTTACTTAAGGACTATTCAAATCATCTTTTAAATTCTTAAAAACTATTAGCTCTAATTTCTCCACTAGACCCAAAAATACATAAGAGTGAGAGTCGAATCCATTTTGAAAGTTGTTTTTTCATTTAAAAAATAAAAATAAAAGAATTATTTTTTAAATAAATTCTCTTTTGTCAAAAATTGAAAATACAAAAAAGTTTTTCTTATAGATAATTTGTTTCTTTAAAATTAAATTCAAAAAATTAAAATACGAAAAAAAATTCTTTTAAAGTGAAATTAATATTCTTAAAATTAATTAAATATTGCACAATGACTTAGAAGGCAAACATTCTTAAACAAACATCATTTGATGTTAACACATTTTCTACATGTAAATGACTCTAAAATTTAAATTAATTTTAAAAATTATATTTTTTAAATTTTTTAAAATTTTCTTTAAATAAAATTTGATGATGATTCATTTGTTTTTATTTTTTTTGTCATTTCATTTTAATTTTTGTTAAAATAAATTTATTTTATATTATTTGATATAATATGAATAATGAAGATTCACACACCAGATTCAAATTTTTAAATAACAATGAAAACATTATTATTTGGTTAAAAAACTCAAACAATATAGGTAAATATTTAAAAAATACAATAACACTCATGTATGTTTCTATTTTAAAAAATAATAATAATTGAAATTGTGTATATCTTTGTGATGAATTATACTTTTCATTTTTACATAGAGGTGTAGTGGGGATGAATTATCCTAAATGAGAGGATGGTTTACTATTTTTAGTGGAAGGTTTTCAACTATTTATAATCAACAATAGTTCTAAAACAACTTGAACTTACAAGGATGATTCATACAAATCTTTCCTCTATTGTGAGGGTACAATTTTGTTATCAGACCAAGTGTATTGGGTTCCGACTGATCAAGCTCATGTAACTGTAACCGTTTCACCAGAAAATGATAAAAGGATAAGCCTAGTCCACATAATTTTAGACCCTGAACATTATCAATCTAATATTTACAAAAAAAAAAAAATTAAACTCATGTTGGTTGCATAGTTTTTCTTCAGTTGGAGTTCAGTGTTTGAAAACCTTGAACAGGAATTTGTAAAATTGTGATAGTAGACCAATGCACCACGTAATAATAAAAATAAATATTGATCTACCAGAGTCAGCGTGTTTCGTTTCAAAAGCCTTGGAATACTTTATTTTCTTTTTCTTTTTTTAAATTTTTGTTAACTAATATTCTAAAACTCTCTATTACAAAATATAAATAAAAAATCATTATAATTATTTTCAAAATATTTTTAAAATCATAAAATACTCCATTCAATTCAAAATATTAGTTATTTAAGGTTATGACACAAACTAAAAGCATAAAATTTACTCCGTAATTTCCTGTTCTATGCCTTATTTATAATAAAATTTTGTTTTGTTTTAATTTTTTACATTAACATTTTTTCTTCTCAAAAATTACTTAATGATAAAATTAAAAAATCATTAAATTCTAAAATGATAAACAAATTTAAAAACTAAATTTTATTAAAATAACTAATATTTTGATTCCGAAAAGTAGTAACAATTAAATAAAAAATCCCAAAACTTGTACATTAATCAGGTAATAGTATGCATAATTATTAATGCTTAAAGACTAGAACAGATTCCCTTTCGCTTTCGGGAAAATATAAAGGACACAAGCCCATGTGCCGGTCTTCAATAGAAAAGAAATTCTATATTCTGTTAAATATAAAAAAAAATTATACTGTTTAAGTTATATTGTTATAGTTATATTATTTATATTATTTAATTATTTAACCTTTAAAAAAATTACCATTATTTATTACTATAATTGTTTATATCAAATTTCATAAATATTAGATAACAATAGGTTTATATAATTAATATTTTCTATATTTTTAACATATATTATATAATATTTTGATATAAATTAATGATGCATCAAAATAATTTTACATTAATATAAAATTTTATAAATATAATTTATTTGATAATTTCTTTCAATTTAATGATAAATTTTAATTTAAAATATAATTATTAAAATAAACAAAAATAAAATTATAAAATAAAATTATTTTCCTTATAACTCTTTTAAATAATTGAATTTATTTTAAATAGATTTTATAAAATTTAAAGACACAATATACTTTTCTTAATATCTATTACACAACTTTATTTTTAATAGATAATATGTTTTTTTTTAATATCTGTTAAAGTAAAATTATATAATAAATAATTAATTTTTAAAAAAATTTTATAAAATTTTGTAAATATAATTTATACAATAAAATTTATTAATTTAATAATTATATTAATAAAATTCAACCATTTATAAAAATTATAAATAAAGTAATTTTATGCTAAAATTATTTAATCCTTATATATATATATATATATATATATATATATATATATATATATAATACATTAAAATTAATGCGTTCATAGGTTTTACGGTCAATAAAGTCTTTACATTATATTTTTAAAAAAATAATTCTATTTATTAATAACAATTTTTAAATAATAAAAATTAATTATTTAATAAATAATATTTTTTTCTATTTTTTATAAAGTATTTTTAGAAAATTTTAATGATTCCTTTATAAAATATTTATAATTTTATGAAATATTTTTATTACCTTTTATTTTTTCTTAATAAATGAAATTAGTGGAAATAAATGTTGATAATAAAATTAAAATCAATGATATTAAGTAAGGATAAAATTTATAAATTATAATAATTTTTGAATAGTAATAACTAACTTACATAAAAAATTATTTATATTTTAAATTTAAAATCTGATAATTTTTCTATTTTTTTTAAAAAAATATAAAATTGATCATAACAATAGATAAGATGGAAATGAATGTAATATATATATTTTATATACATGATAATCATTTTTTTAAACAAATCAAGAAATTTAATTATTATAAATTAATTTTATTTATGTAATTTATTTAAAAATATCTTATAAAAAGGATAAAAAATATACTAGTCTTGAAATAATTAAATACTTTTATTTTATTAAAATAAAATATCTCATTTTATGGTTTAACTCTTTAAATTAAAAAGTTATAGTCATTAGTTAAAAATTATTGGTTAAAATTATAATTAAATATATACACATGTTTATACAGTTATATAAATATCAATTGCCAAGTTGTCAATGAATGATCATATAAATTAACTTCTTATCTTATTTTCCTAAAATGAATTTCTTATTTTAGAAAGGCAAATTTTTTAGGACCTTTAAAATAGGATGGATATAGATACCCATTTTAGATAATAAAATAATAAAATAGTTTTTTTTTCCATGTAATTTTTTGTCTCCTATTTTCAGTTTATTAAAAATTTGGAATTCATATGTACACAAAAGTCCCTGAAAGACTAATAATTAAATGAAAGCTTTTAAAGTCGGTTTCGTGTTGATTGAAAAACATCCATCTCACGGATCACGAGCTATCCAACAAAGTTTTATCCTATTGTGAAAATGAGGCCGGTGCCACTAGTTTGTCAATATATTTAACCCATTTTAATAAAGTGGATTAACAATAAAACCTCATGAGTCATAAGATAATCATATATTTTTTTTATAAACAAAATAGTGTATCATTAGAATAAGTATTAGGGTATTCAAATCTCTTAGGGAGGGATAGAATAGTACTGCTAATAAAGGGATTGGATTGTTATGCCAATACATAAATGAATACCGAATTGGATGTTTATCTCTAAATTTAAACTATAGACTTATGTTTAAATTTTATCAAGCTTTCTTAAATTATCAATCTCCACCATTGAATACAATTTGATTCCTAGCAATCCATATTTCTCAAATTATTACAAACCATAATCCCACCTCTACTTGTTTTCTCTTCTTACCCTTAAACAAATTCTCTAGCGAATAACCGAAGATATCACAGTGTATTCGGCAAAATTACATCAAACCCTAGCGATACATGTACTTGCCTTCACAACAAATTTACACAATTACATTGCATGAACAAATGTGATAATCTTCCTGGTACCTTGGACATAGGATCCACTCCATGGAAAGTTCAAGCACCGACACTTCAAGTTAAGGTTCATGGGTACTCTGTCAAGGAGGAGTTTCCATGCAAACCTGCACTATTTTTTGTATGATAGAATACCAAACATGTCTAAATATTGACCAGATTAACGAGCAATTCATCCTCGCATTCGAAGAGCTAACGACGCATACTAAGTGTCCATCTCTACTCCCCATTTTCTTATAAATACAATGATGGTATCATTTACTAGTGCAAAAATACGATATTATAACAGAATTTTACGTCGGTTCTTCAAAAATCGATATAAATAAAAATACGGTGGAATTTTTGTAAATAAATGTAAACTTTCGACATCGGTTGGGAAAAGAACCGATGTAGAAATCCCAACCGATGTAGAAAGTGAGTATTTTTTCAAACTTTCTACATCGGTTACGAAACAAGCGATGTAGAAAGTACTTTCTACATCGGTTGATCTGTAACCGATGTAGAAAGTGAATTTTTTTAAAACTTTCTACATCGGTTTAGAAAATAGCCGATGTAGAAAGTACTTTCTACATCGGTTCTGAGAAACAACCGATGTAGAATGTCTTCCCCCGTCACTTATTTTTCGATGTTGTTCGTGTTTAACCTCATTTTCCAAAACCCCAATTTCTCGTTTTGGCTTGTTCTCTCTATTTTCGTTTAAGTCTTAGCCATTGTCGACATCCTTGTTGTTCGTCGTTTCACTCCGTGCTTACGTTCGTGGTCGTCGTCGCCGTTGGAACGATTTCGTTCGTTCAAAGTCGTCGTCGCGCACCGTAAGGTTCGAAGTCATCTTTGTTGTTATTTATGCATCTCATTCTATTATTATGGTTGAAATATACATTTATTTTGGTTGTATTCTGTAATTTTTAAGCTTCTTATTTGGCTACTGTGTTGTGTCGTCGTTCAACTACCGTTGTGCCTCCGTTTGGACACCGCTTGGCCGCTCAACCATTTTGTGTTGACTGTGAGGTATGTTCTATGCACCTCTACTTTGTGATTGCATATGTGAAAGTTTGCTTAGGGTTTATGCATGTTATAGTATTGATTTTGAGTTTAAATATGTTGGTTTGTTTTCTTGAGTTCAAATATGAGCATACCCTTAGTTTCCCGTTCAAGGTTGAATATAATGAGTATATTACTAAATAAGTAAATCATTCATTATATTAAATCTTGAATTGTCCAAGTTTGACAGTTTGGGACTAAAGTTTTTTATTCAGTGGTTAACAATTTCTTCATAAATCTTGTAAATTGTACTTGATGAAATTTTGGTTTAGTTCATTTTGCATTGTCTCTGGGTACATGCTTCATTATGGTAAATGAAACCATAATCAAGTTATGTACTTGGAGACTAATGCGAAATGCTGCCGAAATTTCACCAAGTATGATATTCAAGATTTTAGAAGTATGTTAATCGATGAATAAAAAAACTTTTTTCTCAAATGGGATAGGGTCTTACCAATAGTGAGGATAATAAATTAACAACAATGAGTGACAAGGTTAATCCTAAATCATGTGTTGATGATTCTTGTATACTATGGATCGTAGTTGGATAAATGCTAAACGAACGAGTGATGAGTACGAGAATGGGATCGAAGAGTTTTTGAATTTTGCGCAGACAAATCTACCTCAGAGTCATGGACAATTTTACTGTCCGTGTGTTAATTGTCTAAATGAGAGACGTTTGAGTGTTGGTCAACTTAGAGAGCATATTCTTTGTGATGGATTTTGCAAAAGTTATACAAAATGGACATGGCATGGTGAGTTATTAGGCATGCCAAGTGTGTCATAGACGGTGGAGGTTGATATAAATATGGAAGATTGGGTAGAGGATATGATTTGTGATGTAGGGCATGCGTCATTTGAGCGGGCAAATATGTATGGTAACTTGTCTACTGATTTAGAGAAACCTTTGTATCCGGGATGTACTACCTTTACACGATTGTCAGCAGTGTTAAGATTATTCACTCTGAAGGAAAGGAATGGGTGGAGTGATAAAAGTTTCACTGAATTACTTGAACTATTAGTGGAGATACTTCCGGAAGGTAACACATTACCAAAGCGTAATTATGAGGCGAAGAAGGTGTTATGTCCGATGGGTATGCAGTATAAGAAAATACATGTCTGCCCCAATGATTGCATACTATACAGAAATGAGTTTGAAGGATTAGATGAATGTCCTGTGTGTCAAGTTTCACGTTATAAACTGAAGGATGGTGATTCTATTTGCAATTATAGCACAAAGCGGCCTCCAGCCAAAGTGTTGTGGTATCTTCCAATAATTCCAAGGTTCAAACGATTGTTTTGTAATAAAGATGAAGCAAAGAACCTTAGATGGCATGTAGATGAAAGACTGATTGATGGAAAACTTCGTCATCCAACTGATGGTTTGCAATGGAAGATGGTTGATCAACTATATCCCGATTTTGGGAATGAGCCAAGAAACTCAAGGCTTGGACTTGCAACAGATGGAATGAATCCGTACGGTAATTTAAGTAGTAAACATAATTCATGGCCTGTACTTTTGACAATTTACAACCTTTCTCCGGAGTTGTGCATGAAACATAAATACATCATGTTGTTCATGATGATTTCAGGTCCACAACAACCTGGAAATGACATAGACGTTTATCTTGCTCCTTTAATTGAAGACTTGCAAAATCTATGAGAAGAAGGTGTGGAGGTATTTGATGCGTATGGTAATGAAAATTTCGATATGCGGACAATGCTTTTTTGCACTATTAATGACTTTCCAGCATATGGAAATTTATGTGGATACAGCGTTAAGGGGCACAAAGTATGTCCCATATGTGAAGAAGGCACAAGTTACCATCAACTGCATCATGGAAGGAAGACAGTGTATCTTGGTCATCGGAAATTTCTCAGGACTAATCACCCTTATCGTAGATTAAGGAAAGCTTTTAATGGGTTGTCAGAAAATGATGTTGCTCCAAAAGCCTTAACTGGACAACAAGTCTACGATCAGGTTAAAAACATCAAAACTGTTTTTGGAAAGACTCAAAAAAAGGTCACTGAGACAAGGATATGGAAGAAAAGATCAATATTTTTTTATCTTCCATATTGGTGCAAACTTGATGTTAGACATTGTATTGATGTGGTGCATGTGGAAAAAAATGTGTGTGATAGCATCATTGGAACACTTCTCAATATACAGGGCAAGACTAAAGATGGAGTCAATTCTCGACTGGATTTGGTTCACATGGGTATACGACATCAGTTAGCTTCACAGTTTGTAGGAAAGCGAACATATTTGCCCCCGGCATGTCATACATTGTAAAAAAAAAAGAAAATTTCTTTTTGTGAGTGCTTACATGGGGTTAAAGTGCCACAAGGGTATTCTTCAAATTTTAAAAGACTTGTCTCGATGAAATATTTAAAGTTAGTTGGGTTAAAGTCTCATGATTGTCATGTGTTGATGCAACAACTACTTCCAGTGGTTATTCGTGATATTTTACCTAAAAAAGTTAGACATATAATAAGTAGGTTATGCTTATTTTTCAATAAAATATGTAGCAAAGTCATTGACCCTCTAACATTGGATGAGTTGGAAAATGAAGCTTTTACTATCTTATGCCAATTGGAGATGTATTTTCCTCCATCATTTTTTGACATTATGGTTCACTTGGTTGTTCATATAGTGAGGGAGATCAGATTATGTGGTCCAGTTTATCTGAGATGGATGTATCCAATAGAACGATACATGAAAATATTAAAAGGGTATGTGAAGAATCCACACCGTCCCGAGGCATCTATGATTGAAAGATACATTGCGAAGAGGCCATTGAGTTTTGTACAGTGAGTATTTGTCGAGGAGGTGGAACCCATAGGAGTTCCTAAGTCTCGTCATGAGGGAAGACACGGAGGTAAAGGTACACGAGGCATAACTGTGAAAAGCATGGGTCGTGCAGAAGTTCTTCAAGCACATTTGTATATTTTGAATAATACCGATGAGGTTCAACCTTACTTATCTACTCACAAAACTATGATAAGAGAGGAGAATGTTTGAATGAACGAGAAATGGTTGTTGAATGAGCATAACAAAACATTCTTAAACTGGTTTGATGAAACAATTAAGAAGGATGATGGTGCCTCTGATACATTGAAGTGGTTAGCAAATGGCCCAAACTTTGATGTCATATGTTGGACTGGATACGATATTAATCATTTTTCATTTTACACAAAGTCTCAGGATGATAAAAGTACCATGCAAAATAGTGGGGTTATGGTGGTGGCAGAGTCGATGCATTTTGCAAGTTCTAAAGATAAAAATCCTGTAAAGGCTTCCATATCCTACTTTGGAGTGATTGAAGAGATTTGGGAGATTGATTACACCAAATTTAGAGTGCCTGTTTTCAAATGTAGATGGGTTGATAGTAACAGTTGTGTGCAAGTCGATGAATTAGGATTTACATTGGTTGACCTTCAAAAAGTAGCTTACAAGGATGACCCTTTTATCATGGCCCACCAAGCAAAACAAGTGTTTTATGTTCAAGATCCTTGCTCCAAAAGGTGGTCAGTTGTTCTTCAAGGAAAGACAACAATCGCTAGTGATGACACCAATGATCTTTCAAATATTGATATTTCTCAAACCCCCTTATCATCAAGGATATCTAGTATCAATGAAGAAAATGAAATAGATGATGTACATGCTATTCGAGATGATCATCATGAAGGAATATGGGAAAATGTTACTACATGATACAAGTTAGTTATTTATTTAATTATTTCATCATTGTATGTTTATTTTTAACTTATTTTAAAATATTTATTACTTTTTTTATGTTTAGTAGAGTTTTTAACATCTTTTGTCTTTGCTTTCAACAGGTACATGGCTGATTACTACATTTCTTTTCAACTTTCAATACTTGTTTGATGTAATTTTAAGTTATTTCATTTGTAAATTAAAGTTTGATAATAAATAATGATGTATTTAGTTTAAATATATAGATTATGTGAATTCTGTATGGTCTGTCTGGTGATTCTCTATTGTCTGCCTGGATTCTGTGTCTATATGCAGGTGTGTGAATAAATAATACGGTTGTATGCCTAAACAAAATGAACATTAAAAAAAAAAGGACTTTCTACATCGGTTACAACCATAACCGATGTAGAAAGTACACTTTTTGCACTTTTTATATCGGTTGTGGGCAGAACCGATGTAAAAAGTATGACTTTTTACATCGGTTAAACCTATAACCGATGTACAAAGTATGACTTTTTACATCGGTTAAAGCTATAACCGATGTACAAAGTATACTTTTTTACATCGGTTCTGCCCACAACCGATGTAAAAAGTGTACTTTCTACATCGGTTCTTTTCCCAACCGATGTAGAAAGTATACTTTTTACATCGGTTCCAGAACCGATGTAAAAAGTCTTATTTTCTATATCGCCCGCTTCAACACCGTCTGAATAACCGATGTTAAAAGTGTTTCACAACTGATGTAAAAAGCTCATTTTTCATTAGTGACTTTGTCTTTATCTTGAGAAATTTGATATAACCTTGGGAAGGACTTATGGTACCTTAGAGCATAACATCAAGTGTTTTTCTCATTGTAAACACCTAATTATGTCCGAGGCCCATTTTAAGACAAATTGAACTATAATTAAATATAATAAATAATAATAAATAGAAAAGTAAAAAATAAAAGAAAACAAAATTCAAAGATAAAACCAGAAAATCAGAAAAATGATGGTAAAGAAAATAGTTGGAATCTGAAAATAATAGAAATTTGAAAGTAAAAAGAAAAAATAAAAATGAAAAATAATAAAACAATAATAAAAATTATAAAAAAAAGAAGAAAAAAATTAAAACCTAAAAATGATAAAATTAAGGAAAAGTAGAAAATTTGAACAAAATAAAAAATCTGGAAGAGGGATGCAAAACAAAAAGTAAAACAAAATATAGAAAAAATAAAAATAAAAGATTTTAAAACTGAAAGTTGGAAAATTGGTGAGGAAATTCTGGAAAAGTTAAATCAATAAAGAAGATAAAAAATTCTTTTTTTTTTTAAAAAAAGAAAAGGGTAATTAAATTATTATTAATCGAAATAAAGTTGAAATCTGAGGATAATTAACGTATTAGAATCATTAAATCAAAAATTGATAAAAACAATATTTTATGTGAAATTAAAATAACGAAATAAATAAGTAAATAATACTAATAAAACAAAGCAGAAAATTAAACAAAAAAAACTAGATAATTAACAAAAATAAACAATCTGAAAGAAGGAAATTATAAAATTTCAAAGTTAATAAAATCTGGTTTTAGAAAATCTGAAGATTTTGAAAACAATTAAAAGAGAAATTAATAAACTGAAAAGAAAAAAAGAAAAATTAGAAAAATGGAAAAGGGGAAATGGGTTCTGAAGGATATAAAAAGAGAAGAGGGAGGTTTTAGGGGGGTTGGCTTTTTCTGTAGTCTATGCTCACGTTTGATAGAGAAAGAACGAGAAAGACGAGACGAAAGAAAGAGTGAGAGTATCAAGATTTGAAATAGAAGGTATTCAAGATTTTCGGCCCTAAGATAGGTCAAGAGGAAAGATCGGGAGGAAAGCAAGAACCTCTTGAGGCGATGATTTCTGCAGCAAGCTACCAGGTAGGCCTTCGAACGCCCAATCATGCGTAGAATTTCATTGATATTTTAGAAATCTTGAGCTAGTTCCGGTTACGATTGTTCGTATCAATCTGTAGTATTTAATTTCGAACATGATTGAGCCGTATAGAATGACTTTGACGAACCAAGAACACAGAAATTGTTAAACAAGCGGGGTTCACATGGTAGTTAACGATTCAACCTTCCCAGTTCGAGTCCATGACCGATGATGGAGGGAGATTATAGGGACCCTGTGTGTCGTCTTGTTTTAATCGAAGCTAGGATGTTATAAACCGCTCTCATTCCAAGCTTCCACCACCGAGGGTATACTCTGTGTAAGGCTATGATCAAGAACCTTGGGGAGGATCCTGTCTTAGTCTAGAAAAGTATGTCGACTTAACATGGTGATCAGAGAACAGAGGAACTCGTGCTAGGTCTCTCTCATTCGTTTTCGCACTCATCTTCTTCCCTTACGACACCAATCTAACAACCTCTCTGGGACTACCGAAAGGTCGTCTAATAACCCTTAAGTTCTCGTAATCCTTGTCCGCGCACACCTATAGGCTCTACCCCAAGAGGGTCCATTCCTGAGTTTCTGCCATGCGGTATAGCTACTTCCTTCAGGGGGAATCAAAATGGCCTCACTAAAAGTCGACAAAAAGTTTGTACCTAGTTCCAATGCTTTGCTAGATTATCCTATATTACTCTGCGCCCCTGTATACAAGTCCATGAATATAGTCATGAGCATAACCTTAAGAGATGAATCAAAGTAAGGCATGGAAAGCATAGGTTATGAATGCGAGCCAATAAAAGACTTTGTGAGGGGAGGGTAGTCCTAGAGGAAGCCATCTCGGATATTTCGAGCCTCACCCAAACAAGGCGAGGATCACCCAATATGAAGTGAGTGACCATATTCCTCTAATACCCTCGTTGGCCCGAATATCCAAAAGAGTAAAACGAGAGTGTGACCATTGTTACCTATTATGAACGTTGTAGTCTTGGTGCCCTGTAACACACTCATAATGTAATGAATCCTTCATGGACCTCTCCCTAACATGCTAGGTCGTGGGGTAACCGGGGGTAAGCCTACATTTTGGAGAATGAAATATCACACATTACTACATGAATGGGATCTTTTTTAAACGGCTGATTTATTGAAGTGCCAAACCTCTAACCCGTTTCCACTGGATTAATATATCGTCATCTTTAGAAGTTGGATCAAGATTGAGTAGGAAGCCTGGTTAACTCAGACCCACCCAACTTAGTATTACAATCCCATGGTATAGTCAATCATGAAGAGGTACCCACTATAGTTGTGGGTCTCACCTTATGCTCATGCTAGCAAGCTTGAAAGAGTTCTTACTTACCACATTCCAGGCATGACTAGCTTAGCCCCTGCAAAATCATAGCCTATTATGCAAGCCTAGGTGGCCGGAAGGCAGTCCTCGGTCGTTGACCTCGGAGCTCCTTTTGCTCATGTCAGAGGACAATATCGATTCAAAAGGGGAGGCACCACACGAGGCAGTGTACCCCAACGTTTAGGCAAAGAAGTGTTGTGAGGTCTTTCCCCAAGAGTCGGGCTAGGACAATAACGTGTAAATATCACATGCATAAACGACAAAAATAAAGGAGGGGGCGGGGCCCGCCAGCGTGCCATGCAAAAACAGAGAAAGCGATTCGATTATATGTATACAATTCACCCAAATACAAGTCATGGAGTGGGGATGCAGTGTAGTGGTGGAAGCGCTGGCCTTCAAATACAGTGGCCCGTGTTCGAACCTTGCATGAGGTTTTTTCTCCCAGGGGGATTTACCATACAGACCTTGGATGTTAAATGACTATCCTGCCCCTGGACAATTCTACAAATCCCCAATAAGTCACCGTCAGTTAAATGACCATCCTGCCCCTGGGAATTCCGCACAATTCCCACTAGGTCCCAGCCATAGAAAATACAATTTTGCCAAAAAAGAAATTAAGAAAAATAATAAAAATTTCAGAAAATTAATAAAAATTCCAGAAAATTAATAAAAATAATAAAAGTTCCAGAAAATTAATAAAAATACCGAAAATACATAAAAATTCAAAAAAAAAATAATCCTAAATAAGTCATAAAAATTCTAAAAATTCCTCATAAAAAGGTCTAAACTTCCTAAATGAATCATAAGACACTTAAGACTCCTAATTAAGTTCCAAATAATCCCGTAATTGTTAAATAATTATATCAAAATCTCAATTACTCCGAAGGCCAAAAATGAAGATTCTTTTACTAAATTTGAGCTTTCTTTTTCAAAGGATCGACGCCATTTGCAAGTTATTTCTGTTTCAAAAAATTTACAAATCTTTTTCTAATATTTTTGGATTTTTAAGTCTCACGCAATGGACTCTAAATGGGGAGCTGTCGGTTTACCTGCTGTTCAACATTTAGTAGTTCGTATAGGTTCCCGTGCTGCCTTAGCCGCCTCGGACCTTGTGCATGAGTGGACTGGAGATCCTCTTTAAAACATAAAAAATCTTTTTCTAATATTTTGGGATTCTACGTCTCACGCAATGGGCTCTAAATGGGGAACTGGCGGTTCACCTGCTGTTCAACAATTAGTAGTTCGTATAGGTCCCCGTGCTGTCATAGCTGCCTCGGTCCTTGTACATAAATGGACCAAAAATCCTTCCTAAAGATAAAACTTTTCCAAAACAAAATCTTCAAATATCCTTTTTAAAATACTCCTCTCTCAAACATTTTTCTTGAAGGTCAAGCCTTCACGAACTATAACTACGTAAGCTTTGAATTTCTCATTGCACCGGAGAATACGTAGGAGCAGGATCAAGTCCTGTCAGGCTAACCTCTGTCAAATCATTTTTCACATTAACCAAGGGATCAAATCATTTTCAAAATCACACACTCAGTTTAAGGGTACCGTTCTTTGGAACGGGCGAGTGGGGTGCCTAACACCTTCCCCATTCGTAATCGACTCCCGAACTTCGAATCTCATCCTCGAGTCGGGGTTTTTCCAAATCTTTTTTCCCTTAAATAAAAATTTGGTGGCAATTCCACTTAATCAAATACATTCTTATCTCAAAATTTTAGCGAGTTCATCGTCTCGTCGGAATTACGGTTGCGACACTCACACGTGTAAAATATAAGTGTAAAACTATATATTAAGTTTTTTTTATGAATAAGTATATATATTAATGTAAAAATAAAATATTTTAAATTTTTAATGTTGATCTGATAGAAATTATATCAAAAAATTATAAAAAAGTTTAAATTTTAACTTTTAAATTTATCAAAAGAGGGTTTTGGGTAAGTGAAATAAATAAGAATATAAAAAATATTTTTAAAAAAATCAAAGAATATAAGTGTAAAATTTTGGATGAGCATAGAACTTTGGATTCTCTTTTAACTTTATCCACTTTTACCTCCAAATTCCCTTGCAAATTATTTAAAAATCAATTGCTAACTAGTTGTTCTAATGTTATTACTATTCAACGATCATGCAATAGTAATAAATTTTCTCCTAAGTATTATCCTAATTATTCTCCAAGGTAAATAGTTAATAAAAACATAAAGTATGTTGGATTTATTAATTTAATAACTGGTTAGAAGTTTAGAATTCTAATTGATCCTCTAAAACTTTTAGACTTAGTTTCCTTATGGTCTTGCCAACTAGGGAGTGGTATGATTGCTTACTCCCCCATTGATATAGAGATCAACAATAATAGCTAATTCTCATTAATGGATTAAGCACAATAAAAAATACAATTAGATAGAGAACCATATGATCATTCATAAAGAAAAAATAGGGTTCAAATAGTTACATCACAAAGTCTACCAAAGTTACATGATTTGTGGGTTAGTTATCCAAAGCAAAAGAAGAGAAATGAGAACAAGTTAACCTAACAAACTATCTACAATCCTAATATTAAGATAAGAAATGCAAAACCGTAGTGCCAATAAGGTTGGAAAGAGACTCTATAACTTGCACTGTTAAGAGATTCCTTTGCCTAAGATCCTACAAGAGGAACTGTATGAAGAAAAGAAATGAGACTATGGGATATGGAAATGAGAAGAAAAAGGGATGTCGAAAGACCCCCTGAAATGTCAAGGGTGTCAACATATGTTTTCCTTTTGTAGCAAACCTTTCCTTTTATAGCAAACCTTTCCTTTTATATGTATGAATTAGCACTGCCTCCTTTATGAACTGGGTTGACCTAGTCATCTCGTGAGCCATTATGGCTATTCCGGATCACTTGCAGCATTGTTAAGACTAATTGGGATCCTCTCATGCATCATTAGAGTTGACTTGGATCACCTCTAGTGCCTTTAAGGGTTGGCACAACTGTGCGTACGATAGTGTTTTTCATCCGGCACAGCTATGTTGGAAAATCCTAATTCGCTATAAGGGCGCGATCAGCCAATATGGTCATGCTACCTTCCTTCAAGGGATATTTTTATCCTTCTACTACTTCTTCATATTTTTATTCCATTTTTGTCTTTCTTTTAGCCTAAGATCTACTTAGTTTCTGATTCTCTACTTACGTGATCACTCTTACAAAAATAAGAAAAATTAGCTAGAATTATGATCAAATAATCATTAATCACACAACAATTATAGCTATTCCCATAAATAAATCAACATAAGTAAAGCCATGGATTGTTATCAATGGTTTTTCCGGTGGCATAATGATGCATTCTTCAAACACACTTTCCTTATAATTCTTAGTCCTTTATTCTTTCTTCTTGAGCATCTCTCTATTTTCTTTTGTAGGTTCCATCTTACCATAAGAGAGTAATTTACTTACATTATACTGACTATTTTTAAAAAACACCCAAATTGTAAGTTATTAATTAACAATCTCTTACCTATCTAGAACTTACATTTTTTAATGCATTTAGAGTGCCATTTATTTGTCTTTTCCTAACAAAGCCTTGAGTTCTTACATGCCTTTATTCAATGTTTTCTTATATAGAAGATAAATTTAGATAGGGTTTTAGGAAATTAACAAACTTACCAAGGGCCAAAGTATTTGGGTGTTTCAACGAGTTTGTGACTTTAAATATCACTTCTTCATTATCAAGCCTAAGAGTGAGCTTCTCTTGTTACACATCGATCATGGTTTTTCTAATGGACAAGAAAGTATTCTTAAGATTAGTGAAATTTCCTCATCTTCCTCCATGTGAAGCATAATAAAGTCAGCAAGGAAGATAATCTTATCCATCTTTACCAAAACATCCTCCACTATCCCCCTTTGGTATGTGATATACCTATCTATAAGTTATAAAGAGACAGTGGTAGGCTTGATCTCATTCATACCTAATCTTCTAAAACAGTTAAAAGCATTAGGTTAACACTAGCACCTAAGACACATAAAGTTTTCTCAGAATGAGATTTACCAATTGTATAAGGTATAATGAAATTCTTTGGATCCTCAATCTTTCGTGGTAGTTTCTATAAAAAGATGGCACAACACTCCTTGTTGAGCTTGATGGTCATATATTTCTCAAGATTCTTTTTATTGTCCAAAATCTCCTTCAAGAACTTTGCATATTTGGGCATTTGGGAAATGACTTCCACAAAAGGAAGATTGCTTCTCACTTACTTTAGGATATCGAAAAACTTGGTGAATTGAGGATCATCTTAATTTCCCTTAATCTTTGAGGAAAGGGTATGTTTAGTTTATAAGGCTCCACACGAAGTCTCTTTAGATCCCTTTCTATTGTTTCATCAACCTTTTTCCTATTCTACTTTGAACTATCCTTAGTAAGAGTTGAAAGGTTGTCAGTAACCTCCGAGTGGCTACTAGTAAACATGTCTTTCCTCTTCTTCTCCTTTTCACGAGCATCTCCAAATTCTATCCGCTTCTTAGAAATATTATGTCAGCTTGCTACTTTGGGTTCACCTCAACCTTTCTGGGTAAGGTCACAGACGCTCATTATGACAAGAGATTAAGAATCTATCATATCTTGTTCTTCATGTTCTAAAACCTAAGACATCTGTGTCTCTATGTTTAGGAGTTGCACATCTATGTTCTAGAATCATGATTTTGTAAAGGTTGACTCCTTTTTCTCATGCTAGTAACCTTCTTGATTCTACATATGAGAGGGACTGTAAAAATTTTGAGTATTATTAGGGAAGTTATTACATGAATGCCTTCCTCAAGAGAGATTAAGGTGATTCTTCCAAGTATGGTTATAGATATTCCCCATGGAATTAATCTCCTTATTTTATTGAGTCTTATGGGCTTCAAGCCTTCAACCATACATCCTTCACATTATGGCTTATAGAACTACAAAGGTTACATAGATTAGGTTCGGGTGCAACAAGAGTTTGAACCGATAAGGTAGTTTGTTCCTTTGCTTACATCATCTTTTTATTTAAGGCCTTTATCTAACTGGGTATGTTGGTGGTGTGATCCACCTGATACATCCCTGCTAGTTAAGATTCCTTCTTCTTTACATGTCTATCTATAGATTGTCAATGATTGTTATTAGCAACTAGGTTTCCTATGATTTTTCATGTGTCCTTGGAGGGGCTATGATTCTCCCGCTAGAAGTTACGCCAATGACAACTTTGTTAGCATATGAAAGACTATTATAGAAGATTCGTACAAAATTGGATGTTTAGCACCTATTATATGGGCATCTTCCAAGAAGGTTTTTAAATTGGTCTCAAGCTTTATACAGGGACTCATTCTCAAATTGGATGTAGTTGACAATCTCTATTATGATCCTAGATTGCATGGATTGTGAAAAATATTACATTAAGAAGATACTGTAATTGTTCCCAAATTTTGATGAATTTTTTTTATAAACAGTTTATCCAATTATTCACCTTCTTTGTGATTGAAAAGGGAAACAGTTGTAGTCATATGACAACTTGTGTGACACCATTTATCTTGATGGTGTTTGTTAGCCTCAGGAACTTTTTAATGTGGAGATATGTGTCCTCTGAGCCCATCCTTCCAAATTGAAACGAGTTCATAATTATATTGATAAGGTGGGCTTTAATTTAAAGTTAGGGATACCTTCCAACGCTAGATAAATATACTACTCTTTAGGCCTTCAGCATATAATCCAACAATATCCTACATCCTTGTACTACCATCTCTATTTTGGTTTCTCATCTCAACTTCTAAGTTATCCTTTCTACCTCTGGATTAAACTACAAAATAGAAGCTTAAGACTGATTTATCATACACAAAGAAAATAAATACACAAGGATATCACAAATTTTTTATTTTTTCTTTTTAAATAATATGTATATACAAGTCTTACGCAATCAAAATTTAAACTTCAATGTCAGTTAGGGAATAGTCTCCCGCAACAATGCAAAAAATTTGATGTATGAAAAATGTGATGGTAAAAATTGTATGCCAAGTTTTATTCATGGGCAAATATACCTATGGATGTAGAAAGGGATTATTTTAGACCCTCAATATCGATCTGATAGAGACTATGCCAATAATTTATAAAAGAAGTTCAAATTCCAACTTTCAAGCTTGCAAAAAGAAGGATTTTGTGTAAAGAAATAAGAATATAAAGCTAATTTAAAAAAAATAAAAAAAAAGAACACAAGTACAAAATTCAATAAGATCAGGATTTGATATTTAGCAACTACTTTCATCTTTATTTCCACAGTTCTTGTAGTTCATTAGAATTACAAAAAATTTGAATGCAGATTTTGTTGTAATTTTCAAGAGGATTACCATAGCTTCAAAATTTGGATACAAAAAATTATTTATAAATCAGATTTGTAGGTTGCTATTAATATTATTGATTAACATGTTTTTTCTTTTCTTTTTTACTTCTCCTTAGTAAATAAAATTCAAAAAAAAATTTCATGACTGAAATTTGACTCTACAACATACTCTAAGGGAAGGAAATAATAATGTTGACTAATTAACTAAAGATGGTACTAATTTGATTATAGAACATTAACTTCATTATCCATCACAGTTTTATGCTACTTTATTAATTAATATCATGGACTTTCTGAGATCTCAATCTTAATTGTTTTTTATAATTGATAAAAAATACTTAATGTATGGAAAAATAAGAAAAAAAAGATAAATTTAAATAATTTTTTAAAAAAAAGTATGTTCTACTTGTTCGTGAAAAATAAGGAAACACTAACTATAAATATAATAATATGATAACCTTGTAAAAAGTGAAGATGACAAAAAATAATATATTAATAAAAAATTTTTGTAAAAAAATTATATTTTATAAGTATATATTTAAAAATAATTAATTTTAATAATATAGTTTAATAAATAATAAATATCTAAGTATTATTTGATCCATGTCGAGTAGGTACTCATACCAAGTTAAAATATAAAGATATCAAAGCGTACACACTTTAGAAAATAGCGGTATAGGATCTTTTCAAATTTTTTAAGAGTAAAAAATTAATAAAAAAAATTTTCACGAGGATTATATAAAAAATTTAGTGGTTAGTACCATTTTTTATTTCTTCATTTATTTGATTTACATAAATTTGTTTATTTTATTTTTTTTAAGTTGCTGCATTTATTAATTTTTTTATTAGTTTTTTAATGAAACTATTTCTTTTTAATTTATTAAAAGATAACTAAAAAACTAGATCATTTAATCATAACTTCTTGTTCTTTCCTAATATTTCATAATAATTATTAGGTTTTGTTTAAAAGGTTGTGAATTTTTTGTTTTTAAATTAAATTTTGAAACAAACATGTTTACTTAAAATATGCTTAAAATAATTTTTAATTTATTTTTAAAATAATTTATCTTAATTTTTAAAATGATAAAAAATAACTTGTGATTATGAATTAAATAATTTTAGAAATATTAGACATGTCTTATATACCAGTATCATCATATTATTCATTTAACATCTACTACTATTATCAACTAGCATCCTTCACCATTGTTATTTTTCACTGTCTTTTTCATTGGTTGACATCTTTCACCATCACTATCATCGCTACTCAATATCCTTCATTGTTGTTCCTTGATATCCTCCATTATGACAATCACCATTTGACTTCCTCCATCACCATCACCATTACTATCATTCTAGAATCCTCCACTGTAATTGTCTAACATCCTTCACCATCTCTACCTTTATTGTCCAATACCTTTTGTCATAGGTTCTACCACCTAACAACATTCATAACCATTACCATTGTTGGTCGAACATTCTCTACTATTGTTTTCATTAGTTTTATCTATGGGTATATATATATATATATATATATATATATATTGAAGTTAATAAAAAAATAGTATTTTAAAATCTTTTGTATCATCTCATCGAGACTAATTTAACAAGGATTAGATTCATTTTCTCTTGAATTTTGAACTCACAAAAAAGTTGTAGCAAATAAAATTAAATAAAAAAAATAAACAAAGAAGAAAAGATAATAAAGTCAAACAAATATTCAAAATTTAGAGATATAATTATGGAATATTCTATGATCCTAATCCCAATTATGATTTTATTCAATTTTATTCTAAAATATCTTAAGAAGTATATTTAACCATTGCTAATTATTTTTCTAATACTAATACTATTTAATAGTCATAAAATAATAGTATTTTTTTCTTTCAATTATTACTTTAAATGATCATGTAAGATAAAGAAAAATAAAATAAAAATACCAAGTTTTTTAATTAAATAATTGATAAAAATCTAAAATTATAATTGATTCTCCAAATTCAAAGTTCAATTTATCTTATAGACTATCAACCAAAAAGTGGTAAAATTTTCTATTACTTGATTAACTAGGAACTATTAAGATTGACTAATTCTTAATAATAAATTAAAGCATTAATATAAAAATAATTTTAAAAAGAAAATATTTATTCAAAAGAAAAAAAAAACATAATTAGTCACTACCATAAAACTTGTCAAAGCCACTTTAACACATAATAAAAAATAAACTACAATCAAATATAAAAGAGAAATATTTAATCATATAAAAAATAAAGTAGTTAAACTCGTGATACAACTCAATTCTCAAAACATTTTATCAAAACAAATCCTAGAATTTAAAAAATGAAAATGGTGGAATGATTGTTGTTGAGGTAATGAATGATAATGATAGCTAATAATTTCTTGAGGTATAATTTTGCCTTCTTTTTATAGATGAAGAAGTAGGATTATCCTTCAAATTATTGATGAGATTTTCCTTGGTAATAAAATTTCTTTTTAAAATGTACCTGATCTGCATAAGATATTTTTCTTTCAATTTGAACATTTGTTCCCAGTAAATTAGCACAATTGTTCATATATCATGCATAGTTGTGTTGGAAAATGCTTCAATGAGTGTTGGATGTTCTTGATCTTATGCAAAGAGATGCAAAGTTGCATGACTATGTCAATAAAATTTTAACATCATCTTGTCATGCTTTCCTTGTATATGTGGGCATGCAGAATTACATAATTGTATGTACAGTGTGGAAAAAGTCTTTGACATCATCTACTTGTGCTTTAATTGCATGGGATTGTTAGGAAACTGGCATGATGATACTTATTTTATGCATGGTCATGCTACATTTTTAACCTTCAAAATGAATTACCTCCTTTTTTCCTTCTTATTTCTGCATTGCTTTCTTTGCTTTTAGTCTATTTACATTAATACTAATGATTCTCCTACATATAAACAATGTCGTCCACCCATCTAGGCATCTCATCCAACAATTGGTAGCTTTTTAAAACAAAAAAATAGAAAAATAAAACAAATCTAATGGCTTACAACCTAGTATAGATAGATAGATGTATATTACTATTTATGTGTGATAAGTTTTTCCTTACATTAATATGGAGTTTTCTTCTCTAAATCATCATTAAATAAAAAATAATAATAAAATTAGACAAATGATTAAAAGAACTAAATCTAATTTTTCACATAAATCAACAAAAGTGATGGTTTATTAATTGCATAATAGTTACTGTTATTAGCAAACAATCCCACTTACACAACTCTCCTACATCCTTCATTTCTATTGTCATTTAACATTTCATATTGCTACCATTATGTTTTTCTAACATCTTTAATTATTTTAACACCATCTAATGTTTTTCATTATCATGGTTATCACCACACAATATTCTCTATTACCACCATTATTACCATTGTCTTACATCCTCTACCACTTAATACCACCATTATTTATCCTTCATTAATATAGTTAGGATTTATCCCATCTTGTCCTTCTTATCCTGGGTACCAAATTTTTTTTTTACAACAACTCTATAAAATTAAAATATGCAAAACTAAAACTTACATTATAAAATTAAAATTTGTTTAATTTTAAAATTTTTCAAAAAACTTAACTCGATATAATTTTGTACATGTAATTATGTTGGCACCTAGAAATTAATAATATCTTTCCTGTCTATTTTATTATGTACATAAAATAATAAGTACTGAATAACTAAATTAATATATTTGATGTTTTTAGGAACTATTTATTTTTTTATAATTAATATGATATTTTTTATATTTTAAAAGTTAATATAATCAATTTTTAAATTTTTAAATATTAAATGATTATTTATTACATAAATATGTAACCAACTATTTGAAAATGAAATTTGAATATTACTTAAGCTTAATGTAAAGATTAAATTTCAATAATCTCACAACATTTTGAAAACTAAATGATTTGTTTGACTTGAAAGACTATTGAAGAATAAAGTGTAGCAAATGATCATATCTTGATAAATGTCCTCCTGAAATATAAGAGATAAAGACTTCTATATTGCTTTAAAATTTAGCTCGTTCTTCAATATTAATGTGCTCTAATATAGATTAAGTTTCTCTTGAATTATAGCTATCTTGCTTTCTAACATGCTAAATTTTTTCTTTAATTAGTTTTTTCTTTTATTAGTTTCCTTCTCATTGTTCTTGAAATTAGTTAATTCTTGAACTAATTTTATTCTTTGATTAGTTATTTTTTAACTTGTTTTTTTTCCTCTATTTGCTTATCATTTTAAAACATACAAAAGATAAGTAATTTCAACAAGAACAGTTGTAAAAGTGACCTACATAATCATACATTTTTAAAAGTAATAAAAATAATTAAATTTATTATTTCTCTCATTTTTAATATTATGTAAATGAGTGCAACGTGTGAAACCTAAGACCACCAAACTTGCACCAAACTCATCTCATCCATATTTTCTCATTTTCAACTGTTTTTTTTTTCTCTTATATTCTTTCAAACTCCTTCATGCAAATTTTTTTTTTCAAAAAATACCTCTTTATAAATCCAAAATATTGTGTTCAATATATAGAAGGAGTGATATTTTAAATGATATTATTAAAAATATCTCACTCGTTCTTTTTAAAGAAATCTATTAAAAGTATAGCAATCTAAATTATGATGGAATAACGAATCCATCAAAATAAATTTGAGTTAAACTAATAAAAATATGGAGTTGTCACCCAATCTTATCTTTAAAGAAAAAATTTAGAAAAAAAAATAAAGAGATTTAATTTCGGAAATCAATTATGAATAAGGAAGCTGCAAGTCTTTCATTTGCCTGTTTCAAAAAATAGTACCAAAAGTTTTCTTCCATCTACCTGTTTCAAAAAATAGTACCAAAAATTAAATGTACAATTTTAAAATCATTTGGTACGAGGTTTTATTAGATCCTTTATAATATGAATATTAAATATTTAAATTATTTATAAAACATGACTTTGTGTATATGATAAAAATATGCGCAAGAAATTGTCCAATTAAATTTTGATTCTCTCACACATGTTTTTTAGTGCAAATGAGAAACCGAAGGTTAAGTAATTCTATCAACTAAATTGAAAAAAATATGTTGAAAAATAATTTGAAGAAACTTCTTTGAAATTAAATTTTTGATAATTTTATAATTAAAAAATATTTTTTATTTTGAATATTTAAATTTTTTATATATTATAGTTCATTTTATAAACTCGCGTATACATAAGATCCCAGACAAACGAGTGATGTATTGAGATTTATACGATTTTTCAAACACCAAACAATCGAATATGTTACACATCTTATATTTCGAATCTATTGCATGAAGTGTAGAATTAATATATTTATTTTAAAATAAGACACAAAGTAGAGATAAATTTAAATGAGATTTTATATCAAAAAGTTATAATAAAAATTTATTATTATAATAATATTTTAAACTCATGTATATAAAAGATTCAAGATAAATGAAGATTATACTAGAATCTATATGATTCTCAAAATATAACAACAACAACTAACTATAGAATATGTTATACGTCAAATTAAAGTTCATTGCATAAAAATTAAAAGCTTAAAAAATTTATATTTTAAGATTTTAAAAATATTTATAATTTAGAATTAATATTTTATAAATTTAAACAATATTTATTTAAAAATGATTATTTTAGAATATAACATCGAAAGTATAAAATAATTTCTAAACTCATACATATACAAAATTTAAGATTAAAAATTATATCAGAATCCATATAATTCTTAAAATACTAAATAATAAAATATGTTACGCATCTATACTAGTATAAAATTTAGAAATAAATTTACTAATATATCTTATGATAATTTTGAAAAGAAATAAAAATAGCATATTAAATATTTTAGAAAAAAACAATTTACCTTATATAAAATGAATAATTGAAACAATTAATATTAATATACCAAATACAACTACCTTAATAAATTAATAAAATGA
The DNA here is from genome assembly GCA_026541065.1 of Canavalia ensiformis. Taxonomy (NCBI): domain Eukaryota; kingdom Viridiplantae; phylum Streptophyta; class Magnoliopsida; order Fabales; family Fabaceae; genus Canavalia; species Canavalia ensiformis. The sequence continues at coordinate 577,234 of JAMKYM010001005.1, forward strand.
TAATGTTATCAATTATTAACCTATGAATCTTGATTTTTGTGTTGAGTATTTTAACACAAGGCTCATTAAATTTAATTTTATTTCAAACTATAAAGCTAATCGAATATATAAAAAAAATATTTTCAATTAATTTAAATTAAATTTCAAACTTGGTTAAGGAAGGAAATCAAATCACTTACTTTTCCAAGATTTAGTTAGAAAAATTTCCAATAAAATTACCAATAGAGTCTTTCTAATCTCCACTCCTATTATCATTTTGCATGGAAAGAGAAAAAGTTCTTGACGAGTGACCTGAGGGATTTTGCCTCACATTCCTAATTTCTAACCGTACAAAACATCTACGGCGTATGTGGAATGGTGGATGATCCATTATAATAGATCTAACATACATTCTGATATTATATAAAAATATGTATGTTTATATGTGATCTTTTCTCTAATAGGGGAAACTTCCTAATAATTATCCATATATGAAGTGAATATTGTTGGTATGTGAGTGGGATTAATGCATCTGGGCGCAGAGAGTGTGAAGGGTCCCACGTAAGCTGTGTGAAAGCAGAGGGAACTAGGCGTTGTCCCCAAGGAAGGTCGTGGCCAGTGGGAAAGTTTGTTACTGTGATGGAGCATGCCAGAACAGAAATTCAAGAAGAGAGTGCTGTGTGTCATCGCTTTTTGTGGGTGGGTCCTCATCATTACTAAATTCAATGCATAAGGTGGTAAGGTGTTGGTCCTTTTCACTGTCTGTTGGACAAATAGAAACAAATTTTTATTTCAATATTTTAAAGTTTCATTGAAAGACAAATATTTTCGTTTCTCACTATTTTTATTATAAAAAATATTCATTGGATTATGTTTAAATTATATAGATGGAAATTCTTTCTTTGCATTTCCAAAATAGACATTCTTACTTATTTTTTTATAAATCTTATTTGTTTTTTCATTCTTTCATAAAATAATATTGTCTAAGACTGGAGATCTAGCCTACCTTATTTGACACACAACAATAATAGAGCACTAGACTATCCATGATTACATATTGTTTTGACTCCATTAAGTCTTTCAAATGAACACAATCTTGAAAATAAATTGTCGCATTCCCTTCTGCCAGAGACAGTTACGAGTAGATGCCTTTTCACAAAGTAACCTTTTGTTGTAATAATAAAAACGTTATCGAGAGAGCATATTCAAGTTCTTCTTTTCTCCTATTTGTTTTTTCTTACTCGTTCCTTTTCTTTTCCCACTTGAATACGAATTCTAGATCTCTTACATGCTAAGTTCCAGATCTCATTAGGATTCGGAGTTTTTAATTTTTTATTTTTAAATTAATTTACAAAATAAAACATATTTAGCAAAAATGATTTTTAAATATTTTTAAAATAATTTTAATTTTAATTTTAAAATAAAAAATAGATTTACTGAAAATTATTTTTAATTTTAAAATATTTTTATTTTTAAATTTATCAAATTTTATTATTATTAAATTATTATTTTCATCATAATTATTATTAAGTCATTACTTTAATACCACTATCATTATCATCTTATTATAATCATCATTACCATTATTAGTATAAGTATCATTATTTTTTTTTATAATTATAATAATAATAATAATTTATTTTTTATTATTTTAAAAAGTTTAATTTTTTCATTTATCTTATTTTTATATATTAAAAATAAAATAAATAATATTACTTAATGTATAAATTATATTAGACTTAAAATATAATATTATAATATATATTATTTTTATATCAATTAAATATTAAATAATATAAAAATTATTTATCTTAAATATTGATAATCAATAATATGTAACATAAAATTTTGTATAATTATATAATATTTTTTATATTATAATTATTATATTATTATTATTATTTTAAAAATATTATTTTTATTTTTATCATTATTATTATTATAATAATAATATATTTTATTTTTAAAATTTTTATTTTTAGTATTTTAAAAAAAAAATTAATTAATTATTAATTATTCATCTATTTTTATAAATTTTTAAATAAATAATATTATCTAATTTATAATATTATAATATAATTTTACGTTATAAAATTTTTTATTAAAAAATATATATTATTTTATATCAAATAAATAATTAATAATATAAAAAATATAATAATAATAATATATTAAAATATTTATTTTATATAATAATTATTAAATAATATATAAAATATATAATTATATAATTATATAATATTTTTATATTATAATCATCAATATTAAGATCATCTATATAATAACAATAATAATAATTTTTAATTTTTATTATTTTAAAAAAATTATTTTTAAATTTTTATTTATCTAATTTTTATATATATTTAAAAAATAAATAATATTATTTATATATAAATAAATAATAATATAAAATATTATTATTTATTATAAATATAAAATTATTTATTTTAAATATTAATAAATAAATAATATATAAAATATAAATTTAAATAATTATATAATACTTTTTATATTATAATCATTACGTTTTATTATCATTATCTCATATACATAAATCTTATTTTTTACCATTATTGTTAGCATTATTGAAGTTATAGTTATCATAATAATAATATTATTATTATTTTAAAAATTGTATAATATTATATTTTAATTTTAAATTAATATTTTATTTAAATATTTTTATAAAATTATAATAAAATAATATAATAGAAAGAATTGATATACTTTCTATTATAATTTTTAAAATTAATAATAAAAAATAAAATTAAAAGCAAAAACTAATTTTAATTTTTAAAATTTAAAATTAAAATTTATCCTAAATAAAGTCTTAATTATTAAATAAAAAATATAAATATTTTATACTTTAAAATATTAAATACATTTATATTTAATATTTTTCTGTAAAATATATAAAAATATTATTAGAAGATATAACATTCAATTCTCTTTAAATAATTAAAATATAAAAAAAAAAATTGTAAATTTTAGAATTAAACTATTATTAGTATGAATTTCAAAAATTTATACTAACATAATTTTTAAAATTTTTAATTTATTATTAATAAAATTTATTATTTTTTACTGACATAAATTTTTTTAAGTATAATATATCATAATATTAAACTATATAATAATTATATTAGTAATTTAAATTTTTTATAAAAAATTATATTAACAAAAATTAATCTAATAATATTAATAAATGATATATTCTTTTTAGTATATGATAACTTCCCATATATGGAGATGGAGCCAAAGGAATATAACATTAATCGTTACTTTCCAGCTTTTTGTCAATGTGAACATTCTAAATTTTTGTCATGTAGATCGTAAGTTTTGGAATTAACTAACTAGCTTTTAAAATTATATTAATGAGTTCTTCAAGTATTTATTTATCACGTTTATTATTATTCATTATATTTATTATTTTTAATCTCTTTCTATAAATACTTAATTTTTATCTATTTTATTATATTATTTTTTATTAAATTGGAAGGAAAAATAAAATTATAAAAAAAAAAAGCAAAAAATTATATTTTTCTCCTTAGACTAATTAAAAATATAAAAATAAATAAACTGATCATTCTAATTTTATTTTATATTAACTAAAAAATTACATTAAACTTAAAAAATCTTATTATTTATGATATTATTTTTTATTTGATAAAATATGATTTTAGTTATTCTTAAATTCTAAATTTTTTATTTTAATCTTTCATTTTTACAACAACTTTTTACCTTTATTTTTAATATAAAAATACTTTTAATTTTTAAAATAATTAATATTTAACATAAATGATATAACAATGATTCACATGTTAATGATAAAAAATTAAAAATTATATATTTAAAAATGAGAGATTAAAATTAATTATTTTATCAAAATTTTAAAATTTTTAAACAACTAAAAATATTTTTTTATTTTTATTTATTTAAAAATATTTAATAATTTAAATAATAAAATAAAAATAAAAATCAATAAAATTTCTCCATTACATTTTTACAGCTGTCGGAGAACTATTTTTTTATTCTACAAAAATTTATTTATTCCCTCCTGTTTTATTTTTCATTTAAAGGTTAAATTTTTTTGACATTTCATTTTCTATTTTTTATTTTATGTTTTCTATTTCTACCAAAACTAATAAAGCATCAATAGTTGATAGTTATATTTATTTAATTTATCTGTCTAATAATAGAAAATTCATATTTAAATGGATAAAAGACAATTTGGTAATTTCATAAGATCTTTCTCTCGCATTAAAATAAATATTGTGCACATAAAAATATCAATATGTATTTTTTCATTTTTATGAATATATATATATATATATATATATATATATATTTAATTTTAATAATACTTTGGAAAAAATGAAATTAAACAATAAAATCACGCATAGCTGATTTTTTTTTGAAAAAATATCGTTCCATTTCTTAATTTATTGGTATAATATTTTATTCGATACAATTTTTATAAATCTTATTATATCTAATATGATTCTTATAAACTATAAAATGTTTAATTGAGGTTGCTTATTACACTAGATGCAAAATAATTTTAAAAACAAATTAAAATATTTAAATATAAATATAATATAATTGAACTATAAATTTATAAATATTTTAATTTACCTAACTATCAATATTTTAAATATAATTATTCATAAAATATTATTTAAAATTATAAAACAAGTCAAATAGATCGAGAGAGGAAACTATACTTGCACTATAGTATGTGAGCATTATATTTTAAAAATTAATCAAGTGATACCATAAGAAAAGATAATTTTAATTGTGTATAGGTGAATTTAATATCATCAAGGATTGAATTTATCAAAAGAGAAAAATATATATTAACCAATAAAATTTAACATAATTGTTAGATAATGCTATCTTTTAAACAAGTTCACATAAATTTAAATATTAAAAATATATGTATGAAAAATATTTTATTAGAAGAGACAATATCCATCTCAATAATTTACCAACGTCAAAAGAATTAGTCTTTATCTTTTGGTTGGAGAGTTTTCTTGGTATAAAAAACTATTTATTTAATATTTAGATAAAATGTAATCATTATAATTTAATCCATAGTTTTCTATACTTTATATTTAATTCACAGTTAAACAGACATCAATAGAAACTTTTAAATAATTTAATTACTTAAAAATTAAATAAATAAAGTAAACATCTAAATATTTATAAAAAATATATTTTTATTTTCTAAATCGATAGATGTATAAGATAAGAAAAATGTTAATAAATTTTGTCTACTATAAAAGTGAAAAACACTTAAATTTAATAATCAACAAAAGTTTAAAAGTCGAGTTAAAAACTTTCTTGTTTAGGAAAAAAATAATTAATAACGATAAAATATTTCATTGATAATACTATAGTTAATAATATTCTTATACTTTAATTTAACGATTTTAATTTATTTATAGATAAATTTTTATCAAACATTTATTTATCATATGATTTTTAAATATTTTATAATAATATATTTATTTAATTTAACATCTTCTGTAATTTAAATTTTCATATTAAAAATTTAGATAAGTTAAATTTTAAAAATATAACATAGTTAGAACATGTTTTAAAGTTTAAAATTATAAATCACTCAAATAAATTACTTAAAAAATTTTAAAAAGATATTTATAAATCACTCAACTAAATTACTTTAAAAATATATTTATAGAACACTCAAATAAATATTTACAATAATAATGTAAAATTTGATATTATAATCATAAAATATAATTTTAATTTTTTTAATTAAACTAATAGGTAAACTTCATATTTTGAATTTAATTAGATCGTAGAATGCGCTAATAACAAGAAAACAAATTGACCCGTGATTTTCTTTTGGCTAAAAATCAAAGATTCCTCACATATATGTCTCACACTAAACTCGCCAGCTAAAGAACCATGCTTACCATGTGTTCCATACATACAAGGACATTGAACCCAACACATGAACAGCAATAATGTTGCATCAGGTGCCTGCACTCTTCGTTCCTAGTTCCAGATCTCAAACATAAAAGCTAAAGCTAGAGCGACCTGTCGTTTGCTTTAGACGACACACAACACCACTCGCTTTTCTACGTTTCCTATAGTGAAAGCAAGCACCAAGAATCTTCCTTCTCTTCTGTATAAATCACTCTATATATATCTCTTTAATATATATTATAAATTTTAAAAAATCATTAATATTGTTGCCATAATTACAAATGTCTCGAGCTGGCTCGCCCACAGTTTCAATCGGTGCTATTAAGAGCCACTTTAACTTTTAAAACCTAAAATAAAATTTATCAGGACAAGAGAAATCTATATTTGTAATGGTATGATTGAATTATAGGTGAAAATAGGGAATGAGAAGAAGAAAAAAATATAAGGATAAAAAGTAAAGTAAAAAAAATGAATTATTTAGATAAATAATTATTTAAATAGATAGAAAAAATAAAAAGAAAAATATTAGTAAATAAATTTTATTTTATATAGATTTTCTTTCCTCTCTGTTTTCGTACATAAAGAAACCACGAAAACCGTTTCTTTTCTTCTTCCCTTTTTTAACCACTGAAACAAACATATGCACACAGACAGACACGCAATCTAAGGTGAGAATCACATTCTAAAGATGAAAATTTTTAACTTTTTCCGAAGATAGCAATGACCGAAGCAGTTGGGAAACCAAATGGATAGGTATTGGTCACTTTATCACGTCCTTTTGCTTTCATGGGAAAAAAGTTTAATACCGCATATGGCTGAACTTGTGGTGAGGGAAGATGAAAACTGAATAAAATGTTATAACCAACGTGGGTTTCGTGAAATCCTACATTGAAATGGTAAGGTCTTGGTCCAACTTCAGAACCAACTGAGAACAAATGTTGTGAGAAATGGAAAATGCAAATTCAGATCTGTAACTAATGCGTCAGATTATTCTCGATTGGCGACTATCTTTGATTTTCTTCAAGATAACCCATAAGAAGAGCTACTCAATTGTGTTAAAAAGTTTTCTTAAACCTTTTTCTTGCAAAACCAAAAGCTGAAGCTTAAGATATATTTTTTAATAAATGTAATAGATTTAGACGCCTCCTAAAAGGTTTCGTATACATTTGGAAAGCAACCAAGGAATAGATAAACATCACAAATAATCTAGTTAACTAATAATAAAAAGATAAAAGAAAAAATATAAAAATTAAAATGTATCTTGGTTTTACATCATGCTCAATCCATATTCTATTATGTAGGAATTTTATTGAGAAAAGAAAAACACAAGAAATAATTTTTTCAAATATATTTACATAAGTTTTTTCTGGATCAAAATTTAAGTATTTTTAAAAAATTTCTTTTAGGATCAAATAAATATATAATGATCGTGAGGACATATTTTTTTAAAAAAATAATTTAAATTAAATATTAAATATATGAACAAATAAGAATAAAGGATGAAGACTTAAAAATTTTCATATGATGCAAATAAATATAATTTTTTATTTTTAATAATATTTATTTATATATGAGAAATAAATATAATTATTGTGAAATAAATAAAAGTTTAAAATATCATCTACATTCCATTAAATGTATGGATTCATTTGTAGATCTTGGTTAAGATTTCTCAAAACTTTTTCTACTAATTTGCAAGTATGCTTTGATTGTAGTGTTTGTTATAACTATCTTTTCCTTTTGTGTAAGCATTAATATAAGAAGTATTGAAAGTTAATTTTTGCATAATCTTGTTATTTGACAGAGAGATTGCTTTGGAATTATTCACTTTTGATTCAACTTTTTTAGCAATAATAAAAAGAGTGATGCAGAGGTGGCCTCATATATATGATATTTTAAAATTATATGTTTAAAGATACTTTACTTTTAATAAATTTTAAAATTTTAAATATTATATGTTTAAACTTTTTTTTAGACATTTTTTTTCAAGTGAACACTAAGCACTTATTTAGCCATCTTTTCCATGAAAACAAGTTAAAATATACATATTTAAAAGAGTCAATAACTATATGAATAAATAAAATGTTATTATTAAGATTCTTAAAATATTAAAACCAAAGAATTTTGTTTCAACAATATTTTCTTTTTTTTATGATGATATACCTTTAATACTTTAGATAGCTTTATGCATAGGTTAGTGAAAAAAAAAAAACATAATCACTTCACTTTAATAAGTAAATATTTTAAACATATAATATATAATAGACGAAAAATGTATAACATGTATTGCTTTCCATTTTGACATGACCAAACTAAGATCATATATGTATTTAAAAAATAAGTACAATGGATATCATTATAATGAAATAAAGGAAAAAGAAAAAAAGAGTTGTTAGTCTAGTTGGTGAGAAATTTTTGCAAAGACATCATCCATAAGTTTAAACATGTCTACTTTTAACAATAGAGCTATCTAATAATCCATCTTTCACAGTTCATGATTGGTGTTGAATTGGGTTTTCTTAATCTTCTATTGAAGGTAAGGAATTGAGTGTTGTTGTTGCTCTATGACTTCAAGTGGCCTGTTAAATGTTCATAACATAAACGTTTAAGATGATGGGAGGTCTCATTCGTATAATAACATAGAAGCATCAAATGAAGACTCATAACATGGATAGGAAAAGGGAAAAACCAAATCTAAAGGGGTATAGTTTGAAAAAATATAGAACTAAAATAATGATCATGATACTTAATGAGTCCTCCTTCAGCAGTAAGGGAGACTCGTTGTACGTCAGATATCCTTTTCAAAGATGCTAGTATTTGGTAGGAGTAAACTTTTTTCATTTTTTATTTTCCTTCAAATTCAAAAAAAAACAAAGTGATGAGCAATGTGATATGGTAAGACTTTGATAGTTTTGTGTGGAATCATAAGAGTAATGGGTTTAGGCCTTTAATACATTTTATAATTTTTCACTTACTTCTTAGATTTCTTTTGCTCCTTCATAAAAAATTAATCTTTTATTGGTTTATAAAGGTTAACTAAGGAATAATATCATTCATCATAGATCCAAAGCTAAAGGGAGTGGCATGAAACCTAAGAAAATGAACTAATCCTAAGCATGTCATATGCAGCGAAAGGACAAAGGAATTATTGTCTAGTAAGACCTTTTGTAAATAGATGACCCATCCTTCTGGAGCATTGGCATTAACCAATACTAGAGGAGGTGAAGGAGACCAAGCTAATGTATTGGCTCTTCTTTAGACTAAGACCTAGAGGTGGAGGATTTCCTTTTATGTACATTAGGATTATGGATCATAAAATCTAAATTTTTTTGGAATTGGAGTGATTTTTCTAAGGTAGAATCTTCAGCAACCTATGTTTCCTATTTTGATGATAGTTATGCAATGGTGATTGAGGTGTTGGTTTTGGGGTGGGAGGTGTTGAAGTTGGAATTGGTGTTTGTTAGGCTTGTATTTATGGAATTGGTATTTGTTAAGAAGAAAGTGAAGGTAGATGTTTAAAACGATGGGTTAACTTTATGTGCTAAGATGTGGAAAATAGGGAATGGATGTTGGTTGGCTTTAGGGGTTTATGAAGTTTGTGTTTATTAGAAAGATAATAAAGGTGTGGTTTGAGGTAGGTCAAGTGTCTAAAAGGTAAGGGATGAGAACATGTTCATCTAAGTCAAAAATTATAATCCTAGGATTTTAAGTGCCTTCTAACTTGGTACTTTCTTAGTGCACTTTTTTTAGGAACTTTTGAAGTGTTTGTATTGCCTTAAGTGCTTTAACAACCGATGAAATTGACCTTAAATGTTTAGTGGCTTGAGACTTTTTCTTAGGTGATGTTTTCCTTTTTTCCTTTTGAAGTGCATCCTTAATAAGACCTCTTTTGTTAGGATTTCCAGCTAGCTTGAAATTGTGAGAAGAGATTTTCCATATTTACTAATAGACGAATTTTGATGAAGACTTCCACCAAGTCATAATATAGTTGATTCTTAGATTTATATGTATGCATTGATAGCTATCAAATTTTGATCAAGCTCTCTAAAATAGTTTTTGAAATAAAAACTTAACAAGATTCTAAAATGAAAGGTTTCAAAGGTTAAAATTATGTTTTAGAAAGATTACACAAAGTCTTTTAAACTATGAAAACTTGGCTTTTTAAACATGGATATGAAGTTAACCATATGAATTTCGAGTTAACCAAATGTTACACATAGTTAACCAAAATTTTGAACTAAGTTAGCCATATTATTTTGAATTAACCATCTATTACACATAGTTCACCATTTGTTGAATAGAGTTAATCGACCATGTAATTAATTACAACATCGAGTAATCGATTTTCAAAGCGTATTTTAGCCATGAAAATTTACAACACATCGATTTAATCGATTACTAACTAGTTTAATTGATTACCAATTGATTCTAGAGGTTAGGTAATCGATTAAAAGTGAAATTAATCAATTACCAAATCATTCTAGAGGTATAGTAATCGATTACAAATTGATTCTGTGAGTGAAATAATCAACTACCACTGGAATTAATCCAATACAAGAGTTACATAATGCCTTAGTAATCGATTACCAAGCTTATGTTTTGAAAGTTTCGATATCTTTTGAAATTTATAATGGATTAAAACCAACCTATGTGAAACTACCATTTAAGTTTAAATATAAATACTTATTTCTAACTCATTTTTCATAGGGGAATGAAAGAAAACGAAAGAAAATAACAAGAAAAAGAATTTTCAAAATTTGTTTTGTGAGAGCTTTGATTCAAAGTGTGAAAGTTTTATTACTGCTTAAGATTTTTCATTGTATTGAGTTTCAAAGGTATTTATATTTTGATCTTTTACCACTTTTCTCAATCTTGGTTATTGATTCTTGATAGAAAGGATTCTCTTTTGAAAGTGGTTGTGTTTGTGCAAAGAGGATATTCTTTACATGGTTTTTATGGCTTCAAGTGGGGGATCTTGAAATGGTTGTTTGTAAAAGGATCGTGTAATCTTTGTAAATAGTAAAAATAATCCCAATGGCCATTGGGGACTAGATGTAGCTCTCTATGATTGAAAGTGAACCAAGATAAATTCTTGAATGATCTTCTTCTCCCTACACTTTTATGTTTCAAGATCTATTATATGTTTTGCATTATCTTTAATTCTTGATCAATTTTTATGACTTAAATATGTTTTTATTTAATTGATCATTAAGATTACATTAATATTGTGTACATTGTACAATTCATAAATTATATTCAAAAGATTCTTGGTTGTCTTGTGTTTTTGGAGAAAAATCTACTAAACCTAATTTATCCTTTTAGGTTTGTGGCCATTTGATTAACAAAAATAACTCTACTTAGCTTCAATAGCTTTTTCCAATGTGTCATTTTCTTCCTATGGTTTAAGAAAAACTAACTTTTCAATCTTTAGGTTAATTTCCCACAAATAGTTGGGTTCTAACTCTTTTTGTTTGTCATTTTTATGTCAAACTCCAGAAGCAACATTTTCATGATAAAAGTGACAAGAATGTTGTAAGAAAAGTTTGATGCTTTATCTATTATGTATTTCTTCATGTAGGTAAAAATTAGCGTTGAAAGGTTGATTGGATTTTTCATTATCAAGTTATAGATGTAAAATCTATCAAAATTTGAAACATGGTGGCAAGAATCTTCTTGCGAAAGAAAAATGCTCCTAAGGATTCAATAAATAACTTTAGTAGCAAAGACCATCTTAGATATTTTTTAGTCAACTAGCTTTAGTTGAACATAGTGGATTTGTTTGAACTTTCATATTGATGTCCTTCTCCTATTTAGGATCAAAAGCTAACCTCATCTCTTTGCACTTGATGATTTTGGTGATAATTTTCTACTTTATCGATAATTTCTCGTTCATCATCATGGTGGAGATAAGTAGTTCTTATTTGGAGGAGAGATATTAAGACTTGTACCAAAACATTAAGGTGAAGTCATCATATCATTTTGGTGTTGATGACTCTAAAAAATGCAAGCTAGCCAACAACATTGATGAACACATAAAAAGGAAATCTAGCTTGTAGAGAATCATGACAAGTATGATTGTACCCTTAATAACTTTCTTGATTGATGGGTTGGAAAACTCTCTTTTAAATTTTATGGTAGAACACTTGAGAAGAAGGGGAGAGAAAAAGAGAGAGAAGATGAAAATATTTTGAAAAGATAGAGAAATGTTGGAAAGATGAATTAAAAATGTGAAAGATTAATTTAAGTCCAATAAATATTTTTATAACAGGAATATTATGTGAAATTTAGCAAATTTTAAAGATAAATCAAAATTGTTGAATAATAAACAAAAAAAGGTGACACCATAGAAACGATTTGTAGAAATAAAGAGATATTTATGAAAACCAATATTTCCTTTCAGATCTATACACATTCAACAACTTTCAAAGAAGGTGGCAAAATATGTTTCACATATTTATGTGCATATAAAAAAGCATAAACATATAAATGTATTAAATATCACATTTTCAAATAGGTACAAAATATATATTTATATATTTTCAAATAATCCCAAACCTACTTTTAGTAATAGGTTCATCAATATATCGGCTCATTAATGTTCAATATCAATAAGTTGTATATCAAAACTTTCTTCTAAATATAATATCTAATAAAATGATATCTAATTTTTATATATTTGTTACACAAATTTTGTATAAGATTTTTAGATATGTTAAAAGAAGAATTATTATCATATAGAATGAGTATGTCATTTTCAAAGATGTTAAAATCTTATAATTTAAATTTTACTTGACTATTTTAAGCAGCATCCTATAATAGAAATATAAGTTGCTTTTATGGTAGAAAGAGTGGTAAGCTTTATTATTTGCTAATTTAGTAGATAAGATTTGCTTTATTGAAATGACATCACTCACTTGTGCCTTTCCTTTTAAGTTTCTCATTAGTATAGTCAACATTGTAATATCGTATTAATATGAAATTTTATTGAGATCTATAAAAAAAGTTTAGATGAGTACTACATGGTAGATAAAAACACATCTAAAATATTTAAGATGTGATTATCTATGATCATTTTGAAAACAAACACAAAGATAAACATTGAACATAGTGTCAAATCTAATAACTTTCAAACATTATAGAGATCCAAACATACCACTAATTGCTATGTAATCCACAAGTTTACCTAAATCATTCTTATTTAAAATAGATGGATGCATGAATGTTTCTCTATCTTATTTCAATTTTTTTTAGTTGTCTTATTTTAATATAAAATTTTATATTATTAATTCTTTTCTTTATTCATAACTATTCTGTAATTTTGTTTACAATTTCATTTTTTGCCTTATCAAATATTTTCTTACACAAAAATTTTTTTATTTTACTTTTAAATTTTTTTATCACCAAATTAAATGCTATTTTAAATATTTTTCAATGATAAACATGATAAGTTTTACTTTTGTTCATATAATAATCTAGTTCCATACTTAATTTGTATGCCAAATTGTTGAAGTGCACTATGTATTATAAACTAAGTTTATATGTCTTATATATGACGTCTAAGAATTTTTAAAAGTATAAATATTTCAAAACAATCATACATAAATTATAAAATAAAAAATTAAATTAAATATAGGTTAAAAATTGCATAAGATAAAAATTTTAATAAAAATATTATTAAAAATTACACATACACATATATAATTTAATTACAATACATTACATACATGATCCAACAAATACATATTTTTTACACATATATTACTAATTTATATCATATTAAAATTTACTTCAATTATATCTTTTTTAAATAGTTGAATTTCATTAATTTGATTGTTAAATTAATAAATTTTACTATATATATAATTTAATTACAATACATTACATACATGATGCAATAAATACATACTTTTTACATATATATTACTAATTTATATCATATTAAAAGTTACTTCAATCATATCTTTTTTAAATAGTTAAAGTTTATTAATCTTAACTGTTAAATTAATAAATTTTAATATGTAAATTATATTTACAAAACTTTAAATTTTTAACATGATTTATTCTTGAAATAACATGATGACTCTTTTTAAATTTTAACATTATATATTTACATTACATATATATATATATATATATATATATATAATTTAATTACAATATATTACATACATATATAACAAATACATATTATTTTACATATATATCACTAATTTATATCACATTCAAAGTTACTTCAATCATATTTTTTTAAAATAGTTGAATTTTATTAATTTAATTATCAAATTAATAAATTTTATTATGTAAGTTATATTTAGAAAATCTTAAATTTTTAATATAAATTACTATTAAAGTAACTTATCCCTCCTATAAATTTTCATTATGTATACTTTCTACTTTGATTGAAATAGTAACCGGTATATAAAATACTTTCTACATTGATTGATTGTTTAGAAAAATTGATGTAAAATACTTTAGTTTTATTTATAAAAATATCATCTTATTTTTTTTACACTAATTCTAAAATAATTTATATAAAATTTTGTTATAAAAATCTATTTTTTCACTAATATTAATTTAAATGTGATTTATTTAGTTTGATACTAGCTTCCGTTGTTTGAAGTAATTGTAATTTGTTGTGCACCACTTAATTTCTAATTGACAATAATTTATTTAGTTCTTGTAGAAAATTAAACTATGGAAAAAGTTATTCACATATTCTAAGTCCAAGGCTGAACATCTATTTCAATGCCAATTACATACTAACAACTAATGTAGGTTTAAATAGGTGGAGTTAATAATTAAGCTCATGATTGAGTTTTTCAGGATTCTTTTCACTTATTAGCACAAACAAGACAGTTAAGCTTTTCAGGATTCTTTTTACTTATTAGCAGAAACATGGAAGTTGAGATTATTGAATAAATTAACACAAAAATAGTATGAAATCGTTTGGACTAATTTATTAAGAGCTGGAATATGTCATGCAGTTCATCAATGACCGATAATCCGAACCTCTATTAATTGGAAAATAAAATCATATTAACCATTTTGAAACAGTTGTTAAGAAGAAAAAAAAAACAGAATTAAAGGCCATCAAAATGACTTTTCTTTTCATTCTTTTCCTATTTTTTCTAACTTACATGATTGAAACATTGATCAGCGTATGTGTCTCATTTCAAACACACACTTGACTTCTATTCTTGGCTAACTTATTAAGCAAATCAGCCAAGTTCCTTTTCTTCTTTGACCCACGTGGTGGCTGTGAACTATCCTCCGACACAGGCAAAGGTGGCAAACAAGGTTCCGGCAAGTTCTCGGTGGAAGGCGCCGCTACTCTCACCGGTTCAAGCGGCGCGTGGGACTCAATGAGATGAGGAAAATTTAGTTTAGCTTTACTACCTCGCATTTTGAAAGCAGCTCTATCATAAGCCAAACCTGCTTCCTCTTCGGTCTCGTAAGTTCCAAGCCAGACCCTTCCACGCTTCTTCTTCGGATCCCATATCTCTGCGGCGAACTTGCCCCACGGCCTCCGCCTTACACCCTTGTAATGCTTCCATTTCGGCAGCTCGCGTGTCTCACGCGCCTCCTCTGGCGCGTCTGATTTGCATGCCCAAGATTCTCTTGTGTGATCGATGTGAGTGAGGCTTGGAAAGGGATTGTAATAGGATGAATAACAGAATTTGGGGTCGGAAACATTTGTGGGGTTGTGGGAATCTTGTTCATGATCATGCTGATACGGTTGATCATAATATTCCAATGAAGAAAAATCCCTAGCCATGTTTTGGTAGCACTCTTTTCTCTTCTTCCTTCAGAGTACTTGGCTTTGCGGTTTTGGTAAGCAATTGAGTCTGTGTGCTTGAACAATGAATATGCATTCTATTTATACCACTTGGCAGACGGTTTTCAAGCACTTAAGGGTCAAGATATTTACTGGAATATTGGTATCAAAGTATTAGTAAAATAAATAGAAAAATAATAAATATAATAGATTATGGAATAAATAAAAGGAGATAGAGGGTGTGTTTGGTTTAAGAAGACATATTAAAAGCTGAAAAATTAGTTGAAAATTGATAAGTTATTAAATAAAAAATATTTGATAAAATTAATTGTTAAACAAGATGATAAATGTAAAAGTGATAAATAAAGTTCTGATTAAATAATAAATTAAAATATAATAACTATGTTATATTTTTTAAAAAATATATTAAAATTTTATTTTAAAATAAAAATATTTATTTTTAATTTTTATATTAATAAATTTTAATATAATTTTTAAAGTAATATTTTATAATTTTAACTTTTTATTAAATAGTTTAATATTTTTAATAAATAAAATAAATAATATAATAATTAAAATAAATAGTATATATTAAAAAATAATTTAAATAATATAAAAATAAATCTATCAAAATTAGTAATATTATTATGAAAAAATTAAATAATATTAAAATTATAAAAATAAATAGATAAAAAAAATTAAATTATAAAAATATATTAAAATAAAAATAAAAAAATATTTCAGTAAACTACTCATCGTTTTAAAAAATTAATAGCTATTATAATAAACTATTTTATTAAATATAGCTAAAATGTGTAAAAAAAATTTCAATTAATAATATAAGCTTTCAGTTAGGAAATATTTTATTAAACACACTTCAAAAAAATTAAATATATATTAATAAATAAATAAACTTTTATATTAGTAGTTAAAATTGTATGACTTGGGCATACAATATTTTCTAAATTTTAATTTTATTTTAGTTTTTTAATTATGTTTACTTTATTTGTAAGCATAGTTTTGCATTAAAAAATTAAAATGAATATTATTTTGCCATGTCAATTATTATTAAAAAAATTTTAAGATTTTAGAAATTAAAATACTTGAGTACAAATTTAAGAATTAATTTAAATATTTAAATATGGTTTGTATTAGAATTGGATATCATGTCTACATCAATTCTAAAAATAAAACCAGTGAGAATTGTTTTCACATTATATATACTTTCACACTTAAGATTGGATTTCACGTTAAGATTGGATATTTGCAAGCTTGCTAAACTCTGATATTATATTAGAATTGAATTTGGATTAATCATAAAAATTAAGTTATAAGATAAAAATTATCTTTCTTATATATTCATGATAGATTTCATATTTAATCAATGTAAAATATTTTAATAATTTTTATATATTATTTTTATTTTTTACAATAATAAAGTAAGTAAAAATATATATATATATATATATATATATATATATATATATATATATATATATATATATATATATATATATATATATATATATATATTAGGGTGTATAAATTGTATAAGTCCTTTAGTGTAAAAACATAGCATTCTATAGTTGGTCGATGTAATAACTTGAATAGTAAATATTTCAGAACGAGATAAACTAATTTTTTTATTCTTTTATTTAAAATATTTTTAATATCAGTTTTTACAATTATTTTTAAATAATTTAAAATTTAAAATTATTGAAAAAAATTGATGTTAATAAAACTGTTACAATTGTTGAAAAAAAAGTTAACTGAAAAAAATACATATTGAGAAATTTAAATATATTTTTTATTGTTTAGAAATTAATATAATTGATACCATATTTTCTAAGATTGAATTTAATTATGTATTCTAAAATTTATTTTATTTTAATAATAATTAACTAAATATATATAGAAAGAAGTACATATATAAATAAAATAAAAATGATTAATAAGTTTTAATTTAGATTAGAAGGTTTTTTTTTTTTTTTTGCAGGAATCAATTATGTTCAAGCTACTTATATTTAAGGTATGGTGAGATTAGCTTTCTTAGCAGTGATTTTTTTTATATACTAAATTTGAATTTAAGATTTAATTTAAAATTTTAAATATGTACTTTTTAAAGTAATTTTTAATAAATAATTTAAAGCATAAAAATATAGTCAAATTCAATTTGAAGGAAAATATTTGCTATATTTATATTTTTATGTAACAAATAATAAATATTTGTTAATAAAATATTACTATTTTAAAATGTTTAAAATTAATCAGTATAGTATTTTTGATAGGTAAATTATTTTAAGTTTTTCAAAAAATTTAAATTGACAATGTTAAATTGTGATGTTGTGTATGAATATTAAAACAAAAAAAAAAACAAAAGGATGACTATTTGATGAAGGCGACAAAGAGAAAAATGCTGCCGCTCATGGTGGAGAAGAGATAGGTTTTCTCAGTGTGAATAAAGAGAAGAGTAAAGAGAGAAGCTACAATTATTTTCTTTAATATTACAATATTTCTACCACATTTTTCATCATTTCAACCGAAAACATTGAAAACGTCCTTTTCTATTTTCAGGTTTTAGGCCATTTACTGAAATTTTTAAAAAGAAAATGTATTCTAAAATATAAACAAACATATTTTTTTATTATATTTTCAATTTTTTAAATTAAAAATAAAAAATAAAAAACAAATAACCCCTATCCCAATGAATTGTTTTTAGCTGTGTTTTTTAAGAAAATATGTCCATAAAAGAGGTGAAAATCCAAGATTATAAAAGAGATTCCACATAATGCAAAAAAGTTAAAGTTATAAAAATATATCCAATAGTTTTTAATTATATCAAATAGATTCACAATAATTTCAAAAACCATAATTTTTATTCGCCAATAAAATTGATATTAAATTATAATTTATAAAGTCTGGGGACATTGATGTTCCATTTTCTCTCTCCGCTAGCCTCTGGATTTTGAAACAACCTTTTTTGTTTTATTATACATAGAATAGTAATTTCTTCGATGCTTCCTTGTAAATAATTTGGGGTGGCAATTGAAACTAGAGTTGGAAATAGCCTTTCGTTGACTCAAATAATAATTATTAAAATAATTTCAAATTCTTTAACTTTTTATTTCTATAGAATTTTAATTATTAAATAAAATATTGATTTTTTTATACTTTTAAGATTATATATATATATATATATATATATATATATATATATATATATATATATATATACACACACTTTTTATATAATGCTTATTTTATACTTCATAACAGTAAGAGGGCTAGGAAGATATGTAGGAAAATATTAAGTATTATTTCTAGGGATGTATATACGCTTACATTTTTAAAATAATAATACTTTAGTGAAATAAATTATTTTATTATAATAATTAGTAAAATTAATCATCTTTTCAAAAAGATGTATTTAATCATAGTAACTTTCTTTAAAATTGCTTGAATAATTATTTTAATACTTCATCATCTTTTATTTTTTACGATTTAAGTAATTTTTACTTGAATAAAGAAAACTAATAAAATATTTTAAATAGGCTTAAATTTTTAAATAAATCCTATAAACTATCTAGTATTTATTACTTTAATATTTTGTCTTAAAATTTTTAAAATTAATAAATACCTTAAAAATATAATAATTATATTTTAAAAATATTTATATTTATTTAAAAATTATATATTTTATTTTTTACATAATTAAAAAAAAAAAATTGGGTGCACCTCTGTTTCCTTTGAGAGTAGCATTTGCCCCCACTCATCTCCCCACACCATTTCTCTCTTTTCATCTTTTCATCTTCTCATCTGGAGGCAGTTCCTGCTCTCTTTTTGGATGCTTCTCCAATCTTCTTCCTCCATCGTCCAATTCTGTTTTCTATATTTTTTAATTAATTTTTATTTTTAAACATTTTTATGTATTTTTATATTTTTTATATTTTAATTAATATGAATAATAAATATAAATATTATAATAAAATAAAAATTAGTAATTAATATACTAGACAACAAAATTATATTTTTATATTTAAAAAATATTTATAATTTTTTTATAAAAAAACAGGAAAAAGTATAGTTTTTATACACGTGCCAAGATGTGTTTTTCCTACCCAAATCAACCATGCATAGGCTACGTTTGTTAAGCGTTCTTTTTAATGAATCCGCTTAAATTGAAAGCATCTGAGTTGTATTGGGTTGGTAAACGTGCGTTCAGTTTGAAGAAACACATATCAAAACACACTTAATTTCCATCATTATGGGAATTTTCAGTTCTCTCATTGCGTGAAAATGATGAAGGAAACAAGGTCATAGCAATGGAAGGCATTGGCATTTCAGTGATGTAAAAACATATACAGGTTTCAGACTAAGATTTTAGTTTGAGCTTTGATTGAAGTGAATACGTACAGGAGAGGACCAAGTGTTTGCCAATAAAAATGTTGATCAGAAAAAAACAAATAGTACTAGAGCAGTATATTATTTTTTTCTTAAAAACAGTAATAACTATTTTGTATGCTTATTAATTTTTATCTATCTGTTTAAAAGCTTGTAACTGCATATATTATTCTATAGTACCGGAGAGATTATTCATAATTTGTATGTTTTAAAATATTTCTGATATTTAATCTAATCTATCTTTTTTTATAAATTTTTTTAACAAAATAAAAAATATAAAAACTTATTCAGATAGATGTGAAAAATTGATTTTTTGTCTTTGAAGTCAAGTCAGGGAAGACACGAGGTACATGCTTTTTCTATATATATATATATGATTGCCCTATTATTATTTTTTTCTCAAATTGATATTAGAAGGGTTTGGTCCCTAGTCGTTTTCATTTTGAAATGGGGTTCTGAATTATGATGATTTTGAGGGTATTAAGGGAAACATGGTGGCATGCATAATGTACTCAAATTATTTTAGAAGCTAAATGGACAATTGTTCAACTGGATCAGTTGGCAAGGAATCTCTTTGCTTATGCATTAGCCAAACAAGTTGCTTCTAAATTTGATTATGAGCTTGCTGACTCACTTTAGTGTACTTTGCATTTTACTTTTCATCTCACTTTGGAGGTATATGTTCTAAAGATAGCTATTTATCTAATGAAATCAATTTAACTTATATCAAAATAATTAAGTTATATCAAATATAATATTGTTTAATAATTTTTTTATTGAATATTATTAATATAAAATTAATTGTTAGATTGAATATTTCTATTACACATATTATATGGGTAAAATTTAAAATTAATGCAAATTATTTAATTTCTTTTTTAAGTATATCAAGATAAATAGATTATATTCTTTTTGAGATATATAAGTAAAAATATTTTGGTTATATTTATAATTATTTAATTTCAATAAAATTTGACAAGTTAAATAAAAAGGTTAGCCGGATAAAAATTATTTTTTTTATATATTATTGTAAAATATTTTAAATGATAAATTTTATTTATGTGAAAATTTGAAAAAAAATATTTAAAATATTTAATATCATCTTACAAAGATTATTTAACGGGTAAAAAATTGATTGAAATAGAAATAAAAATTTTGTTTTGAAATATATACTTAAATAAAATTAAAAATTAAAAATAAAGAGATGAAAAATTTAAAATAAAAAAAGCAACACAAATAAAAATTTAATTATAAAAAAATTTAAAGTTCTATTTTTTCTTTAAACTTTATCCAATATCACTTTCTAACTTCATCAGAATGATTAAAGTCAATTACTACTCACACATTCTAATTTTATTACTACTTAATAGTTATAAAAAATATTTTTTTAAATTATCACCTCCAATGATCATATTAAACAAATAATTAAGAGAAACTAAAGAGCATCCAAACTTATTAATCTAATAACTTATTAAAAAATAAAAATTTTGATCAATCTTTTAAAATTTTAAATTTAATTTACCTTATAAATTAGTTAGTTAATTAAGTACCGTATTATTGTTTATTTTTTAATTAAATTACAAATTAATAAAAATGATCAAATCTTATCAAATAATTAAGCACAATAAAACAAATACAAATAAATAGAAAGCATAAACATTTATAAAAAAAAGATTTATCTAATTGCATTTATAAGTTTTACTAAAATTTCATATTAAAGAGACTAGTTATATATAACGATAAAAGGAAAACAATTAAACTCTAGGCTTATAAAAAAGCATTTATACCTGTTCTAGAAAAACTGAAACAACAAAATTGTATGCTATCAATAGAACGTTAAAATTCATATTACGAAGAATCTTCCGTCTCTTGAGATTGTCCTCCAAGATAAATTCAAAAAAAGGATGAATGCATGATGAAATAATGAAGATGAGGATATAATATTTATAATTGTGTGTTATTTGATTGATGAACTGAACCTTTCTGTGGTTCATTTTGAATTACAATTTTAGTACTGTTATGTCATAAAATTCAAGGATGTTATACGAATGAGTTTTCAACATAGGCATTCTGACTTCTTTCAAGGTTAAACTTATTTTTTGTCATGCCTTCGTCCTTTTTATGATATTTTTGTTTTCTTTTAGCATAATTTGTGTTCTGTTTTAGATTCTTTATTTACGTTATTATTTTTAAAAAATAAAATAAAATTAGATAAAATTACTAATAAATAAAAATAAATATTTTATAACTATATCTAATTTTTTAAATAAATTAACAAAATTATAATATTATTATGTAAAATTATAAATGATATTACATATAGTATAACTGACCTAATTTAAATTATATCAACTCTTACATTCTTTACTATTATAGGTGATGAATATGTTGTAATGTAATTTCTGTGAAAAAATAAATAAATATATTTTTTATAACATTTTAAAACTAAATAAAAAATAAATTTGTTAGTTAAAAATTTATTAAAAATAAAATTATTTAAAAATATTTTATCAAATAAAATTATTAATTACAAATTAATTTTTTAAAATATAAAAGTTATTAAAATAAATTTTATTTTTAAATTTTTTTTATTCAGATAACTAGGATAGAATTACGAAAGTTGTTTTAATATATATATATGAAAAAAATTACATGAAGCTTTGAATAATCTAATCCATTATGATGAATTTGAAATATTTCAAGAAATCATTGTTGCTTCAATCAAGGCACATGAGTGCCGAGGGATTAATGAAAAATAATCCAATTGCATTTCTGTGATTAGTTACCATCAAAAGGATTGTCGGTAGCCTTACTATCTTGGATTAGTATCCTGATTCCATTTCTATGGCCAGAGGTATGTTTAATATCTAAAACTGATCTTGTATTATTCGTACCAATCATCTTAAATTTGAATTAATTTTAGTCCTGACACGTAAATGGGTCCAAGGCCTGAAAAAAACATGGTGCATGTATAGCAGTGGACATCAGGGGTAGGGCACTCCTTGTAGATATCATAATTTTAATAATCAATAGTATAAAATATGTATTTTATAACAGTTTTTTATATTGTAGGACATCTTATATAAAAAAGATAATAATAGTATTTTTTAAATAAAATAAAAATTATTACATTGGTTATTTTATAATCAGTATAAAAAATAATTTTTATATCAGTTTGTTATTATTTGATATAGAAAATTCATTTTTTATATTAATTATTAATTTTTATTATAATTGAGGTAGAAAACCACTTTTTATATAGATTATATTGAAATTAATGTAGAAAATGGAGCTTTTATATCGGGTAATACCAAACCAACGTAGAAAGTAGTTTTGAACGTTGCTTCTATCCCGTTGCAACTAATTACAGGGCATTAGCATTTAATAGTTTTCTTGTGATTACTACTAATCAAAATTAATCGGGAAATAATCTTGATTATTATTAATTAATTTTACTTGAGTGAGCCCCAAAATATTAGCAACATTTTTATCTTCCAGGTTTATTCTTACTCGTTATATGTCTGTTTCGCTTTTAATGATTGCATCCACACCCCTGACCCTTTTATTTGGAAATTCTAAAATGTATCTATAATAACAAGTATCCATTATATGGATAATATTAAATGTGAAATTTTATAAAATGTATTTTTATGATAATCATGCATGTAAAATTTATAAAATTTAAATATTTATAAATATACATTTTAATAATGTATTTTTTATTTTTTAAATAATTTATTATGCATTAAATAAAATAAAATAATAAAGTATCAATTAGTTTTGAAATTATTTAAAATTGTTAAACTTAATTTATTATATGAAAATTTTATATTCAATGATGATTAAATTTTTTTATAGAAATTTATTAGTATTATTTTACAAAATTTGATGTTTGTTATCATTTAATTTTAATCTTATATATAACCTCTTTATAATTATCCTCAAATTTCAAGTCGAACACCTCACCCACGTAAATATTTGATTGAGAGATTCTCCATATACTCGGAATGTAAAGAAGCTCCAAATACTAAAAAAAAAAAAATCAACCACGAGAACTGATGTAGCAAAAATCTATGGGAAAATTTTGATTTAGTAAAATTTAAAAGATATAAATAAATAAATGTAATAAATTAATTCAAATAAGTAAGTAAAAAACTATAAGTAATTTAGATTTAGTAGAGAAAAGAGTCAATGACATGTATTGAAAGTCAAGATTCAAAAAAGAAACAACGTGCAGAAGGAAGATTTTAGAAAAATAAGTAAATTAGAAAAAAAAATTATGATAAATATTAATAATAAAAGTATATGTTTGAAAAAAAAAATATTTTTTTCTCTTGTTCAACACTCAAAGGTTAGATTTAAAAATAGGCTAGTAGAAATTTTTATTATCATAAATCTAAAATTTTTTATTGATTGAATTATTTATTTTTATTTTCATACCATAATTGGCATTTACCTTTATATTTCTTAATTTTCTTAGATTTTTTTAAGAAAAAATAGTTGGTCTCTGATAGAAAAAATCTATTAAACGTTTAGTTTGGTGAATTTTACATTGTATACGATAATTATAAAGTTACCAAAATAAGAAAGGAGAGAAATATGACAAAGGAAAGGGAAGGAAGATGGAAGAAGAATATGGTTCTTTTTCTCTTATTTCCTAAACGACTTGAACGAGAAGAATGTTTTAGATATGGGGTCTATTTAGGTGTTGACAGAAAAAAAAAATAAAAAGAAAATCAAAAGTGGTAATGGATTTGGCTTCATTGGGTTTCTAAATATTAGAGAAGCAATTGGATTAGATACTTATCAGTGTGAAGATATATGTAAATACTTAAAACACCATTAGATGAAGTTAGGAATATTAAAGGTGGGGCAGAGAAATGAATAAAGATGGAACATAAAGGTGGATGATGATTATGAATGGGTGACAACCATGCAATTAGTAAGGTAGAAAAATGGTGTGTTACAAATGCTTGAGTAGTTTGTTGGGGGTTGCATCATTGTTATTTGGCAGAGTGAACGGAGGAACTAGAGAGAGTTAAGGCTATAGTGAAACAACTCTTTGGGACTAGATTCATTCAAACACACATGGTTGTGACCAAATCTTGATGGGGCTGAATTTCAATTGTTTGGGGGAAGGAAGATAATATTTTGATAGCAATTCCATTTGGATTCAGATGGGTCTTAGGCAAGGGAATAATTTTAAACAACTTTGAGCCAGCTTCAGGGTTCAAAGTTAATTTGTTTAAGAGTAAATTGACCATTGTATTGGCCTTAATCACAATGTTATATGGTATGCCTCACTATTAAATTGCTAAAATGTGAAGATCCCATTTCTATATTTGGGACTATCAACAGTGGATAAATCCTAGAAGAGCAAATACATGGGTTTCAGTGCTTGAGAAAATGAAGCGCAATTCATGGATTAAGAACCTAGACAAGTTTTGTTAATGTTTTCTCTATGCTTTTACTTTCTAACTTAATTATGAGAAAAATAATTTAGCTTAAATGCTTTAATTTATTTCCTCCAGCAAAGAACACCAACACCATTACCACTTATAAAAGCCCAGGAAACAATGTAAATAGACTAGTTATGCCTTTCATTAAATAATGAGCGCAGAGATTAAAGACAAGTTAGCATGCTTTTAATTAAGCTATTTTAAAATATCATGTTAAAAATTAAACTTGGATATAATTTAATTTTAAAAATTAACTTATAAAATAAGAATTGTCCTTTTATACAAATTCATAATTAATGTTCCCTTCACACAATATAAATTTTTAATATTAAAAATTACACATTATTGTATAAAGGAAGATCAATTATAAATTTATAAACCTAGAATAATCCTTATCCTATAAATTAACTATTGAAGTTGAGTTAATCCCAATCTTAATTTTCAACCACATGCACATCCGTGACTATTTGAAACTTTAAATTAAAAAACAACAGTTACTATTGTCTTTTGAAACATGCGTGGCTGAATTCTCCACCTTGTTTCTTAAGCTACATAGTATCATTTTGTTTCTTAATCCTCTTAATAGGTTTATCACACTTCATTCCTTAGGGTCAAATGCAAAATCCTGGCCGGTTAGTATTATAGTATCTATTCAGCAAAGCTGTTAAGAAGAATTTGTTCTGGCTGTTCTATAACACTTTATAGTTCATTGTATATATGAACTTTTTTCTTCTGTTGTTTCTAGAAATATTGGATTTATCAATTGGCTATGGATGTTGGCAGTGCTGAACAAGAAAGAATAAAAGTCAATCCCATTGAATTGATTCACTTAAATAAATAATAAACTCCAAACAGAGGAATTCATTATTGGGTCCAATCAGTGTAAGCATAAACTTAGGTGGATTTAGTTTGCCTAAATAATTATATTTTGCTTAATTTGGAAAGGGGTATTATAATATATCTATTTCTTTTTTACTTTTTTTATATCCTCTACTTCCTGCATGATTATAGATTTTGTTTTGGATAAGTGTTAGACATGTTGGACAGTATAAAATTTATTTGTTGATTGTAGGAGAGGTATTGGACGTGACACTTTGTATCCACAATCCATTATTGTAATCCAATCAATAGATTTATTTTGTTGTGTTGTGATATTTTGTATTTGATTGAAGTATATTTTGTGCTTCTTAATAATCATATTTTGCTTTATTCTAAATTAATATTTTTGCCGGAGGTGAAACTTTATTTTAAAATAATATTTTTTTATATATTTTAAAAAATATTGATAATAAAATTACCATAAAGTTTTATATATAAAAATTTATCTTTTAAAAAATAATAGAAGTTAAGACTATGAAAAAAATGAACATTTTTAAAGTAGTTCATAATTATCTTTTAAAGATCACTTGAAATCATCATTATGAGGAGTTCTTCTAAACCCTTATTTAAGTGATCGCAATCCCAACTTTACATAACAGCTATTAGAAGAGCAATTTTTGCACTATTATATATTATATATATATATATATATATATATATATATATATATATATATATATATATATATATATATATATATATATATATATAATAAAAAATTAAGATCAAGATTTTGATTTATCAAAAAACTTGGAAGACTTACAAAATTATTTATTTAATTAAGAAAAAATAATTTAAGGATTAAAAATATTTTTTATTCTTTTAAAGTTTGAAAATTTTATTTTTATTTCTTATTTTTAAAAATTTTAGTTTTGATCCTTCATTTTTTAAATAGATTAATTTTAACCCTTTATTATTAAGTATATCATGTATCAAACATGGATATATGTAATTTATCAAATATAAATTACTTTAGAAACTAAAGTCAGATTATTTTAAAATATGAGAGAATAAATTAAAAATTTTTAAAATAAGGGACTAAAATCAAAATTTTAAAAAATTAAAATATATTTAACCTATAATTTAATAATAATAATTTTATGTATGCTTATGGAATTATTTTTATTATTATTACATAAGAATTTTATTATAATATTTTAAAATTATATATTTATTAATTCATTTAAATATTTAAATTGATTCATTATCTTACATATAATTTAAATTTATTAACACATTTAGAGATAAGATTTTGAATTTATTTAAAATGTATTGCTGTAATAGAAATTTTTAAACAAACTTTTAAATTTTACATACATTTTTAAAGGATAAAGTTAGAATTTAAAAATAATCCATATTAAAAAAATAAATAAAATTCCTTTTTATTTACCAAATAAGAGGTATAAATAATTGAGCCAATTTTACTCTAACCCACATCCAAACTTGTAGAAGCATCTATTATTTTCTAATGCATAAGATGGAGGTGGGAACTACATAGGAATAGGATACTTGAAGTTCAATTAAAGGCATGGGAGCACAATGTACACCTGCAATTTAGTAATCCACCTTTTGCCTTCTGCCCTTATAAACAACTATATATAATATTTGACCGTTAATTTGACCTTAACATTTTTTCAAAAAAGGAATCTTAACATTATAATACCTTAAAACCATTCCTTCCCCATAATCACGTTTGAAAAAAAAAAAACAGAAAAAGAAAGTTATTGCTCACTAACTGTAGGAGCTTTATTTGTAATCAAATCAATAACACAAAATTCTACTCTCATATTTTTTTTTATTAATCTAATTATGTATAGCAACGTGGCAGCATGGATGCAGATTTTTTTTTTCCGTTCTTATTCCTGATTCATGAAAGATCGGATATGAACTTTAAAGAAGGCAAAATTAAAAATTAAAATTTAATCTTAATTCCGATTCGTTTGAAAGCTTATATCCTACATGAACTTAAAGAAGGTAAATAAATGTATGTTTCCATATTTATATGTTTGAGAATTTATTTATTTATTTTTTAAAAAAAACAAGTTTGTAGTAGGAGGCACATACATAGCATTTGTCACTTCGAAGTTTCAAATCGGGAACATTGTTGGAAAAGTGAAGAGGACGAACCAACTAATCTTCAACTTTAATTTTTATGTTTTCAAATCAAAAACACATTTTAATTAGCACGTGACACAAACCCTCCATCCACATGGGGAATTAAGAACGTTCAAGGAACCACCACGAATCTATATGTACATTTGAATATCACTATTATTATTGTTATTATTGAAGTGCTTTTCTCTATGATCACTATATAAAGCAATCAAACAAATATACACTCACAGGTCCCAAACCGCAACATTTGAAAGTAGCCAAAATCAAACTTGTACGGAACAATGAACAGCACTCATGTGAATGCCTTTGATCACAATGGAAACATCGAAACGACACCGTTTCAGGATGTTCCAGCATCGACTGTTGCGTTCTGCCGGAGTTCCAGCTTCCGGAACATTTTCCTGGCGGAGAATTGGGCGGAGCTGCCGCTGAAGGAGGACGACGCCGATGACATGGTCATCTACGACGCCTTGCGAGACGCCGCCACCACGGGGTGGTTCCCCGGTAATGACAATGTGGGGAAAATGGAAAATGAGAGTGAAAATAGTGATATTGCATCCGCGCGTGAGAGTCACGCGCCTCCGAGGAAAGAGTGGAGCTACCGGGGAGTGCGGAGGAGACCATGGGGAAAATACGCGGCAGAGATAAGAGATCCTAAGAAAAACGGTGTAAGAATATGGCTTGGAACTTACGAGACGGCTGAAGATGCAGCTTTGGCTTATGATGGAGCCGCGTTTAAAATGCGCGGGTCGAAAGCTAAGCTGAATTTTCCTAATCTAATTGGTTCGGATTATATGAAACCAGTTAGAGTAACGCTTAAGAGACGTTGAGCGAATGTTTGTTTGGCATGTTCGTCATCATCAAACAAAAATAAAGATGACAACAGTTCCATGCCAGCTTTGGAGTTGGAAGCCTCAAATATGTGCCAGTTTTCCATTCATACTAGATCCCAATAGTAATATCAAATTAATGTGTTTCATGATAATATGCAATAACTTTTCTCCTCTAATTTTTGTTAGTATTATGAATTGTTATAACCAGCAATATTATAACACATTGTAAAAGTCAAGTGGTCTGTATTATCACATATCATTCTGTTTTGCCAAATTTAATGTCATATTTTGTTGTTGCTGAGTCATTAGAAGATAGCCAGAAGATAAAAAAAAGAAAAGAGTATAGATTAATGATGATATTCTTAAAAGGATGCAGATTTTTTTTAAAAAAATCTGAAAATAATAAAAAATTGCTGAACTAGTTGGTAAGTAAGGTGGAAAAATGGATTTTTTTAAAATCTATTAAGAGTAATGATTAACTTGTATATGAAAATTATTTTACATCTATTTATATATTAAATTTAATGGTTAATAATTATTTTATTTTTTTTAAAAAAATCTATGAATAGATGTATGACAATAAATCGAATAAAAATAAACTACTGAACATGCATGTTCTCTTTCAATTCTCTTATCATAAATTGTCTCTATCTCCTGTTTCATTCAAGCCTATCTATCATTTTATGAGGAAACTTTTAAGTATACTTCTGAACGAGTCTTTACATTTTTTTTAGTAAGCTAAAGAAATTACATTAAAAATTGACTTAAGATAAGTGATCAAGCCACCCAAAATTTGTTAAGTACAAAACAGGCTATAAGGATCCCAACTAATTACCATAACATGTGACATGTCTATTACAAATTTAAATTTAGCTATCAATATTGATAGAAATTTAGATTTAAATCATTTTTAAAAAATTATTTTAAAGAAGAAAGATTATCTTATACCCATCAAGACTGAATATTTAGTATATAGGTTTGGTAGGATTCAACGTATATAAGTAATTTAATATTAAAATCAAATCGGTTTTGATATCATATTAAAAGATTAAATCTAATTTACTTATAAAAATTAATCAACAAATTATTTCAAACTTTATAAAAGTATTCTAACTACATTCTTAACTGACATCTTAATAAATATTTTGAAAATATCGATTGGTACATATAAACAAATTGAATAAAAGCTTGTCCCACCTTTATTATATAAGACATATATATAGTACAGCATGTATATTACAATTAGCGTGTAGATTGTAAAATACCACTCAGCATAGCAAGAACATCAACTTCGAAATGTTCTCCTAATTATCACGATTTCGTGTTCAATGTTTAACCATTTACTTACTGTATCTCTCGTAAATTACGGGACTGTAATTTAGATTTGGTTTAAATTCAACTTCGGAGGAACAAAAATTCAAACCAATCAATCAATTAATTTGATTTGATTCGGATTTTAAAAAAAATTAATAAATATAAACCATACTATCTCTATGAAAGACAGGTTGGTTTAGTTTTATATAATCGAATTTACAATTTGTAAATACTTTTAAATTTTTAATTAAAAATAAACCAAAATTAATTAAAAAATCAATTTAATTAGTACAGCTCAATTCATTGAATTGACTAAATTTAATAAATACTTCTGATACAACTAATTACACATTGAATTCACTCAATTTAATAAATACTTTCACCTAATTTAAATGAGGAAACAAGATCTTCTTAAACTTTGCTCTATTTTCTGGAACAATCATTCAAGTGAATTTTTTTTGAACTATCCAATTATACAGTTATTGTTGTTTTGTATGTCTTTGTTTCTTTTTTAGGATTGTTGATCTTAAATTTAATTTGGATAAATTTTCCTATAAATACTTATAAAAAATAAAAATAAAAAATCAATTTTTTTCATAAATTAATATCAATTTGTAAAGGCTTATTTATTTAGAGAAGTTAAATAATAAATATTCTAAAAAAGTTGATGTTATAAGTTAATTTAACATATGTGAGACATCTGTTATATTTTACCTTCTTAATTTTCTTTACCACATATACTTAATTACTTACGGATCAAAAAGTTTATTCAAATTAGATCTTAATAATGAATTTTGTATAGAATAATATTGCGTAATGTAACAGTCAAGGTTTTAATTTCCAACAACTTACTATCTTTAATTATCGTTAAAGTTGCTTAATTAATTAAAAAATAGAAAAGGACAAAGAAGGAGGATAGTTAGGATCCACGAGGGTATTTTCAACGTTCAAGACGGGACCAAACTTATTTAATAATTATATATTTCTGATTCTTCCTTGATGCAACATGAAAAGCTATAAGACGTGGAAAGCGATAACATTTTCTAATTCCAAGACATTTAAAGATGTTCACGAAGAATAAACTACAATAAAATATAATTTTATATATATATATATATATATATATATATATATGCATGCTAATTAATTAAGAATGGGAACCATTTTTAAAATAGATGTGAAAGATGAAGAGTAAAAAAGTGATAAAATGTTACAAGAAAGGAACTACTACCCACCACATAGGATAAAGCTTTGACCATAGTTTCCGACCCTACGTGTTACATGCAACATGTGCTATTTACATGTCTTTTTCTAGGTGAATAGCTAAGCTCTATGAAGCTGCCAAGAGCTATATATTAAATTGAAAAGAATGCCTCATGGTACTGAAATATTCTTGAAGTTTAATTTAATATTAAAGGAACTTCATAAAGCAGTTTTGGAATTGTTGGCATTGGTGAATTTTTTGCTAAATTTATAGTTTGTGTGTTGAACCTATGGGACAGAACTTTTGGTTGTCTTGAATAGGTCTATATAATCCCTCATTATTAGGAATCATCGTTTAGTAATGAGATTAAAAATATTTAATTTGTATAATGATTTATTTAGAATTAACTTTATGATTTTTTTATCATATTCAAATTTGTCTTTTAGGGTATAACTTAGTTACTAGTTTATTAAAGATTCAGTAATCCAACTTTGATTTAATGATTGATTTAAAAATCAAATTTGTGAATTTTTAATTTGTTTCTCAAGGTCAAATTAAAAACTGAGATTTATTAAGATTGATAGTTTCGTTACTAAATTTTGATTTAGCAACTGATTTAGAAATTAAATTTGTGATTTTTCTGAGTTGTTCTCTAAAAATATTATGTTACATATATTTTTAATTTTTTAAAATTTTTAAACTTTAATTTTAATTTTAAAACGATTAATTTTAGTCTCTTATTTTTTAAATTAAATTATTTTAAAATTTTAAATAACTAATATTTAATATATGTTTGATACGTTAATAATAAAAAATTAAAATAATATATTTTAAAAATATTTATCAAAATCTATTATTTTAAAAATAAAATACTACGATCAAAGCTTTATAATTTCAAAAAATTAAAATCATATTTAACTGAAAAATAATTTATTAGAAAATGATATTTTTGTCATTAAATTTTGATTCAATAACCAATTTATAGACCAAACGGCAGGAGTTTAAGCTATTCCTTAAAGTAAACAATCATATTTAGGTACATCAATGATATTTTATTTATAAAAAATTTACTATAATTTTAAATATAATATTTTATTTTTATTGATCTATTTAAAGTAAGATTATTTACTATTTTTTTTACTATTTATCACTACATCAGTTCTAATAATTTAAAAGTAAGATGGTTTATTATCTCGGATAAATTAAACAATCTTAAACAATCATAATTAATGACAACTTTATCTTAAATATTATTTAATAGTAAAAATAGATATATAAAATATAAACAGAATGGTTGAATTGATTTTTAATTTTATTTTTTTAAAAAATTTCAAAGCTTAAAGCAAAATTTTTTTCTTAAAACAAGTTTATTTTAATGAGAGACCTTTAAACTACATATTCTTATTTGATTTTTACAAAATATCCTTGTTTGTTTTTATTCTGATTCACCACGTTCCTTTGCATCTCATCCTTAACAATATTACCAAGATTTTACTGTCTTTTTAAAAACAAATACAAGCCTCACAAATCTTTGTGCTCTTATTTAAGTAATCTTTTTCTACCTCTTCAAGTTTACAAAGATAATTCTAAAAACTATTTATAACATAGCCTCTTTAGGCAGACCATGTTCTTCTTAAGAATAAATTTGACTTGACTAAAATAAATATTATCTGACTAATAGTTTAATAATTTTTATTAATACTTGTAAATCTTGCTTTACTTAAAAGATATCATTGTGTGTACTAAAAAATTAAATGAAATGTTTATTACTAAACCAATTAACTTAAATTGTAAATTCGAATTCTGATATTATGTATTATTGGAAGCAGTTTATAAGCTTTGTAAATAGTTGATTTGGTAACATTTTATAAAGAGATACAAAAAGTTTAAAACAATATACATAGAAAGCAGTAAAATTTGAAAATAATTACCAGTAGATGATAAACTATCCTAATTTAATTTCGCTTACTTGCTTTGACCTTTCAATAAACACTCAATCCAGCTTCTAGCTATTTTTTAATTTTTAGTTATATTCCGCATCCGAATCCGTAACGGAAGTGATAAATAAATTTGACTGTAATATAAAAGGTTGAAATTAAATGGTTTAACTTTCAACTCAATGAGAATTTCTAACATTTTAACCTAGAAAAGTTAACTGGAGAAAATTCAAAGGTGACTGCAATTTGGAAACCGTGATGTGCTATAAATAATTCATGGATAAAATATTGAATATATATCTATCTACATTGGTGTATATTAAGGATATCATATAATTGATCGTAAAAAACTAATTTTTTAAAGTGTAAAAACTAATAAAATTAATTTTATATAGACATACATAATTATAAGCATGTATATTATTATAAAATGTGTAATATGATTTAAAAAAAAAAACTGGAATGATAAAACGCTGATATTTTTACGTATTTTGCAAAAAAAAAATTAGATTTTATTTAAAAAAAATTCTAGTATTATATGTTTCATATAAAATGTTTAATGAAATTAATAGAACTATATAAATTTATTACATTTATAGTGTATTATGTTTTTTATTTTTGTTTTCAAAATTAAAACAAAATTATTAAAATAAAAAATAAAAATAAATGTATGGAGTGATGTTAGGCCCCGTTTAGAAATATTTTGTCTTACACTGTTAGAGGGAAAAGTTGTTTAAATTATATAAAAAAGAATTACGTATAATGTGGTAAGACCCATAAAAAATATTATTAATTTTAGCATCTTATGTATTTCACTATTAAAGTTGTTATTTCATAGAAACAAATGTTGGTAAGTAAATATGACAAAATAAGTTATATAGTCTGAGTTGAACCAATCCATTTTCAGTTTCAGTTCCAATCAAATTGAATAAAAAAATCTAATATTTTTCATTTTAAGTTATAAAATAGTTGTTCAATCTTATAGGGGAATCTGTATTTTATAATTGAAGTATTACCACAAACTCCATGAAAGAAAAATCGAATAAATTATGGCAAATGATCAGTCCACACATAAACATATTACTAGCATATACATCTCACGGTTTTGTTTTTGTTTTTGTTTTTTTTTTAAATAATAATTTTGTTAAAATAACTTTTAGTAGGCCACGAAATCGTAATTTTGCATCTATTAAAATATTTTAATAATTTATGAATTCTTTTTATTTTTAAATTAATGATTCAATATTTATATTTCTTAACTTTTTTGTTATCAAATGTGCAATTCTCTTGTTAGCACCAGAAGCTTCCGCACTTTAAAAAAAGTAATATTTTATTTACTTTAGATTATAAATATTTTTTATTTAAAAAATTAATTCAAGTTAAGTAGAATTATTGTGAATGGTAAAATTTATTTTTAAAACTTTTAATGTAGTTATATATGTAAAATTTAAATATTTTGATCAAGTAATTTATATATTTAATAATTAAAAATAATAATATGTCAAGTAGTTACAATTTTTTTTATTGTTTATATTTTTTTCTATTGCTTAATAATAATTAATAACTTGTTTTTTTAAGATATTAGATAAAATTAAAGATGTAAGTATAATAAATCGAGTTTGTTACTTATTTTAAAATTTTGAAATCTTAATATGTGACTTAATTTAAAATCTATGAGATCTATAAATATGTTTAAAAGTTTATATTTAAAAAAATTAATAAATAAATTTAAAATTTATATCAACTATTGATTAAAAAGATTTATAAACTTAAAATTTATAAGATAAAAAATTATTAAATAAACCTAAAACATATATATATATTATAAATAAATAATATATAAATATAATATAATAAATATAAATATATAATATATAAAAATAAATAAGCTTTTAAATAGATTAAATAAATTTTTTTATAAATTTAAATTTAATTTATTTATCTAAAAATTTTTTTAATAGATCCAAATCTATCTATTATTAAATTAAATTAAACTTTAAACAAATCAAATTATAAACTTTTTTCAAATAACTTTATTCATTTTCGTCTTAAAATAAATTATTTATATAATTCTTTTCATTAACATTTTTATATAATAATTCAACAAAAATTTAAAAAAAATTTCCCTCAGTTATCCATGAAAATAATCCCTAACTAGCTAGTTTACTTTTTTTATACGTTAAATTAGTTTTTAAGTTTAGAAAAGTAGCTTTCAATGTATTTTTTTATTAATTATTTTATTCCTTTAAATTTAAATAATTTTAATCAAATTAATCTTAAAATACTGATACACTGATAATAGTTTCATAAACAAATTTAATTAAACTTAAAAGTAATGAAAATTAATTTAGATACTTTCTTGCCGTTTATGTGATTTGTTGCTGCAATCATCATTTTTATTTTTCCTACCTCATTCTTGTTTTTTTTTTTCTTTTAAAAAAATTTACACATTAAATAAATTAATTGTTTAAAATAACAAAAAAACAAAACCTAAATTGTTAGTATAGATTTTGAATTTTTATACTAACTTTTAATATACTGATAATGTTAATATTTTATTTTAATATCAAAAATATTATTCGGATAATGTTTAAATTTATTGTATAATTTTTCTATTTTTTACTTAAAGTATAGTTTACATTTTTATAAATAACATAAGTTTTATAATATAGTATGGAAATTATTTAATAATAATAATAAATATTTTTTAACACTCTTTACTATTATTTATTTTTTTATAAATAAATTTAAAAATAAATTTAATTATATTTTATGTCAATTTATACAAAAATACGTTAAAAATTTTTTTTTTATATCATTCCAAACTTAATAAATGGCATCATATATAATATCACGATTGTTATATGGATTCAAATTTATAATTAATTATACATTTCAAATCATTACATTTTCAATCACATAAAAAAAACACATAAGGTTAATATGAATAAATGAATACCATGATTATAGTATAAACAAATATCATTCCTTCAAAATAGAAATTAGGAATTATACTTTGTAAAATAGTAAATGAGTATTTGTCACAACCGGGGTCACAACGAATGGTGAACAGAAAGAGATTTAGGAAGAAGAAATTATTTTCAAGAAAAGTGAAGTCGCCACCAAAATTTTAATTTATTTTAAAAGGGAAAAAGATTGAAAAAACCCTTTGAAATAAAGATTCTAAGTCCGAGATTCGATTACGAATAAGGAAGGTATTAGCATCTTACTCGCCCATCCAAAAGAACGGTACCCTTTACTAAATTGTGCAACTAATTAATCATAAACTTAAACAAATGATAAGGTCCAAGCGTACAACTAAATGATGCAGAAAAAAAAACTAGACAATTAGACAATAGTGAATAAGTAGTTCAAAAATATTTATTTACATATGAGAAAAAAAACTAAATATGTTCAGAAATCTAAATTCTACTCCTACGTATTCCCGGGTGCGATGGAAAACTCAAGGCAACGTAGTTCTGTAATTGATGGTTCCAAAATAAATTGCAAAGACTTTTAAGAAATGTTCAAATTGAAAATTATATTTTAGAGGAAATGAGTTTTGTAAAAAGAAGAGAACAATTGAAAATATTTTTATTTTTAACTTTTCAAGTCCACATGTGCACAAAATTTAAGACAAACGTAGGTTGCACTTAAACCTTTATGATTCTTTAAATACGGTAAGATAGAGTAATCTATACACACGCATCTAAAGTTTATTGTGTGAGATTAAAATATTTAAATTAAATATATGAAATAATAAACTTAAACTTAATGTATTTAAAAGAAAATTTTTAATAATACTTTGAAACCCTACACGCATAAAGTTGAAGACAAACGTAGGTTGTACTTAAACTCATACGACTCTTCAAACGTGATAAGATAGAGTAGTTTATACATATGCGTCCAAAGTTCGTTGCGAGAGGTCTAGATTTACAATATTTAAATTAAATATATAAGATGATAAATTTAAAATTAATTTTATCTAAATAGAAACTTTTTAATGATATTTTGAAACCTTACATGCGTAAAGTTTAAGACAAACGTAAGTTGTACTTAAACTCATACGATTCTTCAAATACAATAAGATAGAGTAATTTATACATATGTTTCTAAAGTTCGTTGTACGGGATTTTCAATTTAAATATTTTAAATTAAAGGAATCTTATTTAAATATATAAAAAAAACAAAACAAAATACAGAAATATATATATATTTTCTTAGATACAAATAAATTATTCAAGACTTATTTTACAAATTATATATATTTGAAGAAAACTTGGTATATTACTATCATGTTTCAATTTAAAATCAAATAATAATAAATAATTTATTCAAACTTATTCGACGGTTTATATATATATAAAAAAAATTTGACTTCACCATCCTTTATCTTGAGATATAATAATAATATTAATAATAATAATAATTTTCAAATGTATATATATATATAATAATTAT
Organism: Canavalia ensiformis; assembly: GCA_026541065.1. Classification (NCBI taxonomy): domain Eukaryota; kingdom Viridiplantae; phylum Streptophyta; class Magnoliopsida; order Fabales; family Fabaceae; genus Canavalia; species Canavalia ensiformis. Next base: position 615,543 of record JAMKYM010001005.1, read on the forward strand.
TTTACCATTTTTAGTTTAAAATTGAAATAATGAATCTTGCAAGATTGAAGAAAATAGATAAATAAAATTCATATATAAAAAAAATATATATTTATTTCGAATTTATGTATAAAATATGTTATGAAATATTTTTATTATAAATTTATTTTACAAAAATATTTGTTTCATTGAGAGGGAAATATATTTAGTTTTTATTGGGCCTATTTGGGAGATCTAAACCCTAACTCCCTTGGCTCAAGTTTAGGAGCAGTAGCTGGGAATCGAACTTGTGTTTCCAAAGAGCTTCTACCAAGACAACCACTAGGCTAAGCATGTATTCATGTTTAAATACTCCCTAATTTTATTTAAACATTATCTAAAACTTTGAGGCCCATTTTAAAAAGACCTTTTACTCCTAAATGAGAATGAAACCCTAACAGTAGGGTTAAACACAAAGAAATAGGGTTTGTGATAAAAAGAAAGGGGGAGGCCGCTTGAGGGAGGCCACTGCCGCGGCTTTGGAGAGCCGCCGTCGCGGCTTTGGAGATGGGTTTTGGTCGTTGCCAAGTGAAGGGGGAGGGAGGAACAACCATGACGAATCGTTTCGGTGGTGGTGACGGTGGCAGAGACGATGACCGTATCTCGATGTGGTCTCCGGCGGGGGTAGAAAGTGGTCCTAGCAATGGACAATAACGGGTATAACGGACATCGGAGAAAGAGGAATCAACGCTGTGGATGGGAGCGGCGTGGAAACTTCCGGCGAAGGAGATGAGATCCTCCGATTTTAGGTGAGGAGAAAAAAACCCGTTCCTAATACTTTTTAGCCTCTGTGTCTTCTTCTTCTTTCCCGTTCTCTGTTTATTTTTTTAAAGGTTTGGGTGTTTGTATTTGGGTGGGTGAAGGCAGTGTTCATGTTGATGAAACATGTTTGCAAGAGGAAGAGAAATTGAGACCCAATGTATTTAGGATTTCATAGCTTGTCTTGGTTTATTTAAAAAATTTTGTACTTCTAGTGAATGATATTGTTTGTTGGATTGAATTGGGAAACAATTAACTTGCAAGGTTAAGAATATGCATACTTGAAACACAGGTTCACTTAGGTTCATTTCAGCTCTATTATGTTTGCTAAGTTTCTTAAGCAATAATCAGATTTTTGGCCTCTTCTCACAAACACATATTAAGATATCATTTAAACCACTACAAAATAAATTATTGAGGAGCAAAGACATAATGTAAAAGAATGGGTCATAACTTGGAACGTAGAAGTGGTTTCTGAGGAGAAAAATTTAAGTTAGCTAGAAAATTTTCTCAGTATCAATTGTTGAACCCTGTGTCACATGTTTAAGGTTCTGTTTTATAGCCAATAAATCCTCAATTTTTCTTAGCAAATAGGAACCTTTTTCTCACTGCATTTTCTTTTACCAGTTATGGCAATCTGCTCTATGTAAAAGCAACAACCACTCCCTTATTCTATTTTGCATTTTGTTTCAGTTTCCTTTTCTTAAATCAGACTGGGGTTTCAACAAATTTGGGCTCTGTTACTTATGTTTGCTGTTGCTCAACCATGTCTGCTTGTCACATGTTTATTCCCTGCCCCTTTGCTTTTACCCTGCCAATCTTTGTGCTCACTTGTTGTTTTCTGTAAAAGAAAATAGGGGTATTCACAGTATTCTAATAGTATGAAAATGGAATGGAGTGTGCTCTAGCTCCGATTCATTCCTTAACAACAAAAAGATAATAGTTCCCATGCAAGTTGTCCGGTTGGGATGCTACTCTCTCTCTCTTCCAATGATCCCAAAGTCAAACTTGCGGACCATGCGCACATAGGAGGGAGGTTTGTTCTCCGTCAAAGTCTTATTAGAATGACACTTAGTAGAAATAGTCTACTAGGATCTTTAAGCTTTCTTTAATTCTTTTATAAACTTATCTTTTGAGAAAATATAAAGATAAATATTCTTTTCAAAATACAAGAAATTCTCATAATATTTAGGAAGAATTTATAAAGAAAAAAGAGATTATAAGTCATGTGTCAAAGATCAACATAGCAAAATTAGTTAAAAATGACTCATCAAATTTGAAGTTTGAAGAAAATGACACATTATTTAATTTACAAGGTTATGTTCTAAAAATATAGGAACAAATTTTATTTTTAAACTACGAGAAATACTCATAACATTCAAAAGGAAATTATAAAAATAAGGAATTAAATGTATCATACCAAAATCATATTTCAAAATAATTTGGACATGACTTTAACTTAGAAATTTAGAAAGAAAAGAATTATTTTGGACAAGACTTTTTTATTTTGAATTCCTCAATGAAACATATTGAAAGACAATGGACCTTTTAAGGAAAAAAAATACCTTTAAAAAGTAAAATAATTTTGGAAGTTTGATTAAACTATATAGAATATTATTAACTTTAAATATAAGAGAAAATAATTTTATCAACTTATAGTTAAATAGTACAAATGTGTGTTCCCTTTCATTACCAATATCGCATTCATTAACATCCACATTTCAAATTAAGCTAGAGATGCTCATCCTTAGCTACATGGTTTCATATTTTTAAGATACAAAGTTCTCCTTCCCTGACCAAGGAAAGAGATTGTCACTGCCCTAATTCTTCCATGAGGATTTTCTCCAATTTTTTTTCCTCTTCCAAAGGGATTTCTAGGTCATTCAAGGCATAAATAATTAGTATATAAAGATTGGGAATTAAATAGAATTCAAAAATTATACAAAATTAAAGATATTATTTTTGAGTACTGTTCATGACATTGTTCATCCAATTTCAAGATTGAAAATGGAGAAGAAACAATGAGATTTAAAGAGAGAAAATCAAGTTTAAGGCCAATGGAAATACAAACAGTTAGTATACAAAAAATAGGAACCAAAATGATATAAGAAATCATATAAAAATAGAGGATGAATATTGTATTTCTATTCACACAGACATTGACATGAGAAATGGAGAAAAAACAAGGAGAAACAAAAAGGGAAACTAACCTTGATGAAGGATTAAGCTTTGGAAGAGAAAAAAAAAACCAAAATTGGTAAATTTTTTGTATGATTCTTATGAATAAGAAGAATAAAACCACAAAGAGCATAAATAAAGGTAAGATGGTCGTGCTACCTATTGCCCAACTCTTTCGCATCAATTTTATAGATTGTGCATATATCTCTTCGAATGGTATGGTAATGGACCTTCCTTTCCAATACAGATTAAGGGAACGACCACTCGATTTTTTTCGATGCTCATTGTCACAACAATATATATGTCTTGTGGTTTATGTAGATTGTTAATCAAACAACCATAAACCTAAGATGGAAGTGAATTGGGTTTGATATATTTTTCTCCAAAAATTTACCAACTAATTAAAACAATGAGCCCAAATACATAAGCCACACAAGAAATCTTGATCATGATATATAAGTTACATAATATTCAAAATGTTAATATAATCTTAATATTCAATTCAAGTAAATAAAAGTTAATTCAAAAAGATTGATTTGGTCCAAATGAAGTACTAAAATGTAAAAGTGCGGGGAAGAAGAAGATCATACAAGAATTTATCTTGGTTCACTTTCAACCATCACAGAGTTATATCCAATCTTCAAGCACACCACTTAGAATTTTCTTCATTATTTGCAGAATACAATATTGTTTTATAAACAAACACTTCAAGATCTCTCACTTGAAGCCTCAAGAATCATGCAAATATCATCCTCTTTGGACAAAACACAAACACCTTCAAGAAAGAATCCCTTCTCTCAAGAATCAATAACCAAAACTGAGAATAGTTAATAAAAGATCAAATCAAATTTATCCTTGAATCTCAATATAATGAAAAATCTATGTGATAAGCATAAATTTCATAAATAATTATCTCTCATTTTTAGCTCATTAAGACTTCTTATATGTTCAATTAAGTGGTCTTTTTCATATTTTATGAGTTTGGGTTCATATGGAGTTTAATTGAATTTCTTTGCATAACCAATTAAAATGACACTATTATAGTATTTTGAGCATAATAGGAGTTTTAGACATCCAAAAATCATGAAATATGTCTTGAATGAAAGCTTAAAGAAGTGTCCACAGTTACAAAGCAAGAGCAGACTCTAAATGGGATGTATAGGACTCTGAAATTATCTCAAAAGATGAGATAGTGTTGTTGTCGCGGAACCTGAACAGTATGCAAAGATCTGGGCATAACTTGAGATACAGAAGTCATATTGAGATGAAATCAGATCCGTTGGAAAGCTAAGATCTGGGGCTACAACTTTTGTTCATACGTAAAGCTCTAATTCGGATACATGAATACCCGAAATTGTGCTGCAATAAACGTCAAAATTGTTGTGCTGATTGGTGACAAAAATTCAGAAGTGTTTTGCTTTTTCAACAAAGCCCATGTGAAAGCAATAAAAGGATGGAAAAGTAAAAAAGCTGGTTGGTGACCTTCTGAAGATGATGCCTTACAAATCCTCTATAAATAGATGGGTTTACAAGAGGAGAGACACACCTTGGATATTAACTCCAATACCATTTTCCATCTTTCTTTCTTTGTTGTTAGTTTGCCTCCTTCATGGAAGGCTAAGTTTTTCTTTGTTGTTAGTTTGCCTCCTTCATGGAAGGCTAGGTTTGTAATTTCAATTCAAGGATTCAAGCTATTTTCATTTTAACTTTGAGGTCTTGATCTTTATTTACATGCTTATTGAGTCTAGTCTGCTTTACTATATTCTTCAATTTTATTCTTTTAATCAAAGTTTGTTCGTTTGACGTATTTTGATTAATGCATAATTGATTTATAATTGGTTTTTGATTGGTAAATCATTTTCCAAAAGTTTGAAGAGTAGAAATTAAGTAATTGAATTGAAGGTTTTCATTTTATTACTTACTTCAACTGAATTCTGATTATGAAATTGGTTTAGATCTAATGAAAGATTAAGTGGTTGCTAAATCTTGTTGATCATAATCAATTGAACCCTGAGAGTTTTCTCAGTAGATAATTCAAGGATCATTTTAGGGGTTCCATATGATCCTGGGTTGATAAACACAATGCATGATTTTAGTGATCAATGATTAGTTAAGAAAATAGCCTTTGAATTCCTTGAGTTGATAATCGGTAAGTCAAATTAATTTCATTCTGTATTTTGCATTTAGAACTTAATATCACATCTTTACAAAATCTCCTTGTTCTAACTTTCTCCTAATTTGCTTAAGAATCTGAACTGGTCTTTGGGAGATGACATAGGTTGCACCTTATACTATACCAATAGTTTGGGAAAATCTAGAAATTATTTTTGTGCGTTTGCGACGAGCGTGCCACTATGCACTGGTAAAACGTCACACGTTGGACAAGGCTTTCACAAAATAATTGTGAAAATTTTTTATTTTTTTATTTCCTTTCATTCTGTTATGGAAAATAGGTTAAGAATAAGTATTTATTAGTACACTTAAATGGTTGTTTTGAATAAGTTAGTTTTAAACTATTGTAACTAGAAATTTTTTTTAAAACTTTTGAACTTTATCTTGGTAATTAATTACTATCATTGATAATTGATTTCTTGAATATTATGTAACTCCCAAAATTCAACTAATTCAGTTGGTAATCGATTACACTTATTTTTAATCGATTATTTCACTTTAGTAATGCTTTGGTAATCGATTATATATGTGATAATTGATTACACCAGTGGTTAACTCAGTATAAAAATATGGTTAAGTATATGCAACATTTGGTTAGCTCGCCACTGACATATGATTAACTTAATATAAAGATCTGGTTAACTCTTATAAAAATTCAGTTACTTCATGTATATGTTACAAAATCAAGTTTTCATAGTTTAAAAATTTAAACTTTATGTATTCTTTCTAAAACATGATTTTAACCTTAAAAGTTTTCATTGTAGAATATTATTAAGCTTTTCTTTCAAAATCCAATTTAGAGAGCTTGATCAAAATATGTGTAAACACTCAATTATGTCCGAGGCCCCCAATCGTTAAAATTAACCAAAAATTAAGTTAATTAGAAATTTGAAAAGATATAAAACAGAAAGCGAAAATTACAGAAAAGAGAAAGTAAAAAAGAAAAGAATAAAAAAAAGAGAGAAGAGGAAAAAGGAAAAGAGAAAAAAATAAGAAAAGAAAAAAGAAAAGGAAAGAAAAAAGGAAAATTCTCTTATGTGGGAAAGAAGTCCCACATTGGATAAGAAGGGATTCTTCAATCTCTCCTCCTTCTATATAAGGAGAGATCCTTCACCAAAATAAGGGGGGAGCACTTGAGGGAGGGAATATTTTTTCAGAATTTTTGAAGGGAGGACCTAGGAGACTCTCTACCTCTGCCTTCAAACCAGTTCTTCATCACCTTCCAATCAAGGTTAGATCCTACTTTTATTCTGCTCAAGTTTCTTGCTTCTTCTCGGATTTCCGAGCTTATTTTCGTCTCTGGTTTTCGTTTTCATTTTTGATCGGTCAAATGATCTCCGATTTTGATGATTTTTGTTGCGTTCTCTTCTTCTTTCTCTCTAGTTTCTGGAATGATATTTTATGTCCAATTTGGATCTGAAATGAAATTTTAATCGCCTGATTACCGAAGCATGTTCATCCTGGTGCACAAGTGAACCTAGCTTATTTGATTTGTGCATAACTTGCTCATTTCTGATTGGATTTATGTCAAACTTGTTTTTCTTGATTCATATGATCCATATCTTGCAATTAATTGGTTTTGATTTTTCAGATCTGCCAAAACATATTTTTTAAAAATTCTGAGATTTGAATTCAAATTTTGGCACCAAAATCTTGTGTGTTCTTGAGGTTGATCTTCATCTCTGTTTTTCATTTTCGTTTTTAATTGGTCAAATGATCTCTGATTTTGGTGATTTTTGTTCTGTTATATTTGCATTTTTCTCTAGTTTCTGTAATGATATTATTTATCTAATTTGGATTTGAAATGAAATTTCTATCGCTTGATTACTAAAGCATGTTCGCAATTCTTTTCCTTAATTTCAAATCAAGTCAAGTTTATTTCAAATCAAGCCCAATTCAAGCCCAAAATTCAAATCAAGTTTATTTTATTTTAAATCAAGTCATATTTTATTTCATTAAATTCAAATCAAGTTCATTTTGTTTTAAATCAAGTCCCATTTTGCATTCCTTAATCTCACGCAATGAGCCCTAAAAACGAACTGGTAGCTTTTTCTGCTGTTCGTTGTTTAGAGGTCCGTATGGGTCCAAGTGCAGCCGTAGTTGTCTTGGGCCCTGTGCATATGTGGATTGAGGATTGCGTTTCCTTTTTTTTTCAATCAAATAAAAATCATTTTGCATTCCTTAATCTCACGCAACAAGCCCTAAAAACGAACTGGTAGCTTTTTCTGTTGTTCGTTGTTTAGAGGTCCGTATGGGTCCAAGTGCAGCCGTAGTTGTCTTGGGCCTTGTGCATATGTGGATTGAGGATTGCCTTTCCTTTTTTTTTGATCAAATAAATTTCGTTTTAGATTCCTTAATCTCACGCGACGAACTCTAAAAACGAACTGGTAGCTTTTTCTGCTGTTCATTGTTTAGAGGTCCGTATGGGTCCAAGTGCAGCCGTAGTTGTCTTGGGCCTTGTGCAAATGTGGATTGAGGATTGCCTTTCCTTTTTTTTTTGATCAAATAAATGTCGTTTTGCATTCCTTAATCTCACGCGACGAACTCTAAAAACGAACTGGTAGCTTTTTCTCGTCATTCCGCATTTTGTTTAGAGGTCCGTATGGGTCCAAGTGCAGCCGTAGTTGTCTTGGGCCCTGTGCATAGGTGGATTGGGATCACACCCTTAAAATGTTTTCAAAAAAAGGCAAAAATGCATTTTCTTTTAAATTCAAACTCCGAAGGTCAAGCCTTCAACTCACACCAGAACTACGTAAGCCTTGAGTTTCCCATTGCACCGGGGAATACGTAGGAGCAGGATCAAGTCCTGTCAGGCTAACCTCCATCAAGCTATTTATTTTCACGTTAACTAAGGGATCAAACAATTTTCAGAAATCACACACTCGGTTTAAGGGTACCGTTCTTCGGAACGGGCGAGTGGGGTGCCTAACACCTTCCCCACTCGTAACCGACTCCCGAACTTAAAATCTCATCTTCAAGTTAGGGTTTTTCCAAATCTTTTTCCCTTAAATAAAAATTTGGTGGCGACTCCACATTAATCCAAATAAAATCCATTTTCAAAATTTTAGCGAGTCTGTCATCTCGTCGGAATTACGGTTGCGACAGATGGCGACTCCACTGGGGACCATTAGAGAGTCAAGCCCGATCAATTGAGTGTACATTATATTTGATCTCTTCTTTATTTGTTTGCACATTTTATTGATTGCACGATTCATTTACTTGTTTATTTATCTGTTGTTTGTTTGTCTATTCTGTGTACAACCCTAGGATAGATGAATCATAAATTGCAATATATATCTGTATAATTTCCCCAATTTGTGTATCCCAATTACTTGTGTGCCCTCATACACATTGCATATGCATTATCATGAGTGGGGCCCTATACCCGGTGCGAGTGCAGCCTAGGACTAGAGGGATCTAGTGGTGTCACTTTGGGGCTTACGTCCTGTTTGACTATCACGAAAATCCCAGCTAGAGTGCGTCCTATTTGTAATGCCCTACAACTGGTAGCTTTTTCTGCTGTTGTGGCAAGCATTGCAAACTGGAACTTGGCTCTAGTGACCTCAACACCCCATGATTACAAACCACCTTTGAGAGGTTCATATAAAAGGCCATAGATCCCTAGGGCAGGTAACCCACATAAGAAGCAAAGAGGGCACACACCCCTTCATAATATGGTTCATATACGCACGGACAATTATCATCCAAAATGGAAGCTGAAGATTGGGGAAATACAGAAATCAAGAAAGAAAAGTCAAACAAAAAGAAAAGAAATATCAAAACAAAAAAAAAACAAGGAAAATCAAGGAAAACTAGAAATTCCTAGGAAAAATTAGAAAATAATTTCTAAAAATACTAAAAATATCAAAAGTTCAAAAGGAGAGAAGGGAAAATTTCGAAAACCTAAAGAATGCTTTTTGGAAAATTTTAACAAACCGTTTTCAAACACCATCAAAGGTTTTCTAGCAAAATAAAAAAAAAACACCAAAACTCATAAAACACAAAATCACTAAAAAATAAATAAAACAACTCTCATTTATTTTCAAATAGTCAAACTTCAAATCTCTTAAAATTATTTGCACATAGCATTGATTCATTCATTCATTCATAGATCTAAAAAAAATAGATTTCAAAAATCATTCTACACATTCATACTCATTTTGCATCAACATCTCTATCATTCACGTTTTGTTGCATTCAAATTATTTCACAAAATTAATTTTTAACTTCACCAGAAAATTGGAGAAACACAGCTTCCTCGACATCCTTATAGAACTCGAGCATAATCAAGAATCATGGATGAGCAGGAGAGACAGAATGAGGAGCTAAGAAATGAGGTAAAATCACTGAAGGAACAGATGGCCAAGCTAATGGAGGCCATCCAGCAGTCTAAACAAAAGGAGGTAAGGGAATCCCTACCCAGAGAATCAACTGACCCAACACATCCTCTTGGCTTCACTCCACCATTAACCGTACCTCCGCAAACCGAAGGAATTCATTATAGGTTTCCTCATGGGCATGCACCTTCATACAACCAAACACAAGCCCAAACACAAATCCAAACACATAACCTACCTCCAAACCAAGAAGTCGTTGGGAGAACGCATCCTATGTTCACCCAAGGGCCTCGCCCTGTATACATACCATCTTCTCATTCATACCACATGCCTGAGGAATACCCAAGCCATCCTTCAACTGAGGATATAGAAAAATGGAAAGGTCTAGAGGACAGGATCCGGGCAATTGAGGGAGATGCTTATGAAGTCAAAGATGCATCTGATTTGTGCTTAGTACCAGATGTGGTCATCCCTCCCAAATTCAAGGTCCCTGAATTTGAGAAATACCAAGGAACCAGCTGTCCAAAGAAACATTTGACTATGTACTGTAGAAAGATGTCTGCATGTACTTACGATGAGAAGCTGCTTATCCATTTCTTTCAAGACAGCTTAACAGGGGCAGCTGCAACCTGGTACACTCAGCTAGAGCGGACACACATCCGTTCATGGAGGGATTTGGCTGAGGCTTTCCTCAAACAATATCAGTACAATGCCGAGATGGCTCCCGATCGAACCCAACTCCAGAATATGGCCAAGAAGGGGGATGAGACCTTCAAGCAGTGTGCTCAAAGATGGAGGGAGCTAGCTGCTCAAGTGCAACCTCCACTATCTGAAAAAGAGCTGGTCAGCTCGTTCGTAGACACACTCCAAGATCCTTTCTATGACAAGATGATTGGCAGTGTGACTTCTAGTTTCTCTGATGTCATCATCATTGGAGAAAGGATCGAGGGTGGCATGCGTCGAGGAAAAATCACGCACAACGCCACAAGGACAGTTGACGCCTCTACAGAAAAAAAGAGGACAGGTGAAGCTTACAATGCGGCTTCTGGTCAAGGACAGTATACACCTCCGACGGCACTTTATGGACCGACTGGTTTCCAACCACCCCCATATACACCCTACACACCATATTCTTACATTGCAGCTACATACCAAACACCATACCCTCCTACTTACAATTACCCGACACAAGTCCGGCCACCAACACCATACACAGTCCGAACACAAGTCATGAGCTCAAATTCTAGCCAAAGCCAAAAAAATGAAAAAGAACCCGTCCAATTCGACCCTATCCCAATGACCTATACCGAGCTGCTACCTCAGCTAATCCAAAATTCCTTGGTGGTTCCATACCCGCTGAAACCTCAAGAACCACCATATCCAAAATGGTACGATGCAAATGCCATATGTGATTACCATGCGGGGTATATTGGTCATTCAACGAGAAAAATTCACCAGTCCAAACGCAAGGTGCAAAGCCTAATTGATGCTAAACGACTAGATTTCGGGAAGATCGCTCCTAATCCAAATCCCGAATCATGAGAGTTCATCTGCTGGCTAAGAAATGGGAGCAACATAATGAGCCGCCTTGTACAAGTCAAGCTATCGAGGAAGAACATCCAAAATTTGTTATGTTTTTCAAAATTAATCTTTGTAAATAAATCTCAATGAATAAAACAAAATTTACATTTTTCATGTTTTTGGAGCACGTGCTTCACATCATTGGCTTTACTTTTAAAAATTTTTTTGCCATCCCTTTATCCATTCAGCCCGCTTCTTATTCCTATATCCAAACAATAAATACCGATTGGTGATAATGCTAGTGCTGTAATAAACAATCTTGAACGTCTAGTTAATCAAACTCAAAAGAGAAAAACCCAATGAGGAAGTAGAATAAACAACCAGGGATTCTAGATCACCATTCAAAATTAAAATATCCCGCTGGAACCAAGTTTAAATCCAGGCAAAATTAGGGATGGAAGAAAAGATCCGCTGAATTGGAAGCCTTAAATGATCCCGGCAAGATCAATATTCAACTACACAAAATTCAAGAAAAAGGAGAAGACCCGCTGGATTAAAGTAAAAATAATCAAGGAAAAATCAAGGTCGAAACATAAAATTCAAGAAGAAGAGAAGCCCGCTGGATTAAAAGCCAAAAATAATCCAGGCAAAAGTAGGGTTAAAGTTCAAAATAATGAATCGACAAAGTCATGATCAGAAAAGGTCTTACCGGTTTCCAACAACAATTCAGGCAAAAATCAGGATCATATAAGAGCCCGCTAGGTCGACAATCATTAAAGAAGACCTAGGCAAAAGTTAGGGCACAATCAAGCATAAGGCCCGTTAGGTCGAAAACCCGTAAGGGCGACCTAGGCAAAAAGTTAGGGCGCAATCAAACAGAAGGCCCGCTAGGTTGACAATCTTCAAAAAAGACCTAGGCAAAAGTTAGGGCACGATCAAACAAATGCCCGCTAGGTCAGCAATCCTCAAGAATGACCTAGACAAAATTTAGGGCACAACCAAGCAAAAGGCCCACTAGGTCGAAAACCTGTAAGGGCGACCTAGGCAAAAGTTAGGGCGCAATCAAGCAGAAGGCCCGGTAGGTCGACAATCTTCAAAAAAGACCTAGGAAAAAGTTAGGGCACGATAAAACAAATGCCCGCTAGGTCAGCAATCCTCAAGAATGACCTAGGCAAAAGTTAGGGCGCAATCAAGCAGAAGGCCCGCTAGGTCGACAATCTTCAAAAGAGACTTAGGCAAAAGTTAGGGCATAATCAAACAAAAGCCCGCTAGGTCGAAAACTCGTAAGGGCGACCTAGGCAAAAGTTAGGGCGAAACGAAAGACCTGCTGGGTTGAAAACTCAAAAGAACAACCTAGGCAAAAATTAAGGTCAATCCAGGAATCTCAAGACAACATGACATTTCTGCACCTCGTATCTCCCTAGAACTGGGGCAAAATTTTGCCGTTTCTCAAGTTTGTTTAATTTGACAATCAAGATTATGAAAAGCAGTACTGGCATTTTTCATCAAAAGGTGCCATTTGGGCAATCAAACCCACACCTTTCGTCTTTTCCTGCCAAACAAAACACCACTTGTTTCTTTCCATCCAAAATCACTTTGCACACCTCAAAAATGCATGTGCCACAGAGAAATGTGAAAAATATAAAAAATAAAAATAAAAAGATTAATTTTGAAAAGTCATGCCAAATCGGATGAATCCTCAACCATCGTGACATGACATGATTGTTCCCGAAGGATCATCCTCCTGTCAGACATAACGCCGCTAAGACAAAAGGAGTGTGTCTTCCTCAAATAATAACCGTTGTTGGGTCTCTAGGATCTTGACCAAGAAAACTCCGAAATTGAGTCAATCCAGCTTGTCCTGATTTTTGGTTCCCTTCACACCCACTATGAGGTTGTCGAGAAAGGACATGTTAAAAAAAATAAATAAATAAAAAATCAAGAGAAACAAAAGGTTTTAACACCATCTCATGGTTTGCATTCATCCCATAGCAACCATTTCATCAAATAATTATTTCAAGCATAAAAAAAAACATTCAATAAGATTAAAACATCATATTCTTTCTATTCAAACACCATAAGCATCACATTTTTTTCATTCATTCAAACATCGAAATAAGTGTCTTGTCATTCAAGCATCTCATAATTCGTTTTTTAAAGCTAATTAAGACCTGGGTAAAATTGCTCGAGTCAATCATAATTAAAAAGGACTCAAGTTCAAATTGGAGAAAACTCTTGCCCATACAAAAATTCAATTTGAGGTCACCCTCAAATTCTGGATCAAGTCCAAACAGGGGCAAACACTTGCCCCCAAAAATTTAATTTGAGGTCACCCTCAAATTCTGGATCAAGTCAAAACAGGGGCAAATGCTTGCCCACACAAAAATCCAATTTGAGGTCATCCTCAAATTGAGTCAAGCTCAAATGGGCAAAGCGTTTGCCCATAAAAATTCAATTTGAGGTCATCCTCAAGTTTCGAGTCAAGCTCAAACTGGGGCAAACGCTTGCCCACAAAAAATTCAATTTGAGGTCATCCTCAAAATTCTGAGTCAAGCTCAAACTGGGGCAAACACTTGCCCACACAAAAATCCAATTTGAGATCACCCTCAAATTCTGAGTCAAACTCAATGCCAGGCCAACGTTTGCCCACAAAATTCAATTTGAGGTCACCCTCAAATTCTGAGTCAAGCTCAAACAGGGGCAAACGTTTGCCCACAAAAATTCAATTTGAGGTCACCCTCAAATTCTGAGTCAAGCTCAAACTGGGGAAAACGTTTTCCCATAAAAATTCAATTTGAGGTCACCCTCAAATTTTGAGTCAAGCTCAAACTGGAGCAAATGCTCGCCCACAAAAATTCATTTTGAGGTCACCTTCAAATTTTGAATCAAGCTCAAATTGGAGAAAATGTTTGCCCAAGAAAGATTTAAATTCAAAATATCAAAATCAAAACAAGGGCAAATGGTTTCCCAAAATCCTCAAGTTAAGGCATCCCTCACTGCCAAAAGATCTTCCAAAGCAGGGCAAACACTTGCCCAAAGTTCCTTCTAATCAAGATAGCCCTTAATTATCAAAATTTTCTAAGCGGGGCAAAATAGTTTCCCAAGTTTCTTCAAGAGAATAATTATCAAGTGCTTAAAAACCTTCAAGTTCAAGGTAGAAATTTATTTAAATTCAAGAAAAACAAATTTCAAAATAGCTTGTCCAAGGAAGCTGACGACGAAGTCCATGTTCCGCCCTCACAGGACACGTTGCACCCCGCTTGTGACGGGACTGTACATTTTCGTCTTGAGGTTTTCACCTTTGCCTGTCTAGCAGGCTTGCATTTCTCCTGTCAACAATAGGAGTCCATCTACATTTATTCTGTCTTAACAGGATAGTTTTCGTCATTTACTTTTCCTGCCTTCACAAGGCTTGCTTTTTTCCTGTCTTCACAGGTCCTTTTCATTTCGCTTTGCCTGTCTTAACAGACGTTTTGCCTCCATCATGTCAATAACAGGACTTTTACATTTTTGCCTGTCTTAACAGGTCATTTTCACTTTCCTTTGCCTATCTAGCAGGCTTGCATCTTTCCTGTCATCAACAGGACTTTTTCTGCATTCTTTGTCTTAACGGGTCATTTTCATTTATCCCGTCAAGCGGATTTTGTTTAAATTTCCGTATACATCCTGTCAAGCAGGATTTCATTTGCATTTATCCTGTCAAGCAGGATTTCACGTTTAAATTTATGCATACATCCTGTCAAGCAGGATTTCGTTTGCATTTATCCTGTCAAGCAGGATTTCATGTTTAAATTTCCGCATACATCCTGTCAAGCAGGATTTCGTTTGCATTTATCCTGTCAAGCAGGATTTCATGTTTAAATTTTCGCATACATCTTTTCAAGTAGGATTTCATATGCATTTATCCTGTCAAGTAAGATTTCATGTGTAAATTTCTGCACATATCCTGTCAAGCAGGATTTCATTTGCATTCATCCTGTCCAACAGAATTTCATGTCTAAATTTTTGCATTCATCCTCTCAAGCAGGATCCCATTTGCATGTTCTTGTCAAACAGGACTTCAAGCATGTTTAATTTTCTGTCCACCTGTCAAGCAGGTTTGCATTTATCCTCGCAACAGCAGGATTTCATCATTTGCATCTTCCCGGCAACAGCGGGATCTCATTTTCATTCTCCTGTCAACAACAGGACTTCAAGCATGTTTAATTTTCTCGTCCAATGTCAGCGGGTTTGCATTTATCCCGCAATGAGCGAGATTTCATCATTTGCATCTTCCCGGCAACAGCGGGATCTCATTTTCATTCTCCTGTCAACAACAGGACTTCAAGCATGTTTAATTTTCTGTCCACCTGTCAAGCAGGTTTTCATTTATCCTGGCAACAGCAGGATTTCATCATTTGCATCTATCCCGGCAACAGCGGGATCTCATTTTCATTCTCCTGTCCTTGTGGACTTCAAACATGTTTAATTTTCATTCACTGTCAAGCGAGGTTTTCATTTATCTGCAAATGTTAGGATTTCATCATTTGCATCTTCCCGACAACTGCGGGATCTCATTTGTATTCTCCTGTCAACAACAGGACTTCAAGCATGTTTAATTTTCTGTCCACCTGTCAAGCAGGTTTGCATTTATCCTCGCAACAGCAGGATTTCATCATTTGCATCTTCCCGGCAACATCGGGATCTCATTTGCATTCTCCTGTCAACAACAAGACTTCAAGCATGTTTAATTTTCTATCCAAATCCAGCGAGGTTTCATTTATCCGACAAAGAGGATTTCATCATTTGCATCTTCCCGGCAACAGCGGGATCTCATTTGTATTCTCCTGTCAACAACAGGACTTCAAGCACGTTTAATTTTCTGTCCACCTGTCAAACAGGTTTGCATTTATCCTGGCAACAGCAGGATTTCATTTGCATCTTCCCGTCAACAACGGGATTTTCATCAAGTTTACATTTCTGCATTCTTGGCCTATGTTGTCAGGCCTCCTCAAGTTTACTTTTCTGCACCTTGGCCTATGTTGTCAGGCCTCCTCAAGTTTACTTTTCTGCATTAATGACCTATGTTTTCAGGCCTCCTCAAGTTTACTTTTCTGCACCTCAGCCTATGTTGTCAGGCCTCCTCAAGTTTACTTTTCCACACCTTGGCCTATGTTGTCAGGCCTCATCAAGTTTACTTTTCTGCACCTTGGCCTATGTTGTCAGGCCTCATCAAGTTTACTTTTTCTCACCTTGGCCTATGTTGTCAGGCCTCATCAAGTTTATTTTTCCGCACCTTGGCCTATGTTGTTAGGCCTCTTCAAGTTTACTTTTCTGCATCTCGGCCTATGTTGTCAGGCCTCCTCAAGTTTACTTTTCTGCACCTTGGCCTATGTTGTCAGGCCTCATCAAGTTTACTTTTCCACACCTTGGCCTATGTTGTCAGGCCTCATCAAGTTTATTTTTCCGCACTTTGGCCTATGTTGTCAGGCCTCCTCAAGTTTACTTTTACCGGGCCTACGATGTCGGGCCTCGCCCAAGTTCGTTTTCCACAGCTGGGCCTTTGATGCCAGGCCTCTTACTTAGATAGATATCTCGGCCTATGCTGTCAGGCCACCTTGTACATATCTTACATTTTAGTTCTTGCATGCTTTCTTGTCTTAAACAGGTCACTTTCACTCTACTGAGCCCGTCATAACGGGCCATTTCTCTTCTGCTTTTCCTGTTTTAACAGGCCATTTTCATTTCATTTTGCTTGTCCTAACAAGCCATCCCATTGAATTCCACGCCAGTCCTAACAAGCATTCATTCATTCCACTTAGCCTAGTCAGGCTATACAACTAAGTCTCGCATATTTAAACCCTATTGGTACATGAAGTCGGTAAGGTCATTCAATCGTCCTTCTTCAGGCATCCATGAGGTTCAATTTCAAGTTCAAGGCTCCTCCTGATTCGTCGAACTTCTTCAAGGCCTGCCTCGGACAAAATGTGTTCACATCTTTACTCATTTCCTACTACGATAAATCAGAGAATCATTTCTCACATTATCTGGTAGGAAAATGAGTAAAGAGGGGCAAACTGTAAACACTCAATTATGTCCGAGGCCCCCAATCGTTAAAATTAACCAAAAATTAAGTTAATTAGAAATTTGAAAAGATATAAAACAGAAGCGAGAAAATACTGAGAAGAAAGTAAAAAAGAAAAGAATAAAAAAGAGAGAACAGGAAAAGGAAAAGAGAAAAAAATAAGAAAAGAAAAAAGAAGAGGAAAGAAAAAAGGAAAATTCTCTTATGTGGGAAAGAAGTCCCACATTGGATAAGAAGGGATTCTTCAATCTCTCCTCCTTCTATATAAGGAGAGATCCTTCACCAAAATAAGGGGGAGCACTTGAGGGAGGGAATATTTTTTCAGAATTTTTGAAGGGAGGACCTAGGAGACTCTCTACCTCTGCCTTCAAACCAGTTCTTCATCACCTTCCAATCAAGGTTAGATCCTACTTTTATTCTGCTCAAGTTTCTTGCTTCTTCTCGGATTTCCGAGCTTATTTTCGTCTCTGGTTTTCGTTTTCATTTTTGATCGGTCAAATGATCTCCGATTTTGATGATTTTTATTGCGTTCTCTTCTTCTTTCTCTCTAGTTTCTGGAATGATATTGTATGTCCAATTTGGATCTGAAATGAAATTTTAATCGCCTGATTACCGAAGCATGTTCATCCTGGTGCACAAGTGAACCTAGCTTATTTGATTTGTGCATAACTTGCTCATTTCTGATTGGATTTATGTCAAACTTGTTTTTCTTGATTCATATGATCCATATCTTGCAATTAATCGGTTTTGATTTTTCAGATCTGCCAAAAAATATTTTTTAAAAATTCTGAGATTTGAATTCAAATTTTGGCACCAAAATCTTGTGTGTTCTTGAGGTTGATCTTCATCTCTGTTTTTCATTTTCGTTTTTAATTGGTCAAATGATCTATGATTTTGGTGATTTTTGTTCTGTTATATTTGCATTTTTCTCTAGTTTCTGTAATGATATTATTTATCTAATTTGGATTTGAAATGAAATTTCTATCGCTTGATTACTAAAGCATGTTCGCAATTCTTTTCCTTAATTTCAAATCAAGTCAAGTTTATTTCAAATCAAGCCCAATTCAAGCCCAAAATTCAAATCAAGTTTATTTTATTTTAAATCAAGTCATATTTTATTTCATTAAATTCAAATCAAGTTCATTTTGTTTTAAATCAAGTCCCATTTTGCATTCCTTAATCTCACGCAATGGGCCCTAAAAACGAACTGGTAGCTTTTTCTGTTGTTCGTTGTTTAGAGGTCCGTATGGGTCCAAGTGCAGCCGTAGTTGTCTTGGGCCCTGTGCATATGTGGATTGAGGATTGCGTTTCCTTTTTTTTTTCAATCAAATAAAAATCATTTTGCATTCCTTAATCTCGCAACAAGCCCAAAAACGACTGGTAGCTTTTACATTTGTTGTTGTTTAGAGGAATCCGTATGGGTCCAAGTGCAGCCGTAGTTGTCTTGGGCCTTGTGCATATGTGGATTGAGGATTGCCTTTCCTTTTTTTTTGATCAAATAAATTTCGTTTTAGATTCCTTAATCTCACGCGACGAACTCTAAAAACGAACTGGTAGCTTTTTCTGCTGTTCATTGTTTAGAGGTCTGTATGGGTCCAAGTGCAGCCGTAGTTGTCTTGGGCCTTGTGCAAATGTGGATTGAGGATTGCCTTTCCTTTTTTTTTTGATCAAATAAATGTCGTTTTGCATTCCTTAATCTCACGCGTGAACTCTAAAACAGGCGGTAGCTTTTTAAATTTACATTTTGTTTAGAAGTCCGTATGGGTCAAGTGCGGCCGTAGTTGTCTTGGGCCAGTGCATAGGTGGATTGGGATCACACCCTTAAAATGTTTTCAAAAAAAGGCAAAAATGCATTTTCTTTTAAATTCAAACTCCGAAGGTCAAGCCTTCAACTCACACCAGAACTACGTAAGCCTTGAGTTTCCCATTGCACCGGGGAATACGTAGGAGCAGGATCAAGTCCTGTCAGGCTAACCTCCATCAAGCTATTTATTTTCACGTTAACTAAGGGATCAAACAATTTTCAGAAATCACACACTCGGTTTAAGGGTACCGTTCTTCGGAACGGGCGAGTGGGGTGCCTAACACCTTCCCCACTCGTAACCGACTCCCGAACTTAGAATCTCATCTTCAAGTTAGGGTTTTTCCAAATCTTTTTCCCTTAAATAAAAATTTGGTGGCGACTCCACATTAATCCAAATAAAATCCATTTTCAAAATTTTAGCGAGTCCGTCGTCTCGTCGGAATTACGGTTGCGACAATATGAGATCTATCAACGCATACATATAATTCTAATATTTATCCGTACTATGACTTGGTGGAAGTTTTCATCAAAATTTGTCTACCAACAAATATGAAAGATCTCTTATCATGTAGATGATATTGGGATTACAGGTGATGATTAAAGGGGCATCAAAGCTTTAAAATAACATTTGTTTCAATATTTTCATAGGATTTAAGATCGATGCATTATTTTCTTAGGATTGAGGTGGCTCAATTAAGGTCAAGTATCTTAATTATACAAAGAAAGTATGCTCAATCAAGGATCCTAATGTGATGTTTATGCCCAATTAGAAAGAGTCCTAATGTGATGTTTATGCTCAATTAGAGAGAGTTTTATTCTAATCCAGGAAAATATTATAGAATGGTGGAAAAAATAAATTATCTCACCATTACTTAACCCTGATATATCTTTTTCCATCAATGTTGTAAGTAATTTCATTAATTCTTCTGGTGAAAGTCATTGAGATGCGATTATTTGAATTCTTGCGTACATTAAAGGATCAACTGACAAGGATTTTTGTACACTAGTAAAGGATATACTAATATTATTAGATATTAATTCAGTTGGTAATCGATTACTATAATTCCAAAATGCATTGATAATCAATTACACTTATTTTTAATCGATTATTTCACTTTAATAATGCTTTGATAATGGATTATATATGTGATAATTGATTACATCAGTGATTAACTCAGTCTAAAAGTATAGTTAAGTATATGTAAAATTTGGTTAACTTGTTACTAACACATGATTAACTTAATATAAAGATCTGGTTAACTCTTATAAAAATTCAATTACTTCATGTATGTGTAACAAAACCAAGTTTTCATAGTTCAAAAATTTAAACTTATGTATTCTTTCTAAAATATGAATTTAATCTTAAAATCTTTCATTGGAGAATATATCTAAGCTTTTCTTTCAAATCTAATTTAGAGAACTTGATCAAAATATGAGATCTATCAACACATACATATAATTCTAATATTTATCTGTACTATGACTTGGTGGAAGTTTTCATCAAAATTTATCTACCAACAAATATGAAAGATCTCTTCTCATGTGGATGATATTATCATTACAAGCGATGATTAAAGGGACATCAAAGCCTTAAAATAATATTTGTTTCAATATTTTCATACCAAGAATTTAAGATCGATGCATTATTTTCTTAGGATTGAGGAGACTCAATTAAGGTCAAGTATCTTAATTTTACAAAAAAAGCATGTTCAATCAAGGATTCTAATGTGATGTTTATTTCCAATTAGAGATAGTCCTAATGTGATGTTGATGCTTAATTAGAGAGATTTTTATTCTAATTCAGAAGGATATTATAGAATGGTGGAAAAAATAAATTATCTCACCAGTACTCACCTCGATATATCTTTTTCCATCAATGTTGTAAGTAATTTCATTAATTCTCATCGTGAAAGTCATTAAAATGAAATTATTTAAATTCTTGCGTACATTAGAGGATCAATTGATAAAGAAACTTGTGTATACTGATAAAAGGTATACCAATATTAATGAATACTCATATGCAAATTGAGCCAAAAATACAAATGATAAAAATTTTACTTTAGATTATTATATTTTTATGAATAATAATCTTAAAAAATTAAAAAATTAAGTGTTATTGTTAGATGAAATATAAAGCTCACATCATATGATAACCCATAAAGCTCTTGTATATAAATCATCTATTTTAAGAATTACAATTTGTTACAATTTTGTAAAATTCATCCTATATATATAATATATAATTATGAGCTATCTTTATATCTCTTTTCTAATTCCTTTTTTATGTGAATAAAATATTTTAAGGTTAATTATCACTTTTTAAAAAAAAATTATCATCATCAAAACTTTTTCGTGTTGATTTAAAAATTATCTTGCAAATATTTTTATTAAATCTTTAAAAGATTTAGGACAATGCATAAATTCAAGTATATATATTTTACTTTGAGAAGAAATGTTAAAATATTATTATAATATTAAAAATATTAATTTAACTTTGTTGTATGATTTTTTTATTTTTTTACTTACTGTATAATTTCAGAATTTTTATAAATAGTATAAGTTCTTTTATATATAAATATACTGTACAAATCCGTTAATAATAATTAAAAATATTTTTACTCAATTTTAAATGATAGTATATATAAATATTTTGTATTAAAGATAATATTTTTAATATAATATATATTATTATTATAATAAAATCATAATATTTATATTTATTTTATTTTATTTAAAATATATAAAAAATTTAATATTAAAATATTTTTTTCAATAAGTGACAATTTGAATTTTCTAAAAGTCTCAGTCAAATCTACTATTTCTGTTTAAAATAAATATATAGCAACGCTTTTCAAGGATTAAAAAATATCTCCTACTAAAATACAAGCTTAATGAAATAAATTTTAAATTTTTTACCTTTTTTATAGTTTTTCTATTCCAATTTATAAAAATTATTGGTTTTTATTTTATTATTAATTTTTCATTAAATAATAAATATACAGTTTAATTTTAAAATTATTTATTTATATATTTTTAACTTAAAAAATCATAAACTATAATTTGATATTAATTTAATTATATTTTAATTTCTTTTTCACATAAATATGAACAGTATATAAAAAAATTAGTTCATTTAATAATTAAAATATATAAATTCATATTTTTAAAATTAAATAAAATTTTGTAAAAGATCAAATATAAAAAAAATAAGCAAATTTAAAAATTAAATTATATATTTTTTTAAAAAGACTAAATTATTAAAAAATTAATATTAATAATTTTTATAAAGTAAAAAATCAAAATCGTAAAATATAATAACATTAAAGTTAAATATAAAATAAGTAACTAAAAATGTAATTAAACTTACAATATAATATCATACTCTCCTATAAGCTGACGAAGCATTAGATAAGTTAAAACTTTTCTAATTAAACAAAGTAGACGTCAATTTTCGTTTCCTATAATAAATGGCGATGCATGAAACATGCTCACAATCATTATTAAGTTATTCCACACATTCGTCCAAAAATTAAATTAACCTTTGGTCACATGCATGGAAGATTAGCCAATAAACGCAAGTTCCCACCGTACCTAAAACATTCCTTCTTTGTCATCAGACTGTAATTGACTCTTAATCTCTTATTGATCCTAAACTCTATAAAATTAGGCCATGTTTGACTATGATTACTGTTTTAACAAACATAACCTTCGTAAGAAAAAGGACTTTGACTCTTTTCTTCTAGATTTTTAATATTCTGTTTTTATATATTTAACTAAATTCATCTTTTGTAAGTTATCGATTTTTCTTTTGTATACTCAGCTCTTCGACATGTGGTCATTTTTCTTTCGGGGGATAAAACAACTATTAAGAAAGATAAAGTTTTCAGTTAAAACTCTAGTTTTGTTAATAAGTAAGCCAAACCCATTAGATTTAGTTGATTGATGTATAACAATATCAATACAAAAAAAAAAATAGTTATACATTAATAGTTATGGGCTGAGTCTGATTTTGTTAGTATAAATTTTATCTAGTAAAATCTAAATTATTAATATAAATATAACCCACAATAACAGTATGATATACATTATATATTCATATTACAATTTGATTAATTCAAAAAAAAATTGATATATATTATTAATATAGTCAAATTATTAATATATAATATATCATATTATCAATATAAATTCATGATATTTCTATTAATAATTTAATTTTTATTAGATAAGTATTATATTAACAAAAATTTTCTAATATCCTACCTTTTTTATTATAGTATATGATACCTTTTGTAAGGTATGGGGTATTTAAAAAAATGGTTTTTTAGATATTTAAATGCCTAAAATTTAGGCCATCTTTTATAGTGCATGCACATATATCCTAGAAGTCATTTTATGAAGAAAAAAAATGAAACAAAGTTATATAATGTGATATAATCGTAAAAGATGAAACCACAGAAGGCAGAATAGTGATACCACATATATGGTAACTCAAAGTTAAAACTGAGGCATACTATAGCAACTAACACATGTTAATATAAGAAAAGTACTTTGATGTTATTAGTCCAATATTTCCTCCAGTCACCTGCCATAGGTGTGATTTGAATTGCAATTTCAGAAGCATTACATGTAATTCTGTTTATTCACATTTTAACATCTCAACATATGCTAAGTAATAATCACATACGGAGAGATAGCAAAATAGATTATCTGGCTCGTATTAAGATGAACTATTGCATGTTATGAATTTTAACTTATTGGATAAAAAATTAAATTTAATTTAATTTAAGTTTCTAAAATAATATTTAAGTTTAATAAAGTAATTTTTTATTCAAATCAGATTAAAAGAATTTAGTTATTTTTTATTCAAAATTTAAACTTCATGCTTTACGTTTTATCAAAATAAATCAGAACAATCCATTTTATCATCTTTAAATTAACATGTAAATACAAATAAAATTAATAGATATTTCAAATTTATTTTGTAAAAAGTAAAATTCAATTAATTATACATTGTATTCATTGTGCAAAATACATCTAAATATATAGTTGGGTTTGGCCATGCTTCGCAATGCAATACTGAAGACCCTCCATATATATTGTTTAATTATAAATCTAAATATGATTTTTTAATGTGAATTTAAATAAAATAATAAAATTTTATTAAAAATTAAAAATTTAATTTTTTAAACATAAATATTTATAATAAAAAAAATATTATTTTTTATTTTTTATTATATACCTTAGATACATCAATCTAAATATTACAGAGGAAAATCAAACTGAAATATCCCACGGACCTTAACCGTTATTATGGTTTAATTTAATAATCCAGGGCATTTCTTTCCGTTGAACCAAATAAATTATTTAATACACACATTGAAGAATTTTTGGCACATATAGAGACAATATTATTTCATAAACATATATTATTTCCCATTTTTTATAATTTTTATCATTTAAATCATATACATTAAAAAATATATAATAGCAATATTAATTTTTAATAAAATTATATATAATATATTAAATTTATCTTTATTTAAATAAAAACTCTTTTATTATATATTTAACTATATTATTTTAAACATAAAAATTAAAAAAATAAACATAAAAATATAAAAATAAGCATTTAATAGATTAAATTTAAAAAGAATATTTGAAAAAAAAAGTTTATCATAAAAGTAAAATTAAATATCAAATATAAAAAATTACATAATTTAATAAAGATAAAAACAGTTTCTAAAAAACATTTACCGGGTGTCAAATTTATAACACACAGAAGAAGATTTTGATTTCTCTCAGGTTTTCTTGTATTCAGTTGGTAGTTCCGCGTTT
The DNA here is from genome assembly GCA_026541065.1 of Canavalia ensiformis. NCBI lineage: Eukaryota > Viridiplantae > Streptophyta > Magnoliopsida > Fabales > Fabaceae > Canavalia > Canavalia ensiformis. Next base: position 640,234 of record JAMKYM010001005.1, read on the forward strand.
CTAAATATTCGTTTGAATGAATCGATTGAAAAAACTTCGACCTACAAGACAGTTTTTGCTGTCATTACCTGTTTTACTTTCCTTATTTCAATGAACATTTTTGTCATATCTGAATGAAGTTGACTGTGGAAGGTTGACCACATTACTGTACGTACAATACTTTTGGCATGTTATGTATGATGTATTTTATATTTATCTTTTAATAATTTGGTCATGTTTGACCACTAATGTTTAAAAAAAAAAAAACACGTTTCATATGAATGCGACTTGAGTTTTAATTTTTCCATTTTTCAAATATTATTTTTGTTTCCTCTTTTCATAATAATCAATCAAATAGATCAGTTGAGAACAACTCCACATGCTTTTGTTGAATTTGAATATTATTCCATTCATTAGTTTCTTTTACATGAGTGCTCCAAAAGGTAAGGTTATTTTCTTATCATCACTTGCAAAAGAAATAAAATGTTAGGTCAAGATTAAAACTAAATACAAATTTTAACCTTCTAACACTATTCTAGCTTCAATGAAAAACAATAATTTACGTGAAATTTTGATTTTAACCTCATCGTTGTAAAAAAAAAAAAAAAAAGCCAGTGGAGAAGCAATTGCTAATCATATCGCAATTAAATTTCTATAATATGTAAAAACATGGCAAGGATAGATTTAAGGGTGTAATTATCCACCTCACTCTCAAGACCAATCCCCTTCTATCATCAAAATTGAATGGGTGTATGTGTAAGAGACAGTTAAAATTTTATTCTCACACTCATTTTTTATAATTATTAAAAATATAAATTATTAAAATAGTTAAGTAATTTAAATTATAATTAAATAAATAATAAATTTGGAACTACAGATTTTATAAAGAAAATATAGCTTAATTCTTATGTTTCTGATTTTTGAGATATTTTTGTTGTTTATTAACTTTTACATACTATTTGAATTAAAATATAGTTAATATACAATTAATTTAAAAAATACATAAAAATTAAATTTTAAAAAAATATGGAACGAGTTGTTTACGGTTTTTCCAACTCTAATAGGAATGAAATTAGTAATTTTTTGTTCAAACTACTTATTTAATTTTTAAATATAACATTTATTTTCAATTTGATTCTTATACTTAAAAAATTTGTAATTAAATTTATATATGTAAAAAAAATTTAATTTAATTATAATTTTAGGAATCATTAAAATATTACTTATATTTGAATGATGTGATTAATGATAATTATATAATAGTAATATATTTTCATTTAAATATGTTTTAATCTTTATATGTATTATGATCTCTGTACGTGTCATACTTTTTTAACATAATTTTTACATATAATTTTTTAAATTAATCTCTATACATTAAAAAAAATCAATTTAGTTATAAATGATTTTTTCCGTTAAAGTTGAAACAGATGTTTACAAATTTATCATAACTAACAATAATATGTATCATACACATTTTTTATTATAAGAATCAACTTGTTCTAGTAGAGAGAAATTTGGAAGTAGAATAGCTTTTATATAAGATCTTCATTCGAACCTCGTTATTTTTTTTGTTGCATACCAAAAAATACTTTAACTTAACATAATTATATTTTTTTAATGTATAAGAATTAAATTAAAAAAATTATATATATAAACTTAACTAAAAATATATCATATATTTGTTTATATATAAAGACTTAATCACAACTTTTTTAAATATAAAAATAAATAACATTATAACGAACACTAACTTCATAAATCGAATCAGTTATTTTCACATATAAAAATTTAATTATGAACTTGTTAAATACAATAATCAAATTAAAAACAGATCTCATATGTATGGATTAAACAAATAGTTTAACCTAATTTTTTTTATTCTCATCTCGCTTAAATCTAACCTCCAAAGTCATTATATCCTTGACACGCATGGAATGCAGATTAAACACTTCTTTACCCTATTAACAAGGCTAATTGCTAATGCTAGAAGGTTAAATGTTGTTCTAATATGAAAATTTTCTAACCTACATAATAAGGAAAGGAGATTACGCAAAACATTAAAGATATAATTGATATGTAAAATCTGTTTTTCTCATAAAAATTATGTATCCTAAAAATTATGTTTTATAGAATATTAATTTTTGATAATATTATAAATATGTTTGATGTTTACAAGAATTTTTTTATATATTTTTCTGAATGTTTAATTTTTGTTAGTTCATGAAATTTTCCATTCCTACCCTTTCCATAGAATATAAAAAATATTCCTGAAAATTTTTAAACATGTTTATATCAAACAAAAAAAAAAGGAATACAAAAATTATAAAAACTTTCACAAAAAAAATTCCTAATGAATACTCCTAAGGATGGAATTAAAAGCACAACCCCAATAAGAAAATTGGTAATGATCAAGTCAAAACAAGTCGCAAACTAAAAGGCAATTTTATAATTAAAAGTTAGAACAATAAAAATAAAAGTATTTTCACAAACTAAATAATCCTTAACTTTGCTTAACTTTTGTTCTTTTATCCAGATGCCAAAAAAAAAAGAAAGAGAACTCATAACATGTAAATTTGTATAATAAATAATAAAATATAATTAAAAATAAAGACATTTGGTTGTTGACTAAAAAGGATTTTTTTTCTCTCACAAATTTCTTCTCTTCACGCTGGAGAAATTTTCGGACGCGAGGCAGACGGGATTTTTTTCTTTTTTACTTATCTTGTCCAACGGTTCCAACAAGAGAAACATCTTGAAGGAGATGTATATTTCTCCATCAACTTTTCTTTCTTCTCCTTTTCATGTTGTTCCAAACGAAAGATAGTGTCACCTTTCAGTGTTAACTACGATCCATGAGTACTGAGTTTTCACAAAACCAGCTTTATTTTCACCATGATGGAGACCATGAGCTCTATGCCATTAAAACACCTAATTTTAGACAGGTATGTTAAAACCAACCAAACAGGGATCAAGGCACTAACAGCATCATATATCAACAAGATAAAAATGAAACAGACACAATATAGGCTTCAGCTGGTGTTTACTATCTGAGTAGGAAAACGATGGATCAAGAAATACCATCAATTGCTAAAATACAATCCTAAAGAGCAATATTGAGGCTTTCCTTTTTCTTTTCACTTCTTGCCATCTAACTTTGTGGTGGGACACAGTGCAATATTGAAGAGAAGTAGTCTTCAAAAGCTCCCATTCAATGAACTCCATCCACTAGTCTTCAAAATACTATATGCCGCCTCCTGTGAAATGTCCCATGCCATTTAGTGATAGAATGAAAACTGATTATCTGAATTTTGAACAAAACCCAAGCACAATCATTGTCTAGCTTGAATTAGATTCTCACTGATGTATTATGAATTTATGATCATACCATACAAAGCTTTGAATTCAGGATTAAGAAAAAACAGTGGCCTGATCACCAGATATTCATGCAAAGGTCTGATTTTAAACGTGGTAACAAAATCTTCACTAATCCAGGATTCTAGACCACTCAGGAATCAAAACAATTATCGATTTTAACATTGAGGTCGCATGTTTCATGGACAACCTTCAAGCAGAAAACCCATTCTTACAGAAAATCATATCAAGTACTTGACGGCGGCATGTACAATTGTCTCAAATTACCTTTTTGGGTGGCTGGGCCCTTCCCCATAATCCATCACTCCATATTCAAAATAGATGCCACCGCCTTGAAAGTCAATCTCAACCTGCTTACAGGGTGTAACTTCTGCCACAGAGTAAGGACACAGACCAATATATAGCAGCAAATACATTTAAATACCGCTAATCTAATACTACAGCACACCAATGAACAATTGGCAGTTATCCGCATATTAAATTAAATAAGGCTAATTCATGTATGCTTTTCCAGAAGACTCCAAATTGAACAGTTGAATGTAACTTGCAGATTGCATGTTGCGCATATATATATTGATTGATTGCGATGCTAGTGGCTGTTCGTTCGCATCAAAATTGTCTTCGAAGAACAAATCTTTGGTCCCCCTAAATTGGAGCAGAGCTGACGGAACTAAAATCTTTTACAAGTCCAAAGCTACTACAGGCATGTTTGGAACTAAAGATAATCTTTCGGTCCAAACCAACTAAATATTTTTTAGTCTTCACCCATCATCTTATTTATCAAATTTTCCAGCTATTTGGGAAGTTAAAATTATAATAGCTTTGTCTGATTCCTTTATGACTTATCTCCCAAATAAGGGTAAAGGAATACAGTTATATTCTTTAGTTAGTTTCCCAAAGCAGAGAATAGCAAGCTTTGTTCCATTCTTTTCCTTCCTTTTCCAACCTTCCTTTTCAACCCTTCTCCACATTCTATCCTATAAATGAAAAAGCCATGCAAATGCAACAGAGAATTCCTTTCTGTAATTTTCCTTGAGCCATCATCAGGTTCTTCATAGTGTTAACATGTCCAATAATTGAATCCAATTCAAATCAAACTCTATCTATTACAAATATAAATGACCTACGTAATCAGAGGATATGCATGGGATCAAAGCTAAAGACCATCTTTTTCAAAAGGATAAACAAAAACTTCTACTTATTTAGTACAATCTGAAGCTCTTTATTCAAAGGATCATCTTATAACAATCAAAGGCTAAAAAATCAAATCTGGTACAGAGCGCCACATAAATGAAAAATTGTATGTAAGGAAATATTCAAAATAACATGCATTTCTATGGAACGGAGCTCATCTGTATTTAAGGTAAAAAAATGTTACGAAAAAGAAAAGTGTAAAAAAATTCAACCGACCTTGGGAAGGGAGTCAAGGGACTTCTTAAATTCTTCAATCTTCTCTTTCACATCCCTCCTGTGCTTCTTGTCAATTTCACTCATATTATCAGCCCAATTTATCTTCTCTTGAACTGAAACAAGAAGATTTTCTAATGTAGACAACCTAAGACCCAATCAAGAATTAAATTTTAGACATCACTCTAGGACTTGGTATTTTGGAAAGAAACTCTATACAATCCTATAAATTAACGCATTGTAGAAAAATTCTATTTAGAGAAGCTCGGAAACAAATGGGAAACAAGAACTACAGAACTACAAGCTAAAAATATATGGAATAAAAAATTTTCTATCTGCCACAAAATTGTGATAACTTGATACTTTAAAGTTTGAATCAACACTAACGAACTGGGATACAATATGAACTAAAAGGATATGCTATTTCAAAGCTCGCCATAGTCCAAAAAACTTAAAGCATTGAGCTAGTAAGAAAAATTCTTGCAAACAAAGAAGAAATAAATGAAAACACATGAAGCAAGGATACACAGGTTTCCTTCGATATTGCAGCTGTCCAGTATCAATGGTCATTTCTAAAGTCATACTGAGATTTTTTTCTGGATATATTTTTTAGATGTACTCGATTTTATAATCGTCGTATTATTATATGTCACTCATGTACCGTTTGAAGAAAGATATATTACCAGTTAGAAAGCATGTGTATCATATTCTCCAATTGACCAGGTCCCAAGTCCCTCCCTGCTGCAAATTGGACCTGAAGAACACCCTCATAAATCAATCAATTTCATAAACCTAATAGATGACTCCACAAATGCAAATGTTTTATGGATCAAAATCATAATTAAAAAAGATAAAGCAAAACGAAAGACTAATAGGGATGAGGATGATGATGACCCGGGACCTTAAAGCATCGTCGCAACTGATCCAGCTTGCCTCCGAGTATTCCCTGAAGAGAGCAAGAAAAATCAGGAAAAGTACCAGCCCAATTGCGATACATTCTTACCAGATTGCCAATTTATTTAATTTAGCTTAGGTACATCCATCAGGAGAAAGACCATTCGAGAAAAAATACAGAAAAAAATAACAAAAAATAAATAGAAAAAAATATTATATCATTACAACAACTGAAGAAAGGAACAAATTAGCGAGGACCTAAATCCAAGATGATAGGATAAAAATCATTTTGCAGAATAGCATTTGGCAGTAATAGTACCAAACAGAAATCCGTCAAATAACAAATTATAGTGATGTTTTTAGGTCCCTTTCAGAGAGTCTAGCTTTTGTTTGGATTGCGGTATTGAATTTAACATAAATCATCAGCCTCACATGCATAAATCATATCATACAATGCTTCATCCCCATACATATTTGTACCGCCTAAAAACTGTATAAAGTCATAAACTAATAATAATATTCGGGGTTCTCAAATTTGCAAGTTGAGTCCTTTGACTTTATGCTTCTAGGGGTGAAAATCGTGTCAACTCGCAAAGAAACTCATTTTGCAAGTCAAATCAAGAGTTTTGAGGCCAGGTTGTCAAAATGGACAAAGTTACATGTGTTGAGCCCAGGTGGACAAGACCAGATAGCATGCTGGATTTTGACCCCAAAATGCAAAAACAGCGGCACATTCGTAGGACCTTTTGTCTTTTATTCTACGCCTTCCTCTGCCAAGAGAACCCAAGACCCCTCTATTGCAACTAAAGAGAAATGAGTGAATATTTCATTATATCATATGATCTTTGATTGAATACACAAGTTTTATTTATATACACTATCCCAGCTATATTAGGTTATCAGAGCATAAAGGATAAAATGGCTAGGTGATTTCAAGGCTAATGGCAGGAAATAAAGCATGTGGTTGTTACGTCGTTCTTGTTTTACTACATGTGTGCTTTTAGTGTGCTCATAATCGAGTGTGGTGGATAATATCCCCTGCAGGTGGTGGATGTCTACCATCCCTTGCAGGTGGTGGATGTCTACCATCCCTAGCTTGGAAATGAAGGAAGTAAAAGTGGAATAAGGTAGTCCTTTAATGAATATATCAGCGACTTAATCTAATGAAGGGATATGCAACAATCTCATGAGTCCTTTGTGAAGTTTCTCTCGTACCACATGGCAATCAATGTCCAAATGCTTGCTGCATTCGTGAAACACAAATTTTCAACAATGTGGATCGCACTATTGTTATCATAGTAAAGGATGTTCATAGAGGTAAGAGTGCTATGTAGATCTCGTATAAGGTAGACAAGCAATTATAATTCACACATGGCGTTTGCAAGACATCTATATTCAGTTTCTGATGAAGACCTAGCCACTGTGGTATGCTTTTTAGAACGTCATGAAATCAAAGAATCTCCAAGGAAGAAACAATACCCTAATATTGAACACCAAGTTTGCAGGCATGTGGCCCGGTCTACGTCACTAAATCCTCCTAATTGTATCAAGGAAGAAGAAGAGAACGAGACTCCTTTAGCAGGGGTACCTTTTAAGTATCATAATATTGTTAGTGTTACTATGGTATTTAGGAATTAAATAGACAACTAAAGCTGAAAGGTACTCTCTGTCATTACTATAAATAGGCATTACACCCATGAATTATTTACTCATACCACTAATGCTCATTAAGATGATTAATTCTACAAAATTGAAACCGCTCAAGCTTTGAGATAACATAACGCTACAATTATTTCATAATTACTAACAATTATTTGTAAATCATAACTACTAACACGCTCCCTTAAACTGATATCTGCAGAAATCAATTTAGAGAAAAAATTCAAAAAACTTCAATTAAGCCAAAAATTTGATAACATCCTTTGAAGAATAAACTCCAAGCATTTTTCGAAGCTTCACAAATGTTGCTTGCTTGAGCGACTTGGTCAAGATATTAGCTACTTGTTACTCAGTTTTGTAATGATTTACCACAATTGTCTCATCTATGTAAAGATCTCTTAGGAAATAAAACTTCACGTCAATATGGTTGCTTCTTCCATGTAACACAGGATTTTTGGACAAATTAATTTTTGAATTATCGTCACAAAAAATTTAGTAGCACTTGACTGCTTGAATTTCATTTCTTCAAGAATTTTTCTTAGCCATATTGCTTGACAAACACAAGCAGTTGTTGCAATAAATTCAACTTCTATACTAGATAGAGTAACAATAGGTTGTTTTTTAGAGAACCAAGAAATTGGACCTATACCAAGCATAAAAACCCACCCGATGGTATTCTTTCTTTCATCTTGATCTCCTGCATAATCACTATCAGTAAAGCCCATTAGATTGATCTTTTCACCTTTCTTGTAAAACAAACCAAAATCTCTACTTCCTTGCAAACAACGAAGAATCCTTTTGGCAGCTAGCAAATGCAATTCTGTGGGATTCTCCATGTACCTGATCGTGTCATGTCTTGCAACTGGTAAAAATACTTCGGTATAATCAATCTCATACTCCTGCTTGTAACCTTTAGCCACCGTTGCCTTTGTAATTTATCGAAACGGACCATTTTACTTTTGAGTTTTGTTTTAAAGACCCACTTTACGCCGGTGGCTGCCTCCTCTGAATTTGCTATGAATGATGCCGAGGCATGCCTTTCCACCCTCCTATCTCGCTTGGGCGGCTAAAAGGTCAACACTAACTTCTTTGGTGTTCTATTCCTCTGCTAGCGTAAGAAGTGCGGCATCGTAATGCAGACTTCAACTCCCAGTTGTCTGCAGCTACGACATTTATTTCTTACATCAAATTGTAATCCTGGAAATCATTTGTACAAATCATTGAATATAGTCATGTGTTTTATATTGTACTTCATCAAAATGACCCAAATGTATCAACTGTAATCAGCCAATATGGTTAGAAAATAATGGTGTCCATGGACAGAACTAACATGAAAAGGACCTAATAAGTCCATGTGTACTAAATTAATATTAGCTTTAGTAATTGAGTTACTATTTGAAAAGGAAAGTCGTTTCTGTTTTGAAAGGTAACAAATGTCAAATGGCTTAAGTCATCACTAGCATATGGGTATTTATTTTTAGCCGTTGGTATATTGTGGGAAACATGTCCCATATGAAAATTCCATAAAAAATCTAAGAATAGAAGGTGGTACTTGCTAAGTATTTTGCATGGTTTTGTCCTAATTCATCATCTCGATTCAACTTTAGGTAATATAACCCATCGCGCTCATCACCCAAACCAATACTCTCCCTTTTCCTCCTGCCATCCTGTATTTCACATACATTCTCATAAAAAATAAGTGAGTATTCTAAATGTTTACATAATTCGAATATCATAATTAAATTAAAATGAAGTTTTGGATGAGTGTGTTCAATGATATAAAATGCAAGAAAATTGAATCATTCGACATAATTGATAACAATTGTTTCCATATGATAATTTTACATTTAATGGAGATATTTTCTTGTATGAAACAAACCATTTCATATCAGAGCATATATGATTTGTAGCTTCGAAATCAAAGATCCAATCATCCAAGCTAGAAGTGTTAACATAGCAAAGAATAGTTGACTTACCCATCTCTAATTTGTCAAGCAAATTTCTAGGATGGACCATTATCTAGTTGGTTGGTGATTTGTCTTTCAATAACATTAGGTTGCTTGATCAAGGCTATTAAGGCTTGACATTGTTTAATTGTGAAAGGAAACACTTAATTTTAGTTTCTTTCTTTATGATTGTAGACTCATCATTAATCATGTTGTGGCTAGCTTTATTTATCAATGCATTACCTTTATATTTACTAAAATTGGATGGGAATCCATTCTTTTTGTACTCAAAACCTCTCCATTGTGAGACCAAAGTTTTCAAAATAGGAGCAAACTTCGTCTATGGTTTTTCCTCCCGATAGTATATCTCACTTTTGGAATACAAGCGAGCACCATCTTTGCAATGTTCGCACATATCTTGACTCATCAACGTATTCCTATTTATCTTTTATGTTAGAGAACCATAGAAAAAACTTTGTTTAGAGTAGGTAGTGGATCCATCAGAAGTACCTGAGATTAAACTACTACAAAATCATCATTCAATCCTGTTAGAAATCCTATCACATAGTCCTATTGTCTTTAGTATCTTGCGTTTCTCATAGTAGCACAATTGCACGGCATGGGGCATGAACATTGTAGGATTGGTCTATAATTTTCCAACTCTTCCTAGAATGTCTTGAACTCTGAAAAAATTTGTAATTAAGAATCCTCCATGTTTTAGAATGTAAACTTCCTGTTGTAGTTCAAATACACATATTAAATCACCTTGAGCAAAACATTCTCTCAAATCATTCCATGCATCAATTGCATTGTCTATGTACATGACACTTTGGGCAATAGTTTCATAGACTAAATTCATGATGTTGTTACAACGTTCCCAATGCTCATAGCTTGGATTGAATGTTTTAGATATAGGAATGGTCCCATTGAGGAATTTAAATTTATTTTTGGAGACTAATGCTCTTTTCATTCCCCTTGCCCAAATATGATAGTTATTACCTGTCAAGGGATTTAACACCATGGTTGTTGAGGGATTCTCATTTTTGGATGGACAAAGTACAAACTTGCTTAATTTTGTGAAGGATCTATGGTCAAAGGATTAATGAATTGATGAACATTGGTGTGAGAAGATCTAGAATTTCAAACCATGATGAAAGCACAGTAGAGCTCTGGGCATCAGATCTCTAATACCAGGTTGCAACTAAAGAGAAATGAGTGAATATTTCATTATATTAGATGATCTTTGATTGAATACACAAGCTCTATTTATATCCATTATCCCAGTTGTATTGGGTTAGCATACACTTGAACACATAGATAAAATGGCTAGGTGGTTTCACGGCTAACTACAGGAAATAAAAGTGTGGTTGTTACATCATTCTTGTTTTGCTGCATGTGTGCTCTTCGTTTCTTTGCTGAGTTGTCTTGTGCTCATAACCGAGTGTGGTGGATAATACCCTCCAAGCCTCCAATTAAATACAACAACATGCAACAAGCCTCTGACCAGCCTCATGCGATTTAGCTCCCACCATGCCATCATGGATTAGAGATGAACCTACTACAAGCTTGCAACGACCTATGACGATCAACACAATGGTGCATGAACAAGCTACCAACTTTTGGTGGTTGAAAACCTTCACTGTTGTGTGCTCTCCGTTGCCTAATGCCTTAACATTTGATTACCCACTTCCATCCACAAGCAATATAAGTATGCCTATGCTTTCTATATAAATTATCTTTTAGGTAGTAACTAATCTTCCAAAACATGATACAAAAACAACAATTTGTGGTTTCATTGACCACAAATTTGTGTTTACTAAATGTATGAAATTGTTTTGTCTCAATTATGCACACATCCAAGTATAATATTATATGTCCCTATTTCACAATGACCACATGTATAGTATATTGTTTTATCCCAATTTTAGACAATGTCTAAAATTGGGCAATCAATATACCCAAGCAACAAGGTTGCAACAGGATCCACTATGATTTGTTTCTTTTTTAATATTTTTTATGCATTAGATAAACTCTTATGAGCCTACAGAACCTGAATAAGTTTTAGACTCTCATGTAGGGCAGGAAATAACTCGAATGAAACTTGGCTCAGTTTAACTAGATTCATAAAAATTTATTTGGGATGAAACTTGATTCAAGTTTTGATAAATTCATTTTTAGCTTATCTCCATTTGATTTGATTCAAACTCATGAACAATTCACTTCAAATTGTTAGCTCAAATTACATAAGTCAAAAGTTAAAATAACAGATTTTAAAAATTTAAAATTTACAATTTACTAGTCGCTTTTAAATAAGATGGTTGTCTAATTTAAAATTATATAACTTAATATAATAATATATATTATGATTACCTTACATATTTTATTGTCAAGTCCAATCTTAAATTAATTTTGAGTTAAATTCAGTTCATTGCAGTCCTACTTTCAAATATGACAACATTGGTCATATTGTCTTACATTATGAAGTAACATGGCAGCTTGGTGATAAGGTTTGTGAGATAGATATGATTTTGATCTTACTTGAATCATCTAAAAGGAGCTTATTTTGATAAAATTCAAAAAAGTTTATGAAAATAAGCTAAAAGGAGCTTATAGGAAGATCATAAGCTACTTTCATAAGTCCAAATAAGCTTTTTCCAACCGCCGCCGCAGTACTTTTAGATCAATATATTTTCTCAGCATCTATGGGTACTATAAAGGTTTTCTGAAGGATGAAAAAGAGTGGAACGATTTAAGCCAAAGACCCTGTTTGCTTTAGTCTGGTGTGTATTTGGCTACAATACAACATTTGATGACTTTCTATAAACATTTTTGCAGAAAGGGTAATATTTTTAGATTATGTTTTCTTGCAGGGCTGAAGAGCTCCAACATTGATATATTATTTTCCCCTTCGTTCTTTCAATTAGAAAGAAAATTATGCCATTATCCTCTTCATACTTCTCTTTTCTTTTCCACAAACTTGTTTTATAATAATAATAATAATAATAATAATAATAATAATAATAATAATAAATCTCATTCCTATTAAATATAACAGATTTGAGTAGCAATATATTGTCGGGAAGGAATCATGCCCTACCGCATACAAGCAGTCATTAATTAGAAAATCTTCAAGTTCACGAACATTTGTCACATCTAACTCCTTCATCAATTGGTCATAGGGTAGAAGCTGCAAAACAATAACATCCAACATCAGTCAATTACACATATCAAAATAGCAAAATAAAAAAAATCCAGTATTAATCAAGTAGATTTTGTTCTATTCTAGTACATAGAAAAAGAGAACATAAATTAAAATGATAAAGGAATTTGTCAGCAGACCGCAAGACCCATGATTAAAGAGTGGACCAGCCTAAGTTAGTTGGATAGATAATTAGTTAGAGAGGTAGATCTATAGGGTATGAGTAAAAGGAGGGAATCAGGGAAGCAATAGTGAACGATCTTTCGGTTATGGAGTGGAATTTGGGAGGGAGAGCCCAAGTTTCTCGAACACCTAAAGGAGTTTATTCACGTTTCCTCATCTTTGTTCTAGTATCTCTTTCAATACAGGTCAAAACAGCCAATAAACTTCCTATTTCTTTAATATATTCTGATCTATTTCAATCAGAAGCCCATACAAAATGGAAAAAGATTATACAGGAGAGAAGAAAATGAAATTTTACTAAAAATAGAGAAGGAAAAATACAGCTAGAGGAGCATATCAGAAATAGCAAACTCAAGAAAACACCAAAAAAAGCCATAAACACTACCCAAGCCCATAACAAACATACTTGAAGAAGCCTATCTTGGACTTGTGTTCCAACCTAAGGCCATCTTTAACGGAAGTAGCATCCTAGTTGCATATATTGATTTTTATGGAAAAGTAAAACCATGTGTGTAAGAACCGCTCGTTTAAGGAATCAAAAAAGTTGGTTGCTCTTCTAATTTTTATTATTTTTTACGGTCAGAAAATTAAGTATGGTATTACCATTGTTGTTGTTCTAATGGTAATGCACCGACGGATTGAATAAACTGAACAATTATACAAAATTTTAGCCTCCTTCTCATAAGAGATTGTTTTGACTTATGCTTGCTTAAATACTGCAAAACATGCCAGCACCCTGCTAGCCAATATCTAGATTCTAGACATGCCATTGACGTGTATATCCAAATTAACGATTAAGAACAGAACACAGGGCCAGTAGTAGTTAACAAATACACAACATGAATCAGAACGGATGCTGAGAATCCGATAATTTGATGCCTAACAGTAAAAGTTAGAAGGAAAAAGCCTGATAATATAAGATAGTTGGACAAGGCATGAGGCATGATAGTATAAAAAGTAGAATAAGGTCTAATAGCATAAACAAAAGATAAATAAGCTCGTAATATTTCTGGCATTTGGTAGACAATCTATAACTAACTTGTTAATATAAGACTCCTCTAAAGTGACAAGTAGGTAAAGAACTAAGATGTATCTACCATTGATTTAACATAAAGCGTATCATGATCTTAACTTACTAAAATTCAAAAGTTGATACACCCTTACTCGCCACACATTTAAAAAAAACTCATTCAAATATTATTGTATCGGATGTTTGTGTAGACTGGACAAATTGATAGTATCAAAAAAAGCTAATTCATTAATCACCTGAATCATCAGAAATGCAACCAACTAAGCAAAGTCAAAATATACAGAAACAGCAGATTTAATGCGTAATTAATTATTAATACCTTGTTTGTCTCGGCCAGAGTAAGAACTGTGAGCTGCTTAAGCTTGTGGATCTGCTCAGGCATCAATTCGGGAAGACTATCAGCTATACCTGTTAGCCACCACATGTACCTTTTTCTTAACAAGATTTATTATGTGCATACTTGGAAAAAATTAATTTTCCAAAATTAATCGCTTATTTTTTCAAAGAATTCTATAAAAATAAGCTAATAATATTTTAAAACAAACCGATCCAAACATACACTGTGTCATCATAATTTAACTACAAATGTTAAAAAGGAGTAATACACCAAATTCATCCTGAAATCACCCTAATCAATAAATTCAATCCCTAAAATTACTAAAAATTGATAAATATCGGTCACTTTAACTACTTCCTGGAATAACAAAAAAAAGAAATTAAGACGATTGACCTTTAGTAATTTCAAGGCCAGCAACGGCATTTTAGCAATTTGGGATTAAATATCAATTCAATCCATCAGATTACAAAGACAACAGTTAAGTACTGTTACTATTAAATACCGATAATTTTATTTACTTCTTAAATTTACGAAAAAAATACGAATTAAAACAACTGACGTTTGGAAATTTAAGAACTCAAATGACATTTTTGTAATTTTAGCAATTTGTGTTACTCGTAATTTCTTGAAATTAAATTAAATTAGCGTAAAAATAAATTAAAAAAAAAAAGTGAAAAACCAATTAACAGGTCTTACTCTTGTAATCGCTCCATGTTCCGTGAGCGAACAATCGAAGCATGTTAAGGTAGGGTGACTTTTCCGTTCCCTGGAGCTGCAAAACAATAAAGGTTTCTGGGATGGCGCGTGAAAAGGGAAGAAGTGAGAGAGCGCGTGAAGGAGAGGAGAACCTGGAGAAGGTTGGGGAGGGCGAGGAGTTCGGAGAAAGCGAATAGAGAAGGGTGAGAAGTGGCTTGGACCACAAGGAAAGTGAGTGACGAAGAAGAAGAAGAAGAAGAAGAAGATTGTGCTTGATTCACGAAGTAATGGATGAGTTCCTCTTGCTTCGTCATGTGTTCCATCTTCTTCTTCCCTCCAAATTCCAATGCTCAAAATGAATGCAGAATGTAGAGAGTCTCTAATGAGTGAGTGACGATTCAGTATTCACCATTCCCTCTTTTTTCATTGTTATACAACTAACCAGGGAAGAAGTAAAAACGCTAACTAACTAATTTTCTAAAAAAATTATTTATTTTTAAATTTTTTTTATTTTTATATTTTTATTTATTAGAATTGATAATAACTAAATAAATAGATATATATATATATATATATATATAAATAATGATTAATTAAATTAATAATAAATATATAAAATTATAATTAATACTCTATAGAAATAAAAATAAATGCTTTACTTTTTTAGATAAATAAAAAAAATAGCTATCTTTTTCAAAAATTTAAATTTGGTTTACATAAGACTTCATGATTAGAACAAATTTAAGTGATACTTTCATCTATACTTAAGTTAGGTAGTTTTATTTTTATTTTTAAAATATTTTTAATCTGTATATTTTATTTCTTTTAAAAATTATATTTTATATTTACTTTAAATCTTGTATAAAATATCAAATTAAAAATATTTTTAGATGAATTAAAATTTCAAATTATTATATTTTAATAAATTGTAATTAGAATTGAATTTTTAAATTTTAAATTTTGGCATGTAATATTAATGAAGATTATGCATCTTATTTAACATAAAAGAATCTTTATTGTTAATGATGAAAATTTATATTAACTAGTATATTTTTCTTGTAATGTACACATGTTTTATAAAATTAAATAAAAATTTATAAACAAAAATTAATTTTAAAAAAGTAAAATGTTTTGTTGTTAAAAGTAATATTATATTTATTATTAAGAAATTTAAGAGATAAAATTTTTAAAATTAAAACTATAATATACAAACTTTATTGATGGTATATTAAACTTTAAAAATTAAATTAAAATAAAATTAAAAAAATTAAAAAATTGATAAAATTTAAGAAAAGAGAGAGAAAATAAATGAAAAAGAAAAAGAAAATACAAATAAATAAGAAGGAGATTTATGTCACTGAATATAACCAAATTTTAGGGAAAAAGTATAAATGAGAAAAATGATTATCAAAATAAAATAAAAATAGAAAAATTTAAAGGAACAAAAAAACAATTCTTCTTCTTCTTTTTTTCACTCTTCCTGTCGCTACCAGCCTATGCAGTACCAACATCTTGGCATTATTTCCCACATCCATCTCCTTCTGTTAGGAATGTCATTTGAATATGTAAAAACTCTGCTTTATCACTTAACCTTGTGAATACTTAATTTTATTTGGAGCTCTCTTTTATTTATTTTTATTTTTATTTTATTTCACTTTGTTTCTGTTTTGGATGTTTTTCACATTTTGGGCCTATCATTCTGTATTTAGTTACTTTTGCCATTGGGTCTATTTTGCTTTGTTGTTGTTATACTGTGAAGGGGCTTACTTTTCACACCCCCTTTTTTTCTTTCTACACCCCTTTTAATTTTTTTATAACTTTTTTATTCCAATTATATCCTTAGCATCTCCCTTCTCTTCCGCAATCAACCTCTTCTCTTCCACAAGGTGCATTCCCCCAATCAACCTCTTCTTTCCATAAGGTGCATTAAAGTCTTCTCTAGCACCTTCAAGGTCCCCTCATGGTCCAGTTTTTCATGTTAGTATCCATTAACATTTTGTAGTTTATTGGTAGGCCAGATGTAGGGATTTAGGGATTAGGGGTTTAGGTTAGTTTCTCTGGTGCACCCTAGGTACAAGACGATTGATGCATTCCGCAAACTCAACTTACACTCAATTAAAAAAATTTGGTTGGAGTTCTCTTCATTGAACAACAATGGCAGCTGAGAACGAAAAAAAAAAATGAAGAAAGAAGAGGGAGGTGTTGATGAGATATAGTCACAGGGGCATTTTTGTATTTTCACGTGTAATGGGGGGTGCAAAAAGAAATTTGGAGGGTGTAAAAAGCAATCCCCTACTGTGAATTTGTTTCTCTTTGGGCTTGTTTTCATGGTATATTTGTATGTTGTGCGAGTTAGTAATTGGGTATTGCTTTTTTCACTTCTTAAATTGCTTTTTGCACCCATATAGGTGAAAAGTCTAAAATGTCCCTGTGACTATATGTTATCGGCATCTCTCTTCTTCGTTTTTCACTTTCGTCACTTTCCTTTTCATTTTGCGCTGCGTTCAATGAATAAAACTTCAACCAAAATTTGTTAATTGAGTGTAAATTGAGCTGTTTCTCTTTGTTGGAGGAGGAGATGAGCTGAAAATCGTCGGAAAAGTGCTGGAAAAGCGTCGGAAAAGACGAAGGTGAGCTAACGTCAAACTGCATTTTATGTTCCGCAAATTAATTTACGGAACGTTAAAAACCTTCCGTAAATTAATTTGCGGAATTCACTAGTGCATTCTGCAAATTAATTTACGGAATGTAAATTTTGTTCTCCGCAATTTAATATATGGAAGATAAAAACATTATATTTCGTAAATTAATTTACGGAATAGTAAAAAATTACATTCCGCAAATTAATTTGCGGAATACATTTAAGTATTCCGCAAATTAATTTGCGGAATGTAATTTGTTTCCTTTAAAAAATAAGTTATTTGAATAATAAAAAAAATTACATTCCGTAAACTAATTTGGAATACAAAAAATATATTAAAGTAATTAATTTACTTGAATGTAATTTTACTATTCCGCAAACTAATTTGCGGAAGGTTAATTAAATTAATTAAATAAAACGTTGAAAAATTAAATGCTTATGGTATGTGATATCTCAGAATAATTTAAGTGTGTAACGTGATTTAATTTTGGTATGTGTTATCTCAGAATAATTTAAGTGTTGAAGAAAATAAGTTGGCTCTGATAGAGAACAATGGTGATTATACGAGACTGATATGGTAAATGCTTTTTAGATTGAAAAGTTTAATTGTTATGTTGTCTATGATTTAGTAATATTTGGTTGTTTGTATGTTATAATTGTGGTTTTCCTTCACGTGATGATTTATTAACTTGGACTAGAGTAGTGGGTAAAAGCTCATGGATTTGTTGTGGTTATTATTAGATTAGATCGACGGTGGTGGAATTGAGCGAAGGAAAAACAATGTTAATATTAGGTTGTGAAGAAGTGGAAAATATAGACAATACAAGAATGAATTAGCCGGAAGGTGAGTGGAACAAGAAAATGTGAGTGTCCCTTTAGATTAAGAGGAAGGCCATTAAGAAGTGGTGAAGGGTGGAAGCTTAATGTTGTATATGGGTTTCACAACCATGATGTAGCCGAAACATTAGAAGGTCATAAGTATGTTGGAAGACTAAGTGGTGAAGAGAAGTCTTTACTAGGTATGACAAAAAAGAATATAGTTAGAAGAATATTTTGTTGACATTAGAGGTCATGATGATCATAATGTGACTAACATCAAACATATCTATAATGTTAAGCCATAAATATCGAAAAATGAAAGGGTCCTCGAGCAGACTCCGCACTTGATGAAATTAATGGAAAAGTGACAAATATGTGTATTGGTTAGAAGGATTAAAGCGTCTAATGTTGTTGAGATATTTTTGGACACATCAAATGCCATTAAATTATTTGAATGCATTCCATATTATGTTTATCATTGACACCACATATAAAACAAACAAATATCGGTTGCCATTACTTGAGATTGTTGGAGTAACCTCGACAGAGTTGACATTTTCTGTGGCTTTTGCTTATTTGGAGTCTGAACGAGAAGATAATTTCACCTGGGCATTAAAAAAAGTTAGAGGTTTGGTTTCTCGAGATGAATTAATACCCCAAGTGATTGTGACAGATAGAGATATCACCTTAATGAATGCTGTTGAAGTAGTGTTTCCATCTGCAACACACTTGCTTTGTCAATTTCATGCCTCCCGAGCGAGAAACACCAGAAGATCGATGACAAGTGGTAGCGGAATCTCGTGTCATCGGCAAGGAAACAGCTCCTTGTGATCGGTAGATGCGGCAATGAACACATCATCCAATGATGGTCGTCTCTCTGTCGGGGTGGAAAGCTATGGCATGTCTCTATGTCATCTCTCCGCAAAAGCAAACAGTAAGCCCATCTATGCTGTCAATACCTGCCGTACTAAGTCGGCTAATCCACCTTTTTGTACGATACTCTGGATGTAAGGCTGATCTATAGCAGTGACCTTTCGTCCATGGGTCAACACCTTTAGAGCAGGATGATCCTAAAATAACAATCAGAGAAACCAAAACAATAAATTAAATAAACAAATATTTCTTATAATGTCATATACATATACAATGGTGATACTCACCTCTCCAGTCCATATGTAATATGCTGTCTTTGCCTATATGATCAAATACTGAGAACATCCGTTGGACCACCTAGGAATGTCACTTCTTCATGATGAATATCAACTCCATCGTCAATATGCTCCTCATCAATGATAACCTTGCATTTACGTCAGCAGCAGGAACGGCAGTTAGTTGAAAGCAGCCCAATGATTAATTCGAAACGCGATCGTCATTATCATGAACTTCACCACCTCTGCTATGTGAACCTCTAGTCCTGGCCATATCTAAAATTCACAAATAAAATACAGTTGTTAATTACTTAACCACACTTTTTCACTTTAACTTACAATGTAAACTTAAATCACGTAATCAATAAATTAACATAATCAACAAATTAACATAAAACATGCTTTTTGTATTTTGTAAACATTTTAAATCAACAAATAATGAATCCTTAAACCCTTAAAAACATAAATTAACTAAATAAATCAACTTAAAAGGTAAATATACAAAATTAATTTTAAAACGATACATTCGCAAATTAGTTTGCGGGAATGCATCTAATGTATTCTGTAAACTAGTCTTGAATGCATCGGATGATGTATTCCGCGAACTAATTTGCGAACCATCGGTTATGTTCCATAAACTAGTTTCATTTAATGATTGATCATTCCCAAACTAGTTTGCGGAATACAAACGATACATTCGCAGGTAGTTTCTGAAATGTATCGAACGTATTCGCAATCTAATGCATTCGTAAACTAGTTTACTTAATACGTCTATTATACACTCCACAAACTAGTTTGCAGATGCATCGAGATTCATTCCGCAAACTAGTTCTGGCATTTAATACGTTGATACATTCATAAAATAATTTGCGGAATGCATGGGATCGTCTTCTACCTTAAGATTCAACAATCGTTCTAGCCTAAAACCTACATGTATCCTATCCAATGGACTACCAATAGCAAACGAGTTTAGGGTTGAGGGTACTAACCTGAATGTGGAAGCTTTGAGCTTGGGTTATTTCGTTTGTCTTGAGTGTAAACTTGCAGAACTAAAGCAGAGAGCTGGGACTTGGTTGCGGAAGAGTCACTTGGTAAATGCGGAAGAAAGGTTTTTTTTTGCGGAAGAATATGTGGGTAAGGGGGGTGTTAAGGGTAAATTTGTAATAAAAATTTTACAAAAAATTAAAGGGGGTGTAAAAAGAAAAAAGGGGATGCAGAAAGTAAGGTCCTAGTAATTTCCTCTTAGACTTTGTAGCCTCATTGTTGTTCCTATGTGGGCTGGGTTTTGTCTTTTGGACCCTTTTAGTGAAAGGCTTTGTTGACAAGAAGAAAAAAAAATACTTCCATTTTTTATTGAAAATTGAAAATCTAAAAATTCAAAAAAAAAAAAAACAAGTATTAACCAAAATAATCAAAAATTAAAAAAATTAATGAATATTGTGCCAACCCAAGCTAGCTCTTTATTCAACTAGAATGAGAAGTTCTAAAAATCAAGAGAAAGAAAATATATACAATAAAAAATAATTTGTTTCACATAAAAAAATAAAAATAACAAAATAAATTTGATGAATAAATAATCTAAGAAAAAGAAAACTGTTAAGTAGAAAAAAAGACTGATCATTGCAATAATCTAGGGAACAATTGAAATAACAAAGTCAAATTTATGAATGAACAACGGAGAAAAGAATTGAAGAGGAAAGATCAACACTAATTGAGAGGGAACGAATTGCAAATAGAATCATGGAAAAATGAAGGCAACGAACAATCTTTAGAAAACAAATCCAAACAAAAATAAAGATTTAAAGATCTGATAAAAAAGAAACATGAAAAGTTCAGTTACATGTTTACATTTTGTTGAAGGAAAATCAAACTGAGTAATTTGATACAGTATCAATGTCACCTTATTTCCAGATATGTGTAGGTTACAAATTTCATGACAATCCAAATTCGACTTCTAACTCAAGTACAATTTACACTACAAAAGTTTCTAAAATAAGTGATTTAATTAGCCCTCTTTTTAGTTGGTTAAAGTTTACACATTAGCATGAAAATGGGATTATCCTAAACTGACATATGTATACAATGAGTTTTAGAATATAAAGATCAAAAGTGCTTAGTTAAAACAACTGTACTTTCATTAAACAATTGAATTGTAATCTCAAAGCCCTCTACATTATATGGAATTTTAGGTACTCGGAAAGTAGTCTCCAAACTTACTCTTGTATACTCTCCAAATTTTTGTAGAAGACATGAATTATAACATGGTTAAAATAATGTACACTTGAATGCTAAAAATATTTTAGAAAATTAATAAAAAAAATAGTATGTACAAGTATATTTTTTTACTAGGATAACCTCAAACCGTAAAAACAAAAGAACCACTTGATTATATCAGAACTAAATCATATCTCAAAGGTTATAGGCAAGTACTGTGAACATTTATAATTTTCTATATATATACACAGATGATACAACCTGCATGAAGGTTTGCCGCCAGTTTATATTCAATCGTTGTATATGTCGCAACATCTGAGTAACGCCAATTGGTTTAAGCAATTGAAAAGTTAGTGCAAAAAGAAGCATAATCTTTGTGAAGACATACCTTCTCAATTTTCCTCCTATGGGAATTTTTTGATGTACGAAAATCATGTTTAAATTTAACTGAGTTTGAGTTCTCATGTTACATGAATACAATTTGATATTTTGTAAAACTGCCACAATAAAAGCTCGCAAGAGTTAATTAGTTCGTGATAAAACAATCAACCACCTATAAACTTTAATCACACAATCATATTTTAATTATAACTAGATTTCATCTGTCTCATGTATTCTTAAGATTTGATCTCATCTTATCTACTTTATCATGATCGCAATATATGGTTTGTTTCACGCTTGTTATATTAGTTACACTGTGATACATGTCACAAATGAATCGTTTAAAATCTGAAAATTAAAGTGATCAATTTCGTATTTATGCTATCCAACTCGCAGAGTACAATGATTTACAAGTAGAGGATATACTTTGAACTTGCATGTGACTTTAGAATAAAATTTATTTATTATAAAAATTTAAAATTATATTTATATATGTTTATATTTAATTGTTTGATTAAATATATAATTATTGATGGGGATCACACTTTAAAAATAAAGGCATAAATAAATAATTTAAAAATATTAAATTATTTAAATGAATAAATATATTTATATTTTGATACAATACAAAAATATGTTTTATTTTTATTAATGGATTTATTAATCCTTCTGTATAATATTAATATTTAAGATTATATTTCTAATTCATAGGCTTATATGTAATTGTTTGGATTAATTTATTTTTATTTTATTATTATTATTATTATTATTAATCTTGTTATGTTATTTTATTGATTGATTGATTTATTTTATTTATTTATGTATTATTATAGTATAACAATGTATGATCTATAAAAGTTATAAATGTTTAACAATAAAATTTTATTATTTTATTTTAATCAAATCAAATAATTTGATTTGTATTTGTTGGTAAATTTTTCATCTAATTCGATTTATGTTAGCATAAATTATTGAAGGATGAAAAGTTCTATTAGTTTGTTTATGTGTTGGTCTAAATATAATGAAATGTTTATGGGAGGTTAGAAACCTCACTTGTTATATTAGAAATGCTTAATTTGATTCTAAAAAGATATTGGGTTGAATTGAAATAATTGAATGAAAACTATAAGATCCTAAATTTATAGAAGAATGCATAACCTTCAAGTGAAATAGAGATGAGAATTCTAAAGTGATTAAGAAACACCATTTATGTCCTATGATTTGACAACCATTAAATTCCCCTCGCTTTTAGGCCTTATGTTGTCGCCGCCACCTAGTTTACGATTCTACGTCTTCTCAGGGCGTCATGTCTGTGCTTCGCACATTTAGATTCGCTTTAGGCCTATGCTGTTGACCTGCCATCAGTTTAGTTATGCGTGTTAGGCCTGTGTTGTCATTGCACATCTAGTTCTTGCTTTGCCAGGCGCTACATCATAGTTTATCATCACTGCATCTGATCTACGTTGCCACTGTTTAGCTGTGTTGTGTTCACACTGACTCCTTTATATTGATCAAAACATATTCCATCTAGCTTATCTTTGCTTTCTAAGGTTAGAGTTACTACGAATTCACCATCTAGCTTTTCTGATTTCGTGCCAGGTTTGTCGATCACCACTTAGTTTGGTTCTCGCTTTCCTCAGCCTCATATTTCGCATCAGATAGTTTTAAGGTCTGACCGTGACCTACGTTATTAAAGCCAAATCTTCAGTATTTCACATTTTAGTTTGCATGGTTTCGCTGACTCTCAAATAAGTCACTTTCACTTACAGTAGTTCAGCATAAGTAACGCACATTTTTCTACATGGACTGCTTTAGTATATTACCTTCATTTCATTTCTTTGCTTGTCATAACAAGAAACCCATACCTGCTCGCTACCGTCTCTAAATGTGCCTTTACCATTTCACTAGCCTAATTAGGTTATACCCTCAAGCCTTCCATATTTAAACTTCATTCCGCATGAAACCCAGAAGATCCTTCAATTCATCCGCCTGCATCACTTTAAGCTCAAGGCTTCTAGTATTGCCTTCGGGACGTCGAAGAGTCATTTCGGGACATAGTAATTATCGCTTTACTAATTTCTACCGATATCCAGAGACCATTATTAACAGTAAAAATGAGTAAAGAGGGGCAACCGTAAACACTCTATTTATGTCCATACCTCAACCATTAAAATTAATTCAAACTACAATAAATTAAATACAAAAATGAAAAAAATAAAAGTAGAAAAAATTTATAAATAGAAACAAAGCAAGTAAAAATTACAAGATAAGTGAACAAAATAAATGAAAAGCATTTTTGAAAAATAATTAAAATAATAAACAAATAAAAAATACATATTACAAAAAACAGTAAAATCCAAATAAAACATAAAAACAGAATTAATAAAAATGGAAAAAACAAAAGAAAATTAAAATAATTAGAAACTAAAAATAAAAACAAGTTTTTGAAAAATGTATAATAAAAGAATTTACTCAAAACAAAAATAAACAAATTAAATAAATATACAAGAAATATGAAAAATAAATAAATTAAATTTTTTTAATTAAAACAGAAAATATAAAAATAAAAATTGTATATAAAACAAGAAGAAAATAAAAACTCGAAATTAGATCAGAAAATTAAAAAATTAAAAATCAAAATAACCAATTAAAACAAAATAGAAAAATTTGAGGAAATTAAAAATAATAAAAAATTAAGAAAAGTAGAAAAATTTAAAACAAAAATAAAAAGAATAACAATCAAAATTTTTCGAAAAAGAAAAACAAAATTAAAATAAGAATAAAAACTGAAAGATAATAAAATGAAAACGTTTAAAACAAAACAGTTTTTAACGAAAAAACTAATTTCAAAAAAAAAGAAGAAGATTTTTAAAGAGGATAACAGAATTGAAACAAGAGGGAGGAGTCATTATATATAAAAGGGAGAAAAAAAGGTCATCCTGAGGTTTTTTGAGGGAGTTTTCTTCATATAGTTGGCTGAATTTTTGCTTCCTGTTGATAATACCGAGACGTTGATCTTTTGAAATAGCTTGGATAATGTTACTGTTTTAAGAGGAGAAGCTACAATTTCAAGACTCTTCTTTTGGCATGATGAAGACCAACTTCAATAAATTCCTGTGTAAGATTTGAACCCCACACGCTGCCTTTCCATGATCTCGGTTGCTACATGACTCAGTCGATATTGAGATCGCTATTAACACAATGGTTACTCGAACTCATGCGTTTGTTTATGCCTCAATAAATAAGTCCTCATGTATAGATTCGCATGCAAGATTCAAATGTTAGGTTTTTTTTCCCAATGAATTGTTTTAAACAAAAATGATAAAGCCATGAAGTCTTGAAACACTCCTTAGGTTCCCTAATCACGTAATTTAGTAAGACTGTGAGAACGCAACCACACTCATGGGTGAACCTACAGTTAGATGAGTCTACTATACCCTACATGCCTTATTGATACAAACTCTCGGCTTATTTCTTAAAACACGATCTTCGATCTCAGTATTTGTAAGATCATAGCATTTTATTCAGGATGTATTGGAAGATAATAATAACACTGGTCTACCAAGACAAGTAGGTCCTTGCCAAGGCCACTCTCATTCTGAAAACTACCACTTCAAATCAAACATGCAATGGTCATCTTCAAAATCAAGCTTAAGACCTATAACTCAACCAGATTTTTTTATCACAAGATGGCATCGCTATCAAGATTCTAACACAGGAATCCTCCAATTAACTAGGAAAAGTCATCAAACCTCGGAGAGCAACAGGGTGTCTTTGTCAACTTTGACCAGCCAACTAGTGCCCCTCTCACGTCATCCGTGTGTAAAGTCGATGCTGATTCATGAGGGGATCGAGGTAAAGCATCAAAGCTTCTGCCCCTTAAGTGATGATCCTTTAACGGGCTATTTGTGGAACTATACAAGAGATCCGAAAAAATAAATGGAACCTTATGCCATGTTGTCCTTTTACGTGGGTAAGGTCATATGTTAAAAAGTTGACTAATATAATTAAAGTAAAATACCTAATGAGTGTTGGAAATAAAAAGGGGAACCCTCTTATGCAAATACCGTGCATGTATTAGCAAGCCGCATATTTTGATTACATGTCCAAAATAGCTCAAATGATTGATTGCACACCATCTACCACCTCTAACTCATGATTTTAATTTTGTGCCACACATGCCTTAAAAATATTCACGCCCAAAGAGTTTAAGTCCAAATCAATTAAAATTGATTCCGATTCGTATAAAGCAATTTTAATTTTGTGCCACGCATGCCTTGTACGCAATATTCACGCCCAAAGAATTTAAGTCCAAATCAATTAAAATTGATTCCAATTTTGATAAAGCAATTCCTTCCAAGCCTGTGGTTGTGTCATAATCAATTTAGCATTAAAACCGATCAAAATCCTTTTTATCAAAGTCGCTTTTTCTTTTCTCCCCGCTTTTTAGGTGAATCTTAATCAAGTTAATTCAAACAAGTCAAATTCTTCAAATTAAATTTAAATTTTTTTAAATAAAATAATAAAATTATAAAAATTAATAAAATACAGAAAATTAATAAAAATTTCAGAAATTCAAAAATTAATAAAAAAATTCCAGAAATACAGAAAATTAATAAAAAATTCCAGAAATTCAAAAATTAATAAAAATTCCAGATTTCAAAATAATAAAAATTTAGAAATTCAAAAATTAAGAAAAAATTCAGAAATTCAAAAAAATTAAGCAAAAAAATTCCAAAACATCAAAAATTAATAAAAATTCCAGAATTTCAAAATTAATGAAAAATTCAAGAAATTAAGAAAATTAGCAAAAATTCTAAAATTCTTAAATAAATTCATAAGATTTTCAAATAAATTCATAAAAATTTCTAATAATCATCCTAAATTTTATAATTGCAAAATTACGCCAAAATTTTATTTGAAACCCCAAAAACTCAAAATGAAACTGTTGAACCAGATTCACAATTTGAGATCACTTGATCGCTAAAAATTTTAAAAAAAGTGATGTGGAGTCGCCACTCAAATTAATATTAAGGGAAAAGATCGAAAAAACCGGATGAGATTTAGTTCGAGCTCCTGCTATGAGCTGATGTTAAAGTACTCCCACTGCTGCCCAAGAACAAGACTTAAATTAGTGATTATTTGAAAATAATTTTGATCCTTTATTAGAGTGAAAATAAATACTTGATGGATAGCCCGACACAGACTTGATCCCCGCCTCCTACGATTCCCCGCAGAATGGAAACTCCAAGGCTTATGAATTCGGTTTGTTTTTTTTTTATTTAACTTTATATCGCAAATTCCTGACATAATGTTGTTTACAAGAGTCTTCTTTTATCTTCATTTTTCCATCTGACATGAGAATTTCTTTAAATTATCTGGATAGGAAATGAGTAAAGACGTGAAACTACTTTATGTCCGAATGTTTTGCTTTTGAAGAAAGTCCAGAGTAACACTAGAAGCCTTGAGCTTAAAGTGAACTTCATGGATGCTTGGAGTGGTGCGTTAAATGGTGTTGTCTTGCTATGTGCCGATAAGGAGTTTAAATATACAAAGCCGATGGCATGCTTCAAATAGGTCAAACGAGTGAAGGCTTATTAGAACATGTGTGGTACGTGATGGGATTGTTATTAGGATAAGCAAATGAACGAAATGGCCTATTGAAACAAAGAAGTAGAAGAGAAAGGCCCGTTAGACGAGCTCGCTGGAGTGGGAAAGGGCCTGCTGAGGCAGGGAAGCGTGCAAGAACAAAAAGTAAGGTATGTACAAGGTGGCCCGACACTATAAAATGGAGTGCAAAAGAAAACTTTAACAGCGTGAAAAGGGAAACTTGATGATGGCCCACAATTTAAGAAATGGATGCAGAAACTAACTCATGAGACCAAAACATAGGCCATGATGTAGGAATTAAACCTGATGGTACCCTGGTTACAATATAGGCCATGATGTGAATTTAAAACGATGGTGGCCTGACAACGTAGGCCATGAGATGTAAAAGGTAAACCAGAGTGAACCCCGTTATGACGGAAGAATGAAATGAAATCCCGTCGCTGGGATGAATGGAATGAGGTCCCCGTCGTTGTCGAAAACGTAAATGAAATCGTCGCGGATAAATGTGTCGGCTTGAAAAAAGGTAAAATAAACGTGTTGGAAGTCCCGTTGTCGACAGGAGAATGCAATGGGTCCCGCTCGTTGTCGGAAAATGCAAATGAAATCCCGTTGTTGCTTCGTGGATAATGCAAACCGCTTTGGAGGGATTTAAAATAAACGTGTTCAAGTCCCTCTGCTTGACTGTGAGAATGCAAACGGGGTCCCGCCATGCTGAAAATGCAATGAAATCATTATTGCCAGGATAATGCAAATGAAATCCCATCGTTGTCAGATAATGCAAATGAAATCATTGGACAGATATGCATGTAAAAAATTTGATACGAGGTTCACAACATGTAGCCATGATGCGTAAAATCTGCTACAATGGTCGACAAACATAGCCTAAAAGCAAGAATTGCTACATGATGCCCTGATAAACATAGGCCTAAAAGCAAGAATAAACTAACGGCCTTCGACAACATAGGCCTAAAAGCAGAGATCTAAACTACAGCTGCTCGACAACATAGGCCTAAAAGCAAATCTAAGCTTTATATGGCCGACAACATAGGCCTAAAAGCAAGAATCTGCTACTTCAAGGCCTCGACAACATAGGCCTAAAAGCAAGAATTCGAAGTTTACAAGTGCCTAACAACATAGGCCTAAAAGCAAGAATTAAAACAACAACTACCACAACATAGGCCTAAAAGAAGAAATCTAAAACTACAATGCTTCACAACATAGGTCAGCCTAAAAGCAAGGATCTAAAACTACAATGTACCACAACATAGGCCTAAAAGCAAGAATCTAAATTACATGGCGTCGATTAAACAGCCTAAAAGCAGAATTAAGCTAAGCTTACTGAATGCCGACAACATAGGCCTAAAAGAAAGAACTAAACTACAACGCCTGACAACATAGCCTAAAAGCAAGAATCTAAACTACAATGGGCTTGACAACATAGGCCTAAAAGCAAGAACTAAGCTACATATGCTCGACAACATAGGCCTAAAAGCAAAAGAATCTGTTACTTACGCGCTCACAACATAGGCCTAAAAGCAAGGAATCTAAGCTACTATGCTCGACAACATAGGCCTAAAAGAAGAAATCTAACTACAACCACCTCACACATAGGCCTAAAAGCAAGAATCTAAACTACAACGCATGACAACATAGGCCTAAACAAGAATCCAAAACTACAACACCTGACAACATAGGCCTAAAAGCAAGAACACATGGCTACCCACAAATATAGGCCTAAAAGCAGAAATCTAAGCTACTTAAGGCTCGACAACATAGGCCTAAAAGCAAGAACGAGCTACATGGCGCCCACAACATAGGCCTAAAAGCAAGAATCTGAAACTTATGCTGCCGACAACATAGCTCAGGAGCAGGAAATGCAAAGATGCAATGATGGGCTCACAACATAGCCTGAGTAAGAAATCAATGATGCAATGCTATGGCCTCACAACATAGGCCAGTGAGCAAGAATGCAGGGATGTAATGCTTTAGCCTGACAACATAGGCCAGTGAGCAAAAATGCAAAGATGCAATGCTTTAGCCTGACAACATAGGCCAGTGAGCAAGAAATCAATGATGCAATGCTATGGCCTGACAACATAGGCCAGTGAGCAAGAATGGATAATGTTTTTTAGCCGGACAACATAGGCCGTTGAGAAAAAATGCAAAGATGCAAAAGCTTTAGCTCGACAACATAGCGTTGAGCAAGAATGCCTTCTACCCTGCGCTTGAAGGTTTTTGGCACTTGATGATTATTTTTGAGGCGGCTTGGGCAACCATTTTGCCCCAGTTTGGAAATTTCTTGATAACTGAGAGATGTCTTGATTTGAAAGAATTTTGGGCCAACGTTTTGCCCCAGTTTGGAAGGTTTCAATGAGCTTGACTTGAATTTTCTGGACAACTTTGCCCTATTGAACTTGATTGGGGTTGAGGAGTTGAGGATTACCTCAACTTGGATTCTTCTAGGCAACCGCTGTTTCAGTTTTGTTCTTGGTCTGGGACTTGAGGATGGCCTCAATTAGGAGCTTTGTGGGTAAGCGTTTGCCCTGGTGAACTTGATTTTGATCTCGAACTGTATTTTGTGTGGAAGATTTGCCCCGGGCTGAGTTGATTCTAATCTGAGATGACCCCCACCACCCTTTTGTGGGCGTTGGATTTACCCTACTTTGGAAATCTTTTAATTATGATCGATTCAGTAATTTTACCTAGGTCTTAATTAATTTTTGGAAAATGAGTTATGAAATGCTTGAATGAAAAAGATGCTTATGTGCTGAATGCTTGAATAAATGAAGAGAATGTGGTATTTGGATTGCTTGAATGAATGCGTAAATGATGAGGGTTCTCATTTTCGTCGTTTTTGAAATAATTATTTGACGAAACAGATGTTATTGAATGCAAACCATGACATGGTGTAAAACTTTTTGTTTCTCTTGATTTTTAATTTTTTTTCTGACACATTCTTCCTCGACAACCCTCTAGTTGGTGTGACAAGAATAAAACATCAGGACGAGCTAGATTGACTTAAGTTCGATGTTTTGGTCAATCTCTTGGCTTCGATCAGCTTTGGAACTTTTCCAAGATCTTCGAGATCCAACTGGTCAATATTATTGAGCAAGACACACTCCTTTTGGTGGCATCATGGCCGGTACGAAGATGAATCTTCGGGGAAACAATCCTATCATGTTGCAACGGTCAAGATTCATCCCACTTGTCATCACTTTTCAAAATTAACTTTTTATTTTTTACATTTTTCACATCTCTTTTGGCGTGCGCGCTATCAGGTGCTAAGTGATTCTCGATGGTTAATGAAAAAAATATAGAGAAGGTTTGCAAAGGATGTTTGAGGTAAGATACTTGAAAGTGGAAAGATGACAAAAGATATGGGTTCGATTGCCCAAATGGCACCTTTTGTGAAAAATGCCAGTGCATAAGCTCATAATCTTGATTGTCGAATTAATCGAACTGAAAATGGCAAAATTTTGCCTCAGCTTTTAGGAATATATAAGGTGCAGATATCACGTTGTCCTGGAATTCCTCGCTTTGACCTTAATTTTTGCCTGGGTTGTTCTTTTGAGTTTTCAACCCAAGAGTTTTTGTATTGCCCTAAATTTTGCCTAGTTTGCTCCTTACGTGGTTTTCAACCTAGCTTGCTTTGATTTTGGTACCCTTAACTTTTGCCTAGGTCTCTTTTCATGTCGATCAGCGGCTCTTTTTGTTTAATTGTGCCTCTAACTTTTGCCTAGGCCCCTTTGAGGGTTTGTTGACCTAGCGGGCCTTTTACTTGATTGTGCCCTAACTTTTCCTAGGTCGTTAGGATTGTTGACCTAGCGGGTCTTCGCTTGATCGTGTCCTAACTTTTGCCCAGGTCTCTTTCGAATGGTTATCGCACCTAGCGGACTTCTTTGTTTGATCGTGCCCCAACTTTTGCCTAGGTCGTCTTTGAGAGTGTGCAACCTAGCTGCTCTTTATATGATCCCGACTTTTGCCCTCGAATTGTTGTTGTAAACCGGCAAGACCTTTTCTAATCATGACTTTGTCAATCATTATTTTGAACTTTAACTACTTTTGCCTCGGATTCTTTTTAGCTTTTAATCCAGCTGCTTTCTTCTTCTTGAATTTCATGTTTTGACCTTAATTTTGCCTGGATTATTATTTTTTTTTACTTTAATCCAGCAGTCCTCTTCTTTCCTTGAATTTTGAAATTTGACATCGATCTTGCTGTGGTCATCTTGGCTTCCAATTCATGATCTTATTTTTGCATCCCTAAATTTTTCCTGAATTTAGACTTGATTCCAGCGGGATGTTTTATTTGACAAGACACTTTGAATAGGGATCTAGAATCCCCAAGTTGTTATTTCGCTTTCCCATTGGGCTTTTCTTTGTGCTTGATTAACTAGACGCTCAAGATTATTTATTACAAGACTAGATCCTCACCAATTGGTATTTTATTGTTTGGGTATAGGGATAAGAAGTGAGTTGAAGAGATAAAAAGAATGGTAAATTTTAGAAGTAAAGCTAAAATGTAAAGCACGTATTCAAGTGATATGAAAAATGTAATTTTGTATTTATTCATTGCTGTTTATTTACAAAAGATTAACTTTGAAAAGTACGACACACTCTCGATGAATATCCTCAATTTGTACAAGGCACTCGTCGTGCTGCTCCGCGTCTTCTTCACCGGTTGACTGCGCTCGTGATTTGGCAACGGATTGTTTTCTCAGATAGGAGCAAGCCTCCCAAAATCCAGCCATTTTGCATCAATCAAGCTTTGTACCTTTCGCTTTCAACGCTAGGCAATCCGCAGGACTAATAAATCCCGCATGGTAATCGTATCCGGCGTTAGCATCGCACTATTTAGATATGGTGGCTCTTGAGGTTTCAAAGGATAAGGCGCAACCAACGAGTTTTGGATCAGCCGAGGTAGGAGCTCACAGTAGGAGATTGGGATAGATCAATTGGGATGTGTTTCTTCCTTTTTCTCGCTTTGATTAGGATTCGCTTATGGCTTGTGTTTGGGCCGTGTATGGTGTTGGTGGCCTGACTTGTGTCGCTGTGAATTGTAAGTAGGAGGGTATGGTGTTTGGTAGGTGGTAGCATGTAGGGATATGGTGTGTAAGGTGGGTATGGTGTATATGGTGGTGGCCAGCCACTTGGACCATACTCGCGCCATTTGAGGAATGTATTGGGCCTTGATTAGCTTCACATCGCAGGTCTCTCCTGGTTTTTCTTCCGCACCAATTGAAGCATTGGACGTCCCCGTGGGCTTTTTCAGGCGATCTTTCCTGGGCGCATGCCGCTTCGATCCTTTCTCCAATGATGACGACATCTTATAGCTTAGAAGTTATATTGCCGACCATCTTGTCATAGAAAGGATCTTGGAGTGTGTCCATGAACATGCCGACCAATTCCTTTCGGATAAGGGAGGTTGTATCAGCTTCGAACTCTCGCCAGTCATTGGGCATACATCGCTTCAAGGACTCTTCTCCTTTCTTGGCCATATTCTGGAGTTGTCTGATCGGGAGCCATCTCTGCATTGTAATGATATTGTTTGAGGAAAGCTCTCAAATTGCATCCCTCCATGAACGGATGCGTGTCCACCTAGGAGGTACTCAGGCTTGTAGCTGCCCCCATAAGCAATGCCTTGAAAAAAATGGATAAGAAGCTTCTCATCAGAGTACACGCAGCATATCTTCCTACAAGACATAGTCGATGTTTTTTTGACAGCGGTTCTTGGTATTTCTAATTCGTGAACCTTGAATTTGGGAGGGATGACCACGCCCGGTACCAAGCATAGATCGATGCATCTTTGGCTTCATGTCGCTTTCCCTCACCGCCCTGATCCGTCCTCTAGACTCTTCCATTTTTCTCAGATCTTCACTTGAAGGATGGTTTGGTTTTCCTTAGGCATATGGTGGGGAGAAGACGGTATGTATAGAGGCGAGGCCCTTGGGTGAACATAGTGCAATGCCCCAACGACCGCTTGGTAGGCTTGTGAGGTGGTGTTTGGAATGGCATAGGGGATGCCTGTGGTGAGAGAGGGCAGGTCAGGTGTTTGGGTTTGTATTTGGGCTTGTGTTTGAGTTTGTGTTTTGGTTGTATGAGGGTGCATACCCAATGAGGAAACCCATTGTGAACCCTTCCTTTCGAAGGTATGTTTAATGATGGAGGGCTGTGAGGTGTGGTTGGCTCATTGGTTCTCTTTGCAAGTGGTTCCGTCGCCTCTTTCTATTTAGACTTGATGGCCTCTATTAGCTTGGCCATCTGTTCCTTCGATTTGACCTCATTTCTTAGCTCCTCATTTGTCTCTCCACTTCATCCATGATTCTTGACGTGCTCGAGTTCTATAAGGATGTCGAGGAAGTCGTGTTTCTCCAATTTTCTGTGAAGTTAAAAATTAATTTTTGTGAAATAATTTGAATGCAACAAAACGTGAATGATAGAGATGTTGATGCACAATGAGTATGATGTGTAGAAAAAGTGTATGAGGTGATTTTGAAACTTTTCTTTTGATGATAAATTTATGAATGGAAAAATGCGTGCATGTTATGTGCAAATAATTTTAGAAATTGGAATAATTGAAAGTTGCTCTTTTCGATTCTTAATAGTTTTTTATTTTTTTTCATTTTGCTAGAAAACCATTGGTTTTGTTTAGAAAAACTCTTTAGTTTTGCTAGAAAAATTCTTTAGGTTTTCAAAATTTTATTTTCTATCTGTTGAATCTTTTTATTTTTTCAGTATTTTTAGAAATTATTTTCTAATTTTTCTTAGGAATTTCTAGTTTTCCTTGATTTTCCTTGTTTTTTTTTTATTTGTTTTGATATTTCTTTTCTTTTTGTTTGACTTTTCTTTCTTGATTTCTGTATTTCCCCAATCTTCAGCTTCCATTTTGGATGATAATTGTCCGTGCGTATATGAACCATATTATGAAGGGGTGTGTGCCCTCTTTGCTTCTTATGTGGGTTACCTATCCTAAGGGTCTAAGGCTTTTTATATGAACCTCTCAAAGGTGGTTAGTAGTCCTAAGGTATAAAAGGTCACTAGAGCCAAGTTCCAGTCCGCAATGCTTGCTACAGAAAAAAGCTACGGTTGCTAGGGCAGATTCTGAATAGACGCACTCTATTTGGGATCTTCGTGATAGTCAAACAGGACGTAAGCCCCAAAGTGACACCACTAGATCCCTCTAGTCCTAAGCAACACTCAGACCCGGGTGTAGGGCCCCACTCGTAATAAAATGCGTATGTAATGCATGGCGGGCACACAACTTTGGGATACCTGCAATTGGGGAAACTGTACAGATATATATAACAGTTTATAGTTCGCCTACCTTAAGGTTTATACAGCGGATAAACAAACATACAGATAAGCAAACAAATCAATCGTGCAATAAACAGGAAAGGGATCGAAACAAAACACACTCAATTGAAACGGGCTTGACTCTCTAAAGTCCCCAGTGGAGTCGCCATCTGTCGCAACCGTAATTCCGACGAGACGACGGACTCGCTAAAATTTTAAAAAAAGTTGATGTGGAGTCGCCACCAAATTTTTGTTTAAGGGAAAAAGATTTGTAAAAACCCTGGATGAGATTTAGGTTCGGGAGTCCTGCAGTGGGGAAGGTGTTAGGCAGACTCACTCATCACTGTTCAAGAACAAGACTTTAAATTGAGTGTGTGATTATTTGAAAATAATTTGATCCCTTTTATTAAGAGTGAAAAATAAATACTTGATGGAGGTTAGCCCGACAGACTTGATCCTGCTCCTACGTATTCCCTGGTGCAATGGGAAACTCAAGGCTTACGTAGTTCTGGTTTGTTTTTTTTTTTTATTTAACTTTATAATCGGGGGCCTCGGACATAAATGGGTGTTTACAGAAACGCTTATCTCAAATTCAAGTTTCCTCTTATTCAAGAGTCAATCATTTGCAAATCGTATCTTTTCAAAAAAATTTAAAAATTTCTTTTCTAATATTTTGGGATTTTTAAGTCTCACGCAATGGGCTCTAAATGAGAACCGCGCTTAATTGTTCAACATTTAGTAGTTCGTATAGGCCCCTGTGTGCTGCCTTAGCCGTCTCGGGTCTTGTGCATGAGTGGACTTGAGGTCCCCTTCAAAACTTTAAAAATATCTTTTTCTAATATTTTGGGATTCTAGCTCTCACGCGATGGGCTCTAAATGGCTGGAACCGCGCTCCACCCGTTGTTCAACATTTAGTAGTTCGTATAAGCCCTTTGTGCCTTAGCCTTGTCCTGATTCTGGCCATGAGTGGACCAGCCCCTCCCCAAAATAAAACTATTTTTAAATAGTCAAATCTTCAAATATTCTTTAAACGCTTTTGAAGGTCAAGCCTTCACAAACTGAACATTGCTTCTCCTTGAATTTCCATTGCACCGGGAATACGTAGGAGCGAGGATCAAGTCCTGTTTGTAACTCAGTGAGATTATTTTTCACATTAAGGGATCCAACAGTTTTCAAAATCACACTCGGTTAAGGGTCTTTGTTCTTTGAACCTAAAGTGGGGTGCCTAACACCTTCCTCACTTGTAACCAACTCCCGAACTTCGAGTCTCATTTCCTAGTTAAGGTTTTTCCAAACTTTTCCCTTAAATAAAATTTGGTGGCGACTCCACATGATCAAAACAATCCATTTCAAAACTTTAGCGAGTTCGTCGTCTCGTCGGAATTACGGTTGCGACAATTAGTTGGCATGTATCATATGCATAAAAGTTTTGTTTGTAAATCGTTAATGGAGGATTAATCTACGAGCCCTTCTATAAAAAAAATTAAGAAATCTATGAGTTAGCTCATATTGA
Source organism: Canavalia ensiformis (assembly GCA_026541065.1). Lineage (NCBI taxonomy): Eukaryota > Viridiplantae > Streptophyta > Magnoliopsida > Fabales > Fabaceae > Canavalia > Canavalia ensiformis. The sequence goes on from JAMKYM010001005.1 coordinate 676,555, forward strand.
AGTAAATGAGAATTCATGATAACGAGAACTTCCAAGCTTAGAGGTACGCGAACTAGGTTTGAGTCTTTCAATAGCTTGAGATTGCTCATTGTAGTTGACTGATCAGACTTAGTCATCTTGATGAGACCCTAAATACTATTGTTATCAATCGAGTGATTTTATGATTTTATGAAATGATATTAAGTATGATAATAATGATGATTTGAGTGCTACCAAAAGTACATAGTGGTTTGAAATTGAATCTCATTACTCCTATTATTCCGATAAAATGATAATGATTTGAACTTACATGTATCATGCACATTATATGAATGATGAACTCCGGATTAGTGAGACTTACTATATCCTATACCACATTAAGTTCGTCGTCATAGAAACTTGAGATATGATGATGGATATTAAATTACATTATTAAAGTGTATACCACGATAGTTCCATGTAGTTATTATATAATAAATTGTATTACCTATGTATATTATCATATTACTACTTAGTACCTCTTACTTAAGTAAAGTGTTTTACTCCCCTATTATTCTACTTTTATGTATATTGTTTTGTCATACTAGTAAGATTATTGTTGTGCATTTACTGTGCGTATAAAGTGAATGTAAAAATGAACAAAATGAAAATAAGCGATTTGAAGACTAGAGGGCACAAATACGAGTTTAATTATGGAGAGATATGAGACTTTGGTTTTCCTTATAATTTTATCAAATTTCACCCCAACTCCCTTATGAATGATTTGAGTCAATTGCTAACCATCCGTTCTCATTCTATTACTATCAAACGATCATGCAATAACAATATTTTTTTCCTCAAAATATGACCTCAATAATCATGCAAGATATATAATTAAAAGAAACATAAAGACCATGCGAATTTGTTAAATTAATAACTGATTAGAAATCAAGGATTTTGATTGATCCTCTGAAATCCTTAGATTCAGTTTACCTTATAATTCTGTTAATTAGACAATGGTACGATCGTCTATCCCCTAATTAACTTCAAAAACTAATTCTCATTAATTAATTATGCATAATAAGGAAAACACAATTGAAATGCAATCATTCGTAAAAAAGGAAAAGAGGTTCAGTTGGTTACATTATAAGTTTCATCAAAGCCCCATGATTTGGAGATTAGTTACAGATAAAGATAAAACAAACAAAAACATACTAATTCGACAAAATAATCCATAATACTACCTTTAGAAAGAGAATGACAAAACCGTAATGTCAGCAGAGCTAACAATAAGACGTTGCAATTCGTAATGTGTAAGAGCTTGTGTCTCTATATCCTACGCAGGGATATCGAGGGATACTAAAAGTGGTGTGTCTGAGGTAGTGATTGGCTTAGAACCCAGAGAGTGGTGTGGCCTTTGGAGCCTAGGATGGTGTCATACGATGCAGTAGAGTCTCCCTTCTATAGGCGTGGATTAGGGTTTCAATGTAGTGGACTGGTCTTGATCTAGCCGCTTCTTAAGCCGTCGCGACTAATCTACATAATCTTGCAGCACCGTAGCGCTGACGTGTCATTGTCACATTAGATGTATTATCTTTTTATGCTTCTTTTACCTTTTTTCCCTATTTTCGAATTCTTAGCTTGCGTGACCATTCCTACCAAAATAAGGAAAATTAGGTAGAATTACAATTAAATAATCATAAGTTATGTTGTAATTATAACTATCTTTCCCCATATAAATAAACTGAATGGTGGTTTATCAATTATGTGATAAACCTTCCTCATTTTGATGTAAAGATTAAGGTTGATGAGGAGAATAGGGAGTGAGTTCAACACTCACCAAACAGTGAGAATCATTACAAGAATACATTTAGAGGTAGTAAAACCACCTGAATGATATATTCATCTTCTCTGATACATCCTTTACCGTTAGTTTATATGATTATGCCTGCGAATGTCACCGTACCTATTCCTAGGAAGGTATATCGTAAGAGGAAGGTTCCACCTCCTTCTACATCATTTAGGGACACTCCTCAATGTCATAAGTCACCTTTTGACGTAGTAGGAACTCTAAGGTTCGTGTTGTGCCATCCACACTTGCTTCTCAAGAGACACCCCGTTTGTGACAAGCTGGGAGAAAGTTAATATTACGAAAACTTTCTCAAATTTCTCCTTGCCATGGCGAAGTTAGCGTGATGATGGCGATGAGGATAATGTAAATGAAGATCCCTTAGAAGTTTCAGATTTTTCTTGTTATTAGTAAGATAACGAGTAACTTTGCACTACTAAGGACGAGCTTAGGTGTAGAGACTTTTTGTATTCTCGAGCGTTATAGTTGGATAGAATAGTTTAGCTTCCATTTGATTTTCTTTATGTGACTCATTGTTTTGTAGTTTACTATATTATTCTGTTATAGTTCTTCGGACTATTTACATTAAGGGATATGCTAAATTTATGTAACAAATAACAATGTATATATATAGATATATAGAGAAAAAAAAAAGATTTGTTGACATTAGGTGTCAAACTTTAACACTTATACCAACTTAATAATCTTATATAGAATGCAAAATTTACCAATCCAACTGTTGAATCATGGTATAATATCTAGTAAATCATGTATATCGAATTTTAAAAAATTTGGAAATCTATATGTATGTTATACAATTATTGATATTTACATATATTTAAATAATATATGAATCATTAAAATAAAATCATGAGATGATGTTTCTATCAATTTTTATTTTGAGTAAAATTTTATATGCATAATCTATTAGATATTATAATATAATTTAACAGTTGAATTAATGAATTTTATATTTTATAATATAATTTAACAGTTGAATTAATAAATTTTATATTTTATATAAAATTATTAAATTGATGTAAATACTAAAGTTTGACATCCTAGTGTTAATAAATCTTGACTTATATATATATATATATATATATATATATATATATATATATTAATTTAATATTAAATTTGAATCTTAATATATTACATAATTATTATTAAATAATATATATATATATATATAATATTATAAATAAGATTAAATGAGTGTAAATAATTTAAAAATTATAATAGATAAATATAAATATTATAAATAAAATAAAATAAAACTGTGAAAAAATTATCATATTCCATTATTTTATTCTTTGTTATTATTTTATTAGCCTCCCTTTAAAAACTATGGTTTGTACTCTGTAAAGATAAAAAAAATTTCCTTAACTTCTGAAATCCTCTTTTAAAGTAATTTTTTTTTCTTTTATAGATAGGTATATGACTTAGATCTAAAGTTTAATTAAAATAAAAGAAATAATAAATTTTTAAATGCTAGCCACCTATTTTGGAAGGATTCGTTACAATTTTTAATTTTCATTTTAGATTATAATTTCAACAATGTAACAAAAGATTTAAGATACAATTTTATGAATCACGTTTATATCACTATTTTTAAATACTATTATAGGGTGTGGTTTCAGCAATGTATCCTTATATGTATGCTACAATTTTTAAGAGTATATATAAAATATGATCTTTTATTAAGGTCGCAACTTTCTAAAACAAGTATTACTGCACTTTTAATATTAACTTTAAACTATAAGTATAAAATTGAAATGTTATATTTAAATAATAATTTTATTATACTGCATACGTGCTATTTAAGCATTTACCCCAACACAGTATCTTCAAGAACTTTTGCTAAAAAGTAATTTCAAGACATTATTTGTGTTATTTCTTTACTTACCATATAAGATATATGTGTACCCCAAGACAAATGTGATTATGCTTTTGGAATATTGATAAAGGTGTTGAATATTTGGAGAAAGTGACTATGGTTGATCTCTAGTAGAATCACTTCATACACCATAATGTTTCACGGTGTAGGCTATATCTTAAAATTAACGTTCATTCACCATTTTTTTTTTTGTTATTATCTATTGTATCATTGCTAGTCTTTTTTTTTTTTTTTTGCGAACTATAAACCAAGATATAAATTCAGGATATTTTATTGTTTAGAATTAAACGATTGGGATTATTTGAATTTCAAGAGTGGCACATGATGCAGGTGAGTGCATAACACATTTATTATTATTTTTTTGTTATTTGTTATAAAATATTAAAATTTAGCAAGAAGATACACTTCCATGTAATGTAGCATATTTATATTTTATTTTTTATTTCCAAGAATGATTGGAGAAGAGTGTATGGATTCAGTTGATCTAAATATTCGAATTTTTTGATTTGTGAAAAAAAATAAAAGAAGTTCCGTTTAAATAAATAAGTCTTATTTAAAATTTAGGTTTAGTTTGATATTAGTTTATTTATGATTTGATTATTTTTTTATCAAATTTCTCTTTAAATAAATTTTGTTTATTAATTTAAGATTTAACATATATTTTTATAAAGTAAAATAGAAATAAAATATAATTTTTAATTTATAAAGACTTTAAGATTAAAAATGAAATCTTTAATAATAAAAATTATGAATTTTTTGAAAAAAAAATTATTATTATCAATTTAAAATATGACCCTTCCTAAAAATAGTAATAAAATATAATTTTAATTCACAAAAACGCTTTAAGATTAGAAATGAAATCTTTAATAATAAAAGTTTTAGATTTTTATTGAAAATATTAGAATTATTTATTTAAAATATAATTCTCAAAAATTAATAATAGATATATGATATATATAAAATGATAATAAATAAAATTTAATTTTTAAAATAAATATAAAACAAAATTTAAATGTAGCATAACACCTCGTATATTCCATTAAATATTATTTAATGGTTGAAAAATTTTAATTTTTTAATTAAAAAGGTAAAGATTCATGCGTATATTTAAGCTCATCACCTTTATTGAGAACATCTACCAACTCATTCTTGTTGGGTTTGTTTTAAGGAAAAAAATTTATTCAACATGGATGATTACTTCTATATATAGATGATAGATATTTGATATTATATTTAATTGATATAATCAGAAATGAAAGTGAATAAGGTAGTCTAATAAAATCTAAGGTTCTATTCATTTAAAATCTAACTTGGTTTAGGCTCGTTTAATAAATAGATAAATTTAAATTTGTTTAAAAATCTTCTTAAATAAACAAGTCAAGTTTGTACTTGAATAAAAATCTATTTAATATATTTATAGATCTATTTATATTTATATTTATTTTAATATATTATATTTATATAATATTTATTTTAATATATTTTATTTACATAATATTAATATATATATATATGCTTTAAATCTATTTAATAATTTTTTTATCAGGTAGATTTTATGCTTACAAATATTTTAAATCAATTATTTATATAAAATTTAAGTTTATTTATTGATCTTGTTTGGAATATAGATTTTTTAAACGATTTTAGATTTTAAATCAAAATACGTTTTAACAAAAATAAAATAAAATTTAACGAATAACAAATTCAAACTTATACCCTAATAATTTTAAAGTGATCAAATTTAAATTTTTAAAATTACACTTAACTTAACTCTATCTACTTTAATTTCTGGAAATAATTAAACTGACTTAAAAAAAATCATATAACTGCCACTTGGCCTTTGTGGGGGCATTGCACATGTGGAAGTTGCAAATTAGTATGCACACATAGTTATTATTTTTCAACACAGATTCTCTGTGCTATGCTTTTCCATCTATTTGCCAGCACTTTTTGTTTCCTTTCTCTGTTAAACAGAGACATCGATAGTCACAGATTCCAGATAATCAATTAGTTTTATCTTCGTAATTCTTTAGAATTTAAACTCACAAATGAAGTGGTTACTTCTAGAATTTAAACTCATGAAAACTGTGTCTCTGTCAAAGGGTCACCCTCATTGTTATTGTAAGAAAATTTATGATGATGTGTTAAAGCATGATTAAAGAATAGTGTAAAATTGATTTTTAGAATAACGATTCTAAATTAATATTTAATTAATTAATAAATGTTGCTTGTCACTGGCAATGCTGTGTCAGAGGGTTGTTCTTCTGTGAACATGACTTTTTACCATTTCATAACAACAAAAGGATAACATAAAAAGATGGTATGCTGGTTATTATCTCTCAGATGATTTGAATATACAGTTCCACTGTTCAAGTGTTGATGTCATTGTACTCAGCAAAATCTCTTTCTCACTATTTATTACACATATGCACACTAATTTTTTGTACTATAGTGCTGTAATGCACCTCCATCCCTTTATTTTATTGACTTTTTCCCTCTTTCTTAAGATGGTTAAATAAAGGAGAAATCCAATTGGTACCAAAGAAAATATGGAGCTGGTTGCTTGGATTTTCACATCTTTTCATGCTTTAGTTTGAAAACTAAATTCTATGAGCCTAAAAGAAAGTGTGTTTCCTGTTATGTTTGACTAATGGTAATTGAAGTTTGAACTAAGGACAATCTTAACAAAATTAATTTTCTAAACGCATTAAAGCCTTGTTTGTTTTATAATAAAAAATTAATTTTCACACTTTCTAAAAATATATATTTTAATAAAAATATGTAATTTGAATTTATTTATTTATATATCAATTATATTTAATGGCTTAAAATTAATTTTATAAAAAATAAATTTATTTAATTTTAAATCAAATGAGCTGTAAGTTGATGTTGAGAATGTAGTTTAATTTTGGTTTATGGGAAAAACTGACTTAGAGCCTGTTTGTTTTGTAATTGTTTGTAGTTGGAAGCTGCAAACGTAGGTTATGGGCTTTCCAAGACCCTTTGAGCCAAAGCAAAAATTTGGCCTTTTTGAAAAGGTGCATTGGAGCATGCAAGTCCCCTTCAATTAAATTTAAAACAAATAAACACTTAAACCTTTATGATTAAAAAAACAAAGTTTTATCTATATCTTTGTCTATATATCTATATAATATTAAGTGAAATATATACTATTTTATAAAATTGTGAAATACATGCAATGTAAGTATAGTTAATATCACATTAATTAATAGTTCATGTGCATTGCATTGATGTTATATATGTACCCGTTTGATTCCTAATTATGTGAGCCACATCACTCATTTTTTCTTTGTCCCTCCAAATAACTTGTGCATTTTGCCTCAACTACATAGATGTTGAACTTTAACTAAAAATAAATAAATAAATTGGAATATAGGGAGGAAAATGCTCACACCCTATAGAAGCAAAACATGAAACCATGCAATATATTCAAGCTTCTTCAAGTCTATATATCTAATTTAAGTCTTGACATACAATTGCTGATAAAACTTCCTAGCTAAGAAATGGTGTTTAACATTTCTTGGAAGAGTACACAATAATTGTTTAATGACAACTGAAAATGAAATTGTGATAGCTATATGCCAAACTCTCCACTCTGCCTTGAAATTGGAAAATAAGAGAAACAAAACCAAAAGGAATGTACTCTTGAAGCAGATCTTCTTGACCTTTTGAAACAATTTTCTTCATAGACCATATCCTGATTTTTGAAATTCCAATAATTTCAATTTTTGTATACACTGCAACATGGATACAATGTTCATCCACTTCAGTAAAGTTTGAGCATAGACATCATAGAGATTTTTTGTCTTCATAGTTATTAAAACAAGTTTAAGATATATTTGCAATTTAGAAAGATTCCTTTTAATATCTTTTTTATGTGCTAATCATTTTTTAACCTTCCTTCAAAAACTTTATGCATTATTTCTTTAAAAAAAAGAAAGAAAAAAAGAAAAATAGATGCATGGATAAAAAGCAACAAAAACACAAAGGATTTGTAAGGAAATTTTTGGGTGATGAATTATAAATGGTTCATGGAGTGTGGTTTAAATGCAAGAGTTATGGGTCCAACTTTATCTTGAATTGGTTGTTTGGTTCAGCACATACTATGAGGACCAAATTCCCCCAATAAATATCTTCACTCAAGTGAATGAATTGGACCCACCAATGATGCTTGGAGATTTTAATAATCCTACTCAAAATCTTGGACCCCTGTCTACCTTTTTAGAAGTAAGCATTTGCATCATTTTCTTTGGATTAATTGCTGTCCCACCACAACACAACTTTGTTATCAGCTTTTTAGGCACTGCCTAGTGGTTCAATAACACCCCAAACTAGGGAGAATAGTTCAATAGTGCAGCTTTTTTGAGAAATTCTTAGGAGCTTTTATTTTGCATTGATTTTATTTGCATATTCTGTATTTTTCAATTTTGCAGTTTAGCACTATTCATTATAAGAGTTAATTATTGATTCTAATTTCGAGTGGTTTAAGTAATGTGAGAAAAATGAGACTTATAAATAGCATTGTTTTTTTTTTAATCTTTTTAGTACAATGGGAGAAGGAGGAAAAAAATAACAAATGAAAAGACAGTTATGATTATGAATCATTAGAAAGAAATTCATAGACTTCAAAAAGGAGGGAAAAAAGGAGACTTACCTATGAGGATATGGAAAAGCAAAAAGATTTCAAACGCATTGGCTAGGTTACTAGTAGACAGAATGATAGTAACAAATGGGCTATTTTTTGCGTATGGATAAGAATTTATGTTAAAAATTTGATCATAAAATTTATTCAAATAAATTAATTTTTTGATAAATTATATAAAAAGGTTGTTGACATAAGCTTAAAAAGAACTTACGGAAGTTATAAGTTATTTTGTAAATTTCCATAAGTTATTCCAAAAGCTTTCATAAAAGGGTGTTAAGATTGCTATATTTAGGTAGTAGCATCAAATACTGTATCCAAAGATCATGATCCTCACATATTTAGTACGAATTTTAATGAAAAATTGTCCCTATAGTTCAATTACACGCAACGTATCTTAGTATGAATAAAGAAGTTACATCACTAGTACCAAAGAAAGCTCAAGATAAGGTTTAATATAAAACATTTTCTTCCGTGAGTAAATGAAAAAATTTATTTGTAAAGGTAACATTTTTTAATTTTTATTTGACTTTAACCGGTTGTTCTCTTTCTCCTTCTCCACAAAATTTTTCTAATGGAATATTACTAGATGTTATGTAGTGTTGAACCTGAAACTTGTGTCTTGTATTCTCGGTTTGATGAAAAGGTCTAGCAAAGAGTATATGTTTTTTTTATTTCTTTTCTTCTTGTATTTGTTTACTTGTTTTAATCCCAGTTGTCTTATCTCATCCTTGTAAGTATATATGTGTATTTTAGCCATGAATTTGGTGAGAACATCTCTTGAGGTGTATATTTGTGTGCCTTTTGATCACGAGTTTGCACTAGATAGTGGTAATAGTTTAAGGACCCTATGTTATTATAGGGGAACTATAACTATTGCCAACTATGAGATTTCAATTTTTTAAAGTTTCTTCTTGAAGCAGGGTAAAAGGAGTGGACTAGCTCTTAGCATGGCATTGGGGTTCTCTTTTTTATAAGATGTATATGGTTACTCCAATGATTAGTTACTTTGTCTATTTAAAAAAAGTTTTATTTAAATAATTTTATTTGGAATATCCTTCTTTTTTATTAATTGAACTAATAACTTAGAGAAATTTTATAAAATTTAATTGTATGAGAATGGTAATAAACATTCTTAAGACATGTGAAAATCTTATAAAATAAATATATAAAATTTTATATATTTAATTTTAAATCTTGATGTTTAAATTTTAAAATCCTCCTACAATATATTTTATTAATCTTCTTACTTATTGAATTGGATACATTTTATATTTCCAAGATATTAATATATTTACTTTTTTATTTAGTATTCTCATAAAAATAAGTAGGGGAGATAAGTAGAAAATTTTACTAGATGATATAAGATGTACTTAGGAAGTGTTACTAGAAATTAGGCATGTGAAAAATCTTGAAAGTTTTTATGTTTTTAGAATATACCTGAGATGTGTAAAGTGTTGGGACTATTTTTTATTCGAGGATAATCTTATACATTATTTTAATGTAAGTGCTATACACACTAAAAAAACAAACGAACCAATTACATTAAGTATTAGTAATTATTATTTCGTATAAAATTTATATATATAATTTACTTCATAAAAATTTTTAAATTGAAAATTAAATTAATAAATCTTACATTTTATAAATAATTAATATCTATTATCAACGGATGCGATATTATCACATTTGTTAATGTGTTAGCAAGTATCTCATGATTTGAATGTAAGGAGTTAATTAAATATTTTTGCATTACTGAATTTTTTATAGGATAAGATACATGGAAAGTGCCCAATAAAAAATATTTAAATGAAAACCCTTCAGGGAAGAATCGGATACTCCAAGTGACCAATGATGTTTGTGTCAGATTTGATGTTTGTGGGGTTTGGTTTCAATTGGAAAGTCCAAAGCAAGAAAAAAAGGGTCCTTTCCAAAGTCTAACTTTTCCCCTTTTAATTAAATATATCGAAACTATTTTCTTCATTTTTTCTTTTCTTTTTATTTTTGATATACTAGCTTTTTAAAATATTTTAGTTGATTTTCTATCATATCTCTTATCTTATTAGTTAATTGTTCAATATAACAATTCAATAAAATATATATTAATTATATAAGTAAAATTCAAATTTTTATATTAATTATTTATTAATCTTATAACATGATAATTAACAGTGAAAAAATAAAAATATTAAAACATCTAACATAAATAAATAAATAAAAAACAAAGAGAACAGAGAAATAAGATGAAAAAAGTAAGCATGTTGGGAACAAGAAGTTTGCAAGGAGAAAAGATGGGTATAGATATAATCATATAAGCACTCTTTCCCTGATTTCGAATCTTTTTCCGCCTTTAACATTTATTTTCCTTTCTTTAAACCATTGCTTCAAAAGGTTCCATTTATTGTGGGGATGTTCATGCATGCAGTAATCAATAACCCTTCACTTTTCTCTCTTCCTGTGCTTACATGTTTTATCTTTTGATGAATGCGAAGATTTGAAGGTAGTCACTAACATATGGCGGGAAAGTAAAATCGAACATATATATGTATATATAATTTATGCTAAAATTATTTTATTTAATATCTTTTTTAAATGATTAAAATTTATTAATCTAATCATTAAATTAATAAATTTTATTATGTAAATCATATTTATAAATTTGATAAAATTTTAAAAAAATTAATATTTTATTATATAATTTTATTTTAACAAATAATATACACTTTTAATATATATTAATTTAAATTTATTTAATAAATATTAAATATTTTTTAAACTTTATAAAATTTTATATCATAATCTACATAATGAAATTTATTAATTATTCAACGTTTAATTTAAAAAAATTAAATTATTTATAAGAGATATTAGTAGAATAAAAATAATTATAATAAATTACTTTAAAATAATTTGGTCTCTCCTATATTATATTATATATATATATTATATTTAAAATAAAAAATTTTGAATAGTACTTAATTCATCTATAGTACAAGGAAATCAAAGATGAGAAGACCAAATTCTCCTTGTAATTTTTTTTTTTTATCTTCGTGTATACTTCATAGTTAATTTGTGGTGATGTTGCAATATCTCATGCCCACCTAGAAAGAAATAAAAACCTGCTTCAAGCTTCCCTTTGTCACTCCTCTTTTGTCAATACCTTTCTCTCTTCTTTAGGATCTCTTTACTTCAAAGGTCACACACATGCTAACAATCATAGTGACTGTTTTTATTGTAGGCATTTAGTCAAATGAAGCAAAGATTACAAAAATCATCATTCCTAAATTTAGTGGCCACATGTGTACTCATAATCCCTATGGCCACCCATTGTAGATTATGGTATCATGATCTATTATATGTGTGCAGAAAGGAAAAAGTGAAAAAGATAAAAAGAAAAGAAAAATGTAGTACTAAATGAAACATGAAAATGTCATTTTCTTTCTTTTTCTTTTTCTTTTTTATTAAAATGTCATTTTCTTTAAATCAGTATGTCTTTGTCTTCATATTTAACCATTTTGGAATCTAATGTGAGATCAAAAAGTTCCACAAAATCCTAGTGAATAAAAAACAATTAATCATGTGTGGGGGCTCAACAGCTTCGAAATATAAAGTATCTTTTTTGTTGTATTGTAGCGTGATCCAAGCAGATAATAAGCAATTACAAAATTAAAAAGGGTTCTATGTGCTTTTTTTCTTTGTCTCTTTCACTATATATATATATATATATATATATATATATATATATATATATATATATATATATATATATATATATATATATATATATATATATATATATAAAGATAGTGAAATATAAATGGTCTTCGTACAGGTTGGAAGGGTAAGTCAAATTACACTAATGCACTTGGGTACTTCTTTGGAAAAAATAAAAAGTTTTACATCATTTCTTTAACATTACAGTTAATAATAAAAAAAAAAGTTACATATACTAAGCAATAAAAGCACGTATTTTTATGAGTCAGTAACTTTTACCAGTCTTAACTAATTTGTAATTATTATTATTCAGATATAACATTTAATATAAAGTCGGTATATGATTACAAAGAAAGAAATAGTATATGAGGTAATTTCTTTTTATTTACATCAACTACTACTAAATATTAATTTGAATTTTTTATAAAAATATATTGATCAACAACTTGTAGAGAAGTTGTTACACCTTATTGGATTGATATGTTATAATCATATAACTATTAATATAATTTCTTTTAGTAGTATGTTATAAAAAACATCACTACAATATGATATTGTTTATACCTTCGCATAAGGATATTGATAAACAACTAGTCTATTTTTTATATGGATATTAATTATTATATAGTTCAATTGTATTTTTATTTTAATATATATCTTATTTTTTGTATTTTTCTTCTCATCATACCATATTTTACATTATATATCTTTCTTTTTTTTTCTTCTTTTTATCTCATTTCACCTATTTTCCTATATATATATATATAACAATAATTTTTCATTTTATATTGTCATGGAACCAGTTGCTAGATATATATAAGTTTTTACCTCGTCCCACACTGCATATTTCTTCCACCTTTCAAGTTAAAAGAACTAATTAGTAAGTCTATATCTTGCTCTTAATACTTTGAGAACCATAAAGATTCTTTTTCTGTAAGAATTTTTCGTTTTTGCTTGTCAACTAAGCTTAAATTAACCTATTCTACATTTTTTACCCTTAAACTACTTTTAATTTTTGGCAAACGTGCTTCTTCCCTTGTAATCCAAGAAAATATTCCTTTTTTTTCCATGCCGCTCCACAAAAGTCTCCTTGAATATGAGCACCTTTCTGGACATTTTATAAAAGGATAGAAAATAATTAACTTTAATTTAATAATTTCTTTAACCTAGTATTTGTTTAGACATGAGATTTCAAGTATTTTTTTTATAAAAATAGTCTTACTCAAATTAGATAGAATTATTATAAATGATAAAATTATTAATTTAGTATTTAATGTTGTATATTATTTTTATACACAATATTGAATATTGTATCTTATTTTTTATTTTATTTGTATACACAGCTCAAAAAAAATTTAAAAAAAATTAAAAGGGGCAATACAAATTATCTCATAGGAGTTATTAAAAAAATAATTCTTTTGTCTTAATGTAATGTTTGATTTTTTAATTCTTTTGTCTTAATGTAATGTTTGAATGTGAAAGTTATAGGCATTGAAAGATTAAAAAGGCTATTGTTGTTGCTACAGGTTACAGCTCATGCACATGTTTCTGCGTGGTAAATGAGAATGGAACCTCTTTCATTCAAAATTAGAGACTGACATTTTCACGTATAAACGAGCTCTTTAATAAGATTGATCCTAGCACTTCCTAGGTGTTTCAGTGAGCAAACACTAGAATAAACAAAGGTATTATTTAGAAAGGATAATTTGGAAGAAAAGATGAGAGAAGAGTAATAATTATTTTTAAATTGAGAAAAATATAAAAATAATTTAAAATTACATAATAATATTTCGTTTCATTTATTTTGTTATGAAATATTTCGTTCCATCCTTAATTATTATATCTTTTTAAATTTCTGCACTCAAACATGTTGTCATTCAATATTTAAAGGGTAACCCTCACTGATAAAATTTTAAGAATCTAATTATATATAAAAATTTTAAAAAAATATATATTTTTAAACTTTTATAAAATTATATATGATATTTTTATCTTTTTAACATATACATCGATATTTCATGAGTTATGATAAATATCGTTAACAGGAATAATAAAGGTTAGTCATATGATTTATACATAACTTTTAATATTTTTTAAAAAAATATTCTTATCTTCAATTTTTTATTTCTCTATCTTCCTCCTCCAAGATATGTTGTCTTATATCTTCGTATGGTTTCTCAAAATATAATTTTATCAATTATATCCTATAGAAAGAATATAATTCTAGAAAGTGAACCTAATATAAATAAATCAACTTTAGAACTATGTATAATAAATGATTGAAAAATAAAAGGTAAAAATATTGTAGAAAGGGAGGAATTTCATGCTTATTCAATCAATAATAAGCCTTTTAAATAGCTCTGTAATAGAGGATAAAAATGTTAAAAAAAAAAACTAACATTTAGTGGGCAACAATAGATCTGAGCTACTTCCTAAATATTTGGTCAACAAAATTGTTAAGCAAAACTACTCGTATTAATTATTTGTTGGGTAGGACAAAATAAAACAACTTTATCTAACAATTTCTACCTCAAACTAATATTCCTAATATTAGTTTATATTAGAAAATTTCATATTCTGTAAACTTCAAATTTTTCCTTTAACTTCTAAAACACAATTAACTTAAATTAATTTGATCCCCACTTTTATAGTAAAGTAGATTAATTTTTCCATTACTTGTGAGATCTCTTAGAAAGTGAAATCTCACCTCAATAAGTTTGCTTCTCCTATGTAGAATAAGATTTTTGGATAAATTTGTAGTTGAGTTGTTATCACAGTGAGAGTTGGTCCTTTCTATTGAAAATGAATTTCTTCAAAAATATTTTAATTAAATTGCTTGATAAGCACAAGATGAAGTTACTACAAAATTTTTGTAGGGGACAAAATAATAATGAGTTGCTTTAGTGAAGATCAACAAATAATTGTTGATCCTATCATAAAATCATAACTAAATGTACTTTTTCTATCATTTAGATCCATGCATAGTCATTATCAATAAATCTAACCAAGTATGATTTTTTTCCCCTCTATTGTACCGTGTGCCATAATCTATTTTTCCATAATCCCATGCATTTCTTTCAACCCATGAATATGTTGACGAGTGACACAACATACATTATATCAAGCCTAGTCATTGTTACATATATTAAGCTTTCCATAATTTTCTTATAAATTGTGTTGTCCATTTCTTTACTGGTATGTCAATGATATTGTAATTTTTTATTTGAAGTCTATCTAGAATTTCATGCATATATTTCTTTTGAGAGATAAAAATCCTAGTAGCAGTTTATTTTATTTTAATATTAAGAAAATGGTGTATCATACCAAGATTAGACATATCAAATTCACACATTATAGATTTCTTAAGTTTTTGGAACATGACCTCATCATTTATAGTGTTAATTAAGTCATTCACAATATACAAACCATGAGAACTTTGTTTTCATTAATCTTTAAATAAAATGTATGTTCATATGGATATTTTTGAAACCTTTTTTTCAAAAAGTAAACATCTGTACGACTGTACCAAGCTTGATGAGCTTACTTTAATCTATAAAATACCTTTTTTAGTTTGTAAAACTTCTATTTACTACCATTTTTAACATAGTCAAGAGGTTGGTAAACAAATACCTCTTCTAATAAACTTTTTGTAGGAAGGAAAATTTCACATCATGTTAAAAGATAGGCCATGGGTTTTGAACCACTAATGCAATGACTAGTCTAATTGAGACATGTCTTACAATCAAAGCAAATACTTCTTTGCATTTCCTACCAAACTCTTGTTTATATCCTTTTGCTATAAGGCATGTGTCGCAACCGTAATTTCGACGAGACGACGAACTCGCTAAATGTTTGAAAATAATTTGATTGATTTGATTGTGGAGTCGCCACCAAATGTTGTTTAAGGGAAAAAGATTTGGAAAAACCCTGACTCAAGGATGAGATTCGAAGTTCGGGAGTCGGTTACGAGTAGGGAAGGTGTTAGGCACCCCACTCGCCTGTTCCAAGGAACAGTACCCTTAAAAGCGAGTGTGTGATTATTTGAAAATAGTTTGATCCCTTAATTAATTTGAAAATAAATAGGTTGATGGAGGTTGACGATTTGATCTGCTCCTACGTATTCCCGGTGCAATGGAAAATTCAAGGCTTACGTAGTTCTGGTTTTAAGAGACTTGATCTTTTGAAGAAGTAGAGGGGTGATTTGAGGATAGGATTGATTTTTGAATAGACTAAAATTGCGTACTTGCATAACCCAAACCATCGTAGGCCGTGAGTGAGTTTGCACGAATTATAACGCGGAACAGCAGAGAAGGCTGCCTGTTCGTATTAGAATCCGTTGTACGAATCTTAGAGATTTAAAATAGATATTTGAAATAGACGTTTTCTAACAGAGTTAGTAAATAGAGATTTTCTAAAATTTATGCTCGCAAAATCCAAATCGTCGTAAGCCGTATTTGGAATCCCACGAATTTAAAACACGGATTTGTGAGAGAGAGCCTATTCGTGTTAAAATCCGATTGCACACATTTTAGAAAATTAAAACGGATATTTTGAAATAGACATTTTTTGGTGGAGTTAGTGAACAAGATTTTCTAAAATTGCGTGCTTGCAAAATTCAAATCGTCGTAAGCCGCATTTGAATCCGCACTTAATTAAAACTCTGAAGCAGCGTGAGAGAAGGCTACTGTTTGTGTTAAAATCCGCTGCACACATTTTAGAAAATTAAAAGAGATATTTTGAAATAGACATTTTTTTTAGAGAGTTAGTGAACAATGAATTTCTAAAATTGCGTGCTTGCAAAATTCAAATCGTCAGTAAGTCGCATTTGAATCTAATACCAATTAAAACACAGAACAGCAGGGAAGGTTGCCTGTTCGTGTTAAAATCCGATTGTACACATTTTAGAAAATTAAAACAGATGTTTTTACAAAGTTGGTGAAGATAATGTTTCAAAAAAAAAAACGATTGGATTTAATTTAATAGTTACAGAACCAAAATTGGGCTTGACCCAAATTAAAAGAAAATGGAAGAAAATAATTGAGTTTAAGTGAAAAGAGGGGCTTGGGCTGGACCCATGTCAAAATTGAATTTGATTTCAAGAAAAGGAAAAAGATCGGGCTTGACCCAAAGAATTGATTAAAGAAAAGAATTAGGCTTGACCCAAATTAAGCAAAATCAAACTTTAAAGAAATGATTTATAATTAAAGAAAAATAAGTGAGCTTGATCCAAGTGAAGGAAAATTGGATCGAGATTAAAAGAATTGGGCTGGAATTAGACTTGATTTAACATAAACTTGACTTGATTTGAAGTTAAGGAAAGGAATTGCGAACATGCTTCAGTAATCAAGTGATAAAAATTTCATTTCAAGTCCAAATTAGATAAATAATATCATTCTGGAAACTAGAGAGAAAGACAAAGAAAACGCAACAAAAATCATCAAAATCGGAGATCATTTGATTGACTAAAAACAAAAACGAAAAACAGAGATGAAAATCAACCTCAAGAACACACAAGTTTTTGGCGCCAAAATTTGAATTCAAATCTCAGAATTTTTAGAAAATATTTTTGGTAGATCTGAAAAATAAAAACTAATCAATTGAAAGATATGGATCATAGGAATCAAACAAAACAAGTTTTACATCAATCCAATGAGAAATGAGCAAGATATGCACAAATCAAACAAGCTAGGTTAATTTGTGCACCAGGATGAACATGCTTCGGTAATGAAGTGATAAAAATTTCATTTCAGATCCAAATTGGACAAATAATATCATTCCAGAAACTAGAGAGAAAGACGAAGAAAACGCAACAAAAATCACCAAAATCTGAGATCATTTGACCGATTAAAAAGTAAAACGAAAATAGACAAGAAGATGAACCTCAAGAACACACAAGTTTTTGGCGCCAAAATTTGAATTCGAATCTCAGAATTTTTAAAAAATAGTTTTGGTAGATCTGAAAAATAAAAACCAATCAATTGAAAGATATGGATCATAAGAATGAAACAAAACAAGTTTGACATCAATCCAATCAGAAATGAGCAAGATATGCACAAATCAAACAAGTTAGGTCAATTCGCGCACCAGGATGAACATGCTTCAGTAATCAAGTGATTAAAAATTCATTTCAGATCCAAATTGGACAAATAATATCATTCCAGAAACTAGAGAGAAAGACGAAGAAAACTCAACAAAAATCACCAAAATCGGAGATCATTTGACCGATTAAAAATTAAAACGAAAACAGACACGAGAATGAACTCGGAAATCCGAGAAGAAGCAAGAAACTTAAGAGGGATAAAATTCGGACCTAACCTCCATTGGAAGGTGATGAAGAGCTGATTCTATGGAGGCCAAGGGCTGAATTGAAGGCCAGAGAGTCTCCTAGGTCCTCCTCAAGGTTCTGAAAATCCCCTTCTAAGACTCCAAGTTCTCCTCCTCCCAAGAATTTCCAAAAATGAGAAAAAAACCCTTTTCTTTTCTTGTTTGTAGGTATATATAGCCACATCCCTTCTTGGCAAGGGTGAGCTCTTTCAAAGAGCCAAAAAGCCAGCCTCCTCTCTCTTAGCAAGGGCCAAGTCCAAAAGCCACCCCTTTCTAGGAGCCAAAAAGTCAACCCTTTGATTTCAAAATTTTTGTTCCCTATTTTTGATTTTTCAGCTTTCTCTTTTTTTCAATTTTCATTTTTTTACCTTTTTCGTTTTTTTATTTTTTATTTTTTTTCTATTTTATTTATCATTTTTACTTATTCTTTAATTTCCCTTTTATTTTATTATTTTATTATTTTTTATTTTTATTTTTTTGCTTTTCTTTTTCTGTATTTTACAACTTTCTGTTTTTTGTTTTTAAATTTTACATCTTTTCAAATTTTTAATTAACTTAACTTTTGGTTAATTTTAATGATTGGGGGCCTCGGACATAAGTGAGTGTTTACGGTTTGCCCTCTTGCTCAATTTCTGCCGGATAATGAGAGAAATGATTCTCGAATTATCGTAATAGGGAAATGGTAAAAGATAATTTTATTATGTCAGAAACATTAGTCAAAGACAAGCAGAAAGGACATGAACTTGAAATTAGACCTCATGGATGCACTTTGGAGAAGGATGATTGAATGACCTTATCGACTTCATGTATCGATAAGGTTTAAATATACGACAACTTTATAACCTAACTAAGCTAAGTGGAATGAATGAATGCTGTTAGGACGTGAATTCAATGGGATGGCTTGTTAGGACAAGCAAAAATGAAATGAAATGGCTGTTAAAACGGGAAAAGCGGAAGAGAAATGGCCTGTTACGACGGGCTCAGTAGAGTGAAAACGACCTGTTTTAAGACAGGAAAGCATGCAAGAACTAAAATGTAAGATATGTACAAGGTGGCCTGACAGCATAGGCCGAGTATCTATCTAAGTTGGAGGTCGACATCATAGGCCAGTTGTGGAAAAACGAACTTGGTGAGGCATGTATGGGCCAAGGTGCAGAGCCTGCATAGGCTAAGCAGAAAATTAACTATGAGGGGCCTGAATAAGCCAAGGTGCAGAAATTTTAAAATGCAGCGCCTGAATAGGCTAAACGGAAATTAAACATGAGGGGCCTGAATAAGCCGAGATGCGGAAATTTAATGCAACGCACGAATGACTATCACGGAAAATTAAACATGAGGGCCTAAATAAGCCAAGGTGCAGAAAATTAAAATGCAGCGCCTGAATAGGCTGAACGGAAATTAAACATGAGGGGCCTGAATAAGCCGAGATGCAGGAATTTAAAATGAAGCGCCTGAATAGGCTATGCGGAAATTAAACATGAGGGGCCTAAATAAGCCAAGGTGCAGAAAATTAAAATCGGCGCTGAGATAGGCCTGAACGGAAATTAAACATGAGGGCTTTGAATAAGCCGAGATGTAGGAATTTAAAATGCGGCGCCTAAATGAGCTATGCAGAAATTAAACATGAGGGCCTAAATAATAAGGTGCGAGAAAATTAAAATGCGCGCCTGAATAGGCTGAACGGAAATTAAACATGAGGGCTGAATAAGCGAGATCACGAATTTAAAATGAAGCCTGAATAGGCTATCGGATGATACACACGTGAGGGGCCTAAATAAGCCAAGGTGCAGAAAATTAAAATGCAACGCCTGAATAGGCTGAACGGAAATTAAACATGAGGAGCCTGAATAAGCCGAGATGCAAAAAAAAAATTAAAATGCAGCGCCTGAATAGGCTGAGCAAGAATTTAAACATGGTAGGCCTGAATAAGCCGAAATGCAGAAAATTAAAATGCAGCGCTGAATAAGTTGACAAAAATTTAGAAATGGTAGACTGAATAAGCCGAAATGCACGAGAAATTAAAATGCGGTGCCTAAATAGGCTGAGGCAAAA